>JAYKKT010000089.1:4635000-5835000 GCA_036023115.1 Brasenia schreberi | reverse complement strand
ACGGAGATATTGATGATATGGAGGTTCTTCTCAAGCAGATGGTGAAAGAAGCTTACCCCGTTTATGAAAGTAGTTTTGTTTCTATTATCGATTGTTTCTGCAGAAACAACCTGCTTAAGGAAGCAATGCTTGTGTTTGAATCGATGCATCTGAGTAATTGTAAGCCTTCGGTTCTATCCCATAACATTCTTTTGAGTGCATTTGTTGAGGAAGTTGATTTTGAGTCAGTTATGTTAGTTTACAAGGAAATGGTTAAAGCGGGAATTGCACCAACAGTTAATACTTTGAACTCAATTATCGACATATTGTGCAGAATCGACAGAATCGAGTCTGCGTTGGACCAGTTTCGGAGGATGAGGAGGAAAGGGTGCCTTCCTAATTGTAGGACTATTGAGATTATTGTAGGTGCATTATGTGAAAAAGGTCGCTTCGATGAGGGTATTATGATACTGAATGATATATCTTCCATTGGCTGTAAACCAGATTTGGTTTTCTTTACAAAGATGATACCTTTGTTCTGTAGAATTAAGAAGGTTGATGAAGGACTTTGGTTACTGAACATGATGAAAAATTATGGTTTTTCTCCTAGTGCAGTGGTTTATAGAATCCTTATAAGTTGTTTGTGTGACAATTTCAGAATAAACGACGCAGTTAGGCTTTTCAGGGAGTTAACTGAATTGAGCCTAGAGGTAGATGTCGAGACTTACATTGATTTAGTCAACGGATACTGTAAGGTAGCTAATTACTCTGATGCGCTGCTTCTTTTGGATGAGTATTCTGTTTCTGAGACTGCTCCTTATAATGCATTGCTAAGAGGTTTTTGTGAGTCTGGTATATTTCGTGAAGCATGTAGATTGCTAGATAAGATGGTCAGAAGCGGTTTGAGTAACAAAACTTCTTGGGACATTCTTATAAGAGGACTTTGTGCAAAGCGAAAAGTAGGACAAGCTTTGGAAGCTCTTGATAAGATGACTGTGCTTTCTTATGAGCCTGACGCTACAACAGTTTATTGTATCATAAATGGATACTGTGCAATGGGAAGATTCCGGGATGCCTTAGATCTGTTTCATCAAGCATCAACTAAAAGTTGGAGTTTGGATTCCAATTTCTGCACCAGACTTGATGGTGCTCTGGCTCATGCCAATGGGACCAAAGAAGCTGTCAAGGTCTTCTCACGTACTCATGAAAATGAAAGCCCTCCTAGTATTCTTTCTTTCAGTTTACTAATCGGTGGGCTCTGCATGACGGGTGAGGTGCATGAAGCAGTCAAGCTTCATTCTTTTTCATATTGTAGAGGAATCATCTCTGATACTGATACCTTTGTTGCAATCATTCTTGCACTGTGCAAGTTGGACAAACAAAAGGAAATCCTTACAATTGTATCACAGATGATCGGATCAGGAATCTTCTTTGACCAGAAAACATATGGTGTCCTCCTAAACTGCTTTTGTGAAATGGGCATGAGCTTGAATGCTGTCATCTTGTTTAATCAAATGGTCAGCAATGGTTTCACTCCCGAGTTTGAAACACTAAATATTCTACTGTCACATCTTGTCAATCATTCCAAGCTGCATATGATAACCAGCAGTCTGTGTAAAATTATTTTTGAAGACGGATTTCCAAGTTCAACAATGTATAACATGGTTATAAGTGGACTCTCTAAAGAGGGGCATAAACTGGAAGCTTTTACAATTTTGGACAAGATGTTGGAAAAAGGATTGGTGCCTGATGCAATTGCACATGGTTACATGATTGGGAGCACATCAAACGGTGTATCGACAGATTCGTCTGATGACCTTGATGCGCATGATGAGTTGAGTAGCATACTCGTGGAAGGCTTGCATTAAGTTAACTCTACAGGGGAAATGAAATCTGAATTGTAAGATGTTTCTGTGAAGTGTTTCAAACTCAAGACAGTGGTTATTCATGCACTTGATCACTCGAGAGCTTTGATGAATGTAAGCACTTTTGCTTCACTTGCAACTTCTGCTGATCCCCTGGCTGGCATGGAATAATTTCATCAATCAAGATGGAGTAGGTTCTGGAAGAAATTTTTGAGTTGCTGTCTCAAAGTTGTAAGTTTCTGGTGCGTGTTACTTTCTTGATGCCAATCATGATACATATAAGCTTTGCATATTCAACACTTATTGATTGACCTACTTTTGTATATGTATTCCATCAAATGAAAAGGACACAGAAATTTAAATACCATGTTTCACTTCAACAAATTATGAGGATTGCTTTAGGGAGTCCTCGTTTAGCGACACACGGCAAAGCCCGAATGCAGTTAACACTATATTTTTGTCCGAATGTAGTGAATCAATTGCAGAGGGGGTTCCCACATTATGGATGGGTGTGGGTAAAGAAGTTAGTCTCGCTACATTGCCGCTCGGATGTAGTGCAGAGAGGGTCTCCGCATTTTCAATATGGATGGATGCGGGGGTAAGGAAGCTAGTCCTAGATAATAAGATTCGTATTGGTTCTTGGAATATTGGAACATTGTTCGGTAAGCCAATGGAGGTGGTAGATACTATGATTCATAGAAAGATTCATATTCTATGTTTGCAAGAGACAAAGTGGGTTAGAGAAAAAGCAAAAGAGATTGAGGATATAGGTTTTAAATTATGGTATTCAGGTGAGAAAAAGGCTTGAAATGGAGTTGGTATTATCATAAATAAAGATTTAAAGGATTGTGTAGTAGATATTATGGTGACCAAATCATGACGTTGAAATTAGTGTTAGGAGCAGAGGTTTTGAATATAGTTTGTGCTTACGCACTCCAAGTAGGACTAAAAGATAGTATAAAGACGGCCTTTTGGGAAGGGTTAGATAAGGTGATTCAAAGAATTAGAGATGATTTGTTTAGGAGGAGACTTAAATGGATATGTCGGTAAAGAGGCATTAGGATATCAAGGTATTCATGGAAACTTTGGTTTTGAGGATATAAACGAGGAAGGTAGGGAGATTTTAAATTATGCTATGGTATTTGATCTCTTTATAGTCAATACAATCTTTAGAAAACGAGATGAACATTTAATTACTTATAAGAGTGGCTTATCACAAACACAAATTGATTACTTTATTTATAGAAAAAAAGATAGAGCGTGTTGTAAAGATTGCAAGGTAATGCCATGAGAAAGCTTAACCACCCAACATTGACTTTTAGTTAGATTTACAAATAAAAAAATGGACAAAGAAGAAAAGAGTGCATCGAGCTATTCAGACTAAATGGTGGAACCTCAAAAGCGAGAAATAAGATATATTTAAATAGAAAGCCCTTCAAGGAGATGCTTGGAATTATATTGGTACACCTTGTGATATGTGGAAAAATATGGCTATACATATTAGGAAAGTGGCGAATGATGTGTTAGGTGAATCTAAGGGAGGTGTACCAGCACAAAAAGAAGCTTGGTGGTGGAGTGAAGTAGTGCAAAATAAAATCAAGGCAAAGAGGGCATGTTACAAATTACATTATGCTAAGAAAACTAGTAAAACTTTAGAGGCTTATAAGAAAGCAAAGAAGGAAGCAAAAAAGGTCGTAAGTGAAGCAAAAGCTAAAATTTTGGAGGATTTATATAAAAAACTCAACTCAAAAGAGGGTGAAAGAAATATTTTTAGGATAGTTAGGGCTAGAGATAAGAAAACTAAAGTTCTTATTTCTGTTAGATGCATCAAAGACGAGAATGAAAAAATTTTAATGGCAAATGATGATGTAAGAAATAGATGAAACAACCATTTTTATAAGCTTTTTAATGAAAATAAAGATGTTAGTATTAGCTTAGGAGAGTTGGCCAAATCAGAAAAGTATATAAACCACAATTTCTACCGACGTATTCAAAAGAATGAAGTCAAAGAGGCTCTTAAACATATGAGGGGTGGTAAATCGGTAGGACCAGACAATATTCCTATAGAAGTTTGGAAAATCTTACGAGAAACAGGAATCACTTGGCTCACAAGACTATTTAATAAAATATGGAGAATTCAAACGATGCCCAATGAATGGAGAGCGAGTACACTTATACCCATATATAAGAATAAGGGATACATTCAGAATTGTGCGAATTATCGGGGTATCAAGTTAATGAGCCATACTATGAAATTGTGGGAAAGAATTATCAAACGTAGGTTAAGACAAGTATCGAGTACAACAGATAACCAATTTGGATTCATGCGAAACAGATCTATTGTTGAAGAGATTCATCTTTTGAGACGTCTTATGGGACATTTTAGGGCAAAAAAGAAAAACCTTTACATGATATTTATTGATCTAGAAAAAACTTACGATAGGGTACCGAGGGAGGTTCTTTGGAGAAGGTGAAAGGACTACTTTATGATTTGCGGTCCTAGACAGAAATGATGCGACAACTCCATGATAGGAGTCAGTAGCATACAAAGCCTGAAAATATTGTCATTCAGGTGATGCCATTTTTCAGCCTTGAGTATATGCTGTTCTCAGTCATGGCATAAGCGTGCATGGATTCACGAAGTTTTAGGTGACTTGGACCACAAAAGGAAGATCACCAAAACCACAGGCAGGGCCAGAAGGCCATGTGATAGTCGTAGATGCGAATCAGCCAAGACAGTTGCTTCTCACAGGGAGGGAGCCGAAGAAGCATAAGATCAGTTATGCAAATTGGATATTAGTCAATCGATCAAGGAGGATTGTCCATCTAAAGAAGAATCCGAGGATCAAGGTCAATGTTAAGGACTCCATTGACGTCCTCCACCTATCCCTCTGTCTCTTTTTTATTTTCTTCTTCTAGTTTCCAGTATCTTCCTAGGGTTAGTGTTTGTATAGAGATCTTCGATCAATAAGAGCAGTCTTTTATATTCACATTTGTATTTCTGCCTTTACATTTCCTGTGTTCTTTATATTTATGTCATTTACATTCCCTACAAGCTTTACTTTCCAGTCTCTTTACTTTCCCATTAATATCTACTTTTTGTCTTCATGATCCTGCACTTTACATCTTGCACATGTACTTTCATGCATTTCCCGTTTGCTTGGGAGACTAGGATCTATGTCACACGGGTAAGGGTGCGGGTACGGATACGGAATACGGCAAATTTCAAAAATTTTGGGTGCGGCGACACGGTTAGGGTATATAATATTATATAATATTCAAGCTGCAACAAGTGAGACATCAATTAACATAAGTATATGACAATAGCAAGTACACAACTTTATATTAAAGCAAACACACATAAATGGTAAACAAGTACTAATTTCATCATAATACACAAATCAATCTTTACTATCCGGACCCATTTATCCAAAAAGACTCGAACTTCAAAATCGATACCAGATTTTGAAGCGTGGAATATCTACATAAAAGGAAGTGAAGAAGGTCCGCGTTGTGATATTTTTCTATGTTCATTGGCGGAATTTCATGAGAGATGATGGAAGACAAGCTGAAGGAGCATTTTGGAAACTATGGTTGTAACTCAGGTGGTCATCATGAGAGATAAGGTTACAAATTGACTAAGAGTCTTCGGTTTCATCGTCTTCACGGATTATTCCCTCTTTGATCGGTTTCTACAGGATAAATACACCACATACGGCAGAACCGTTAGTTACAAAAAAAATTACTCTTTTTTTTGCCATGTTGCACCGACACTGTGTCGGTGTCGCACCCATGTCGAGGTCGACACTCCACCCCTTAGAAGTGTCTGTGAGACTTAGACTACGATTAGTAATGTAGATCCCTTCTCCCTCCTCCTTTCTCACTGAGCCAGTGTCAACATGTTCGTCATTGATCAACAACTACCTAGGGTACTGTCTTCAGGATTCCCCCGGGAGACATTGATCGCCTGATCCTCAATTCACATATATCCTCCTGGCACACCCTTCGAGCCAAGCCAAGCTGCATGTCCTGTATAAAGAGTCAACAGTTAGCAATGCATTTTTCCTGAAACGCTTGTGTCTTACAACAACAACAACTAAGCCTTTTCCCATACTAGACGAGGTCGGCTACATGGATTCTTTGTTTCCACAGATCCCTATCGTGTGCCATGTTAGCAGTTAACTCGCAATAAGCTAGATCATTCTTTATTGGTGGAAGCCAAATTCTTTTTGAATTTATGTTCTCATTGATGTTTTCACTCTCCTGGCTATTTATTAACATATACTAAGAACTGGCATTTAGATCATTTTCCTTGTGGATTCTGTATTTGTAACAGGTCAGCTGTATGCTCTGTTGTCTTTTGTTCACTGACAGTCCTATCGATGCAGGAGTTATTTCAGTTAGCATAATGTGAAGCTTCTGGTTGCAGGTGTAATAATAACCATGGAGGACATGAAGTAAAAAAAATTGGAATCTGATGCATGAATGGATGAGAGCGAGAGATTTCCTACAGGATAAAGAAACTTTGTGGTGATCACCAACTGCATTAGAGAACTTTTGTTCCACACTCTATGTTGTCAGAGAAGTGATCTTGGAACTTGCTTTTAGGCTCAACTTGATGAGGCATTTGGATTATCTCCCAAGATATCGTCTATAGACGCTCTCCCAAGATATCGTCTATAGACGCTCTCTTCAGATGATAAAAGGTGTATTGTCCTTTGGATCACTCTCTTTTCATATTATAAAGATATATTTATATTTCTCCTAGAACTAGAAGTCCTTTCTTTCTGTTTTGTTTTCTTGTTCATACGGTTACCTTGATGGGGTGGTTGACCACCCATGAAACAGGAAGCAGACAACTGTTTGATATATGCAAGGAAAAACTGCTTCACTTCTTGCAAGATACCCTGTATTAAAGAGCTTGGTGACGCTATATCGTTACATGGTAGAACTAAGAGTCATTGTAGTACAATCTGAAAACTTTTGAAGGATGGCCTTAGGCTAGAGGAAGTGAGTGATCTGTTACAAGTTCTTGTTGTTTTAGGCCCTCGGCTAAATGATATGTTCTGAATATAAGCAAAATTGCTTGTTGTCCAGGCATTGTGGGAACAAATCCCTATATACAATGGAAGGTTACATTGCACGACCCAAAGCAAATGGTGATCAAAGTACGCATGGTGCTAATGAACATAAATCATTGATGAAAATACAGATGCAGACCACAGAAATGGACACCGTATCAGTTAGTGGAACTGTGCAGATTCTTTATGCAAGAGGTACCATTCTCCACTAGAACTAATGTGCATTTTGTTCTTTCTTGGTTTTATAAATAATATTGTTGGTCTATAGTTGCTGTGGCATCTGCAATCTGGTTTACTTAAAGAGTGATTGGCTTTTATTCCTAGTTCCTTCCAAGATAAAACTTGCTTCTCTAAATTAGCCTTCTCCCTCAAATTGTATATTTGATTGATCAATATTAAATGATAGTTAATAAACTTTTAAGAGCGTAATTGGCATTAGAGAATATACTCTCCCATGTATAGAACATTTTATATACCTTGAAGTTGAATACCTGCATAGGTTAGAGAATTTGACGCATCCACCTGAAGGAAAATTGACATTTGGAACTTTATTGCCTGAAATGGAAATAATGAAATGATACTTATCTGGAAATGCTTATACTATTCTTTTGAGAATTTCCGAACTAGTTACCATGATATCTTCTCTACTGATTTTCAGGGGAAAAGTCTGAAGGCCATTATGATGGCTGCAGCAGAACTTACATCCTTAGGCTTGTTGCTTTTCCTGCACGTCAAATGGGGACATCATTGTTGAAGAGACCAATATGTTACATGTATTTCATCTTCATAAAATAAAGATTTCAGAATTAGTAGCGACAAACTAAAAGAAGCCATGGAAGAGCTCGGAGCTCATAAGAAGGATTTTGTGAAGTTAATTGAGTTTATTGGTACAGATGCTAATGGTTCATCTGGAAGAACTTAACTCCCTTCTGGAAGAAATTGAGTGGAGGGACCCAACACCTTGTGATGTCGTGATTGCTGCTTGTTTTAGAAAGTGTTGGTAATGTTTGCTTGTGTAACCAAGGAAACGTGAATGATTCTACTTGTGAAATTTTGAGAATCTAATTTTACAATCAGCTTACTGATCCCCACATTCCAGATCAGTTCATGTTTTCTTTCATTTGTTTTAATTTTGGTTGGTCGCAGACATAGCCAAGCCTCCACATGACGTATCACACATTATTAGAGTCTAATCTTTATGGAAAAGCTAACTTTCAGGGTCGACGCTGTCAAATACAAATTTCACCTATAAGCGAAGAACTGCAAAGTAATGCCCTCGTGCTGTCAAAGATGCATGCGTGCAAATCAGTTTGTATGGGCTATTTATTGAAGGGAAAAGAGGCATACTCACAAACTTAATCCGGTTTTCAATGTATGAGTTGCAGAACTATGCATATGCATGCCTATGTTTCACTGGAGACAGATGCCTAGGCACATTATCAAATAAATATAAAGAAACTCTTAAAATCTGTTGCCAAACTAAAGCACTTGCAACATAAGAACATCCCCATTTCTCACAAACTTTAACGAAGTTTCAACAAAAAAAAAAAAAAAGCATGAGCGCACTTGCAGAGAAACGCCTGCAATCTTGGGTTTTCTTTTTTTGTTAATAAGAAGTTCCATCGGCAAGCACCAAGAAGGTGCACAAGATACATAGATGAGATACCCATTAGTACGCTCGAAAATCCCAATACGCTCCCAAAGATGAAAAGATCATGCCAATTATTTAGCAGCTCGGTCAAAGATTCATCTACCGCATTAAAAGGCCCGTCTGTTTCTTTCTTTTCAAACCATCCCAAATATTGCAAAAGGAACCAGGCCTTATCTTATCGGATCAAATCAGATCCAGTCCCATCCTCATTCTCATCTCAGTTTAAGAACCTTGTCTCCATCCTCGTAAATCGGAGATAAAAAATGCTTCGATCCCTATCCTTGTGTTTCCATGGGTTTCTGTAGAGACCTGTCAAGAAAAAAGAAAGGATGCTCAAATAAAAGTGGGAGCTCACTTTTATATATGAAATGAAAATGCATCTAAATTGAAACGTATTATTACGGATGAAATGTGGTGAATGATAATAAGTTCATGAATTAAAAAAGAGATAAAATATTTTTTATTTATTTTCTCTTATAATTTATTTTATATTTAGATGAATCTAACTTTCTAGAATCAATTAAAGGAAGAGTAAGAACCGGGTTTGCGAGGCGGAGACTTCCTATCTCATCCCTGGCCCGATCCCTGTCAATAATTTTCCATCCTCGTTTTCACTCCCCAAATCTGTGTCGTTCAGGACGGGTCTTTGCAGGGAGCGAGAGATCCCCTCCTCATGAACATCCCTATTCATTACAAATATTGTCAAAATCAAATTCAGTCAATGGCTCTAGAATGGTGTAGACGAATTCTATGGAGCAACCGGATCAACTTATCTTTGGAAGAATCAGCTGACTCGTCCAGAAACAAGCCAATTCCAGCATAAATCATTTATTCTGAAAGTGTCTTCTTTTGGTATTTCACATTTCTTTTCAATCCAATTGGGTTAGGTGATTCTAGACAAGGCTGGTTACAGGTAAACCAGAGTCGCTTGTTCCAGTTTTCCTGGAACCAAGAATCAGAACCAAACCGGGATTAAGCCGGTTTTGATTCCGGTTTGAGTCCTAAATTGTCTGAAATTTGAAAAAAAAATATTAAAATTTAGAAAACAAAGACAATTCAGAACCACTGGTTTCAGTTTTGGCTCCAAGCAAGCCGAAACCGGAACCAAACGGTCATCCCTTTTCCTGGTCTGGCTTGACCCATTCTGATCTCAACCAGTTCCTAGCCTGGTTGGGTTCCGGTTGAAACTGCCAACCAGGTATCAAACCGACCATGTCTAGGTCATTCTCTAAAGACATCTGCTGCAAAGCTGCTTCCAACCGCCCTTCTCTTTCCATGCAGTTCTACCAAAGCTGGCATTGTTTACTTTTGCTACATCATTCTTGGTCTTTATTTTTGTCAGTGATTTAATGATCTATCAAATTCAGGCCCTATTAGTAAACGGCGCAATCGAGTTTGCAACGGGCGTAGAAAGCCCCGTTATCAAGCCAACCTAACACAAAGATGTCCGTCCAGAACAGGTGCCAGAATTTATCCATGAAAAGCCACTAGCGGTGATGTCTGAAACCGGATGCACCTGCCGGGCTTTTGACATCCTCACCTCCCGTATAATATAATATAGAGTGAGGTTTTGAACAACCAATTACCCAAATTTGACAAACCGAAATCCAATTACCACCAGATTCAGACTCCATTCAAATCTGTATTGTAAGTCAAACATGATTGCTTTACATGGGATCCGGATATGGTTGCATTATTGCATAAAGGTGATTAGCTGTTTCATTGTATTCTTGTCGGACCTTACGTGAAATAATTTTCGGAAGAGATTAAAGACCAAACTCCGGTGGTACTGACACTAAGCCTTAATGGCTGCGACACTTCCGTTGGTTATTGAATGACATTTAAAAGTATTGTTAATGGTTTTCAAAACCATGAATTCTCAGCTGTGATTAGATGGCAGTTTAGATGTTAATTCATCTCATAGGCATGAATAGTAGGCGGTGACACTTATTGTAAACGGTCATCTAAGCCATGAAGTTTCAACTTGGAATAGTAGCATTTAAAGTCCTATAAATAGAGTTTTTGTTACTGGGATAAAAACCGTGAATTTTCATCTTAGGATGGTAGCACTTAAATTGTTGTAAACGGATGCCAAAGACATGAATTTTCAACTTTGAACAATGGCACTTAAGATGACATGAATGATCATTAAAGCTATCAACTGTCGGATGGAACTTAGTGTGTGTCTGAAGCCTTCACACAAGGGTTTTCTGATGGAAAAGGAGAGCAAAATGCAGGAAATTTGTTTTACTACTCCCTCACCAAGTACATTATTAAGGTTCTTTAAAGTCAATATCTCATGTTAATTTGTGAGCAAAAAGGGAAGGTCGATTGTGAGTTGAGTTTAGTCGCACTTGTACCATGCAAATCAAGGGTCTCAGGTGTATCTTAAAGGTGACCTCTAACCCTTGTCATATGAACATTCACAAATATCACTCCTATGCGTACACTCAAATTCCAAATGATCCTCAATGTACTATGATAATAATAATGGTACCAGTTTATTGAAGGTTTTCTTCTTGTTTCTCTTTCTACCGCGTTATATAGAAGTGCTGAGTTTTCTTTTTTCAATGATTTTTTATGTCGAGTTCTTTCTCCTTGCTTCAAAATTACATAGGTTGCTTTCAGCTTCAGATTCCTGAGATGCATGCGACTTCCTTTGCTTTTCGTCAGCTGGTGGTCAAGGCTCATTTACCATGTCAACTGAGAATCCATTACGAATATCAGGAAGACAAAGGGAGTATGAGTCATGAGCAAGTGTCTGCAGCACAACAAAATGAAACAAGAGTAAAACTACAAGGTTCAGCAATCTATATGAAAATGCAGAAACCATCAGAGCAACGAGTGATGCTTAATTTACCTGCTCTTGAGATCGGAAGTACATAAATGGAGTGTAATGCAAGAAATTTGACACCCTAGATGCATATATGTCAGCATACCTGGAAAGTGCAAGGATATCAAAACCATATCAAGACGATATACGCAAGCTCTGACAAAGTGAGAAGGGTATAAAATGTTTGCCACTAACTTCTCTATTTGTCTTGTTAAGTGGCTTTTATCCCATAATCCCGCACGAGAAAGGTAACCCCACCTGGTAAGGTAAGACTAGCATCATTACCAACAGAAGCATTATAAAAATCAATTAGCGCGATCAACAGAAGTATTATCAACCGAGCAGCAAAAGCAGATCAAGAAATCGGCCAAACATGGAGGAAATGTGACCCATACACTTGGAAGAAAAAAATTGCGTTTGTTTGTGAAAAGCGTTGTATCACTTGAAACCTGGCTGTACACATCTGCTGAAGACCAACTTAATAAACAAGGGGACAGTAAATTAAAAAAGCAAACCACCTCCAAGAAGAATTTAAGAGTTCCCAAATCTGTATTCGCACATGACTATAACACTTGACATCAAACTCTTTACAGCTCAACCAACTGCGTGTGTATATGTGTGCTTGTGTAAATAAATAGCAAGTTCCATGATAGGGAGGAAATAAGAAAAAAAAAACATGTACTTGAACAGACTGAAATTTCCATGTCAAGTCAAATAATTAATACACCAACGGAATGCCACATGGAGAGGTGCACAAAATCTGGCAATATATCAAAGTTCACCTTTTTTCTCTCCATCTGCTTCCAGCATAGGAGCAATTTTTTCATCCAATCTTTGCATAACAATCAGAAGCTTCTGCATGGTCTCTGTGAGTTCTTTGCCGTCCATATTAGTTGCAGCAAGTGTCTGCAAAAAGACATTACCAATCAGGAGACCGCAAAATCCCCAGCACTGAATCAACACGAATGTGGAATTTGCAATTCGTGATGCAAATTTCAGAAACTGTGACCCTAGAATGTTGTAAAACTGAGAAACCATAGAATTTACGTGTAGTTTCATAGATTCAAGCTTCTGTCTGCTACCCATTTTGCCTCAAATCTCAATAGAAAACAAACCAGTGTGAGGCCAAGTGGCTACCCCTTCACTAAATTCCAAAAAATAACACCGATAGTGAATATTAAAATCAGATAAAGTACAAGATATCAATTAGCAATGTCAGCATAGGAAACCAAATAAAATGACAAGCCACCGAACTCTCCAAAAGAGATTTTTACCTCTGCAGTTTGTGAAATTATAAGTTTACCTGTGCAGGACATCCTTTGGTTGGGCGTTGTAGTGAGAGTCGTAGCTGATTAAAAACAGCTCCCAAAGTCTCCTTTTGATGCATAAGATTTATCCATGATGTCCTCTGACTTCGGCTGTCAATAAGTGCACTATACTGCGAGTACCAATTGATAAAAGATAATAAGTGAACTAGCAATTACTTTTTTCCCCTTTTGCAGAACACCTAGCAATGTAACCGAAAACGTGATCAAGGTTATGCAAGATTTTTTTCCCCACTGACAATGCTATTGAAGTAAAATGTTTGAAAGTACAAAATAAACATAAAAAATGTTGATTGGTTCATTATCAGAAAGGAACAAGCTCATATGCATTCTTGAAACACCAGCCATCAACTTGGAACAAATTTTACGATCTCAAACAAGGAAACCAAAATTATAGTTGTGCCTACCTCTTCTTCCAGTTCTCAGCAGATAAGAGCTGTTTGCCATCGTAAATGGACTTTAGATTGGCTAACATCAGTGTAAATATGGTCTCCAACATATAGTATCTCATCTCCATGAATGTTCAAGAATTTCTCAACCATCTGAGCATTGCCCCCAGAGTAAAGCCCCCCTACTGGATCAAGAAAATATTGAGTGGTTGTATAAAATGCACAAGGATCCAATAAACGAAGTGCATAGACATGCTCTTTGGATTAAGGCTCCAGAAAAAAACTATTTGAAGTGGCTAAGTTCGCATAGAAGAAGCCTATGTTGAACAAGGATAGACAGACTTCCCCATCTGGCAACTGTACATTGGGGGTGGGTCCCGATGGGGAGGTTGTGGACACCATTTTCCATACGTTGTATATGAGTACTTCACCAAATTTCTTTTGCAGTCCTAAGCTTTGGCAGTATTTATCATGCGCTTCTTGGCCCCATAACTGAAAGAAGAAGCTTAAAGCACTTGTAAGATGACGCTTTGCTCATTCGTTAGTGCTTTGAGAACTTGCCAAAGAGTTTCCAGCTAGGGTGAAACCACAGGTGAAAGATAGCTTACACAAGCTACGCCTAGTGCAATGCCCCAGGACCAATGCTATGAATCTTCATAAAGTTTATCAGTATGATGAAAACAAAGACTCAACTTTGTGCTTTGCAAGTCTTAGATATCAACGCTAAGATTCATTTTGTTGGAACACGATATTTACTGAATCAGAGAAAACAAAGTGGATGGTCAAAGAACTTCCTTAAGCATCTCAGTATGCATTACCACTAATGGAATTCGTCCTATAATACTTGATCCTGAATCCTTTTAAGAACTACTCAACCACAGGAAATTCATAATCTTGCACCACCGGAATCTTCAACGGCAGGTCTATTTCCAAAACCTACAGCATGCTCTCTTTACTGAGAAAAGAGTAGCTGTATCTCTATCATGAGTTAAACCAAAGAAATAGACATGAAAACAGTTCGAATCCTAACGTTGTAAGGTCATGTGTGCACACTCACGTTCTTTCATGATATTATATCTAACTGATCTAATAAATACATAATTTGCACAAAAACAAGAAACAAGACAGTGAACATAGACAAACCTACATCGTTAAAAAATACAAGGTCAATGAAACCTAGCAATTGATGAAACCCCCATAATCTCTAAAAGGTGCACAGTACATTGCCCCATAGAAATTTAAGTTTCCTCACATTCCTCACAGTTGAATAATAGAAACAAACTGAACCTCATTCTGATTACTTTATCTTACACAAGGATCTTCAAAGAACAAATGAAATAACGTTACCAGGAAGAGTTTTGAAACAGGGCCTCATCAATCCATCATCTGTCACAACCTCATACACGGGTTGAGACATTTGGAAGAACTCAGGTTTTCTTGCAGACACAATCACCTGAACAGAATATCACACTTCACCTTTAGTTACCACAAACAATTCTAATGTTTGTCATTGATACTGTCAAAAGTTTCTTGGAAAATGACAATTGTCAAAGCTTGATAGATCATCATGCATGATCAATTCATTTTTAAGCACATCAATGTAATGCCGTATATAAGGCTGCCTCAGCAAAATAGTGCAGAAGCAGGACCTCACCATGTCAAAAAGATCTCTCCATTCCATGTCATTTGGAAGATACCTATTAAATGCGTGCTGCATCATTTTATTTGTGTAGAGGTAATCTGAATTGGTAATCAGCAGCAACTTTTTACCTGCCTGAGAATATAACAAAGAAAAATATATTTTCATGGAAGAGGAAAAGAACTGTAAATCACAGGCTAAGTACTCCTTTTGATCCAGAAGAGCTAATGGCAACTCTGGATCAGGTATTACAAATCGTTCTGGCTCAGCAATAATCTCTCTCTGTTACCAAATGAGAACAATAATTCAGGTGAAAAACAAAAAGTCATAAGCAACTTAAGTACAGAACAAACCTTAAGCCGGCCTTCTACATGTGCATTGAAAAGCGCCAAGGCAACTACCTGAAAAGGAACTGTAACTTGTATCATCCTGATTACAGTATAATTTCTAGGAATACCAAATGCGAGAAAGAGGGCAACAGTTACTTTGTAAAGACCCCTGTAATCTAGTGGTCCAAGCTCTGCAGGCACTGCACCTTCATCCAACCTGTCAACCATCTACAACAGTAACAAACTAAAGGGATTTGATCTCCACATAAAATGGTAAAGTTATTTCACTTAATTTAATAAGGAAAATAAAATTTTAAAAATTCTTTCAACTGGAAAGTGGAAAAAAACGTCCCCAGCTCAACATGGATTAATTACCAGATGAGTGATTGAGCACAAGGCATAAGCTACAACTTGAAATGCATAAACGTCTAATATAATATTTCAGTCACAAAGTTGTGAATGACATCTATAAGCATTTTTTGGATTTTAATTCTTAGTCTACTTGAATAATCAGAGAAAGATAAAAAAAGTCATTGCTCTTTCTCTTGTACCACATTGGCGTTTTGACTTTAACAAGAAGGATCATGTTTTATCGTTTTTTTCAACATAGGGCTTCCTCTGTCAAGAAAGAGGACAATAGAAGAATGTGAAGCCTACGGTCAAGAATATGTTATCACCAACTGAGAAATACAAGTCCCCACAATGATCATACATAGTGGACTTGAAAAGCACAGCTAAACATACTATATTTCAGTGAAAGAAAAGCAAACATCTATTACCTGCATATACATTACTGCCTCTGATACAGAAAAAAATGTATTCAGGAACTCCCATCTACTTTCCTTCCTTAAATCAACCAGCTTTCTTCCATACATCCCACTTTTAGGGAGTACCAGATCGTCAGAATTTATTGTTGTATTCGTACTTACAGTAAAGAAAGAAGTGCACATAGATGATAGAAACGTGAAAGAGGTCTGCACCTTACAGCTCTTGTTGAAAGCATTATAGTCCCATGCATAGCCCTTTTAATATAACCAAAACGATCAGCCTTAACCATGTTTCCTCTCTTTGTTCATGATCAGGCCTCTAATAACCTAAAATTAGGAAAGTGAAAAGTGGCAAACATATCCCAAAACCATGACCTGGAGATAATGAATTAGCTGCTGAACAGAATCATCCATCCATCCATGGGTCACAGTATTACCAGGTCTGGATCAAAGGTGAGGCCATCAACAGGAAACCCCATGCTTTTAAGGTTCGACATGCCATAATCATAAGCCTGACCTTCCCAAGCCTGTTAAAACATTGCAACTCATGGAAGATTTGTCAACTGTTGGAGTTACTTGCAGAAGGCATGATGATGACTTCAAAAATAAGATACTTGAAGCTTAATACACAGTTTGACAGATATTCCCCTCAAACAAATACGAAAACAAGAAGACATCAAACAAAAACATGGCATTACCATTTTCATACACCATTTACAAGTGAGCAGCAAGAAGACAGTAGAATAACTGCAACAATAAAATCTGATCATTTTATTTAAGCAAAAAAAAAAGAAGTGATACAGATTATTATTAAAAGATAAGACAACTAGCCTAGCACTGAAGTACAACTGAAAGAACGTATCACTTGCATATGGAGTCAAGGGAACCTCAGTTCCTGCCGACCTCACCATGCAGATTCGTCATGTACCATTTTCAGATTTTGTTCCAAATTCCAAAACAGAATATTCCTCATTTTGATTTCCATATTGCTAACGGTATTATTGATTCAAGAAATTTTAACGTCCTAGATTTTTGTTGTCTTAACTTTTGCATATTGCTTCCTATCAAGCTTAACCAATCAAAGCTCTAAATCTCCCCATAAACACGGATCTGAAAGAGAATCGGCCCAATGGCAAGTTATAGTTAGGCATATACCAGTTTCTCGGTGTTAACCTGTTGCTAGTTTCAAAACATCCATAGGTTGCCACTATACCGCTAGTGCAATCTTTCGCTAACCAGGTGAGTAATACTCATACCTCCCGTTCTAACAGCAAGGCCATCACCTATGGACCTACCTCTCTTTTTTATCAAACCAGGAAAGGTGGAAAATCAGTATAAATGGTTGCACGAATAATTTCCCATTACCATTTCTCCTTTATTATCATTATATATGCACACAAGCCTCCTTATGATACATTGATTTAAGCAAATTTAGTAAATAAATGACGACTATGAAGAAGAACTGAATCTGTTTTGATTAATGTGATGACATCACTCTGTAAGAAGTTTATAATTATGATGATTAGATAAGAATGCTAACTTCTATAAATAGAATTTCATCAAATAATTTGAAATGTGTTTTCCGTGAGGAAAGGTCATTGCAAGCTCAACCAAATAGTGAGTGTTGTTAAAGGTTTTTGAATCCATGTGCCTTGTTTACTCATACAAAAATAACAAACCTTCTCCATGAGACACAGAATGTGTTTTGATTAGCTAAGGTATCGTTGAAAAGGAATACCAATATTGATCCTAGAAAATGATGCACTTCATCTTTTTGAAGTTGTTCAATTTGCAAAAAATAAATTCTTAGTTTGCAGAAAATGAATTCTATTGTGAATTTATGATAACATCAATAAGGAAGGAAAATATGAGTCAGTGTTGTCCGTATCGCACCGTATCGTATCGTATCGTATCGTGGGCCACCACGATACGATACGGGCCCCCGTATCGCACGATACGGTGCGTATCGCCCGTATCGTACGATACGGGCGATACGCCCTGGGACCCTTATAAAGGGTCCTGGCCCGAGGGAAACCCGCGATTTTTCGTGGGTTTCCTCTCTCCTTTTGGGTTCTTCAAGCTCCCTAAGAGTCGGTTTTCGCCTCCTTGGTGTTCAAAGCTCTAAAATCGTGTCCTACGGTGTCCGTCCAAGCCTCCAAACTCGGATTTAGGTATATTTTTAATGTTTTTTTCCTTTTTTAATAGAAAAAAAAGAGATTATGTGCCCGTGTGGAAAATAATTGATAGTAGATGGAATAAACAATTGCATCAGCCTATTCATGCAGCAGCCTACTATCTAAACCCATCATTGAGGTACTCAGCAACCTTCAAAAGGGACGGTGAGGTTAATCGAGGAATCATTGAATGCATCGACAGATTAGTCCCTGATGAGAGCATAGTAGATGCGATACATCGAGAGATGGAGATATATGATAATGCTCTTCACTTGATGGGTTTGCCTGTTGCAATTCGCAACCGCTCTACGATGCGTCCAGGTACATTGTTTATTTTCATATTTAAGTTGCATCTTACATTACTGTGGATTATTATGTCTCTAATGTTTATATTTTTTTTACAGATGTTTGGTGGAACAGGTTTGGAAGTGATTGTCCAAACCTTAGAGATTTTGCAGTTAGAGTCTTAAGCCAAACCTGTAGTGCAACAGGTTGTGAAAGAAATTGGAGTGTTTTTGAACACATCCATACAAAAAGCGCAACAGGTTGGAACACAAAAGGCTTAATGATTTGGTTTATATTCGTTGTAACATGCGCCTTCGTGAAAGGTAATGTTGTATTACTTTCAAATTTTCAATTCGATATTATTTAACTTCAGTTTTCAATTGTTAATATTACTTACTAATTGTTTATCTTTGTTTGTGTCGTAGGCAATTAAAAAAAGTAAATAGAGAAGAAAGTCAGTTCGATCTAATAAGTTTGGATAATTTTGATATATTAGAAGATTGGGTTATGGAAGACACTGAAGAAAATGCCCTCCTAACAGAAGAAGACGTTGCCTGGATTAATTTGGAAGGAGCGCAACAACATTATGGAGATGAAGAATTTGATTTTGAAGAAGAAGGTGTGGGCGTGGCTGATGATGATGAGGATCTGCAACAAGGAGAAGATGAAGATTATTTAGTTGATGATCCTGATTACAATTTGTAAAATGTAACATTATATGTAACTGTAGTGTACTGTAAAGTGTAAACTATGTCTGTATTTTATTTTTTGGATTCAAAATATATAAATTTGGATGCAATTGTTCAATGTTGAATGCTCAATCTGTACTAAACTTACATTATATGAATTTAAAGCAATTATCAGATTTTTCCTGATTTTTTTTTGATTTTTTTCGATTTTTTACTATTTTTTATTAATTTTTAATTATTTTTACATTATTTTAATATTAAAGTACGATACGATACGATACGATACGATACGATACGATACGCCCGTATCGTGGAGCCCAGCGATACACGATACGATACGTGTCAGACAACACTGATATGAGTATCTTGAGGCATATTGTTAGGACAAAATGACAAATCTCCTCAAGAAAATCCTGGTAGTTTGAGGCATATTGTTACTCCATTTGGAAGACACTATTTAGAAAGAAAGAGAAGAGATAGAGAAGGCTCAGAAAACATAACACAGAAGAATTAATGTCCACTAGATATTAAAAAAAAAATCAAAAGCTCCCATTTGACTTACTAATTTTGAATATTTCACCCCAAAACATGTAGTCGACCCCGTCTAGTATGGGAAAAGGCTTAGTTGTTGTTGTGTCACCCCAAAACATAGAGCATATCTAGCCACCTTTCATTCCTCTGTGGAACTCAAAAATATAACCAAGTTGAGGATTCTATTAGATGGGCTGAAACCATGAAGATGGAGTTAAAAGACTTAGAAAAAGCCAAGACAAGATAGTTGTTCCATACCCTTAGAATAAGAAGATTGTAGGTTGTAGATGGATCTATGACATTAAAATGAAAACCGATGGTTTTCTAGAAAGATAAAAGGCTTGGTTTGGTAGCCATAGGATATATTCAATAATTTGGAATAGATTATGGTAGATCATTGCTCCTCTTACTTGTATGATCACAAAGAGTAGTCAATGCCACTCAGGGTTGGAATATGTTTCAAATGGATGCAAAGAATATCTTGCTGAATAGATGGTTAAATGAGGTCTATATGAAGGCACTGCTTGGCTACAAAGTTCTAAAAGGGAGTGCAGTCCATTTGAAGATAGCTCTTTATGGGTTGAAGCAAGCCCAAAAACGCTTGGTTTGATACGTTTATTGGACTTGAGGACACTCTTGACTTTAATTGCTTCCACACTAATAATAACCTTTCCTGGTAAGGAAATCTTTCATCGTCATGGTTATTTTACTGTTGTACGTAGATGATATAGTTGTCACATACGATAACAATATTGAATCAAAAGAGTAAAAGATCATGTCCAAAACTAAAACTAAGTTCTAACACAGTTCACAAATTTGAAATGAAAGTCTTGGGGCATCTAAGCTACTTTCTAGGCATAAAAGTAGCCTTTCAACAAATGGACACTTCGTGTCTAAAACTAAATTTACAACTGGCATAATTAAAGGATAGGTTTGACATAAGACAAAAATGTATACACTCTAGAAGTCATCAACCCAAAGATGAAGCAGGTCGATGGAGTGCATCTAGAAGATCCCACTCCGTACTAATAACTGATAGGTGCTCTAACATAGTCACAGAGGCAGACATTGCCCATCTTCTCGTCCAATTCTCTGTGTCAAAATAATTTGTTGCACCAAATAAGGAAGGGGCAGCAGCAGAGTGCCACTACTTCACACATTAAAAGCAAGACTGAAGCATAAGTTTCTCAAGCTAATAAAGAGTATCAGGTGATCTTCTATACTATAAAGGCAAACTCTTACTACTTGACCCAGAGATTGTGCATGACCTGCTAAGCTTTCTTTCAAAGCGGGAAGCAGGACATGAGAATACAGATTAAACTTAGCTTTTTGTTCTCCAAAAGCAAAGGTAGCAGATGTTAAGAGTGTTGAGCAGTGTGATGATATCTATCATGCGAACAAGTATAGCACCCTAAAACATGTTCTCTTACTCTATCTCGTCCAGATTCCTATGGAAGAGACATCACTTCATTTTGTAGAAGGCCTAGACAATCAGTTAAGAAATTAGTTACATTTGTAGCAACAGAACACTTGTCAAAATATGGCCATTTTATAACACTTGAACACCCTTATTCTGCTTGTATGGTGGCTGAGGAATTTCAAGCTTCAAAGGATGTTGAGGATGGTGGTAAGTGTCCAAGACCTTCAAGTGCTTCTCGGAAGGAGTACTAAGCATTTCACAATTTTTAAGCTTTCTCTGCGTACCACCTATCATATGCAAATGGATAGGCAGATAAAATTGTAGAATCAATGAAACTCAACCACGGTGCTACATTAAGAAAAGATCATGGCAATGGACCAAATTCCTGTGTTGAGCTGAGTGGTCACATAACCTTGTTTTCCACTCATCAGCAGGCATGACACCATCTCAAGTTGTTTCCTGACTGCCCTCCTACCATTCTGAAGTTTAAACCCATTTCAAGGAATGAAAATTTGAGGGATCCGAACTTTCAGGATCACCATCAGATTTTATGCATCCTCAAGCACAACCTGAACCAAGATCAAAATAAAATTTGAAGCAGATGGCAGACCGCCGTCATTTAAAATTCTGTTCTCAAGTGGAACACTGGGTCTTATGCTATTCTAGTTGTTTGTGATAATCTGTTGAAGGAAATCACACCCATAAGTTGTCCTCAGAAGGGACTCATCTATCTTATAAATTAATGTTAACACTGAAGTAAATTTCCACCTAGCCTTTAATCTTTATATCTGTCATTTGGAAGCTTACACAAAAGGGTCTCCGAAAGTAGCACAATTACCACCAGTACCAAGAGACAAGGAAGAGAACCCCATTATCATCCCAATTCAACTTTATGCTAGAGAGGCACATAAGAAAACAAGTTCGAATTCAACTAGATACTGAGATCCTCATTGAATGAAAAAACTCAAATCAAGGTGCAGTACCTAGACAGAGGAGCAGTTTGCAACTCAATTCCCTGATTTGATGGTTCCATATCAGTTTGATCCTTGTTCCCCATCCATGGGATCTGATGTGATTCATTATTCCCTGCGTAATTTGGGAATTCTTATTGTTAGGACATTTTGGTAATTTGGTTCTCCCTGGGTCAGCTCTACCTAGAGTGAGCGTCTTCCTTTAATTCTGCTCCCAACATCATCTTCCGATTAATTGTGTTCACAACTACCACTCTTCATTTCTTTCTGCATTCCCTTAATTTGTAACTAACACTTAATTACTTATATCTGCAGCTTGTAAGTGGCACCCTTGCAAGTTAAGATAGTCCTCTATTCTCCTTATTATTTTGCTTGTGTTCTCTATACCAGAGCATGAAAGAACCAGAACCAGAACCAGAAAGACAACAACAACTACTAAGCCTTTTCCCATACTAGACGGGGTTGACTACATGGATTCTTTGTTTCCACAGAGCCCTATCATGTGCCATGTTCGCAGTTAACTCACAATAAGCTAGATCATTCTTTATTGTTTCTTTCCAACACTTTTGTGGTCGTCCTCTACCTCTTTTGATACTTTCAAAATCTAGTTTTTCATACATTCTTACAGGTTATTCTTTTGATCTTCTTTCTATATGTCCAAACCACCTTAAACGATATTCTCTCATTTTATACTCTATTGGTGTCACACATAATTTATTTCTAATAACCTCATTATGTATACGCTCTTTTCTTGTATGACCACTCATTCATCTCAACATCTTCACTTCTGTCACAGACATCTTTTGTACATGTTGATGATTAACTGCCCAACACTAAGAACCCTTTTAACTTTAATAGTATCTTCTTATCACAAAGAATACTTGATGCTCCTCTCCATTTTAACCAACCAGCATTAATTCTAGGTGTAACATCTCCATCAATTCTTCCATCACTCTCAAAAAATTGACCCTAAGTATTTAAAACTTTTCTTTTGGGGGATGCAATGTGTGCCAATTTTAATTTTAATTTTTATGTCCTCTGAAGTAACCAAATGATCAAACTTACATTCCATATATTTTGTTTTCGTTCTACTAAGTCGGAAGCCTTTAATTTCTAATGTTTCTCTCTATAGTTCCAATTTTCTATTAACTTTTTTCTTAGACTCCTCCACTAACACAATGTCATTTATAAATACCATACACCAAGATACTTTATCTTGAATATGTTTTTTTAACTCATCAATCACCATTATAAATAAGTATGGACTTAAAGTTGATCCTTGATGTAACCTAATATTAACTTCAAAGAAGTTTGTCGTTCCTTCATGAGTCCTCACACATGTTTTTGCACCATCATACATGTCTCTTATAAGGTTAATATATGTCAATGGGATACCTCTTTTTTCCAAAGTTCTCCAAAGAACCTCCCCCAGTACCCTATCATAAGCTTTTTCTAGATCAATAAATATCATGTGAAGGTTTTTCTTTTTTGCCCTAAAATGTCCCATAAGACGTCTCAAAAGATGAATCTCTTCAACAATAGATCTGTTTCGCATGAATCCAAATTGGTTCTCTGTTGTACTCGATACTTGTCTTAACCTACATTTGATAATTCTTTCCCACAATTTCATAGTATGGCTCATTAACTTGATACCCCGATAATTCGCACAATTCTGAATGTATCCCTTATTCTTATATATGGGTATAAGTGTACTCGCTCTCCATTCATTGGGCATCGTTTGAATTCTCCATATTTCATTAAATAGTCTTGTGAGCCAAGTGATTCCTGTTTCTCCTAAGATTTTCCAAACTTCTATAGGAATATTATCTGGTCCTACCAATTTACCACCCTTCATATGTTTAAGAGCCTCTTTGACTTCATTCTTTTGAATACGTCGGTAGAAATTGTGGTTTATATACTTTTCTGATTTGGCTAACTCTCCTAAGTTAATACTAACATCTTTATTTTCATTAAAAGGCTTATAAAAATGGTTGTTTCATCTATTTCTTATATCATCATTTGCCACTAGAATTTTCCCATCCTCGTCTTTGATGCATCTAACAGAATTAAGATCTTTAGTTTTCTTATCTCTAGCCCTATCTATCCTAAAAATATCTCTTTCACCCTCTTTTGAGTTGGGTTTTTTATATAAATCCTCCAAAATTTTAGCTTTTGCTTCTCTAACGGCCTTTTTCGCTTCCTTCTTTGCTTTCTTATAAGCCTCTAAAGTTTCACTAGTTTTCTTAGCATAATGTAATTTTTAACATGCCCTCTTTGCCTTGATTTTATTTTGCACTACTTCACTCCACCACCAAGCTTCTTTTTGTGCCAATAATCAGACAGAGAATAAACAAAAATGAATTAATCATTGAATTATATGCCAATAATAATATTAAGGAAAACAACTACATGCAATAGCTCATTAAAGATACAGAGTATTCACGGAAGTAATTACCATCACATTATATTGAATCAAGGTATAATCCATATCATACCCAATAACCCTGATTGACCTAAGATTTAGTGTCCTACTACAAAATATTCCACAAGGCAAATATCTTGATGAAAATGGAGCCTGCAAATTCAAGAGTTTAAACTTCAAATCTTACCATGCATTTTAAAAGCATGTTGCATTTCATTGACTAAGTTTACAAGGTGAAAAAGCATAGATATCTATATTGAAAGCAAGAAAATGCACATTGTACTCAATTTTAAGAGCACCTTGAAGTGATTGTTATACATGAGAAAGCACAAAAATAGTGTAGAATAGTACAACACAGTAATGTATGACAGTGTATCAATGCCTGATCAATATGATTCATGCACCTGTGTTGCAATAAAGACAATACTCCATCACATTATGTAGCATTGTCTAATAACATTGCATCATTGTGTATCATATGATACATTGTTTCGTATGAATGAATCCTTTTTCTGTTTCTAAATGTCATTGAAATGGTTGCTAGTGGTCTTTCGAACACCTACTAAGGTTGAGAGGGACCTTTCTTTGACCCTTCTGTCTAGAAAACTCTACCAGTAAGTCCCCCCAACCCTTGCTAATTTGCCCAAAAAAATGAGAATTTGCTCAAAATATGAACCTAGATTCTCTCTTGACTCATTACAACCAATAACAATGGGATTTTCCCATTTTCAGGCTCCAAAGGTTTAAGACAGAACCTTAAGAGATATCTAGCCTTGAAGGTGCTTCATTTAGGAAAAGTAGAAATTGAACCCCAATACTATATGGACACCAAGAAGCAGAATATATTGGAAAACTCATTCGAAGGATATTGTCATTGTAGCGAGTAATACAAGATTGAGGGAAAGGCATGTTCAGTACTTTAATATATTATTCATCTTTACCATGTTAAGCGACAATGTGCTACGTTATTCTGTAGGCAACCTCAAAAGAAACAAAACTGCACTGCAGAGGCTCTTATGAACCAATTAGCACATATGATATTGATGTATCAATGGAGTGGGTTGAAGGCTGACCAATGTTAAAGATGAATACAGCACGAGAGCTGGTAGCAGATCTGGAAGTGGCTGATTGAAACGAAGAAAAGTCTAGTCTGAGATAAAGTTATTGCAGAGATATCAAGGGCAGGAGAAGAGTATGAAGGAAGAGTGTATGAATCTGGAAAAGAGGATCCATGGTCCCCACTCCCCACTTCCATTATCATTTTCTGCAGTGACTGAAAAAATCGGTAAACTGCCTGTCTTGAATTTGGACAATTGTATTAAACTGTTACGATGTTTGCATGATTGTATTAAACTGTTACGATGTTTGCATGTATGCTTTCTAAATCCCTTAATCTTCATGCCTTCTTGTCTAATACAACAACAAACAACAACTAAGCCTTTTCCCATACTAGACGGGGTCGGCTACATGGATTCTTTGTTTCCACATATCCCTATCGTGTGCCATGTTAGCAGTTAACTCACAATAAGCTAGATCGTTCTTTATTGTTTCTTTCCAACACTTTTGTGGTCGTCCTCTAGCTCTTTTAATACTTTCCAAATTTAGTTTTTCATACCTTCTTACAGGTTCTTCTTTTGATCTTCTTTCTATATGTCCAAACCATCTTAAACGATATTCTCTCATTTTATCCTCTATTGGTGTCACTCCTAATTTGTTTCTAATAACCTCATTATGTATATGGTCTTTTCTTGTATGACCACTCACCCATCTCAACATCTTCATTTCTGTCACAGACATCTTTTGTACATGTTGATGATTAACTGCCCAACACTCATAACCATAAAACATGGCAGGCCTAATTGCTGCTCTATAATATTTACCTTTTAACTTTAATGGTATCTTCTTATCACAAAGAATACCTAATGCCTTCTTGTCTAATATTTCTAAATTTTATTATTTTCCTGATTTTTCTATTATTGTCATATTTTTCAAGTGTTTTTGTTTTTATTGAAAAAAATATTGTGTTTTATGGTATGATATGATATGACACTTTGAGATTAAACGCCTATTGGTGACCCTTCTGAACTATACTACAATATTGCTTAAAACCAAACCCAAAAGAAAAAAAAAATTGCATCAATCAAGTCTCATTCATCATTAAACAAATAAAGTAATTTGTCAAAGGATGTTGCATATCTATCTTGCATCTGCACAAATGGCTTTGAGCCAGACTCTTGCACCCAAGGCATACTATGTTGAGTCAAGAAAATAAATGACATCAAACAGGATTGCATCAGCCATTTTGGTTTGAGTATTTCAGGTCAATTACACCTCAAACTCAGGATCCCTTGTCCTCTCTTGCAATTCAAGTCAAAATATTTTTCCAAACACTGGTATTCAGGTCAGGAATGGGAACAAGCATCAGACACTAACCTGAACATAAAAATTTAGGGCCAATGTACAATAGCATGAATCCAGTCTCATATAGTTAGAGGTCAACTAGATCATTTCAGTGTACTGCTGAAAAAAGAAAATATAATGTTCCACTTTCAACCATGATTTTGCAATTATATGAGTCCTTGATAGACGTATCAACTACAAGCAATGAAAACCAACTTTTTGAATCCCAGAGTTTCTCAATTTCACAAACCATAGTTATAATTTGAAATATGTTATTCTATCATTTCTAGCAAGAGCTCATTTGGTAGTCCACTATACAGTCAAGGTCGATCTAAATCCTTTGAGTGATATTTTTCAAAGCTATATACCGGCATCCCCAGGTCATTTAGCAAGGTCTCTGCTTCCATAGCCTCACTCAATCCTTGTAATCTCTTCAATTCTTCAATGGGACCTTCCTGACCATCCAGACCTACAATAAAAACCACCACCTCTGTTACTTTTATGAGTACTCGACGGATACAAACTTCGGCCATCAAAAGGTAATTGCCTTTAAGGTAAGACACTGGCTGTAAGTGACAGTGCGGTAATTTCACCACATCTGCAAAAAAAAAAGGAAAAGCCGGCCGACTCCTCTCTAAAAAAACCCTTACTCTTTTCCTCACTATCCTGAAACCGTACTAAACTGAAGGCAATGACCCTCTCAACAATCAAAATAGCACCGGTGTTAGACTACAAAAGCAATCATACCAACGTCTTCAAAAGAACCATAACCACCAGTTCACGGATTCATGCATGAACAAGCGAACTATGGTTCTTTTGCTTTTCAGTGATAATAACGAAAAGGTGCATTTGCGATACTAGGTTCAAGCCTATAGAAAAGATGGAGAAACACCGGATCAAAAATCGACCGAATGCAAAATGAAGCACAACAGATAGGCATTACATATGGTCCTAACGGAAAGAATACAGGGAAAACTTAAAAGACGAAACAACCGTGCAATGGGACAAATGACTCATTGAATTAGCACAACGTTTTAACTTACCAACAGTACCCATGTGCTCCTTGACATTCAAAACCCCCTTGGTGCTCTCTCCCAAGTAATCAAAATCCGACTTGCTTGAAGACGTAACCGAGAAAACCTCTCCACCCATCAAAGGTTTGCCCTTGTGGGTATCGTTCAGAACCCCTGGACCGGTCGTCCCACTCGAGCACCGGACCCTCAGCTAAGTCCTAGTGCCATTAGAAGGGCACGCACAGCGAGAAAGCAAGCAAAATGATTTCCCCAAGTGAGTAGTCAGTACATCTGAAGATCTCTGACTCGCACCGAAGTATCCGAGGAGCATTTCGGCGCAATCCATGTTGCCCAGCTACGGGCCAGACGACGGGAAAGTGTCCTCCTTGTCTGTCTTCTTCAACGGAGAGCGCCTTGTCTGAGAGTTTCCTCTCCTGTTCTTTACATGTGCCTGCGCACAGACAAACTGATGCGATATTGATGACTCCCTCTCTTTCTCTCTCTTCATTGTTTTGGTCTGCATTTTCATGATTCCATGGATATACGAAGTCAGAATTACGATGTCGGTCCTCGACAATAGGAGAAAACGAAACTTGAAAAATCATTGACACGTGAGTGAGGTAACGGCTCGGATTTTGGCTGATATAGGAGAGGCGTTGTTCGGAAAGATAATGCATGGAATTTGCAATCAAGGGAGGACGGACCGATAATGGCGACGGTGAGAGTATGAAATAGTGGCTCGGCCCATACACCAATATTCAATAGCTAACTTGGACAAGGCTGCTTAACCGGCTGCGCTAAGCTCCCACAGCATTATGTGGTACTTAATCCAACTTGGGGGTGTTGACTTTGAAGCTTGAAAGTGAGGCATGCTCTCTCCAAACCTGAATTCATTCGTGCACCTGTAGATTTTATCTTCTCTCGGATCTGTTCACCGTTGCCACAGCTTACTCATACCCATTCATTGGGTATAATAGCAATGCTCTTCATACTTGTGTAAAATCCTTTAAAAAGTTTAAATTATACTTATACCACTTAAAAAAATGAATAGACATGTAAGAAGCGAGCAAGATCCAGTATATATATATATATATATGAACCTTTTTTCTTTTGGTACTTAGAGGTCAAAAGGAAACAAATTGAGTTTCCTAATAGGACTCCTCATTAACAAATGAAACTCGTTAAAGCCCAAATCCATGCAAAAGTTGGATTCAGGGTGTTAGCCCACCTGGCAAGGCTTTCAACTTGTGTGTGGTAGGTTGCAAGTATGATCCCCGTGGCGTGCATGTCCCGGCTTCTGCCTCCCGTTGTAGCAACACAGAATCATTTAGTCATTTAAGCAAAGGAGACATAAAAGCAGCATCTTAGAAAAGTATTCTCAAGAGGAAGTTAGTTTCTAGGTCTTAACTTATTTGAGATGAGAAAATCTGAGTCATTAAAGTGCGTGACACCTCGTCCATATTACAGCTAAGTTCTGACAAACCACATGAAATTCCTTCGTCTCCTATATATTTATCTCAAAGTAGTATCTTCTCTAACCTTTTTGTTTCCCACTTAGTTATATGTATACGCAAGTGATCTTCGTTTAATCATTTGAAGTTTAATGATCCAATTTGTCATTGATCTTCCTACTATCAACTGATCCGCATATTACACTATGCCCAGCCAGCCGTTGGAAAAACAAGTGACATCTTTATGAAGGCCATTCCAAGGCATTGACATTGGAGATTCCTTTTTGTGCTTGTGTTCGGGCGTTCAGAGCCTCAGAGCAAATTGAAGGTCATGAGCGCCTAGCAAATATCAAAAAATTACAAATATGGGTAAACAAAAATCACTATGGCCTGTATGCATCAAAGAACCTTCATTAGTGTTCGAAATGCAGCCAATTTGAGGGTCGTTTTGGCTTGATGTTGTATCTTAGGCAACCTTCTATTAACTCGTTCCCATGTCCAGTTGCTAGTTGACAATGTTAGATTGAAACCATGACAAGATCTCTGGTTGTATTTCCTGAACCGCAGTTCTTCCACAAGGACAAAAATATGGCAAGTAGGAATCAACTTCCAAAAGTTGGAAACGTTGGAAATATGCATGCGCCAGTCGGTTTTATTCTTAAGAATTCTCATTAGAAATCTCCATGATTAAATCCATAATTCTTTAGAATGTTGAAACAATTGTCACGAACATATTCACACTTCTTCCGAATTAATCCAAACGTCCCCATGTGAATCTCCTATAGCATCTTTTCTGAGAGATGAGATTGGGCTTGGCCTTTCATCAGATCATTTAACACGACCCCTAAAGGATGTTATGATCCATCGTCCCAGTCATCTCATCAGCAAGGAATTGTTGCAACGGAAATTGTTATGTTATGCACATGATTTCATTGGGATTTTTCCTCTGGCATCATGAACAGGTTCGTCACAACAATTTGCTGCTTCAACTGACAACCTTCCGTTTGCAAACTTATGGCATCGCAACTCTACTAATTCGAATGGTAGAGTTGCTTTCATCGAAGCTAATGTGTTTTCTGTCACAGAACAAGAGGAGAACGGAGAGCCTACAATAATGCCTATTTCTGTGGAGTGTGAGGTATCGGTGAGTTCTCAATTCTCAAGTCTTATGTTACAATTCCGATGTTCTCCCTCGTGTGTTAACAAAATTTCATTGAATACGAGTAAAACATGGAGAACAAGAAACTCTGGTTGGTACATGGGATATGGGATATGGGGGCGGGTGCTTCATCCAAAATCATGAAGAAGCCTTTACTGGCACAACAGGGTTAGGGTCATTGTTGCTGCCACTTTCATTCGAGGCATCATTTGTGCGGTCCTTCTCAGCATTCCGATCCTTTGCCATGATTGGTTGAAACTGTTAAGAAGTTGAAAGAGTCGACCATCAGTGAGTCTGATTAATAAATTAAGTCAATAGATTATATGGAGTAAGAGACATCTCATTAGATGAAATCTTAACAATGTTTCGCTTGGTTTTCAAAAGAGATGCCCAGATGCACTAGTATCCAATATTTTAAACTGTGCCTGATTATTCTTTTTAGTAGCATCCAGGTTTTACGAAAACAAGCCCATGCAGCTGACCATCATCTTTCAGAAGCTTTTACCACATCTTTTTTGTTTCTCGCCAAGGACTTGGAAGTAAGAGAACTTCCTTAAACAGGTGGAGTTCTTTAGTAAGTTGAAAAGAAAAAAAAGAGGACGGGTGGCGAGAATGTTCTAGTTATACCTGATAGGCAGAATAAATGACATTTCTTCGTATCTGGGCCATCATATCTAAGAATAGTTTGTAGCCCTCAAGCTTGTACTCAATAAGTGGATCTCTTTGTGCATACCCTCGCAAGCCAACAGCTTGCTGAACAAACTTTAGTGCCTGTAAATGCTCTTTCCATAGTCTATCAATGTTGCTCAGAATGAAGAATCTCTCTGCTTCTGTCATCAATCCAGGTGCTTTCTTCTCTGTAATTTCCTAGCGTATTTGAGAAAAGACGAGTTGGTTAGAGGCACATAAAAGAAGAAAGTTTTCTAAAGAACAAAAAATGAGAAGATCCTTACACCAATACATTAACTGATTCAATGTATGCGGTTTCTAACATTTAAACTGAAATCCGTTCATGATGATCTAGCAGGTTTATTATGCTCATAGATGAGAGATTTTAGTTTGTAGAGTATATATTAAAATTTCTGCCTCAGTCAAATGTTTCCATCCTGAACTTCAGCCCCGAGATCTCAAATTTGTAACCATGTCTTTGCTTTGATGCGTTTGCAGTATTCTTCATGGACAAGTAAAACAATTTTTGAATAAATAAAAATGCGATACAGGTAAAAGGATTCAAAAAAATGTAGACTGACTCGTTTCTGTAGGTAAGCTTCTCGTCCACGGGAGCGGAGATACTCTCTCAGGCTTGCATAATCTGAACATTTTCTCTCCACCAATTCTGGTGTCAAATCATTAAGGAGATAGCAGTACCTGTGGAGGCCATGAGAATCTTTATCATCCCACATAGGCACTGATGGCTAAAGAAGGAACAGATTTAAGAGAGATTGTAATGAAGCATATGACATAAAGAAAATTTCTAACATTATTATATGTATACCAGTCTTAGTAAACTTAAGAAATAAAGCAGCTGGATATTTAATCAATGAAATAACTTACTGTTGCACCTTCGTAATTAGCTTGTCAAGATCCCAGCTGTCCCTTGGAGCATCTATACCAATATTTGCCTAGGGATAAATTAGTTTTAGATGGGACAAAATGTAACCACTGGATGGAATGGAAAGATTATGTACTTATGACAAAGCTAAGAAGTAAAAAAAAACTTGGTCAATAAAGCAGTTGTCTGAATACCTATAAAAGAAAACATAAAGTCCGTATTTAGAATGACAGACATATTCTACTACTACCCATATAAGTTTTGATGAAAAGCAATCACCTCCAGTATGTCATCCATAGTTAATTCAGCATATTCTATGAGGAGAGACTGCAGGTTGTCAGACTCCAGGGCTCGCCTTCTTTCTGTGTATACACGATCCCTTTGACTATTTAAGACTTCATCATACTCAAATAACTGCTTTCGGATATCGAAAAAGTAATTCTCAACTTTCCTCTGCGCCTCATCTAGTGCTTTTGTAAGCATTTTTGACTCTATTGGCAAGTCTTCAACTCTAAATGCCCTCATTAGGCCCTACAATTTGCAAACCCAATATCTTAGGAACGTTATGATTAGAAATAAGCATAGCATACTTAGTAAATAATTTCATTCTGGAAATGTTTCGCATTATCTATGGAGTTGTCTACTCTTGTATTGCTTTGTGCACAGAAGTCCAGGAAGAGATAAAAGAAAAGAAAGGTTGGTAAAGAAACCTGGATGCGATCTCCACCAAAGATGCGAAATATGTTGTCTTCTAGGCTAAGAAAAAACCTTGAGCTTCCAGGATCACCTTGTCTACCACTTCGACCCCGAAGCTGCAAAAGTGATCTACAAGTGTGTGAGCATGAAAATCAAGCTTACTATGACAAACAAAATCAGAGGGCACTTCACACTCGGTTTTCATAATATAACTTCACTGTTACATGGTACGGATATTATCTACTAGAAACTTCAAATAGATGTTAAATTTTAAATTTTCTCTTTTTCTTGTAATTCATTCTTTTTGTTTTTTTCTTTTACCTCTGCTGTTAGCCCCTCATATTTTCTAATACATAGAAAGATCACACCTTTGTATTGATCAACATTAGGCTTTCTTCAGCTTAAGTAAACATCTTCTTTGTGGCAAATTCAGGTCCAGTGATCTTTGGCTTTTTATTGACCAGAGCTCATAGAAAGGCAAACAAGTATTGTGAATGTGTTTGAAGTATCGCAATGAAAATGGCTTGGCACTGCCAACAACATCCTCAATCCACTGTTCCCGTGGATTCAACAAATAGGAACTTCCCAGCACAACAGTGTACATCAGGAAACCGCCTACATGTTTCAGTGTTCTGAAATGAAGCCCTAAAAGGTAGACAGATGCTTATGAGGCAAGGAGACTAGCATTAGAGACTGCTAGAATGAAATTTCCAGGCTTGAGAAACATACTGATGCTAAGGGTGGTAACTCGTATTTCGAAGCTGTATGTGTTTACGTTTCAGATTCATGTAAAAAACAGGTGGACTCAAACACGTCCCAGTTCCCTCTCACGCCAACTGGGTTGAACTACATGACCAGGGACAGGCCAGTATGAACACGACCACTTATACAGGAAATAGCTTCATTTGTCAATTAAGTAACTAACTTCCAAACACTAATAAGTAATAACCAAAAAAGGAACCAATTCTTTGAGAAACAAACTTTTCAGAAAGAAAAAATGTCGCATTTTCCCAAAATGGTTGTCACAAAAAAGATATTACAAGTGATGAGTTTTGTTTGGTCTCATACAGCAAAGTTCCTGATACCAATTTCTTGACCCCAATGCTATGAAAAAGTCTTGTAACAATGCTTTGTCAAATATAAAGAATTGTGATTGCCAAACATAGTACTACAACAACAACAATTAAGCCTTTTCCCATACTAGATGGGGTCGGCTACATGGATTCTTTGTATCCACAGATCCCTATCTTGTGCCATGTTAGCAGTTAACTCCCAATAAGCTAGATCGATCTTTATTGTTTCTTTCCAACACTTTTGTGGTCGTCCTCTACCTCTTTTAATACTTTCCAAATTTAGTTTTTCTAACCTTCATACAGGTCCTTCTTTTGATCTTCTTTCTATATGTCCAAACCATCTTAAACGATGTTCTCTCATTTTATCCTCTATTGGTGTCACTCCTAATTTGTTTCTAATAACCTCATTATGTATACGGTCTTTTCTTGTATGATCACTCATCCATCTCAACATCTTCATTTCTGTCACAGACATCTTTTGTACATGTTGATGATTAACTGACCAACACTCATAACCATAAAACATGGCATGCCTAATTGCTGCTCTATAATATTTACCTTTTAATTTTAATGGTATCTTCTTATCACAAAGAATACCTGATGCTCCTCTCCATTTTAACCAACCAACATTAATTCTATGCGTAACATCTCCATCAATTCTTCCATCACTCTAAAAATTGACCCTAGGTATTTAAAACTTTCCTTCTGAGGAATGCAATATATGCCTATTTTAATTTCTATGTCCTCTGAAGTAACCAAATGATCAAACATACATTCCATATATTATGTCTTTGTTCTACTAAGTCGAAGGCCTTTGCTTTCTAATGTTTCTCTCCATAGTTCCAATTTTCTATTAACTTTTTCCTTTGACTCCTCCACTAATACAATGTCATCTACAAATAACATACACCAAGGTACTTCATCTTGAATATGTTTTGTTAACTCATCCATCACCATTATAAATAAGTATGGGCTTAAAGTTGATCCTTGATGTAACCCAATATTAACTTCAAAGAAGTTTGTCGTTCCTTCATGAGTCCTCACACATGTTTTTGCACCATCATACATGTCTCTTATAAGGTTAATATATGTCAATGGGATACCTCTTTTTTCCAAAGTTCTCCAAATTATCTCCCTCGGTACCCTATCATAAGCTTTTTCTAGATCAATAAATATCATGTAAAGGTCTTTATTTTTTGCTCTAAAATGTTCCATAAGACGTCTCAAAAGGTGAATCGCTTCAATAGTAGATCTACCTAGCATGAACCCAAATTGGTTCTGTGTTGTACCTATACTTGTCTTAACCTACGTTCGATAATTCTTTCCCATAATTTCATAGTATCACTCATTAACTTGATACCTCGATAATTCACACAATTTTGAATGTCTCCCTTGTTCTTATATATGGGTATAAGTGTACTTGCTCTCCATTCCTCGGGCATCTTTTGGTTTTTCCATATTTCATTAAATAGTCTTGTGAGCCAAGTGATTCCTATTTCTCCTAGTATTTTCCAAACTTCTATAGGAATATTCCGATTTACCACCCTTCATATGTTTAAGAGCCTCTTTGACTTCATTCTTTTGAATACGTCGGTAGAAATTGTGGTTTATATACTTTTTTTGAGTTGGCTAAATCTCCTAAACTAATACTAACATCTTTATTTTCATTAAAAAGATTATAAAAATAGTTTTTCCATCTATTTCTTATATCATCATTTGCCACTAGAACTTTTTCATCCTCGTCTTTTATGCATCTAACATAATTAAGATCTTTAGTTTTCTTATCTCTAGCCCTAGCTATCCTAAAAATATCTCTTTCACCCTCTTTTGAGTTGAATATTTTATATAAGTCCTCCCAAATCTTAGCTTTTGCTTCACTAACGGCCTTTTTTGCTTTCTTTTTTGCTTTCTTATAAGCTTCTAAAGTTTCACTAGTTTTCTTAGCATAATATAATTTGTAACATGCCCTCTTTGCCTTGATTTTATTTTGTACTACTTCACTCCACCACAAAGCTTCTTTTTGTACCGGTACACCTTCCTTAGATACCCCTAACACATCTTTCGCAACTTTCCTAATATGTATAGCCATATTGTTCCACATATCACAGGGTGTGCCAACATAATTCCAAACATCTCCTTGCAGGACTTTCTGTTTAAATATATCTTCTTTCTCGCTTTTGAGGTTCCACCATTTAGTCTTAATCAGTGTTCTGACGCTATAACTCCGCCTATGTAAGGAATCACCCTTTCATGGCCGGTCCCAAGCCCGGAAAAAGGAGGAGGGTTGTGTTAGGCTTCCAACAGCCAGCGTAAAACTTTGTCGGACTTAACATGGATTCTACAAAAAAAAACAAAGAATCCATGTAGCTGACCCCATCTAGTATGGGAAAAGGCTTAGTTGTAGTAGTAGTAGTGTTGTCTGACGCGTATCGTATCGCGTATCGCTGGGCTCCACAATACGAGCGTATCGTATCGTATCGTATCGTACTTTAATATTAAAAAGCTATACAAATTATTTAAAAAATCAATAAAATTAGTAAAAATCCGAAAAAAAAATCAAGAAAGTTCTGAAAATTTTAGAAAAATCTGGTAATTGCTTTAAATTCATATAATGCAAAGTTTAGCACAAATTGAATATTTAATATTGAACAATTGCATCCAAAATTATATATTTTGAATCAAAAAATGAAATATATTTATATTTTACATATTGTAAATTTGTATCAGGATCATTAACTAAATAATCTTCATCTTCTCCTTGATGATGTTGTTGCACTTCAAATTAATTCATGCAATGTCTTCTTCAGTTAGGACTTAGGAGTGCATTTTCTTCGTTATCTTCCATAATCCACTCATGTAATATATCAAAATTAACAAACTGCTATCTTTGTACATGTAGTTGTCATATTTGCTAATTTCCATATGTGAGCAAAACAAAGTGCTCCATTTCTTTGATTATTGAGTCTATGACACCTCAATGATGTGATAGTATTACTTGATGATGTCCCCTTTTTTTCTTATTGGAGACTAGCTTTTTAACTAATGCATGAGCTTCATTTCTCACTTCACAGACTGAGTTAAGCCTCACACACATTGATCATGTTCAACTCAATGGAAGTCATGTAACGTGAACCCTAAAATAGTGAAGTTGTGAAATCCCTACTCAATGAACCGAGAGAACTAAATGTTTTTAATTGTTTACGATCTTATGAAATTAGAAATTGTTAGCAAAAATATACCTAAAAGTTGTAACAGAAAGGAAAATGATTTTGTCATAAAATTTTTTTTATACATTATTCTTATTAAATAAATGAAATTATAAACCCAAATTATAAGCATATTGGAGGATGCCTTTAAGGGAAGTGAAGAGAGGGGAAGAGAGGGCAGAAACATGCAAAAAAAAATTGAAAAAAAACATTTGAAAAAAAAAGTAAAAAAAAAAATTTTGGCGTATCGTACGATACAGTACCATATCGTACGATACGACACGATAACCTGTATCTTACGATACAGGTTATCCGTATTGTATCGTGGGAAGCCACGATACAATACGTACGATACGGTGCGATACGAATAACACTGGTCTTAATAGCCCGATGCACTCTTTTCTTCTTTGTCCATTTTTTTATCTGTAAATCCATAACTAAAAGTCGATGTTGGGTGGTTAAACTTTCTCCTGAGTACCATAATTTAAAACCTGTATCCTCTATCTCCTTTGCTTTTTCTCCAACCCATTTTGTTCTTGTAAACATAGAATATGAACCTTTCTCTGAATCATAGTATCTACCACCTCCATTAGCTTACCGGATAATGTTCCAATATTCCAAGAACCAATACGAATCTTATTATCTAGGACTAGCTTCCTTACCCCCGCATCCGTCCATAATCAAAATGCGGAGACCCTTTCTGAAAATCTTTCACTACATTCGGAAGGCAATGTAGTGGGACTAACTTCTTTACCCACACCCGTCCATGATGTGGGAACCCTCTCTGCAATTGATTCACTGCATTCGGGCGAAAATGTAGTGGCCCTTGCTTACTTCTTACTGCATTCGGGCTCTGCAGCACATCGCTAGGCGGGGACGCCCCAAAGCAATGCTCATCATTTTTGTAATCCATGTTATAAAATCCGACGAAGTTTTACGCTGGTTGTTGGAAGCCTAACACAATCCTCCTCCTTTATCCGGGCTTGGGACCGGCAATGCAAGGGTAATCCTTACATGGGCGGGGTTGCCAACAACATAGTACTGTGGAAATAAAATCATTTTCTGTTACTTGTACGACTCCTCAGTTGCTGCAGTCATGTGTTTGCAGTCCCACTTTACTTATTAGGAGGGTGTGGCTATTGTGTTGTTTTCATTAATAATTACACTTTTACATAATTAGAATATATTTTCCAAAATAAGAGTTCAAACATTTTATAATTCTTGACAAATATGCAATGGATACATGATTCATCAAATTGAGGGGAATATGATTTCAATGATTTAATGAAAAACGTAAGGGAAACAGAATACTAACCAAAGCTCTTGCTGTAACACTAAAACAAACACACTAATCTTTCAGAAAAGCTTGTGTCTTCTTGAAAATTAAGGCATTTATAACTTGGAAGTAGATCTGATGTTGAACTGGCTGTTGCTTTTATCCAGTTTTAATTCACCTTGAACTTGAAATTTTTTTGGTACGAATATGTCGAGGAAAATTCGGAAGAAAATTCTAATTGTCAATGAAAAGGATGATCATGCAACGAAGAATTTCAAGATGCTCCAAAAGTATGACAATCCCATGATTCAGTATGGTAGAAAAAACAGTGTCCAACTGAGCGTCTTATTGAGATATTTGAGCTTAGAGTCATATGAGGAATGTGAACCTAGAAGGTTGCGCCCACTACCTACCATCAGGCCGTAGGTCAACCAAAATAGACAAAGGGAACGAACTCAGAGCTAGTTAGATACACTAAGCAAAGGCAAAAACTTGAGAGACTTAGCAGCCTCTTCCGAAGAATTCCATATTGAACATGTGGAGTTAAAAAAATAAGACCAGGAATAATGAAACTTTCAGATGGTAAAATCTAGATGAGCATATAAAGCTGCTTGCACGAATAGACAATAGACTATAATGAAAAATGTGCCTGCACCTAGGATTACTGTTGCTAAAATCATGATAATTGCATCTATAAAGGGATGGAGAAATTTTCAGACGGGTACAAAAAATGTTTTTTAAAATTCATAAATATATTGAGAATTTTCTATGAGGATTTCTTCCTGTAAGCAAGTTCCCCCATTGCAATGTCAACTTATCTTGTTATGGTGCCACAGCTTTATTTGTGTGAGAATTAGGTGGAGATATTGTTCAATTTATTTATATGTGGATAGCATGGCAATTACAAGTAGTGATAATTAATACTAAATATGTAAACGGACAGTTTGAACACACTGATTTGGGTTATCTAAGATATTATCTTAGACTTGAAGTTTACCATGGGAAGGGGTATATCTAGTCTCAAATTAATCCCAGATATTATATATAGATTAGGAATCACATATGAAAAGGTACTAGATAAGCCTCAGATTTTGAATTCTGTGACGAAATGTACCTATGGATTCTTTTTAAATGATCCACCTCCCTGCCAGACAAATGATAAGAGCCTTCACATGACATATAATATACCTGGTATCTACCACACTGTACATGGTGCTAGTATATTTAAATGTGCACGCCACTCTACAGTTGATAACTTTTAAAATTGTTAGGTATCTTGAAAGTTCTATCTATGAACCCAGTGCTTGTACACGTGCAGGCTTGAGTGTTATCAGTGAGATATTCTACAACAGGCTTCTACATGTTTTGGGAGATTCACTCCTATTATAATGCAAGAAAAGTGCTCCTTTTGTCAACAAAAGCAAAATATGAAGTCATGGCCAGTACAAAGTTTGTTTCTGTGAGGAGCTTATTGAAAGACTGGACACTGACTCGAAGGAACCCTAGAAAAAGTTCTGAGATAAAAAAGACATGTTATTATACAGCATGAAATCACTTGTTTCAGAAGTCGACAAAACACATAGAGATAACTTGTTACTTTTGAGTGAAGGGACCCTCTTTTGCGGAAATATTGTGAACATTTTTATCAGTTTGAGGATGGCCTTCAAAATAGATGTACAGAAAATGAAAAAAAAATGCAGCTTTTTTGCAAGTCAAAAAGAGTCACTCTTATTTCTGCTGTTAGAAGGGTCTGCTAACAACTACTGCACCAGGCTAATGAGCTATTGGAGGTCTCTGTGGCATTTGTGATCCTCTCTCACTTTCTTTTCCTATTTTTTCGAATACAGTGGAGGCTTACCTCCTTTGTATCAATTTAGCAAGCTAGCCATCAAGAGGACTCTCTCAGCTCCCTTTTTGGGTTTCTAAAAAAGTATATTAGAGGATCCAGCCTTTGGTTTTATCATCCTTTTCTGTTGTTTGGAGCTTCAAAAAATGAAATCCTGATTTTCTTTGGTGTTTTGGTCAAAAGGTCACATTTGTTATGGTTTGAGTTATGATCTACGTCTCTTGGTTTCCTTGAATGAACTTACAAACCTCATTTTGCAAGTTCCTCTTTTAAATTCGTCAGCTTTTCTACTAAAAGGTACTCAGAAATCAATCCCTAGTTCAAAAGTACAGAGGCCTTATACAGCAACGCTGCTGCAGAACACGGTCGATTTTCACATGCCACATAAGTGTGGATTGCATCATTCTCATTGTACATGGTTTGTTGTAACAACGTTTATTTTGAGAATGTTATGGATGGTTTGGAAGCATCAAAGACATAAATACTAGCTTTGGGAATATAATATCTATCAGCATTTCAAAACAGCAAGAAAACTTGAAGACATTATATAATTGAAAACTAATTGGTTTAGGTCTCTTTAATTTCTCTTATGAGGATGATAAAGCAGGAGTAATGCATCACAATCAATGAAAAGATAACAAAAACGTTTATCTGGAAAAGCGAGACTTTTCTTAATCAGGTTAGTATTACTGACTAAATTCACTGAAGAACTATGTATTGTCTGATCCCTTGCATGGCCAGCCCCAAGCCTAGATAAAGGAGGAGGGTTGCGTTAAGTAGCCAACAGTCAGCAATAAACGTTGCCAGGTATCAAGGGGTGCAAGATTTCCAGCACGAATGCACCAGATCACATCTGAACTCCAAAGTTAAGCATTCTTAAGCGAGAATAGTACTAGGATCAGTGACCTCCTAGGGAGTCCTCCTGTTGCACAATCTAGCTAACCCCACTTAGTGTGGGGAAAGACTTGGTTAAGGTAAGGTAAGGTACTATTTAATGTCTAAACACTTCCACGAATGAAGTGCAGAAGTAGTACATCTTTTGAATCAAGAAGCAACAGGAAGAAGCATTGCATTAGCTTGTTGATGTTTGCGAATTTGCATGCTTTGGCATAATTCTGGGGAGGATGGGATACAAAAGCTAATGCTGATTATCATATCATGCAGAAAGTGATCAGAAACTGGATTAACAACATGTTGACTTTCAAACTTTTGTATCAAGATAACATGAGAGAGGTCTATGGTTTCATCAAAATAGAGATATAAGCGAGAGAGATAGAGAGCTACATTTCAATTCTATTTCAAATTCTTAAATCAGTCCACTGCTGTATCTAGAGCTATATCTATTCGGCACTCCTCAATGTTTGTTTGTGTACCTTTGCCAGTATTTGGAGTTTAATGATGACAAAATGCAATTCAGATACTGTTTGAGCACATAAAAGCAGGGACCAAAATGGTAGTTTTATCTAAACATTTTCATGAACATCAGGTACAATAGGCATCCCATGGTCATGGAAATTTCAGATTGTTAAAAATTATCAAGGAGAAAGATATTCTACAGGAGAAATGTTATCTAATATAAGCTCGTACAAGTCTACTTAACCATTGGCAATAATGTAAGGATTATAGATCGTACTCATTGCTGGATTGAAGGTGGATCTGTTTCTTAATACCGAATGCATATCAAGCACCAAGATTGTGGAAAACCAGCTGAAAGATTCATTACTATAGCAACACAAAATTCCTATTATTCAAGCTGTTCTTGGAGGTCAGGGGTATTCAATATGCTTCTCACATTACTTAGTCGGGAGGACAGGCATTAGCCCCCCAAATAGTTTGAAGTAGAATGCAAATGCATGTCTGATCATTCAAGAAATCAGGGATCTGTAGAAAGCAAATAATTGAAAATGTTTCCCTCATCATTGCACATTCTTTAACACGATTATCAGCATGTGCAAAGCTTTATAAGAAATATAAAGGATCGCTGAACTAACAGAATGCTAAACTAGTCACAAAATTATACCAGCGATTGCATGAGGTTCACATTGATCTATTCACCTGATTATCTATTCTTCGTGATTCATGGCGTTCGGTCCCCACAACATGAAGCCCACCTGCCAATACAACCTAAAGTCACCAAGACAGAAAGCTGGGTCAGACACTTGATGTCTATCTGGGACTGTTGGTAAGAATAGAAGACAAGCTAAAAGACGAAGACCAGCATCAGCAAGTGATCAGAAAACCTTCTTCCTCTCCTCCTCAGCGTAGACTTTATATTCTTCCACTATTTCCTTAAAAGCATGCCGTAACCTTGATATGACATCATCTTCTGTTGGTCCCTGTAGTTTTACAGAAGAATTTTTGTCACTGACACGTTTTTGCAGCATCCAGGATATGACAATCATTACTTTAAGCAGTAAGAAAATTGAAACAACTCTGAGATTCCATGACAGGAGATTTTTTCCACATATGGAGAAATGAGACTACAAAATACACCACATAAAAATAGCACAAAACAACATGAGAAAATTCATAACCTTTATATGGAAACTATCAGATATCTCTAAAACTTTGCATTATCTTCAGAATAGTTTAGAAATCACAATATTACCCTTTTCAGTTTCTCTTTCTTTGGTATAACAGGATCAAATTTGAGCTTTACTAAATTTTATCTTTTGTTCTATGGTTTTAAATTATTATCTATTTATGCCCATGTAAGGGATCATCCTTGCATTCCCAAGCCCGGATAAAGGAGGAGGGTTGCGTTAGGCTTCCGACAGCCAGCGTAAAACCTCGTCGGATTTTATAACATGGATTACAAAAATTATGAGCATTGCTTTGGGGCGTCCCTTCCTAGCGACGTGCTGCAGAGCCCGAATGCAGTAATAAGTAAGCAAGGGCCACTACATTTTTGCCCGAATATAGTGAATCAATTGCAGAGAGGGTTCCCACATCATAGACGGGTGTGGGTAAAGAAGTTAGTCCCACTACGTTGCCGCCCGAATGTAGTGAAAATTTTTCAGAGAGGGTCTCCGTATTTTGATTATGGAGGTGGGTAAGGAAGCTAGTCCTAGATAATAAGATTTGTATTGGTTCTTGGAATATTAGAACATTATCCGGTAAGCTAATAGAGGTGGTAGATACTATGATTCGGAGAAAGATTCATATTTTATGCTTACAAGAGACAAAATGGGTTGAAGAAAAAGCAAAGGAGATAGAGGATAAAAGTTTTAAACTATGGTACTCAAGTAAAGAAAAGGCTCGAAACGGAGTTGGTATTATCATAAATAAAGATTTAAAGGATAGTTTAGTAGACATACAACGATATGGTGACGTTGAAATTAGTGTTAGGAGCAGAGGTTTTGAATATAGTTTGTGCTTACGCACCCCAAGTAGGACTAAAAGATAGTATAAAGACAATCTTTTGGGAAGAGTTAGATAAGGTTATTCAAAAGATTCCACAAAGTGAGATGATTTGTTTAGGAGGAGATTTAAATAGATATGTCGGTAAAGAGGCATTAGGATATCAAGGGATTCATGGAAACTTTAGTTTTGGGGATATAAATGAGGAAGGTATGGAGATTTTAAATTTTGCTATGGCATTTGATCTCTTTATAGTCAATACAATCTTCAAAAAACGAGATGAACATTTAATTACTTATAAGAGTGGCTTTTCATAAACACAAATTGATTACTTTATTTGTAGAAAAAAAGATAGAGCGTGTTTTAAAAATTGCAAGGTAATTCCAGGAGAAAGTTTAACCACCCAACATCGACTTTTAGTTATCGATTTACAGATAAAAAATGGACAAAGAAGAAAAGAGTGCATCGAGCTATTAAGACTAAATGGTGGAACCTCAAAAGCAAGAAAGAAGATATATTTAAACAGAAAGTCCTTCAAGGAGATGTTTGGAATTATGTCGGCACACCCTGTGATATGTGGAACAATATGGCTATACATATTAGGAAAGTGGCGAAAGATGTGTTAAGGGTATCTAAGGGAGGTGTACCAGCACAAAAAGAAGCTTGGTGGTGGAGTGAAGTAGTACAAAATAAAATTAAGGCAAAGAGGGCATGTTACAAATTACATTATGCTAAGAAAACTAGTGAAACTTTAGAAGCTTATACGAAAGCAAAGAAGCAAGCGAAAAAGGCTGTTAGTGAAACAAAAGCTAAGATTTGGGAGGACTTATATAAAAAACTCAACTCAAAAGAGGGTGAAAGAGATATTTTTAGGATAGCTAGGGATAGAGATAAGAAAACTAAAGATCTTAATTATGTTAGATGCATAAAAGACGAGGATGAAAAAATTCTAATGGCAAATGATGATATAAGAAATAGATGAAAAAACTATTTTTATAATCTTTTTAATGAAAATAAAGATGTTAGTATTAGTTTAGGAGATTTAGCAAGTCAGAAAAGTATATAAACCACAATTTCTATCGACATATTCAAAAGAATGAAGTCAAAGAGACTCTTAAACATATGAAGGGTGGTAAATCGGTAGGACCAGATAATATTCCTATAAAAGTTTGGAAAATACTAGGAGAAATAGGAATCACTTGGCTCACAAGACTATTTAATGAAATATGGAAAAACCAAAAGATGCCCGAAGAATGGAGAGCAAGTACACTTATACCCATATATAAGAACAAGGGAGACCTTCAAAATTGTGTGAATTATCGAGGTATCAAGTTAATGAGCCATACTATGAAATTATGGGAAAGAATTATCGAACGTAGGTTAAGACAAGTATCAAGTACATCAGAGAACCAATTTGGATTCATGCCAGGCAGATCTACTATTGAATCGATTCACCTTTTGAGACGTCTTATGGAACATTTTAGAGCAAAAAAGAAAGACCTTCACATGATATTTATTGATCTAGAAAAGGCTAATGATAGGGTACCGAGGGAGGTTCTTTGGAGAACTTTGGAAAAAAGAGGTATCCCATTGACATATATTAACCTTATAAGAGACATGTATCATGGTGCAAAAACATGTGTGAGGACTCATGAAGGAACGACAGACTTCTTTGAAGTTAATATTGGCTTACATCAAGGATCAACTTTAAGTCCATACTTATTTATAATGGTGATTGATGAGTTAACAAAACATATTCAAGATGAAGTACCTTTGTGTATGTTATTTGTAGATGACATTGTATTAGTGGAGGAGTCAAAGGAAAAAGTTAATAGAAAATTGGAACTATGGAGAGAAACATTAGAAAGCAAAGGCCTCCGACTTAGCAGAACAAAGACAAAATATATGGAATATAAGTTTGATCATTTGGTTACCTCAGAGGACAACAACAAACAACAAAACAACAACAACTAAGCCTTTTCCCATACTAGACGGGGTCGACTACATATGGATTCTTTGTTTCCACAGATCCCTATCGTGTGCCATGTTAGTAGTTAACTCCCAATAAGCTAGATCATTCTTTATTGTTTCTTTCCAACACTTTTGTGGTCATCCTCTACTTCTTTTAATACTTTCTAAATTTAGTTTTTCTAACCTTCTTACAGGTTCTTCTTTTGACCTTCTTTCCATATGTCCAAACCATCTTAAACGATGTTCTCTCATTTTATACTCTATTGGTGCCACTCCTAATTTGTTTCTAATAACCTCATTATGTATACGGTCTTTTCTTATATGACCACTCTTCCATCTCAACATCTTCATTTTTGTCACAGACATCTTTTGTACATGTTGATGATTAACTGCCCAACACTCAGAACCATAAAACATGGAAGGCCTAATTGCTGCTCTATAATATTTACCTTTTAATTTTAATGGTATCTTCTTATCACAAAGAATACCTGATGCTCCTCTCCATTTTAACCAACCAGCATTAATTCTATGTGTAACATCTCCATCAATTCTTCCTTCACTTTGAAAAATTGACAATAGGTATTTAAAACTTTCCTTTTGGGGAATCCAATGTGTGCCAATTTTAATTTCTATGTCCTCTGAAGTAACCAAATGATCAAACTTACATTCCATATATTCTGTCTTTGTTCTACTAAGTCAGAGGCCTTTGCTTTCTAATGTTTTTCTCCATAGTTCCAATTTTCTATTAACTTTTTCCTTAGACTCCTCCACTAATACAATGACATCTGCAAATAACATACACCAGAAGTATGTCGTTCCTTCGTGAGTCCTCGCACATGTTTTTGCACCATCATACCGTATCATAAGTTTTTTCTAGATCAATAAATATCATGTAAAGGTCTTTCTTTTTTGCTCTAAAATGTTCCATAAGATGTCTCAAAAGGTGAATCGCTTCAATAGTAGATCTGCCTGGCATGAATCCAAATTGGTTCTCTGTTGTACTTATACTTGTCTTAACCTACGTTCGATAATTATTTCCCATAATTTCATAGTATCACTCACTAACTTGATACCTCGATAATTCGCACAATTTTGAATGTCTCCCTTGTTCTTATATATGGGTATAAGTGTACTTGCTCTCCATTCCTGCGGCATCTTTTGGTTTTTCCATATTTCACTAAATAGTCTTGTGAGCCAAGTGATTCCTATTTCTCAAGTATTTTCCAAACTTCTATAGGAATATTCCGATTTACCACCCTTCATATGTTTAAGAGCCTCTTTGACTTCATTCTTTTGAATACGTCGGTAGAAATTGTAGTTTATATACTTTTTTGAGTTGGCTAAATCTCCTAAACTAATACTAACATCTTTATTTTCATTAAAAAGATTATAAAAATAGTTTTTCCATCTATTTCTTATATCATCATTTGCCACTAGAACTTTTTCATCCTCGTCTTTTATGCATCTAACATAATTAAGATCTTTAGTTTTCTTATCTCTAGCCCTAGCTATCCTAAAAATATCTCTTTCACCCTCTTTTGAGTTGAATATTTTATATAAGTCCTCCCAAATCTTAGCTTTTGCTTCACTAACGGCCTTTTTTGCTTTCTTATAAGCTTCTAAAGTTTCACTAGTTTTCTTAGCATGATATAATTTGTAACATGCCCTCTTTGCCTTGATTTTATTTTGTACTACTTCACTCCACCACAAAGCTTCTTTTTGTGCCGGTAAACCTCCCTTAGATACCCCTAACACATCTTTCGCAACTTTCCTAATATGTATAGCCATATTGTTCCACATATCACAGGGTGTGCCAACATAATTCCAAACATCTCCTTGCAGGACTTTTTGTTTAAATATATCTTCTTTCTCGCTTTTGAGGTTCCACCATTTAGTCCGAATAGCTCGATGCACTCTTTTCTTCTTTGTCCACTTTTTTATTTGTAAATCCATAACTAAAAGTCGATGTTGGGTGTTTAAGCTTTCTCCTGAAATTACCTTACAATCTTTACAACACGCTCTATCTTTTTTTCTACAAATAAAGTAATCAATTTGTGTTTGTGAAAAGCCACTCTTATAAGTAATTAAATGTTCATCTCGTTTTTTGAAGATTGTATTGACTATAAAGAGATCAAATGCCATAGCAAAATTTAAAATCTCCCTACCTTCCTCGTTTATATCCTAATCTCCTATATCCCCAAAACCAAAGTTTTCTTTACCTTAGTACCATAATTTAAAACATGTATCCTCTATCTCCTTTGCTTTTTGTCTGACCCATTTTGTCTCTTGCAAACATAGAATATGAATCTTTCTCTGAATCATAGTATCTACCACCTCCATCAACTTACCCGATAATGTTCCGATATTCCAAGAACCAATACGAATCTTATTATCGAGGACTAGCTTCCTTACCCCCCCGCATCCGTCCATAATCAAAATGCGGAGACCCTCTCTAAAAATTTTTCACTACATTCGGGCGGCAATGTAGCAGGACTAACTTCTTTACCCACACCCGTCCATGATGTGGGAACCCTCTCTGCAATTGTTTCACTACATTCAGGCGAAAATGTAGTGGCCCTTGCTTACTTCTTACTGCATTCGGGCTCTGCAGCACGTCACTAGACGGGGACGCCCCAAAGCAATACTCATAGAAATTAAAATTGACACACATTGCATCCCCCAAAAGGAAAGTTTTAAATACCTAGGGTCAATTTTTCAGAGTGATGGAAGAATTGATGGAGATGTTACACATAGAATTAATGTTGGTTGGTTAAAATGGAGAGGAGCATCAGGTATTCTTTGTGATAAGAAGATACCATTAAAGTTAAAAGGTAAATATTATAGAGCAGCAATTAGGCCTGCCAAGTTTTATGGTTATAAGTGTTGGGCAGTTAATCATCAACATGTACAAAAGATGTCTCTGACAGAAATGAAGATGTTGAGATGGATGAGTGGTCATACAAGAAAAGACCATATACATAATGAGGTTATTAGAAACAAATTAGGAGTGACACCAATAGAGGATAAAATGAGAGAATATCATTTAAGATGGTTTGGACATATAGAAAGAAGATCAAAAGAAGAACCTGTAAGAAGGTTAGAAAAACTAAATTTGAAAAGTATTAAAAGAGGTAGAGGATGACCACAAATGTGTTGGAAAGAAACAATAAAAAATGATCTAGCTTATTGTGAGTTAACTGCTAACATGGCACACGATAGGGATATGTGGAAACAAAGAATCCATGTAGCCGACCCCGTCTAGTATGGGAAAAGGCTTAGTTGTTGTTGTTCTAGTTTTTGTTGTTGTTACGCCTTTTCTGAAATCATAAAAGGTTTTGATTTCTCAATATTTTGGCATCCATTGTTTACCCTTTTAAAACTAAAAAAACAATGTTACTATGATTTCACGATGGATGTGTTCAAAACCACAATCCAGTGACTCCTTTTTAGTTATCAATATATCTTATATGAGTGGACATGTAAAGACTGGAGAATCTATCAAGTTACATAAGGGGATTCATAATGGATGCAGCTAGATTCTCTATAGAACTTTCTGCACACTGAATTCATTTGAAAGGGCATGTGCAGAGAGACGGAGGAAACTCCTTGTGTAATAGTGAGAATCTTTCAAAAATCATATAGGGAGAAGGCCACGCCAACATGGTTATGGGTCCGATTCATTGGAGAGCAGGAACTTGCAAGCAAGCTCTTTTATAACCAACTCCATGAAGTGCAGGACTAAACACGAAAGTTTGTGAATTATAGTTTAACAGTATATTAGCAGAGACTTCACCTTTTCACAAGAATAAGAAAGTCGCTCCTCTGCTTCAAGTTCAGTTAAGGATCTTTTGCCCCATGTCTTCACAGCTAAGTCCACTGCATCTTCAGACAATGCTGTCGTTTCTTTAGAAAGCTCACATGGGAACAGATTCTCACTAACCTAACATACCATGGAATCTGTTGTCAAATAAGGGAAACATGAACGAACAGACTCTCAAATGCAACCCCAAAATAAATATAACTTTGGCTTTACCAAATTCTCCATTAATATACCTTCCAGGTCTTCCTTGCAGGGAGCTTTTTCACAGACACAAAAACCCCATCTGTCAACTTGACGACGCTGCTTGGAAAGGCATTTGGTCAACAGAGTGATAAAAGCATAAAAAAGATACACATGCTGAGTGCAGACAGAACTTAAAGAGCTCTTTCCTTTTGGCAAGCCTATGTGAATCACTAGTTGTGTTTACAAATCAAGAAACACGTGAATAGAACTATGTAAGTTCATAAGGATCACAACCAAGAATTTTATACATCTGTTCTGCATTAATGAGATGAAGTTTCTGTACAGCAGAACAGCCTTTCGACCCTTTTCCTCCATCCCTCCATACATATCTATGTATCTATCCACATAGATACATGCATATGCACACGCACACATATGTATATGTATATATGTATGTATGCATATACTAGATTTTTTACACTGACTGCTAATTTAAAGCCATGTTTTCTTCCCAGTATTGATGTTGACTAATAAATTCGACCAAGATATTGACCGATAAAGACATCTTTAACATGATTGTGTCAATTTTATACATTTAATAGCATACACATATGCACACATAGAGATACACACACAAGTACGTCTGTATGTGTAAAACCCAGGTTTAAAATCTACACCATCTAGTAATCATGAAGCCTAAATAAGGTCAAGACCTTGATTAAGCAAAGACATCTTTAACATGAGGATCATTTTTACAAACAGCTATATCAAGAATATGCCTTTCCAAATTCAGAACATAATAGACTAATATAGCAAAATGAAGAGTCGGAGAAAAAGCCTTACGACAAGTTGATCATGGTAAATATATCCCTACATAGTTGAAGATTTAAGACAAAAAGAAACTAAAGAAAGTACATGATACCTTGGCATTAGCATTTCCCGCAGTTTTAATCTTCCCATGAATTCTGCATTTCCCCCCAAAATAATATCAGTTCCACGCCCAGCCATATTAGTGGCTATTGTAACTGCACCAACTCGTCCACTTTGAGCAACAATTTCAGCCTCCCTCTCCACATTCTCAGGTTTTGCATTGAGAACCTATGGATGAAAGCAGTTGCAAGAAGATAGGCATCAGGAAAGAGCAGGAACAAATATCTGCTGTGGATGCAAGCGTAAAACCCCTTACCTCGTGAGGTATTCCTGCTTCACGCAATTGCTGAGATAAGGCATCACTTTGCTCAACACTAGTAGTACCGACAAGCACCGGGCGACCAGTCTTATGCATTCTAGAAATTTCCACCACAACAGCACGCCACTTTCCAGTGGCTGCTCTGAAAACTACATCTGACTCTTCCTACAGAAGTAATACAAAGAGTTCAGTTTCAAATAGATGATTCTACTAGACAGAAGGTTCTGTTTCAATTCAAGTTGTTCTTTTGGCCCCAAAAAGATTGCATGGACGAGCTATCATAAAAATTTGTACAGAAAGCTACTTCAACAATATCAGCCATTCAATGGAAAAACATCAAGTCCGTTGCATGCCCAGATAAATGCCAAAGCATAAGTTCCCACTTATTGTTTACCCTATACGCAAGGATACAAAGAAAACCTTGCTAACCAAAATCAGAGCTGCATCTACTCATGGTATCCACCAGGTGAACTCATTCATTAGCCCAAGAAAGATCACAACATACAAGTAAGCGGAAGCACACTATAGTGATGGAATTTTCTTCTATATGTACTTGTTATGTGACCAGATGACCTGGTTTCAAATTTGATTGTCAGGTTAATTAACTTCTGCACCATATTTATATGAAGTCCATAAAATTCAAAAGTTAAAAAGAGGAAAACATCAATCTATTGTATCAGTGCCAGTCATATGAAGGATAAGGAAGAGTATCAGATAAAAGTACAGGTTATGTACTGACCTTTCTGATCATAGGCTTGTTGGTTGGTACAACTGTAACTTTCAGCTTGTATATGCTCTCAAATTCTGTGATCTCAGTGGCTGCCGTACCAGTCATCCCACAGAGTTTTGGGAACTGTTTTTATATTTGGTGAAATTTGAGCATGAAAATGCAATGTAACTAAATGAATATTTTTCTGTTGAGGTTGAAAGTTAAGTATAGTAATGTACTGAAACTAAATAAATATAGTAATATCAGCAGGAATATGTTCCTTTTACCTGCAGGAAAAAGTTCTGATAGCTGATAGATGCCAGTGTAATAGTTTCATTTTGAATTGGCAGTTCTTCTTTTGCTTCAACTGCCTGATGAAGTCCATCACTCCATCGTCTTCCCTGTACAACCAACAAAGGATTCCCAGTAAAACTTCATGATAGAACCAAAACAAATGTTCCTCAATCTGAGTCCAGTAGAGGCAGAAGCAGTGTTTATTTCTTATCCATGTAACAGGCTGCACTTGCCTGCATGACACGTCCAGTAAACTCATCTACAATAAGAACCTCCTTGCCGCGAATGATGTAGTTAACATCTCTAAGAAAGAGCTCTTTTGCCTTTATTGCATTCAGAACATACAATGCCCACTGTTCTCGAGGATCATACAGATCCTTTACATCCAAAATTTCTTCAGCATCCTCATAACCTTGTTCTGTCAGTAAAATAGTTTTTTGTTTTTCATCAACCTGAAAAAAATGGAAAGTAGTGAAGAGTTAGAAAAAGTTCTGCAGGTTTTCAGCAACTAAAAACAATAATTAGATGGAGTGGGTCAGAAAGATCTACAAAGTTCCAGAATTAACACGAGGCTGGGAAACCCATACCACCTCTCGGCATGTGTACCAAAGACTAGACATTAACAGGACCAAACTGAATCACAGGTTAGACCATTGGCAGCTCAGGCTTAGAGCAGGTGGCTGGGACCAAGATTTGAATCTGTACCAGATTGGGTACCCTGGTAGGCTGGGTTTGTTGGGTGAAAACAATGAAGCAAGTTGTCGCCCATACATCTACTAGGTATGCAAGGTCTGGTTTGAAACAGCTTTTGTCTTCCAGCTAGCAGCATAAGTGCATTAGTCTCGTACTTGACCATAGTTTAGTACTTACAGTATAGTGCAGGTCTCGTTCAAAAGCATATGCAACTTTTGCAGCCTTATAATAACGATCACTTGGCTTTTCTGCAGAGCCGGATATGATAAGAGGAGTTCTTGCTTCATCAATGAGAATTGAATCAACCTCATCAATAACACAATAATTGAAACCCCTTAATACAAGTTCATCAACGCTCTGGAACAAAAAATTGATAAGTTAATCAAATTTGCTAGGAAGCACAAAAATACAAAATGAACACCATGGAACTTGTAAAATTTGTGTCATGTACAGTAAAAGCAAGCTGGAATATCCAGCACAGGAGGCATAAATCTGATAAAATGGCAAATAAAAACAAAACTTACTGTCGCTAGATTGTCTCTCAAATAATCAAAGCCAAGCTCACTATTGGTGACATACGTTATGTCACATGCATAATTTTCTCTCCTCTGTTCACTCGTCATGTTCTCTATCAACAAAATAAGAGATGTAGATATTCTCAGCAACAATAATAACCATAAGTTTCACATACAACAACAACAACAACAACTCGAAGGAAAATTAAATGAGGTTAACTTGAAACTAGACTTTCCTGGTGTAGAATTTGGATTTATATGGATTGTTGAAAAAACTTCAAGGATATCAGCAATTTGCAGCAGCAACAACAAAATAGACATTTGACACAGACACCAGTCATGGATATGAAAAAGGAGGTCAACTTACAAGTAAACTATTCACTTATCTTGACTAATGCAGTCATTTGCAACAATTTAACTTTCTTCAAGAAACTTTGTCATGCTTTTTATATACAGAGTGGCCTTTGCTGTTTCAGTAACAAATTTCTCGAGTTTGTGTGCCTCTCTCTGGGAAAAGAAACCTGCTCTAAGATACGGATCTCATATGGAAGATGACCATGACAGTAGTGTTAAGAATGTCTTTAGACTGCACGTGTAAATTTCAGATAAAAGTTTCATGAAATGAATACTAGAAAATTTGTCTGCATTAGGCAACTTAGACAGAGAAGAAATCAAGAAATTCATGGAATCAAGGTGGTGTAGTAAGACATACGTTGGATTAAGCCAACTTGTAGTCCAAGGAATCGAGGAACTTGTCCTACCCATTCACAGTCCCGGCGAGCAAGATAATCATTTACTGTTACAATATGCACTCCTTTTCCACTCAAAGCATTCAAATATGCAGGTAAAATAGCTACAAGAGTCTTTCCTTCTCCTGTCCTCATTTCTGCTATTTCTCCCTTGTGAAGAACCATGCCACCTGTCATCTCAGAAACCACACAAACAAAAAAGGCTGCAGCAACAAAGCTAATGATGGAAAGAGAACAGGAAAATGAATAATTGCTAAAACTCAACCATTTATGCAAAGATACATGAAATGCGTGTACAAATTTTAAAAATAAGCAACAGACCAAGCTTAAACCATATGATTTATCAGCCACGTAATGTATAACAAGGACGAAGAACAGCAACGATATGCTAAAAAATTGTTCACTTGTATATGACTATCAATTTCTTCCAGAAATCGCTCGCTATCTCAAAAGCAACAGTTCTACCAAGCATCGGACTGCTTCCAGTTACAAGTATCCGCAGAAGATGCCAAATCAATTCCAATTACATAAACAGAGAGCAAGTATAAAAAATTACCTATCAGTTGCACATCAAATGGACGAAGTCCCAAAACCCTTCTTGAAGCCTCTCTAACAACAGCAAATGCTTCCTGTCAATTGCGGCAACGTTCTTTGATAAGTAATAAGCAACTCATTTACCATTATTCACAAGTCCATTGTGATTAGTGACTACAAAGCAGCAACTCAACACAATGTTCTCGTCAAATTTTACTCGAAAAACAATTCAAGATTCCATTGAAGATGAACATATGCCTATTTGGAATCTAGAATATCAACAAAATGCAAAAAGGGGTGGGCGGAACTTTCCCGCTTCAAGCACGACTGTGTGAGCATTCTCTTCAAGTACTAACTGGCACCATTAGCCAAAAGCTCTTTCTAATAAAACAGCTTTAATGATTTGAAACCATCTAGTTCGCAAAAGAGGTATTCATGAAAATGAGACTAGCGAAATTTACAGGCAGAATCGAATCCAAAGAATCGCCGCCCGCAACCCGCCGCTTGAATTCCACGGTTTTCTCCCTCAATTGTGCATCAGAAAGCCCAGAAATCAAAATCTCCATATCGTTTATCACAGATACCGATCCAGAATACTGCTTTCTCGTGGATTCTCCCGTATCGGTTCCTTTAAAAAACCCACCCAGCAAGCCACCCAACGAAGCCATAGGAATCAACGCTCGACCACCATTAGGTTTCGATAATTTCGAACTAAAACTTGGTTTTCTACCAAAAAACGAGCTACCAATCTCGGCCCGAGCGTGAGAATCATTTGGGAATGCGAACGGGGAGAAAGATGATGGTCGGACGGATGGAAGACTCCTTATGGGGGTTCCTTGGAGCGCCGGAACTGACATGTCTATGAATTTGGAGAATCTCTGAATTCTTCGATGTGTCGTCAGTTCACCGGATCTTCATGCCCTTCGACTCGACTCTCTTTCATTGCCCTCTCAACGGAGCCTCTGCTTCCCCTCTTCCCACCGCGTGGCATCGATTCTGATATAACAACGGGATTGGATAAGGTGAGACGCCAAACGAATTGCGGACAGTCCAGTCAGTCGGTTTCGAAATCGGGGTGGACTCGTTTTGATCCGAATTGAGACCCGGTTACCTCTGGAAATAACGCGGGGAAATGCTGGGTGTGTCAAATTTGTATGTGACACGAGAACCAGACACAGACACTACCAAGATCAATCGTGTTCGTGTAAGGTACCGAGCACCTTGGGTCGTGTTCATGTCTATCTAAAGAATATGGCATCGGATCAGGTCCAGTTCGGCCCCTCGGTGTTATATACACCGTGTACATCGGTTGGTTCAGTTTAGTAACTGAACCGAATTAAATTTATCCCTAAATCGAACTGTCTCTAAATTTAAAATGTGAAACTAAACCAAACTTCATTGCTAGAAGGATCGAACTATTTCAGTTTGGTTTGATTCAGCATATAGACAATCTAACAATGTTGAGCAAAATCTAGGAGAAACAAACTATTTGTTTAGTTGCACAATTAAACTGATCAGTTTTCATGGGAATCACGCACACACACACACACACACACATATATATATATATATATATATATATATATATATATATATATATATATATATATATATATATATATATATATATATATATATATATATATATATGTGTGTGTGTGTTCTAAACTTGCAAGATGTGAATGCTCTCCTCAAAAACTAAGCTATCTTTCACCAAGATAATGAATGCAACTCCCTCGCAACTACAATAAGCTGCTCAAACCGCTTATCCTCGTTCTATTTCCTAAGATTTTTGGATATTTTTTTTGGATTCTGATTGAAACCGCTAGCTTCAATCCAAAAGTGTTGGTTTTGATTCATGATTCCATAAAAAAAACATCGCTTTTGAATTGTGGGAAAGTGGGCAAGTCTACTTTGAATCAAGATCCAATCTCTCATTGTAATAAAACGATCAGCACCAATGGAATATAGACATTGCCAGTCCAGTTACCCCAAAGCCTGGAACATGAATCGATCCGAATTGATTTGAATCTGAAACCGTTTGAAACCGACAAAAAATAAAAAATTTAATTCTACAGAAAAAATATTCTGGTTTTATAAAGAGTGGAACCGAATGATCTTCGATATTAGATCCAATTTCACTGATATCGGTTTCAGCCGTTTCTGACCCGATTCGATTTCGATTGAAACAGGTCAAACCGTTCATGTCTAATTGAATAGCATGCCACATTACGATTTGGATATCGAACTTTAACCCGTTTTCGACACGAAAAAGAGAAAGGGAGCGAATATTCACACGCTTCCCCGTTGTAAGGAATCTTTTAATTTCTCCCGGTACTTTATTCATTGCTTGCAAGCCCGAGAAAACGCAGATGAATGAAAAGATAACGTAAAAACCAGAGGATCGGAAGTGGGAAAGAGAGAGAGAGAGAGAGGAAAAAAAGGGGTAAAGAGACAATTAAGGCTTTTGACCGTCAACTCCTAAGCCGACCGCTACCATTATCATCGTCGTTAGCATGATGCCGGTCTCTCTCTCTCTCTGTTGCGGATTGACGGGATATGGCCAGTGGTATTTTATCCGGATTATTAATGCATTTTATTGGGATGACAAAAAATATTCAAAGAGATGATAGAGAAACAGTCGTTTCATGTTCCTCCTACCCGATCTAGATAATGAGGAGGGAGTTACCTGCTCTTTCTTCTTTTGCTTCACGCGATTGAACTCTAAAGGGTGTGAGGTGTGATGTTGTCTGGTATTGTTCATCTTCCTGTTTCTTCTTTCTAGCCATGGGTTTTGTAGTTTTTAGATGTGGATTTCGTGCGGGGTGCGGTTTAAAAGCGGAAAGTTATGTAGAATATCTCAGAAAAAATTCTCAGTATCATTTTCATCTTTGCTTTATTCGTCGATTGTTTTGATCATATGTCTACCACGATTTAAAGGAAAGAAGAAAAGCTGGACGGGATGTGGGAGAGAAACGGTTCATTGATTGATGAGGATATGCGCTTAAACTTCACAGGTCTCTTGTCTTTCAGTTTCTGGCCTTCTAAAATGTAACGTGAAAGGTTGAAAATACAAGTGATTGTAGGTGGTGAAAGCCTGAAGCAAGAATCGTCACCACAGGGATGTTGTCTGCCCGTGAGTTTATGATGTTGGTTGAGTTTGCAATTCCATCTGTGCTTGGTGTTCTGCAATCTTGTGACGGACTGCTTCATGTAGTCCTGATCCGCCTTTTTTTGGGACTGAACTTTCGTTCTTTCTTTCCTGCATTTAAGAATTGAGAAAGTTTGTGAAAACATTCACACCGGTCACTGGACCTTGTTGGTATGCATGATTATTTTTTGTACATCTGATACGTGACTGTGTTTCTTTTAGTAATGACAGTTTGAAGTGGTAAAACATCATGGTTTCTAAGTTAAGTCTACTCCTATTAGTTCTTTACTGTTGCTTGCTCTTGTCCTAGGTATTTTGTTCCCACATACCCACTCCAAGTGTAAATCTTTCTATCCAATTAGGAACCGGGTGTGATATAGGTTCCTTTGAGGGCACTGTTTTAACCCTTTTATGTAATGCATGTCAGTGCTCATCTCTCATGGCCAACCTTTTTCAAAGGAGTGGTCTCTTCAATTTGCTCATTATGAGCTAGATCCTTTACATTTATGTTCTTTTCACATCAAAAGGCTACATTTCTTTTCAGGTAAAGGCGGGATATTGTTAAGTTGAAGGGCTCCAGCGAGAATTTATGTGCTGGACTTGGGAAAAGACCAACTGCTATGGCTTCCGTTGGTGTGGTTCCTAGCTTGAGAGATCCAAACGGAAATGCAATTGCAGTTAATAAATTGCCAGAGGAAATGAATGATATGAAGATAAGAGACGACAAGGTATATGTTGTGTTCTCTAGAACTGAAAATGGTACCTGTCCCTGATATATTTTATGTTTCAGTCATAGCGTTCAGCTTATTGAGCAGTGCCTTTCAGGAAATGGAAGCAACCATGGTAGACGGTAATGGTACTGAGACAGGTCATATAATTGTCACCACCATTGGTGGCGAAAATAGCCAGCCAAAATAGGTAAGTGTTGTTGAGTATCTGTTGAATGAAATGGAAGTGCAGATTCCTCTTAGCCAAATTAGTTAATTTGTTATGCTATAGAAAAGTATCTTTCTTTTTGCACGTTATTAACTGCATCCAATATATGATTTATGTTTAGTTCCAAAGCTTACATTCTGTGCTGCTTTTATAGACGACAAGCTACATGACTGAACGTGTTGTAGGGAATGGGTCTTTTGGCATTGTATTCCATGTAAGCTAAGGCAACAGTTATACTCATATTTTTATTTTGTGCTACTCTGCCTTGTGTGATTTTTTTTGGTTGTTCTGAATCTGTGATAATAAAAACTAAGAATGATGGTTCAAGCTATGGTTTTCTTGGTATGGCACAGGCAAAATGCTTGGAGACTGGTGAGACTGTAGCAATAAAAAAGGTTCTTCAAGATAAGAGATATAAGAACCGTGAACTGCAGACTATGCGCCTTCTGGATCATCCAAATGTTGTGTCCCTGAAGCATTGCTTCTTTTCGACAACAGAAAAGGATGAACTTTACCTAAATTTGGTTCTTGAATATGTACCTGAGACAGTTCACCGTGTAGTCAAGCATTACAGCAGGATGAACCAGCGAATGCCTCTGATATATGTGAAGCTTTATACATATCAGGTACAAGTTTATGTATCTAACCATTGTTCCTGACAATGTTTTCTTTCTGTTAATCTATAGTCTTTACATATCCTATCAATAAAGTCAAGGTTACTTCTTGATGGTAGTGATAAGAGATTCTGGTAATATGGTAGAACTTAATGTTTGCTTTGTTTTTGTATCTTTTTTCATGTAATATCCTAAAAAACTAATTGAGCATGCACATTGACTCGTGCTTCTGATATGGTATATTAAAGTTACCCAAGCAAAACACTTGGCAGCGACTTGGATATATGTGCATTTCATTATTTTTGTTTTTTCTTCAATCATGGATCAGATTTGTCGAGCATTGGCCTATATTCATGGAAGCCTTGAAGTCTGCCATAGAGACATTAAACCATAAAACCTTTTGGTAAGTGTTTCCTTCTATGTAATCAGCTCTATTATAGTGGTCTTGCTGCCGTTCCAGTAACTGTATTCTGCATGGACACTTCAATTACAATGTAAAGATGATGGGTTGAGTGTGATGGTCCGGGATTACCAAATATGGCACCATAGAGGTGGATAGATTATTTGAAAACTGCAGTATGTTGGCCAAATGATTTTGTGGTTTAGCCTCACTTGTTCAGTTGTCTGCTACTTTGATTGCATACTTGAAGTACATGAAAAAAAAACTCTTAGAAACAGTTGTAGACAGCATTTTATTCTCTTTTATGTGTATAATGTGTGTTATTTCTTGACAACATATAAAATGCGCTCTCACAAACAAACATCATTTAAGTTGACAATCTGGCATTGATTCCTTTTGTTTAGATCTAAGTTTATGTGCTTTAATTTTCATAATCGATGTGCTTTGTTACTTTGAAATTAATCGTGTATATGTGTGTACGTAACATTTATTATTTGGTTTTCTTAATGATGGTTTACCACAAAGTCATTATATTGCTGCTAATCAAGCCTAAGTGTTAACTCTCTGCTAATTGTTATGTATAAGGCTTAAGTTATGTGTTTTTTTAATCTTCTAGAAAATTAGAGGTGAATCTAGTTGCAGGGTTAAGAAAGATGTTGTAGCATGTACTTTATGATAAAATTGCTTTGACCATCTATCATTGTATTTGATGCTAGCTAAAGAAAGAATCTTTTTTGTGAAATTTATTCTTGTTCATTCCTTTTTCCCAATTTATCTTACTATCGACCATTCTCAAACCTTTACTTGTGGTACAATCATGAATCATCTTCAGAACTATATTTTACATCTCCAAAAAGTTAATATTGAACAATCAGTCAACTATCCTTAATTGTGATCATCACCATTTATTGAGCTCCACTTTTCAAAGGAGGCTTTTATTTTCAATTCATTTTTATTCATAGCAAGCTTCCAAACACAATTTATTAGAAATCTCCAATAATTTGTGGTAAAACACAAAAATATAGGTTTGGGCAGGTGAGGGGCAAGATTTCATGAAACTGTAAAATTATTTTGGGCTTTAAAAATGTTATAAAAGATCTGTGGAAACAAAGAATCCATGTAGCCGACCCCGTCTAATATGGGAAAAGGCTTAGTTGTTGTTGTTGTTTAAAAATGTTATAAAAATTGCTTTGGGCTTTAAACCTTCCGACTGGTTTTCATTCCTGGGGATTTCTTTTTTGAGGTTTACTTGGGTGTTATACTATGTACCATACTATAAACTAAAGATGTATAGTAATGGTAAGGTATAATGTACATCAGTAAATCATTGAAAGCCACTTGTGTACCTGGATCGTATATGTCCAGGTGAAGAGACGGTACATATTGTATTGATACCTTATGTTTTTAAGTTCTAATAGTGTTGTCTAGAAAAGATGAGGTAATCATGTTCTGGATTTATATAGTTAAGAACATGATTTACAATAGTAGTTAGACCTTCGAGCTATTGAAGTATTGAACTCTGAGATCTTCATTACTCTGTTATACAGTGATACAAACCCATGGTTTTGAGCATGATGCTGGGTTTTACGGTTAGACTTTTTCTGTACTTTCATGTGTTGGACATTTTGTTTCAAAATTTCAACTTCATGGTCTGGTCCTATGTAACAGGTAAATCCACACACTCACCAACTTAAACTATGTGATTTTGGAAGTGCAAAAGTATTGGTGAGTAATTTACTTCTTGGTGCAGCTTTCCTCCGCTAGTCGCTTTTTAAAGCATGATATTGTTTTTTCAATGTTTATGCCCTTTATAGGTGAAGGGTGAACCAAATGTATCATATATTTGTTCTAGATACTATCGAGCTCCTGAACTCATATTTGGTGCTACTGAGTACACCACTGCTATTGACATTTGGTCCACCGGCTGTGTGCTCGCTGAGCTGCTGCTTGGGCAGGTGATTATTTTTTAACAGCCTCATAAATGACTGTTTTGAGTTTCAAGATTTGCTTCTGAAGAAAACCTGTCATGGTATTGTGAAATTCATCATAAACTCATTATTGAGCGTCTTCACCTTTTCCAACAGCTGCTCTTTCCTGGGGAGAGCGCAGTTGACCAACTTGTCGAAATCATTAAGGTGATTAGTTTTCTACTGTGATAGAATGCACCTTCTCTGATAATTCCTTACATGATAAAATACTAAAATGAGCATCTGACATGAGCTCTCTAGATGTGAAACTGATTCTTGTTTGTATGTCAAGAATATGTTACATTTCCAATCACATTGTACAGATACTAGGTACGCCTACTAGGGAGGAAATTAAATGCATGAATCCCAACTTTACGGAGTTCAAATTCCCACAAATTAAGGCCCACCCATGGCATAAGGTATTAATTGTCTCAACTGTTCAATTCAACATGAATATTCGATGCATCAATTTGAATGTTTTTGTTACCTGTGGCCAGATATGTAAATATTCGTCAACGAACGAAGGTTGATGTTGCACGAATCAAGATCACCAAGTCGCCAAGAGTCAAATGGCATTCAATCCCGAATGCCGATCTTAAAGAACAACAAACAAGAGCGAAAACACATACAAGACAAGTCAAAAAGCAGTGCTACGCTGCATGAATTTATTTATGAGATAGTGTCTTATTTATAGACATTACAAGCTTGAAAAAAATAAAGCAAAAGGGCCCAAGTAATGGGCTAGTGCTGGCCAGCCAGCACTAGCCGTTGGGGACCCCCAGTGGCCAGGGCTAGCATGGCCCTGACCCTTCTTCCATCATGGCACGGGCCCTAAGGGCCCGTGCACCCTATTACATTAACATCCCCCCTCAAACTTACGGGGTATACACTGAAAGTTTGTCTAGTAAAAACTGAAATCGAGAAGTTGAAAGAGATTTGGTGAAGAAGTCTGCGAGCTGCATCTTAGATGTGACATAATAAAGTGAGATCTTCTTATTTAGACACTCTTCACGAACAAAGTTGCAGTCCATCTCGATATGCTTTGTCCTCTCATGAAAAGTGTTGTTGGAGGCAATGTACATGACGCTTTTGTTGTCACAATACATGATGGCCAGGTGTTGTACATTGACTCCCATGTCTACTAAAAGGGTTGTGATCAAAGAAATCTCCATCGCAGCTGTAGTCATGGCTCGATATTCGACTTCTGTGGATGAGAGGGACACCTTCTGTTGCTTTTTGCACTTCCAAGAAACTAGGGATTCACCTAAAAACACACAATCTCCACCCCAATCAGCATCCGTATATACTGACAAATCAAAAGATGAAGAGGAAGTTAAGAGGACCCCCTTGTGGGCAGTGTTTATAATATATCAAATGATGCGCAAGACATCATTCATATTAATAGAAGTGGATGCCTGTTGAAATTGGCTTGCTATGTGTACTGAATGAGAAATATCTGGTCGAGTAATGGTGAGATAAGTGAGTGCACCTATGAGCTGTCGATAAGGAGTGGGATCCTCCAATTTTTCACCATCAGTGGATCGTAGTTTGGTGCCTAGGATTTCTGGTGTATCAACAACCTTAGTATCTGTAATACCAGACCTTTCAACAATATCGTTAGCAAACTTGGTTTGAGACATAAAGTATCCACAATTATTTTTTGTTATCTCAATAGCTAAAAAGTAATTCAGCAAGCCCAAGTCTTTCATATCAAATTCGTGATAAAGATTGAGTTTAACTTCAGCAATTCCCACTTCATCATTTCCTGTGATGATCATGTCATCCACATACAAAAGCAAGATAACAATACCAGATTGTGTTTTTCGTACAAATAATGCAGTATCAGTATAGCAAGTCACAAAATTATGCAAATGCATAAATTTTTCAAATCGATCAAACCAAGCTTTCGAAGCTTGTTTTAAACCATACAAAGCCTTTCGTAATTTCAGAGCATGACCGGGAGGGAGATTGACACCAGAAGGAGGACTCATGTAGACTTCTTCATTCAAGTAACCGTTCAAGAAAGCATTCTTGATATCAAGTTGGTATATATTTCATTGCTTAATTGCACTAATGGTTATGAGAATTCTAATTGTGGTCATTCTAGCTACTAGGGCAAAAGTTTCATCATAGTCAATTCCATATTCTTGGGCATAACCTTTAGCAACTAGTCTAGCCTTGTATCTCTTAATGTGACCATTGCTGTGAGTTTTGATTTTATATATCCATCGACATCCAATGACTTTCTTATTTTTTGGTATGGGTGCAATTATCCATGTCTGAGCCTTGTCTAAGTCATTGAGTTCATCTTTCATAGCATCTTCCCATTCTGGAATACCTTTCTTAACTTAACGAAGGGTGGCAATCAAATTTCTTCGTTGTGGTTCAAAAGATTCATAGGACACAAATCGCTTAGGAGGTCTTGAAACCCTGGGTTCTAATCTTGTAATATTAGGTTCTATGTGGACATCATTGGTTTCTCTAGGTCGTTTTGTATAATGTGAGGGGAAGGGTTCGACAATTGACCGAGTATCAACACTGGTGTGTGAAGTGTCATTGTCTTCAACAGGATCTTCTTGAATGTCTTGATGATCTATTGAGTCATTATCTTCTTCTGGCTCAAAAACATCTTGAGGAACGAAAGGTTCATAATTTTCCAAGGATTTGGACTCATAATAAATATCATTCTCGAAAAATTTTACATCTTTAGACACATACAATTTGTCTTCTATGGGATCAAAACACCTATACCCCTTCTTGTCAATGTCATAACCAAGGAAGACACATTCAATAGCTCTAAGTGACAATTTGTCATTTTTGTCAGTATACACAAAACATCTACATCCAAAAACCCTAAATCTTTCATAATATGGAGAGATGTTACAATTTTTTGAAGGGTGAAGTATTTTCAAGGTTAGATGAAGGCATTCTATTTATAAGGTATACTGCGGTAAGAGTAGTTTCGGTCCATAAGAATTTAGGAACCTTACTAGCAATTAGCATAGTTCTACAAGTTTCAATAATATGCCTATGTTTTCTTTCTGTTAGACCATTTTGTTGCGGTGTTTTAGTACATGATTTTTTATGAACAATATCATTAGTTTCAATAAATTTGTGAAATTCATTGGACATGTACTCTTCTCCCGAATCGGATCTAAAGATTTTAATGGTTGCTCCAAATTGGTTTTTGATCATATTATAAAATACTACAAATTTTTCAAATACTTCGGATTTGTATTTTAAGAGATATATCCATGTAAAACGAGTAAAGTCGTCCACAAAAATCACATAGTATTGCAATCCTTTAGAAACAATGGGCGCGCGCGGGGCCCCAAACATCCGAATGTATTAGATCAAAAGCTTTCTTTGGTACATAGTTTCTTTCTCCAAAAGAAAGATGATACATTTTTCCAAGAATACAATCTTTACATTCAAAATTTTTCTTATAAATGCTTTTCATCAAAGGAATATTACATAATTTTTGAAGTCTTTTATGCCAAAGTGTAGCATCTTGGTTATGTTACAAAAACCAGAATTTGGCATAACAAGATAGTCCATTTTGTATAGTCCGCTTTCTCTATGGCCTTGACTAATCACCTTCTTCGATAGGTGATCCTGCACCACACAATGTTTGAATGAGAAAGTGACTATACATTTTGAATTTTGAATGAGAAACTTACATTTTGAATTTTAAAGTTTTGTTTTTGAAGGTTTTCTAATTTTTTGATTTGGAGTTTTCTTCCATCGGCCATAAACATATGTTTTCCAATGGCTTCATAAGAATTAATCAAAGAATTTTCACTATGTGTCATATGAAAGGATGCACCGGAATCTAAAAACCAAGACATACCTTAAGAAGTGGATAGAGCATTCCCGGAGATGCTTGCTTTTTCCTTGAAGATTTCTTCTATATATGTTTTGATGTTGTTGGGCAAGACACTCCCTTCTTCTATGGCTCCCGCATTTCCACTTCTTTTTCGAAGTAAAGGACACGTGGTTTTGATGTGTTCATTTTTCTTACAATAGTGGTAAATAGTGTCTTTGTTGGGCCACGGTTCCATGAGCTTCTTTAACATGCCTTCATTGTTCTTTGCATGCGGAGGTATGTAGGTCTTCAAATTTGCTTCCGGTTTTGATGCGGCAAGCACGGCTTTCTTAGCCACATTCATGTTTTTCAATCTTGTTTCCTTCATAACAAGATCGGCCAAAAAGGAATCCCCTCTAGGTCTAGGTTTTCTATGTATAAGGTTTGATTTAATATTTTCAAATTCATCTCTCAACCCACGCATAAACAAGAAAAAATATTGGTTGTATAGAAATTCTTGAAATTCATCTAATTTGTGAAGATTTCCAAATTTGTTAAAACTTCTCAATTGAGTCAATAATTCCGAAAATTCATTATAGTAATCTTTAATGCTTAGGTTCCCTTGTGTAAGGATTATCATTCTTTTCATTAAATCAATTTGAAAAACAAAGTCATCTTGACAATGAAGTTTTTTCAAATATTCCCAAGTTTCAAAAGCGTTTTCAAATGCACTAATCATATTTCTAAGCTTTTCATCCACATTTTGGCAAATAATCATGTGATTTTTGCGTTCATTTTTTCCCACAATTTTAAATCTAACTTGTATTTTTTATGGGCTTTGACGATTTCATCATCATCTAAATCATCAATGTTCAAAATTTGTTCCTTTATGGTTCCATCGATGTAATCCCAAAAATTCTTTGACAAAAAATACTTTTTCATAGTCCTAGCCCAACTTTGGTAGCATTTCGGGTCTAGGATACATCTAAACGACTCGTTTTTACCTTCCATTTTACAAAAAATCACAATTTATGAACTAACCTCAAGTTTGGTAAAATTCTTCAAATTTCGCATCGATGGCACGCTTCTCAATGCACCTGATTTATTCAATCCAAGACTCTGATACCATGTAAATATTCGTCAACGAATGAAGGTTGATGTTGCACGAATCAAGATCACCAAGTCGCCAAGAGTCAAATGGCATTCAATCCCGAATGCCGATCTTAAGAACAACAAACAAGAGCGGAAACGCGACAAGTCAAAAAGCAGCACTAGACTGCATGAATTTATTCATGAGATAGTGTCTTATTTATAGATATTACAAGCTTGAAAAAAATAAAGCAAAAGGGCCCAAGTAATGGGCTATGGGGACCCCCAGGCCAGCATGGCCTTGGCCCTTCTTCCATCATGGCACGGGCCCTAAGGGCCCGTGCACCCTATTACATTAACAAGATATTCCACAAACGGATGCCTCCTGAGGCTGTGGATCTTGTATCCAGACTCCTTCAGTACTCCCCAAAGCTTCGTTGCACTGCTGTGAGTTTTTCTATATCACTCAGAGCTATGCTACTTATGACTTAAAGAGTTCACGGTTAGCTGCTGACATGTGACTACTTGCAGTTGGATGCGCTTATCCATCCGTTCTTTGATGAACTGCGAGATCCAAATACACGTCTTCCGAATGGTCGAGCACTGCCTCCACTTTTCAACTTCAAGCCTCAAGGTATTCGCGTTGGATTTGTTCTCTTTAATTTTCAAGATGTTATGCAGGAAACCAAAACAGATTCCATACCCCTGGTATCAAACTCTTGACCTTGGCCTTTTGAGTCGACCCCCTAGCTAGATGAGTTGTGCGTTTTCAGGCTTCTTGTCTTGGGCATAACAATGATGATCTTGTTTCCTTCATAGCTTATTTCAATTGGTTGTTAGATGTGGTAATTGCTTGAATGGTGATACTGTGGCAGAACTGAAAGGGGTGATGTTGGAGGTGTTGGCAAAGTTGATCCCTGAACATGCTAGAAAGCAATGTCCATTCCTCGGATTGTGATCTGTGATGTGTCACCCGGTCAATGCTGCCGGATAAATTCTTTCTCAGCCTTTTCTGCAGGTTACTGTGACCAATCCTTGAACTGCCACTATATGTAAACATCCTTCCCTTTGATTTCTTCTTTGTTCCTTCGTTACGTGAAAGGCATATCGAAATGGGCAGTCTAACCCTTATTAGACTCTTATAGTTTGGGTCAGCTGACCCTTGTTTTAACAGAGAAAACTTGTAACGGTACATGATTGAAGCTGGAAGGTAGCTGTAGACAATTTATTTATGCAAACACCTTTTAAATTGTAGAGGTTAAGCTCTAGGTTAATGTGATCGCCTTTTCCTGGAGTACCGATCTCTTACCCACTTGGAGTCTTTTGTGTGTGAGTGTGTGTGCGAGAGAGAGAGAGAGAGAGGGGGGGGAGGGGCAAGTCGGTACGTATCTGTAATTGAATAAACCCAACCACGAGCAAGGGAGTCGAATTGAACTGCTTTTCGGTTGTACCTTTTTTTAATTTTTTGTAGTTGAATGTATTCAGTGGTTGCAAGGCCATGATGGTTGAATTAGTTCCTTGGTCGTGCTTACTTGGAAAAGGTGGAGTCACTTTCATCCATGAACATTAATGTGCATTCAAGTTGCATCCTTTCATAATTCAACAATGGCACATGTCTGGCCTTTTTCCATGCAGATAAGGTCGTGAGCGGTTTAATGGACTTGATTTTGTGGTCCATAATGTTTTTGTTGCTTGTCATTTAATGGAGTCCCTCCTAGCTCCTACTCATAATGGTTTGATTGCATTGAGTTTTGTTGCCTTCTCTCTCTCTCTCTCTCTGTGTGTGTGTGTGTGTGTGATCAAATGTTTGGCAACCGAGAATGCTAATTGTAACCAGCATCCTTAAATTCCCAAGGGAGTAGAAATGCAGATTTGGCAAAGGATCTAATATTTGTGTTCAATGACTTTCAATTGGCTCCAGCCTTTTATAGCCACTTCATGGCAAAGAGTAACTGAACAATGAGAGTTAAGGTCTGCCATAAGATGCCAAGAGCCTCTGTGCACGAGCCCTGAAACTCTGCACGTGATCCACATGGTACGTAGATTAGGACGTGTTGGCCCTACACTTGATTTGGATTTGGATCAGGTTAGAGTTGATTAGATCTCATTTGGGTTTGTAGTACAGTTATTTGGGTCTTTTGTATGAATTGTGCTTGAGTTTGGATAGATTGTATTAGGATCCGTATTAGTGTCATCTTGTCCCATTTGGAGTGGCATGTGGTGTCTTTTTCCATTGGTGTTGTGTCATCATGTTGGTATCATTAGGTCCTTATGTATTAGAGCTCTAGTAAATAAAAGTGTTGCTTTCTATTACAAAATTTAATCCACCATGATCTACATTGGAGAATTCCACTGTTCAAAAGAGAGGGAGGGAGGGAGAAGTGGTTAGCTGTCAAGGGGAGCTCGGCCAGTTCATGCTTGAGAAATCACCGGCTTGTGTGTGAATGAGTGAAGAACACGGATTGGTTGCTTGATAGGAGGTCAAGCAACGTCATCATCATGGATAGAGTTTTTCATCGCTTCCTCGCAGTTTTTGAATTGCTCGGAGCTCAATTCGTGAGTCTTTCTTTGATTTCTTGAAGATCATCATTGAGATGTCCTCCATAGGAGCTAAAATATGTCCAACCAACTCATGGAAAATGTCTTCAAAGTTTGGTATCGAAGGGAATACTATGGCATTAGGTATAAATGCACCATTACTAGATGCTAGTGACTTCAGATATCCTTTGAAAGTCATGGTTGGATGTTAACAATGGAGAATATTCATTTTACGGATCTCGTAGAAAAGTACAAAGCAAAATGTCATTTTTCGCTTGAGATCAATTCGTCAACCGTCTGTTGAACTTGGTATTGTAACAAAAAATTAGATACCAACTATGATTTTAAGCATTTTAGACCGAAATTATATGGACATATTAGATTATGATATCCGGTGAGAGTAGCAGACTCACTTTAGGGCAAGACAATGCACGTGAGTCTAAATCTGAAAAAAAATCTAAATATATATAAGAAAACACAAGTGCTTTGTGCACGGATCTGATTTGAAATTAAAGTGTGCCTCACATTAAAAAATTATTCCTCGAGTCCACCACTGTGGGCGATCTGAAAACAAAAGATAAAGATTGCCTTTCGTTATATTTTATGCATGACGTAGGCGTTGTTTATTATGTAAATTTCATGCATGGACGTGTTACTGGATTTTCTGATGTACGCGAGTATATTCTCTCTCTGTCTCTCTCTCTCTCTCTCTCTCACACACACACATAGGCACGCACAGAGCCCAACAAGAATAGAGTATCTTCATGTCGACCTTTGCCGTCTCATCTCGTGAGCCAGGTTGCTTTCTGTGACTCCCAACATCATCGTCCTCTTCTTCCTCCAACCCTTTCACATGCACCCGTGACACTATTCATTCTTGCTGCACTTGTCCTCACATAATTCCTTTTCCTTGCACAACAACCTCTTTTCACGAGACCATCCACAAAAATAGATTACGTCCACAACAACCATAATTATTTATTTTACTTAAAAACACGAGGCCTTTTAGAGATTCGGACGCTTTGGTGATAGCTACAAAAGACAATCACATTTTAACTGCCCCATTCTGAAATTCTTTTCAACAATTCTGCACTAATTATTAGTTGAAACCCACAATCAACTCAAGTTGGTTCTAATACCAAAACTCAAACCAATTAACCTTCTCTGATGCTAACTGGTATTGTCTACAATACATGGATTATTGGCTGCCTTTGAGCTCAGATCTTGTGTTACGAGTTCGTCTAGTGCATTTGCTTTTTTATACATTAAGTACAATAAACTGCATCTACTAGACAATCTTTAGGCATCATCTCAAGATTATTATTCAATGCAAACAACTTGCGAGCTCATTAACGACGGACTCCCACTTGTCTATGCATGTATCTGAAGTGGAAGTGTCCAGTACCTGATTTTCCTTTGTTTCTTGCAGGGAACCAGTGATGCCTCTGTGACAACTTCTCAGATGCAGCGGAATGATGCAGGTGAGGACACGAGGTTCCTGCATAGGGGCTTACATAGACGAATACCGTATGAGTTTTTTCTGTATTTCTCAGTCTTCTCTTTGTTTTGTATGTGCCTGCCTTTATAGGCAGGCACTCCCCCATTCGTTGTGCTTATCCACCCGTGGCTTCCCTCGTCTGGGAGCTGTAACGGACGACTATTACCGGATTTTCTGGTAATGGTTGTTCATTACTAGATCTGGGCCTATCCTCAGGTAACAGACTTGATGGCCAGTCCAGCCGTTACCTGAGCCGAGAATGATCACATCCTGTAACATATGCCACTTGGCCATTCGAGCCAAGTGTATCGACATATTGGTTTTCCTTCCACTTTTCAGGGGTTTTCCCTTGTTATATCGATTCCTGATTACTATTGCAATCAAAACTTCTTGTATGGTTATTTCCCTACACAACAAATCATCCGTTGTATGGTTATTTACCTATACAACAATCAAACATATCTCAAACCCATGTTTCTAACAAGCTGATATTAGGCCTTGTACACAACATAGCATACATCAAGCTGCCAACAGCTTGTGCATAAGGAACATTAGACTTATCGTCTCCTTCATCGGGACAATCAGCCTTACTTAATTTCACCCCTTTTGCAACAGGTGTATCTGCAGACTTTCATTCACCCATTTTGAACTTATTGAGGATATATTCTATATATCTCTCCTAACTCAGGCATAAGAGTCTAGATCATCTATCTCGAGAGATCTTTATACCCAAGATATAAGATGCTTCTCCCATATCCTTCATTTCAAACTTGGAGTTCAACCATGACTTGATTTTGACAATCATCTCATTGTTATTTCTAGTCAGCAATATGTCATCTATATACAATGATAAGATGACAAAGTGGCTCCCACTGTTCCAGACATAGACACAGTGATCAAGTTTGTTAGCTATAAACCCCAGTTCTACAATGACATTTTGAAAAGTCAAATACCATTGGCGAGGTGACTGTTTTAGGCCATATAGGGATTTTTTCAACCTATATATTTTATCTTCTTGGCCTTCAACCACAAATCCTTTGGGCTGCTGCATGTATATGATTTCTTTTAAATCATCATTTAGAAAGGTTGTCTTTACATCTAACTGATGTAAATCTAAATCATAGTATGCAGATATATTGTCAGGATTATCCGTATGGATGCAAATTTCGCTGAGGTGTCTTGGGCATTGTATTTTGTTTAGCAATACCAAAGTCTTTGCAAAATTCCAAGAATTCTGCCGAGGTATACTCTCCTCCTCTGTTTGATCTTAAGACTTTAATCAAATGCCCTAATTGATTTTCTACTTCTTGCTTATATTCTTTGAAAGCATCAAGTGCCTCTGATTTATATGCCAAAAGATATATATACATATATCTAGAGTAATCATCGATAAAGGTTATAAAGTAACCCTTTCCTCGATGTATCTTTACTCTAAAAGGTCCACATAAATCTGTGTGAATAATTTCCAATAGGGTTGTTGTCCTTGTTATTTCCTTGGGAAAAAGTTTTCTTGTCATTTTTCCTTATATATAAGCTTCACACTTGTTAAAAGTCTTTTCCTCAAATCCAGGCAATAAGTCAAAGTTGGATAATTTCCTTAACTTTTTCAGACTTATATGCCCTAGGCGCTTATGCTACATATTCACATCAACAGTAAAGGCACTTTCAATATAAGCATAAGATGGATGATTTTCATTATTAGACAATTTAAACAATCCTTCTTCTACATTAAATTCTTTTGAGAACAAGATTCTCTCATGTTTGCCTACAGTCACCTTGTTAGGTATAAACCTGACTTCAAAACCCATCTTAACTAAGGCAGGGACCGAGACCAGATTACACCTTATAGATGGCACAATTAACACATCGGTCAATACAATTGGTTTGTCTTATACAAATATCTTAAAGGATTCAATACCCAGAACATCTGAGAATGTACTATTTCCTATATACACATGATGTTCTTCGGGTTGATATTCTTTCAGGTCCATTGCCCCTTCCTTGGTCTTCGAGATGTGTCTTGTAGCTCCCGAGTCTATCCACCAACCTGTTACTGGGCTGTCCAGATACAAGCATTTTGAAATCACGCAGATTATATCTTGCTTCTCCGACTGTCTGCACTGTTGGTTATTTCTTCCACCTTTCTTGTTGCGACAATCTCTTTTGTAGTGTTCCATCTTTTCACAATTGAAACACTTGATCCGAGAAACAATTTCCTATGATTTCTTAAAACTTTTACTGTCTTTCTTGTTATTCTTGCCAAACCTTTTATTTGGTTTCTTTTTTTGGTTGGATTTAGAGCTAAACGCTAACTCATCCTAGACCACTAGCAATTTCTCCTTTTTGTTTTTTAGCATATGTTCTTGCTCTATTGCTAGTTTTAGGGACAATTCAAAAAGGTTGATTTCTCGCCCTAATCTTAAGGCAGTGGTGACCATATTCCATAATGGAGGTAGACTGTTCAGTATGGTTGATATCTGTATCTGTTCGGGAATGACTGATTTTGCTACGGCTAAGTCTCTAGCCATCACTAGCATGCGATTTACATACTCTACTACATTTTCTCCTTCTTTCATTCTGAAGGAGTTATATTTCTGTAGTAGCAACTGCATATATAATTTTATAGTTGTATCATACTTAGTTGTTAGTGAGTCAAACAACTCTTTTGTGGTCTCATATTCTTCAAAGACCCTAATCAGATCATCTTCCATATAGGTTAACATGATTGTTCTTGCTATAATATCATCATTTATAAATGTTTTATACATTTCTAATTGTTGCTGACTTGCGTCTGACGATGGAGGACGCACTGTTTCCTTTAAGACATACTCTACACCTTCTAGTGTTAGAGCCAACGGAATTCTTCTCTTCCATGTCTAGAAGTTCAGACTGTTTAATTTTTTTGTTTTTGCCAGTTCAGACACACATATCCTAGAACACATTTTTAAGTGTTTAGCAAAATTAACAATCAAGCGGTCTAAAAGGAAACTAAAAACAAAGACACACATAGCAAGAGACATGTTAAAGTAATACAAAATATGTAGCAGATAATCTTTTGAAAAAATTTCTAAGAGGTTTTCTACCTCTGAACCCCTAAAAAGGATACTAGGGGATAAATCTATAATTTTATCTATTGATTCTCTTTTGTAATTTTTTAAAACCACGAGGACAAACTTGTAAAATTACTATTTGATATTCCTGTAAAATTCGCAACTAATTGAGGTTAAAATCATAATTTTAACCCTCAAGGCGAATCTATAATTTTTTCAAAAGAATAGGGGTAAACTTATCTTTTGGCTGAATGACAAAACTGAAATTATTAAAACCGTGTTGGATAAAATAGTAAAATGATAATCCCCAATTTTTAGTAAATTTCAAAAACAGCCAAGGGGTAAAACTATCTTTTTACCATGGCAACTGTGTAATATCCAAAAAGGGACAAGGGCAGTTTTGTCTTTTTGACACAAACCCTGAGGCAGTTTTCCAAAACCGTTGTTTTTGAATTTTTTTTTCATACAGGAACGCTTAAAAGCGTTTTACACGAGGAACCCTCTCTAGAATATTCCAAGAGAGAGAGAGAGAGTAACAGGGAGGGAGAGGGCCGGAGAGAGGAGGCCGGAGGGGACGCTCTGGCCGTTCGTCGGTTGTCGGCGGGTTCCTAGCTTCTTCTTTTACCGGCCTTCCTTTGCTTCGGCTCTTACCGACCTCCCTTTGGCTTCGGGTTTATTTTTTTTCGGCCTGCTTTTTGGTTTCGAGCTTTTCTCGGTCTACCTTTTGCTTTAGACTTTTTGTCGTCCTGTTTTTGCCATCGGGCTTTTGCCGGCCTGCCTTTTTCTTTTGGCTATTGCTGGCCTGCCTTTGCCTTTTGGCTACTGTCGGCCTGTCTTTGCCTTTTGGCTATTACCGGTCTGTCTTTTCCCTCGGTCTATTGCTTTCGGCTTTTGGGTTGTGCCTGTTTTAGCTGTTTCGACCTGTCTTAGGGTTTTTCCTTCGGCTTTTTGGCAGAGCCTGTCTCTGCTGTTTCGGCCTCTCTCAGGGTTTTGCCTTTTGCTTTTTGGCCGAGCGTGCCTCTGGGTTTTGCTTTCGCCGCCTCTACCGACTGCCGCCTTCTTTCTTCCGTTTTTTTTTTGTTAACTCTCTCACTCCTCTTACAGGGAACCAGGCCCTGATACCACTGAAGTGGAAGTGCTCAGTACCTGAGTTTCCTTTGTTTCTAATGATGGCCTCTGTGACGACTTCTGAGATGCAACGGAATGATGCGGGTGAGGACACGAGGTTCTCGCACGGGAGCTTGCACAGACGAACACCGTATGAGTTTTTTTTAGTGTTTTTTATATTTCTCAATATTCTCTTTGTTCTGTATATGTCTGCCTTTATAGGCAGGCGCTCCCCCATTCGTCGTGCGGCTTCCCTCGTCTGGGAGCTGTAACGGACGAAAAATCTGGTAACGGTTGTCCATTACTAGATCTGGGCCTATCCTCAGGTAACGGAATGAATGGCCAGTCCAGCCGTTACCTGAGCCGAGAATACGTCCTCTAACAGTATCCCCTCTTACTCGATGCAAGGCTAACTAATGTAAGTACTAAGATGCAAGAGTTTGGAAATAAAGACGAACAACACTCAAGCTCACTGTAATGTTGCCAACTCTCCGATGAATGCATATGTACATCATATTGTTTACCATGCAATGATATTTTTCACATTCCGTATAGTTTTCATCATCGTACATCTGAGTATGTGCGCGTGCGCGTATCTGTCTGTCTGTTTGCAAGAAACGTATGGGCTTCAGTGATTAGTCTACATGGCAGAAGGTTCTGAAAGTGTCCCGACTCACAAGGTTCGATTCTCTGCAGTTACGCAGCCACCTTAATCCAGTTCAGATGTCAATCCTGTGGCTTACACGTGGTAAGGGGAAGTGAGCCCCATGATAAGGAGGTCCCACAATCAAAAGTTCATTGCAGAGTATAAATAAATGTGTGTTTTTAGTGCCTTTCAGTCTGTGATTCTCTCCTGCCCCTCTGCTCCCCCTTTCTTGCTCTTAGTTTGTATTGTTGTTTCAAATGCCTCCTTTGCTAATGAAGTTGTAAGAGTCAAACTACAATCACTTTTCTCCCCATTATTCATTTCCCGTTACTCTTTTCTAATTAGTAGTAATAGATCATAAGGTTTTTATATCTACAGACATATCTGGTATTGCTGTCTTGAATCAACTGTACAAAATGTATTCTCCAAATAGATGTCCATATTGAGGATTATATTACCAGTATAAGACATGGGGGTTGCCCGTGATCTTCTCTTGAATTTGTTCGCTGCCTTCTGTTTTCTGCTAGAGGCCAGCTGTGTGCTGGGAAGGATCCATTACCACACAAAGAATAAAGGTTCTGAAACAGCTGGTTTGTATGGTTCTATATCTCAACCACCTGCTTACCCTCCTTCACATTCTCCTGATCCCAGCTATGCTGGGAATTCAAGTTCTGATTCTTTGATCTTCGATGTGAGATCGTACGGCGCAGTTGGGGATGGCTCGACAGATGACACGAGCTCGTTCAGATCAGCTTGGCAGGCTGCTTGCAAGGTTGAGGATGGTGTTCTCCTGGTTCCTTCTGGCTATACCTTTACAATCACCTCCACAATCTTCACAGGACCTTGCAGGCAAGGATTCACATTTCAAGTGAGTTTGATCTCTGCAATACATTGAAAGTTTACTTTTCTGATTGGGCTACTCTGGAGTTCTCATAATCTTTGTTATTGTTCACAATGGGAAGGTTGATGGCGTACTAATGCCACCGAATGGACCAGATTTATGGCCCAAAGCAGATAGCATACGCCAATGGCTTGTGTTTTACAGAGCAGATGAAATGATTCTTCAAGGAGGTGGCATAATCCAAGGCAATGGGAAGAAGTGGTGGGATCTTCCCTGCAAACCACACAAGGTATATTGGTCCACCATGCAATTTTGAGATATAGTTAAAGAGCTTCCCCTTTGATCATTGTGTTGGAAACTACATAATTCAGTGTGTTTTCACCTCTCCTTTGTTTCAGGGCCCAAATGGAACTACACTGCCTGGGCCATGTGACAGCCCTACAGTAAGTACTGAAACAAGCTCGTCTTCAGTGTGAAAAAGTACTGCAAGGTTACTCTGTTTCTGAAAAATCAATGTTTTCTGCAGGCTATTCGCTTTGTTGAGTGCTCAAACATCACTGTGAGACAGATCAAAATCCAAAATAGTCCCATGTTCCATGTCCGGTTTGACTCATGTGATGATATACTCGTTGATAGCATCTACATTTCCTCCCCTGCATTGAGTCCCAACACAGATGGCATTCACATTGAGAACACAAAGCATGTTGGCATATACAATTCACATATAAGCAATGGTAAGAAATCATATATTTCTTTCATCACTGTTAATAGAAAACTCTGTGTGGTTCCCTTGCTTTGATTGTGTCAATTATTCGCCAAAGACGAGTTTGGTGCGTGAAACAGGAGATGATTGCATATCGATTGGAACGGGTTGTTCACAAGTCGACATAGAAAATGTAACATGTGGGCCTAGTCATGGCATCAGGTACAATAGTTCTATCGTGTGCCTACTCATACCATTTCTTTCTTTTGTCTAATTGAAGTCTTTTTTCGAACTTTGATTACCAGCATCGGAAGTCTTGGGTACAGGAATTCCATAGCCTGTGTTTCAAATATATCAGTCTCCAATTCAGTCATACGAAACTCGGATAATGGTGTGAGAATCAAAACATGGCAAGGAGGGATGGGAACAGTGAAATCCATCTCCTTCACCAATCTGTTGATGGACAATGTGAGGAACTGTATAATTATAGATCAATACTATTGCATGACAAAGGGATGTATGAACCAGACATCTGCTGTACTGATTGCAGATGTTGCTTACAGAAGCATCAAGGGAACATATGATATCAGGAGTCCGCCGATCCATTTCGCGTGCAGCGACACCATGCCTTGCACCAATATCACATTAGCAGATGTAGAACTTCTCCCTTCAGAAGGAGAGATGGTTGCAGATCCATTTTGTTGGAATGCCTTCGGCCAACTGGAGTCTCTTACTATCCCTCCTATTTCGTGCTTGCAAGATGGATCACCTCTGTCCCTCATTGAGGGCTCCCCGTATAACTGCTGACGTTCAGCGCCACTGTTTCAAAAGGACAGTTGAAACACTAATAGAGTGTAAAAGGTGTAGTCACAACAGAATACTAGTGCAACAATTAACTACTTTTAGAGACAGTTAAAGATACATGAAATATTATTGATATCATGTTTTCCATCTGTCGGTTGAAGTACTCCCTCTCCATGAAGAGAAGAAGCATTGCATTATGTAGAATTTTTGTCCTTATCCAGAAAAATTGTGGTATAAACATATGAAAAAATCGGTATCATATGCATAGTGAAGTTTATATTTACTGCTAAAAATTCAGATATTCTTCAAATCCGTCGAACCCATTTCTAGTCATTTCCAAATTCAATCCTCTCTTTTGTCTAATCTCATCAACCGTCTTCACCTTTTGCAGTCTTAGCACGATGAACATGCATGAGAAAACATTTGTCATTGTAATATGCATTCAGAGCGATAGCTCACCTGGATAGGGGGCCGAATTCACAAATTGCAGGTTGTGATTTCCATACCCGAGGCGTGCAAACCTGTCTCCGGTGTCCCCTTTGTAAAATCATTCGTTGAAATTACATAGGAAAATAATTTGACCATAAGGTTGTAATACATGACCTTCATTTCCTAGGAATTACCTAACATTAATGATTTTATAAGATTTTAAACGAATAGATAAGAAAAGTTTTCGAGCCTCGTAAGATCTCTGTTATACATCGAATGTAAGTCATTCAAGAACCGTTGCTATCAAGTAGCTATCGTGACGAACAGAATAGTGCAGGTGGTTTGTTGACAATTCCCATAGATAAAAATTTATTTATTTATTTTTCGTTTGGAAGGATAAAAGGGGAGGTTTCTTCAGATATTTACTCCGGCGATCAGCCGGAGGAGGAAAATGGCTACCGTATGATGTGGGCATTGTTTGAGATTAGTCCGAAGGTAGGGACGCCCGTGGAAATAGCGCAAGAACAGAGGACGGCTTGCTTTCAGCAACACCCTATATAATATGACGCTACAATGGCAGGTGTTAATGGACATTATTATGAGCCCATTTGAATATATGTATCGCTCGAAGCTGATGATTGGCAACACAGATATCCAGAGCGTGGCTCTCTGCAGATTTGATTTTACACGCAAAACGCGAAATATCGGAGGATTCCAGGTACGTTCCCCATACGGAACACCCCGGGATGCTGGGGCATTCATAACAGACAGCAGCTGACGTAAATCTGCAGCAGCAGTATTTACTCGCATGCACACGCACACACACACACACACAGAGGAGCTGAAATGGAGCATGGGTTAAAACGCCAGCTGTAGCTTCTGGAAGAAGAACGCATATATGATGAAGAAGGAAACAGTTTCTTCTTTTGGACTATTTCTTGATCATGTAGTTTGGAATCACATGCATTAATGACGAAGAGAAGAATATTAAAGAAAAGTATAACACAGTACGTAAAAAATTATCAGCTTGTAATTGAAAACTTTTAGTAGCCCGATAGGACAATCTGAAGTGATTACAAGAACCAAAATAAGATGATTATATTAATCCAAGGTGAAAAGACTTAAGATAAGCATGCATGTCATTGCGGAAGCAGTCGACGAATATCGAAGCAATAGACACAAAGTGAGCTACTTCCGGGCGCCCCTTGATCTGCAACCTTTATACACCGGAGGAATCCACGCTCATGAACAATGGAACCCGTGATGCATACATGCTTGTGTGTGTGTTTGTGTGTGTTGAGAGAGGGAGAGGGAGGGAGGGAGGAGAGCATGATTCCTTGTGAGTGCAACATAAAGGCTCTTCCATAAACCATGAGATGTAGCGCCATAGCGTTGGCTCAACTGTCAGGACTCCTCGATTCCCACGCTGCAGGTGGGAGTTCGATTCCTATTGGGTTGCATACAATCCCACCGTAGGTCATCAAAGTCAATCATTGGTTATATTTGTAACTTGCCCGGATTCGGCCTCCAAATAAAATTCATGAAAACATAAAACCGGTGTCTTTCTGTTTTCATGAATATGTCACATATAAACGTATACATTACACATAAAACATATACAATAAAATAAGAATAAACGGCTTCTAATGAAAAGTCCACAACATGAAAGATAGGAAAGATGAAGCCAAAAGAAAATCCATAAATCTTTCTCTATAAATACTATACCGATTACGGTAAAGAACATAAGTAAAAAACTCGGTAATATAGAAATTTGAGTGAAAAAGTCTTTCCTAAAAAATCCATCTGAAGGTAACTGTTAACCCACTCCTTCACCTTCTCCTCTAAATTCTGCTGTTAGCATCTCTTTCGGCCCTTCCTTTATTCTGTTGCATCACTCAAGAGGCCACCAAGGAACCTGCATTGGCGAAAGTTAAGTGAGTGGTATCAAGGCCTAAGGTTCGACTAGAACCTACAAAAATAGGTATGCAATAACCAAGTAAAAAAAGGAAAGAAGGAGGAAATTTTCAAATGTAGAAAGGACGTATCCCATTGGTACTTATACTAAAAGGTAAAGACTATGTATTAAGAAAAACAATTTTACCCCTACTCCCAATGCAACAGAAAAAGAAAATGAAATGTATAAAATAATCCTTAAAAATAATACAATAGCAAGAACCATAATGTTGACATATACGGAGGATGGCCTCATTAGGTCTTTGAAGAATATGAGACCGTTAAAGAGTTGTTTGATTTAATAACAACTAAGTATGATACTACAATGAAGTTATATATACAATTACTACAAAAATATAACTCCTATAAAATGAAAGGATATAATGTAGTAGAACATGTGAACTAGATGTTGGTAATGACAAGAGAATTCGTTGTAGCAAAATCGGTCATACCCGAAGCAATGTAAATATCCACTATCTTAACCAGTCTTCCCCCTTCATATAACATGGTTGTCACTGCTCTTAGATTATGAGTTGAAACAAACATTTCTGAATTATCTCTTAAACTAATAATTAAAAAGGAACACATGAACAAAAATAAGAAAGATAAATTGTTAGTAGCTAAAGATGAAATAAGGTCAAGCTCCATACGAAACCAGAAAAAAGAATAAACAAAACACGAAGTTTGGCAAGAATAACAAGAAAGATGGTCAACCTTTTAAAAAATTGCAGAAAATCGTTTCTCGGGTCAAGTCTTTCAATTGTAGAAAAATAGGTTACTATAAGAGGGATTAATGCAACAAAAAGACTAATGGTAGAAACATACAATAACACAGTTAATTGGAAAAGCAAGACATAATCTACGTGATTTCAAAATGTCTCTCTACATGGATCGCCCAGTAACCGATTGAGGGATTGTGAACCTAAAGAAATATGAATCAGAAGAATATCTAATATATATGGGAAATAATATTTTCTCAAACATCCTTTGGGTTGGGTTCTTTAGAATACATATACAAGCTACACCGATTGTATATTAATTATATCATCCATAAGGCGCAATTTAGTTTCGGTCCCTACCTTGGTAAAAAAGGTTTTGAAGTCAGGTTTGTCGTTAACAAGGTAACTGTGGGAAAGCATGGTAGGATAACTTTTATGGATTATTTGATGTTGAACAAGGATTCTTTAAACTCAATATCAATGAGAATGTTGGTTCTTCTGCTTATATTGATTATACCTTAAATGTCGACGTGAATGTATGACATAAACACATAGGGCACACTAAGTTTGAAAATTTTGAGAAAATTATCAACTTTAATTTGTTACCCGAATTTCAGAAAAACACTTTTAAAAGTGTAAAGTATGTATACAAGAGAAAATAACAAGAAAAATATTTTTTAAAAGAAATAATTAGGGCAATAACCCTATTAGATATCATTAATACAGATTTATGTGGACCTTTTATGATAAGATTTTATCGTGAAAAGGTGTATTTTATACTTTTATCGATCATTATTCGAGATATATGTATATATATATATATATATATATATATATATTAGCACATAAATCTGATACACTTAAAGTATTCAAATAATATAAGCAATAAGTTAAGAACCAACTAAGTCATACAATCAAAGTCTTAAGATCTGATCGATGTGGTGAGTACACCTCTATAGAATTTTTAAAATTTTGTAAAGACTTTCGTATTTCAAAATAAAATACAATGCACATAACACCTCAACAAAATGGTGTAGTAGAAAGATATAACATGACCTTATTGAATATGATAAGGTTTATGTTAATAGATGCTTCTTTACTAAGAGTATTTTAGAGAGAAGCGGTAAGTACAACCATGTATATACTAAATAGAGTTTCATGTAAGGTTGTATTATATACACCATATGAAATATAGTTTGAAAGAAAATTAAATCTAGGTTATCTCAAGAGGTGGGATATATCGCACATGTGAAAATCCTTGATCAGTGTAAGAATAAGTTAAACAACAGGTCATTCAGATGTGTATTCATTAAATATCCTAAAAGTTTCAAAGGATATCAATTTTATCACAAGAACTATAGATTAATAGAAAGCAAGGATGCTAATTTCTTAGAGGATACAAAGAATGACATCATTGAGAATGATGATGAATGTGTTGATGATCTAGGAGATCTACATCCATCATCATTTGAACCCATAGATAATGATGATCTTCCTATACAAACCAAAACTTTAAGCACATATAAAAGACATATAATTACACTGTCCTACTAAAAGGATTATCATACTTACCTTCCAAAGGAGGTGTGCAATTTGGTAAATTTAGATGAGTTGACTAATAACTTGACATATTAGTAAGTTATTGACTCATCTGAATCGTTAGACTGGAAAAAGGCCATGGATGAGAAAATTGGATTCATTGAGAAAAACAAAGTCTGAGAATTAGTTCATCTACCAAAAGGAAGGAAAGTCATATGTTGTAAATGAGTTCTGAAAAAAAGATATAAAGTTGATGGGTCTATCAAGAAGTTTAAGACAAGGTTGGTCATAAAGAGATTTTCGCAAAAAGAAGAGATATATTATGTTGAGACATATTCTCCTGTTACAAAATTTACATCTATAAGGATAATCTTAGCAATATCAGCATATTATGATTTGGATTTATATTAGTTATATGTAAAAATTATTTTTCTAAATAGAGATTTAGATGAAATCATATATATGTAATAACCAAAAGGATACAGAGTTAAAAGTCAAGAGCATAAAGTATATAGGTTGAAAAAATCCTTATATAGCCTTAAAGAGTCACATCATCAATGATATTTGACTTTTCAAAATGCCATAATTGAACTTGGGTTTGTGATTAATGCACTTGACCACTGTGTATATGTTTGGAATAGTGGGAGCTACTTTGTTATACTATCGTTATATGTAGATGACATATTATTGACTAGAAATGACAATGAGATGATTGTCAAAACCAAGTCATGGTTAAACTTAAGGTTCAAAATTAAGGATATGGGACAAACATCTTATGTTATGGGAATAAAGATTTCTCAAAACATAATTTAAACTCTTATGGCTAAGTTAAGAGAGAGATATAGACTATATTTTGAAGAAGTTTCAAATGGGTGAATGCAAGCAGTTATCTATACCCGTTGTAAAGGGGTAAAATTGAGTAAGGTTGATTATCCTAATTAGGGGGATATCAAGCCTAATGTTCCTTATGTATAAGTTATTGGTAGCTTGATATATGTTATGTTGTGTACAAGACCTAATATAACCTTTGTTGTTGGTCTTGTAATAGATATCAAAGTAATCCTAATTGGTAGCATTGGATAGCTATGAAAATGATTCTAAGATATTTTAAATGAACAAAAGACTTAAAACTTTGTTTTGAAGCAAATGATCTAAAAGTTATAAGATACTCATATGCTAACTTTATTGGGAGCAATAAATCAACCTCTAGACAAATATTCTTATTTAGAGGTGTAATTGTTCTTAGGATTGTAAGAAATAGGATTGTATAACATTGCATACATAAGAAAATGAGTATGTTGCTTGCAATATGGTTACAAAAGTGTCATTTGGATAAACCATTTCATACATTATTTAAAGTTAGGTATAACCAATGAGCCTATTGTTATTTATTGTGACAACAATGCAATAATTACTCTAATTAAGAAGGGAGTTGATAACTCCAAAAGCAATCATATAATGGTTAAGTACCACTATGTTCATGATATGATTAAGAGAAATGAAATATTCATCATATATGCCAACTAATAATATATTGGTAGACCCCTTCACAAAAGGTATAACAAAGATCTTTTCTCAAAGCATATTACAAAAATGGGTTTAAGATTTGTTTAAATGTATTAATTTACATGATGATGTTTGTTATGTTGGTAAGAACATATTTTATACAAAAAACCACACAACGGGTATCGATTGCAATTATATTTGCAATCATAGTTGGCACGATTTAAGAAAACCCACAAAAGTGGGAGGTAAAACCTGTGTCATAAACCTTGGCTGAAATGGCTAAGTGGGAGATGTAACGCAGCATATTTGGCCATTCTTGACAGTAAATCCATGAAAATGGAGGACATGTCATCTTCTTGTTTTTATGGATACGTTACAGATAAACGTATATTTTACAGATGAAACGTCGACTTCTAACGAAAAGCTCATAAGAAGAAAGACAAGGAACATGAATGAAAAAATAGAGAAATCTTACTCTATAAATACTTTAGCGATTGGAGTAAAGAACATGAATGAAAAACTCAAGAATATAAAAAATCGAGAGAAAAAATTATTCTTTTGGAAAATCTATATAAAGGTAACTGTTAACCCACTCCTTCACCTTCTCTTCTGAAATCTGCTGTTAATATCTGTTTTGGCCATTCTTTCATTTCACTGGATCTAATGTGTTGTGGTTATTTTCTGCAATCCAGCACATGTAACGGTTGGACTGGCCATCCAGACCGTTACCTAAATCTTGGGTTGGGAAGAACCATAACAACCGGACGTTACCGGGATTTGCGGTAACGTTTTGGATAATAACGCTCCAGATGAGGGAAACCGTAGGAGGAAAAAACAAGGAAAAGGTGGAGCATGAGCTACTCTATATAAATAGAGCAATGCACACAACAAAAAATATACACAGAGATTACAAAAATTGAAAAACACAAAGGAAACCTTCTCCTGGAAGAAACCCTGCGTAGAAACCTCAAACATTATCCCAAAAACCATACTCCACTACAAACGTATGAGGTAGAACATCAACTTACAACAAACTGGAACATGCAATCAGAGGAAGTCGACCAGATAATCCATCACTAGTATCAGGGCCTGGTTCGTTGACCCTGTAAAAAAAAACTCAGGTACACATTTATTTAAAAAAAAAAGAGGAGAGAGAAGTAGAGACAGAAATCGACAAAAGCCATAAATGGCCAAAAATCGTCAAAAGCCGTGAACGATCGAAAGTCGGCAAAAGCTTGAATGGCCCGAAAGTTGGTAAAAGCTGTGAACGACTGGAAGTCAGCAGAAGTCGTAAAAGCTGTGAACGGCCAGAAATCGACAAAAGCCGTAAAAGGCCACCATAGGAGGCAGCCACAAGAGATCATCGCAGGAGGCAGCCACAGGAGGCCACAACAGAGGGCCAAGGAGTGGAGCACCGCTCCGGCTCTCTCACCCTAACTCAATCTCTCAGACTCTCTCTCTCCCCATTCTCTCTCCTCCTGTTTTTACAAGACGAAAACCGTAAGGCGATTTCATAAAAACCATGGGAGAAACTAACGGTTTTCCTAGAACCGAAGTAGTAGAACATATGAACTACATGTTAGTAATTGCTAGGGACTTAGCCATGACAAAATCAGTTCCTAGAACTGATGTAGATATCAACCATATTAAACAGTCTACTCCCGTCATGGAATATTGTCATCACTGCCCTTAGATTAGGGTCAAAGATTAACTTTTCTAAATTGCCCCTGAATCTAATAATAGAGCAAGAACACATGAACGAGAACAAGAAAAAAAATTTGCTAGTGGCATAAGATGAGATAGCGTCTAGCTCCAAAACCAACCAAAAAGACAAGAAATTTGGCAAGAATAACAAGAAAAGCGGTCAAATTTTAAGAAATCATAGGAAACCGCTTCTCGGGTAAAGTATTTCAACTGTGAAAGGATGAGACACTTCAAGAGGGACTGCCACAACAAGAAAGGTGGAGGAAACAACCCACAACGCACATAGTCGGAGAAGTAGATATAATCTGCATGATTTTAGAATGTTTGTACATGAACCGCCCAGTGACAGGTTGGTGGATAAACTCGGGAGCTACACGACACATCTCAAAGACCAAAAAAGGGGCAATGAACTTGAAGGAATACAAACCTTGACGAACATAGAGTCTACATGGGAAATAATACTTTCTCAGATGTTTTGGGTATTGGGTCCTTTAAAATATTTGTATAAGGCAAACCAATTGTATTGACTGATATATTAATTATGCCATCTATAAGGCACAATTTAGTCTCGGTCCCTACCTTAGTAAAGAAAGGTTTTGAGGTTACATTTATCCCTAACAAGGTGACTGTGAGAAAGAATGGAAGAATATTATTCTTTGGAAAATTTGATGTAAAGAATGGTTTGTTTAAACTTTGTTATAATAAAATTGGTATTTCTTCTACTTATATTGAGTGTGCCTTTTTTGTTGATGTGAATATGTGGCATAAACGTCTTAGGCATATAAGTCTGCAAAAGTTTAGGAAATTATCCAACTTTGACTTACTGCTTGGATTTGAGGAAAATACTTTCAACAAGTGTGAAGCTTATATACAAGGAAAGATGACAAGGAAAGTTTTTTTCAAAGATTCAACAAGGGCAATAACCTTGTTGGAGGTCATTCACACAGATTTATGTAGACCATTTAGGGCAAGATCACATCGTGAAAAGGTTTATTTTATAACATTTATCGATGATTATTCTAGATATATGTATTTATATCTTTTAGCACATAAATCTGAGGCACTGGATGCTTTTAAAGAATATAAGAAAGAAGTGAAAAACCAATTAGGGCATTCAATTAAAGTCTTAAGATCAGATAGAGGTGGTGAATATACCTCTGCAGAATTTCTAGAATTCTGTAAAGACTTTGGTATTGCAAAGGAAAATATAATGCCCAGAACACCTCAACAAAATCATGTACCTAAGAGATACAACAGAACCTTGCTGAATATGACAAGGTCTATGTTAATCAATGCCTTTCTACCAAGGGTATTTTGGAGAGAAGCAGTAAATATAGCAATTTACATACTCAATAGAGTACCGTGTAAAACTGTATTCACTACACCATATGAGATGTGGTTTGGAAGAAAACCCAACCTAGGTCATCTCAGGAGGTGGAGATCTGTTGCACATGTAAAGATCCTTGATTAGTCTAGAGATAAGCTAGACAGTAGGTCCTTAAGATGTATATTCATTGGATATCCGAAAGGTTCAAAAGGATATCGGTTTTATCATAAGGACCACGAACTCATTGAAAGCGGAGATGTTGAATTCTTAAAAGATACTAAGAATGACATCCTAAAAAAAATGATGAATGTGTTGATTATCTAGTAGATGTAGATCAATCATCTTTTGAGCCGATTGAAGATCTTTCTAAAACTACCGAAACCTTAAGTTGACATAAAAGGTAAAGAGCCACTCCGTCCTACTTAAAGGATTATCACACTTATCTTGTAGAAGAAGTGTGCAATTCGGTGGATTTAGATGAGTTGATTGATAACTTGACTCAGCAAGCTATGAACTCATCAGAATCATCAAACTAGGGGAAAGCCATGGATGAAGAAATTGAATCCATTGAAAAAAACTAAGTCTGAGAATTGACTGATTTGTCAAAAAGAAGAAAAGTCATAGGCTGTAAATGGGTTCTAAAAAAGAAATATAAGATTGATGGTACAATCGACAAGTTTAAAGCGATGTTGGTTGCAAAAGGTTTTTCGCAAAAAGAGGGGATAAATTATATTGAGACATATTTTTCAGTTATAAAATTTGCATCCATACATATAATCTTGGCGATATCTGCATACTATGATTTGGATTTATATCAATTAGATGTAAAGACAACATTTTTAAATAGAGATTTAGAAGAAATCATATACATGCAGTAGCCCGAAGGATTTATGGTTGAAGGCTAAGAAGATAAAGTATATAGGTTGAGAAAATCCTTATACGGCCTGAAATAGTCACCTCACCAATGGTATTTGACTTTTCAAAGTGTCATTATAAAACTTGGGTTTGTGGCTAATAAACGTGATCACTATGTATATGTTTGGAACAGTGGGAGCCACTTTGTCATCTTATCATTATATGTAGATGACATATTGTTGACTGGAAACGACAATGAGATGATTGTCAAAACCAAGTCATGGTTGAACTCCAAGTTCGAAATGAAGGATATGGGGAAGCATCCTATATCTTGGGAATAAAGATCTCGCGAGATAGAGAATCTAGACTCTTATGCCTGAGTTAGGAGAGATATATTGACTATATCCTTAAGAAGTTTAAAATGGGTGAATGCAAGTCTGTTGAAACACCTGTTGTAAAAAGAGTCAAATTAAGTAAGGCTGATTATCCCAATGAATGAGATGATAAGCCTAATGTTCCTTATGCATAAGTTGTGGGTAGCTTGATGTATGCTATTTGTGTATAAGACCTGATATCAGCTTTGTTGTTGGTCTTGTAAGTAGATATCAAAGTAATCCTGGTTGGCAACACTGGGTAGCTGTGAAAAGGATTTTAAGATATCTGAAAGGAACAAAAGACTTGAAACTATGTTTTCAAGCAGATGAACTAAAAGTGGTAGGATACTCAGATGCTGACTTTGCTGGAAGCAAAGATGACAACAAATTAACCTCGGGGCAAATATTCTTATTTGGAGGTAGTGTTGTTTCTTGGGCATGTAAGAAACAAGGTTGTGTAGCATTGCATACACAAGAAGCTGAGTATGTAGCTTATTGTATGACTACAACGAGTGATGTCTGGATAAGCCGCTTCATACGAGATTTGAAGTTGGAAATAACCGACAAGCCAGTTGTTATTTAATGTGATAACAATGCAGTAATTACTCTTATCAAGAGTGGAGCTAATTGCTCAAAAAGCAAGCATATAATAGTGAAATACCACTATGTTCATGATATGGTTATGAGAAAGGAAATATCCATCTCATATATGCCAACAAATAATATGTTGGCAGACTCCTTGACAAAAGGCATAACAGAGGAACTTTTCTCAAAACATGTTACAAACATGGGTTTGAGGTATGTTTGATTATTGTGTAGGAAAATAACCACACAATGAATAAAAGTGTTGTATAGGTAAACAACTATACAACAGATAGATTGTTGTGAAGGGAAATAACCACACAATGGGTATTGATTGCAGTAGCAATCATGAAAAGACAGTACTAGATAAAACCTGTAAAAGTAGGAGAAAACCAGTATGTATGTACACTTGGCTCGAATGGCCAAGTGGGAGATGATGTGTTGTGGCCATTCTTGGCAATCCAGCACAGGTAACGGCTGGACTAGTCATCCAGACCGTTACCTGAATCTTGGATTGGGAAGAACCATAACAGCTAGACGTTACCAGGATTTGCAGTAATGTTCTGGATAATAATGCTTCAGATGAGAAAAGTCGCAGGAGGAAAAAACAAGAAAAAGGGGGAGCATGCACTGAGCAACGCACACAACATAAAATATAGACAGATATTACAAAAATCGAAAAACACAGAGGAAACCTTCTCCCGAAAGAAACCCTGCATGAAAACCTCAAACATTATCCCAAAAACTATACTCCGCTGCAAACACATCAGGCATAATGTCAACTTACAGCAAACCGGAACCTGGCAATCAGAGGAAGTTGACCAGATAATCCATCTGGATCACTGAAGACGCCAACAAAGAACATGCAAAGCGAAAGTTACGTCAATATTGTTTTCTTAAATACATCTACATTATGGGTAGCCATTGTTCTCTCACCAGCGAGCTCGGCATTGACCCAAAATTGTGTTGTTCCCCTTTCATGACCATGATTTCCCTATGAGGAGAAGAAGAAGAGAAATAAGAAGTCGATTTGTTTCAAAAGTTCCTCCGGATCTCCTTTAGCTCATAAGGACTAAACCTTGACATTGAAATCTTTCATTAGACGTGCATACATCGTTACAATAACTAAGCGCACATCGTTACCATAACTAAGTGCACATCTCTTTTCCCTTTTACACGCATCACCCTCTCTATCCTGCACTTAGCTTCTCATTCTTGATGTGCCTCTCTCCTCCGATCTCTCTCGCGACCGACTGCTCTCTCATGTTATGAGAACTCACCTTCTCTCTCTCTCTCTCTCTCTCTCTCTCTCTCTCTCTCTCTCTATAGCACTAGAACTTACCACCTTTTCCATATACTTCATGCTAGAGCCTATCATCACCATACACAAAGTCTTTTTCCTCTTCTTTTCTTGTCCTCAACCCTCAATTCCTTCCTTTCTCTTGTCTTTTTAGAGAAAAACATGTTTTTCATTGTTGGAAAAGAAACACACCTCAGATGAGATCCGTTCAAGTTGCGTCTCCTCTTAAAAGGAAATACGTTCGAATTGTGTTTTTTTATTATGTGGTGTGCAACAAGAAACTGTGCTTAATAAAATGATAAGTTGAGGGTTGTTCGTTTGGGGTGTATGCTTAGTAAGAGGGTATATTTTTAGTAATATCCGATAACATAATTACAAACAAATACATATTTATGCCTGGATCTAATGTGGGATGGTTATTACAACCTTGAAAAGTCCACACACCAACGAGAACTGGTCACACATGCTAAAGAAAGTGGTGCCCATTCAAGCTTGAAGACTATTGTTTTTTTTCTTCTTTTGTTTCAAGGGAGGCCAAATTCAAGGGTGCACGGCCTGGTATTCGAACTCACTGACTTTATCTTGTATAAGTTAATGTGGTAGTGATTGGTGAGAACGGGTTCGTGTAGAGACGAGGAAAATAAACTCAACCTGTTTAATGAATCGTGTATGGCTTGTGTAATCGCCTCCTTCATACACACTGTTCGATTTTGGAGGTAGACATGACAGGTTGGATTTCAACCACAACCGAACCAAGTCAGGAACTGAGTGGATTCAAAACCTGTAAAACCGGAATCACAACTCATCCGATTTTATTCTGGTGTTACTTTTTATTAAATCCAAACTGGTTTTAAAGTGTTAGTTTTGAATTTTTTTATAAAATGACTTTTTTTTATCAAATTAACGATTTGAATTGGTTTTAAACCCAAACTCAAACCAGCTCAAAACCGATGGTTTCAGAGTTAATCGGAACCGGCGGTTTGGAACCGTTCGAAACCGAACATGTCCATTTGGAGGCCGACCTTGTCATATATCTGTAGTTACTGGAAGCCCGCAGTGGTGATTACCGACACGGGATCTGAAACACAAAAGAAATCGCGCGCGCGCGCGAGAGAGAGAGAGAGATGCCTCTGCAGAAGTACTACTGCGATTACTGCGACAAGCAATTCCAGGACACGCCTTCGGCAAGGAGGAAGCACCTGCAGAGCCTCCAGCACCAGCGGGCAAAGGCTCTCTGGTACGATTCTCTCTCTCACCACCGTCAATATCCTCTTCCACCTCGATTCGATAAAGGAACGTGTAACTCCTTTCTCAGGACGGTACGAAGATGGCTTCCCCTTTTTGTCTTACTCTTTCAGTGGTTTTGCTTTGTTGTTTGTTTTTTATTGGAAAAGCTTCATGTTGTTCAGAAATAGTTAGGGTACGAATGATTCACAAACGAAAATTTCGGATTCTTCAGAAGGATTTGTATCGAGTTCTTGTCGTACTTTTACAGAATCAGAAGGCATAATGTCGGCTTTTGTTTTTGTTGGTCTGCGAGGTTTTAGATTTTGATTGCGATGGGAGTCTTTAGCTTTGGTCTTGGAAGGTTAACCATTATGTTCTTTCGGTCTTCTTCTTCTTTTTGTTGGTGAAATTTTGTACTTGGGGTAATTTATGTAGAATGCGTGCATGAATTGATACTTTCATGCAATACACGCCATACTATGCTGCTTTCCCCCTTGAATACCCTGCTGCTTTCTGGTGATTTTTTCTTTAATTGTAGTTGAACAGTTCGGTTATGTAACTCACATTTATCGAAGACATAAGGGATCCGCTTGTACCTCTGATGGACATGACTGAATTAGAATTCCGTTGATTACATTTTGAATTAATTCGATTACATTTTGAATTAATTCGTTCTCTGTGGTGATTATACTTCTAAATTTTGGTTTGTTTTATCATGACGTCCAATACCTCAGTTTATCAAATTCAATTCCTCTAACTGTTATCCTTATCTTGTGTTGGGGTAAAGGGATTTTGCCGTTATGGTGACGCATGCAGATATTTTCATCCCAAGCAGAACGACCAACCATCAGGTCAAGCTATATCAGGCAAGTCAATTTTGCAGTCTTGAGTTTTACGCAGTGTCATTTGTTGCTTTGAATTGTGGGACTGTTTAACTTACCTGTAAACTAAGTCATGCCTTCGTCATGGGAATATTCCATTGCTTTTAAGTTCAAATCTTCTTGGCTCCTTTTACCTATCTTATAGCATTGGTTGTGCTTCATGCTTTGCGAAAACTGAACATAATTGACTCTACTTTACGTTGCATCTTGTTTTTGTTTTCATCATTTTCTGGTCATTCACATGGTTAGAGTTGCAGTTGGTGGGTGATGTATGGGTCCTTACCTTACTTTACCTAAGCCTTTTCCCACACTAGGTGGGGCTGTCTAGAGGATGCAACACAAGGACTTCCTAGAATGTCACCCATCCTAGTACTATTCTTGCTCTATCATGCTTAACTTCGTAGTTGAGATGGGATCCGGTGCATTTGGATTGGGGAAGCCGTATCCCTTAGACCGGACAAAGTTCTACACTGGATACCGCTAACTAAAGCAACCCTCCTCCTTTACATGAGTGTTTGGGGTAGAGCTATTGATAAGAATGTCGTAGCTTATCTGGAGGATAAGAACCAATTTCTCCTCTGCTTCCTCTCTTAGCCAACTCTTCTCCTAATTGAAGCAATCCTCTCATGGGGTGTATTAGGGGTTGGTGTGTTGGGTTGAGGAGTAGGGGTTGGGGTCCATGAAGGCATATAGTAGCTTCGAGTCGTAGATGCTTTGGACCGGCCATGCAAGGGAGGCATAGGAGATCCCTTACATGGGCATAGTTGTTAAGATGCATGGGTGTGGGATAATTTGTGTGTATATATGTATATATGTATGTATGGTATGTAAATATGTATTATGTATATAATATATATGCATGTATGGATGTACTATCTATATATGTATGTCACTTGATTGGCATCTCTGGTACACCAAATACGTCGGAACTGCATGTGGATTTGGCGCACCAAAACCTCCATTTTAAACCATCCCGGAGAAGAAGTTTTACAAATGCATATGCAACTCCATTTTCTGCCCTCTACCAATTGCTCTGATTTGATATAGATAATTGCATTGGTGTAGGGCATTGCCCACACGTTCCAACCAGCTAATGTATTTCATAGATCCTGTACTACCAAATACCTGATTCACTAACGCCATAATTCACATTCGCAGTCCATTTCTGGCTTCCAAACAGAGCCTTAGTCAAGTTGAGATACCCATTTGAGAGATAGATATAGATATATCTATCTGCCTATCTATCTATCTATATGCATTTATGCATATATACATATAATATAGATAGATTGATATAGATATATCCTTGTTTATTTCATAATATTTCAGAAACTATAGAAAAAACGCAGCTTTTAGCTATTATTTATATATAAATAACACATTTCCATACGATATGCCATTCAAGCACAAACAAGACCAAGCCTTTTCAACACTAAGTCTGGTCGTCTACATGAACCCTGGTCATGTAGTTCGATCATGTGCCGTATTAGCATTTAACTCCATAAAAGAAAATTGTGCTTTACTGTTTCCTTCCAACACTTCAGGGACATTCCTCAACCTATCTAACGTTGCAATCTAAAGACTCATTCTCTCCTTCTATGCCGTTTATGTTTTGAAAGAGATTTACATTGTTTAATACCATTCTTGCCATATTAATGGTCATGTGGCATGTGGCAGCACATGTTGCAACAAAATCTAGAATGTTGCTTCCCTCATGCAACAGTTTGTTTCAAAGCCCAATTTTACAACCATGCTCTGGTAGCCTCATCATGAGTTTCTATGTTTAGAGCTCAAAACTTGATCCAGCTTGATTGTGGTTCAGTTGAGGATTTGATTTTTATGTGGAGTATGATTAGTTGTCATCTAGGTCTATGACATCAGGAGTTATTGTCTTGGTCTTCACTGCTACAAAGAATAAATATATCAAATGTTTATTCATGTACAACTCAAATGAAATATTATAATGATAAAATACTTCACTTCAATGTGTTTCTTAACATGGATGAATGTTTCATCCAATGTTTACCCTAAGGTGAAGCAGGAGCTACTGCTCACTGGCTTGTGGGACAGTATAACAGAGATGGTCACAAAAAGGGGTCCAGCGGAACACATTTTCAATAACTGGCAAATTTGAATGCGGATTAGGCTGCTATGTGTATACAGAGCCCTAATATCCCATATTCCGGATGTTGAGTGAACTTTATGTCCAAGACATTTTAGACGAATTTTGAGTACAATAGTCCTTCCACCTCCATTTTTTTCTTCCTTCTTGTTTGAACCCTAAGCAATTCCATCACGTTATGCAAGAGTATTGGTTGTGTGAAACAAATGATTCAAACCCGGGTGAATGGTTGCATTGCTGCCCTCATAACCTCCTTGTTGCATGCATTCAATACACTAGTAGAAAAGCAAGCGATCTTGGATATTTCCTGCACATCCTAGGTGTGTGCAACGGAACTGAAATAACCGAAACCCAATTTTCCTTTAAGTTTTAAAACCAAACCCAAACTGAATAGTATAAGTATTTTGGTTCAATTTTGTTATTTGGTTTACCCTCTATAGCTGAATTATATATATAGGTATGTGTATTTATATGTATGTATACACATACACTGTACATGTATATATGTGTTATATACCTACATGTATATGCATATGTACATATATAAACATATATATCAAATACACATATATATACACATGTGTATATATATATATATATATATTTATTTATTTATATTCAGTTATTCGGTTTTCAAACCTTAAAAACGAAACCATATTTTATAAAAGTCTAAACCGATTTGCCCTTGTGATTGACATGTCTCGATGAAGCTATTGACTGCAGTCCGTTCTGGACCCCATAGTGATCCATCTGCATGGAACACATTCGGTGGTGGGTCTAACACACATAACGCGATATGAAAGCAGGATCCAGAGATAGAATCAGATGACTTGTACTAAAGTCTTTAATTCTAAACTAATTAGATATGGATATCCAAGCAAACGAGTACAAGACAGTTCAACTCATCATGTGCCATCAACTTTTTGAGCTTTTTGTTTTCTTTCTAAAATTTATGTACATGTATATATATGTGTTATATACCTACATGTATATGCATATGTACATATATAAACATATATATCAAATACACATATATATACACATGTGTATATATATATATATATATATATATATATATATATATATATTATATTATATATATATATTATTTATTTATTTATTTATTTATTTATTTATTTATTTATATTCAGTTATTCGGTTTTCAAACCTTAAAAACGAAACCATATTTTATAAAAGTCTAAACCGATTTGCCCTTGTGATTGACATGTCTCGATGAAGCTATTGACTGCAATCCGTTCTGGACCCCATAGTGATCCATCTGCATGGAACACATTCGGTGGTGGGTCTAACACACATAACGCGATATGAAAGCAGGATCCAGAGATAGAATCAGATGACTTGTACTAAAGTCTTTAATTCTAAACTAATTAGATATGGATATCCAAGCAAACGAGTACAAGACAGTTCAACTCATCATGTGCCATCAACTTTTTGAGCTTTTTGTTTTCTTTCTAAAATTGTCTCAACTCTTATTGGTATACTTTTCATTTGCAGGAAGTGTAATCATGGATGGCATGAGCTTGACCCTGGCAAACTTACCTCCTTCATTGATGCCACCACCTGAAGGGGGTTATCCGCCCATGCCTTTCATAGATTGGGGGTAAGTCGTACATACTTCATCATGCCCATGCATGATACTCTTTATGCATGTCCGCTGCTCAAATTTTATGGAGAGAAGGGTGGTGGTGTGCTTGGAGTCACAACCAGGGTTTGAGGTGGGTCAAGCTGTGGACGCAAAGTTCAGGTTATGATTGTAGCTGGGGACCTTACATCCTTTCCCATTGTGATTGATGCCTCTTTGTTTTCCCCGTGTCATGTCAGCTTGGGCTAGTCTTTTGTAGAAAAGGAAAGAATTTGGAAGAATAGAAATAAAGGTTTTCTGTTTACACGGTTTTCCTTATTAATGTGGATTTTTTCTGATACTGATCAGCTTCACGGCATTATATAGCAGAAGTTATAATTCGAGTTTCACCCATGCATGAGATTGTTTGGGCATGTCAAAGTACTACCGGGAGTGGTTATCACAATTAGGAAATTATGTTGCTTCCTTTTTTCATATGTAATCATTACATTTTCCCGAAACGATGTTGCTGCTGGCAATATCAAGAGTGTGTTCATCTATATTGTGTCGCCACCTGACAATTCAGTAACTCTGAAGAAAGTTGGTTTTGATTTCCAGTTTTCATGTTAGAGGAATCTCAGATGTTAGCATGGTCATGAATCTGGCAGAGGAAGAGGACCCAAGATAAGTCTTGGTTTTGAACTGCTGTAGAAGGATAATGATGTGTCGTTTCTAATTTAATGGAAATTTTGTTCTCCCCCTTGCCATAGAGCCAAGGTGTAAAGATTGTTTAATGGCTGCAGGAAGTCTGTAAATGAACACTTTGGGATTGTGGAACGGAGCTCTTTTAGGTGACAAATTCCAAATCATGAGGCTTGGCAAACGAACATGCAAGTGGAGGAGATTCTTTTGAGAACTTTGCCATGGTGGATGAACAGTTGGAGATGTGGAAGTCTTTGTTAAATCAAGTAGTTGATGGAAGAGAATTTAGTGTCTGGGAGCACTCATGATGAGTTCTTTGGATCGTCCTTTTTCTTTTTCTGAGGAATCAGGGTAATGCCCAAGTTGCACAACTTTTCCTTTCTGTCGATCTCGAGTTTGTCAGAACCTATGCATAGGATAAAAGGGCAGTCATGGGGAGAGATAGGAGCCATTCCTTTTTTGCTTTTCTTGTGTGTTTTAGGTGAATATGAATGTCAGCATGGGTTTTAGTGCTCAAACTTGAAGGTAGAATTTTAAACCTTGGCTTTAGAATATTAGCCTTCACTGTGCCAATTGATTTCTATCTGCTTATGATGGATAGGAAATGATTTTAGAACATAGTGAGGGTATCTTTGCAGTTTCATCATTTTGCCCTGAATATGAGAGCATGTTATCTGACCTCCTAGTATTGCAGGCAGTGTTAACACATTGATGAATCATAAATGCCTTATGATGTGATCGGACTGGTCACGGAACCAGGAAAGGAACTGGTTCACTGTAAAAGAGGTTCAACCGGGCCCAACTGGTAACAATTTAATATATATATATATATATATATATATATATATATATATATATATATATATATATATATATATATATATATATATATATATATATATATATATAAAGAATGATCTTGAGGTAATTGTTAGTATGGCACATGATTGAAATCTATGAAAACAATGAATGTGAAAAGGTTTAGTTGTTGTATACAACGTATTAAAACTCTTATAATATAACACAAAAATAAGCCATTTAATCTCAATTTTAGTAAAAACATGAAAAAGAAAATTTGAAAAGCAAAAAAGTAGATAAATCCAAAATTTAAAAGAAAATCATGGAAAATTGAATGACCAAGCCGGTTCATGTGGACCGGTTCATGGTCCAACAGCCCGGTTCTTTAGTCAACCGTGGTCTGGTTTCATAAATACTGATTTTGAATGTCTGAAAAGAATAACGACGTAATAATATTGAAATTACTACAAGAAGTTTGTATGATACGATGCATCACAACACTATTTGTGGGTAATGATTAGGTGTCAGGTTGCGGGTTGCCTTCACTTGCCAAATTTGCATAATATCACATGATCCGCATTCCTTTTGCTAATCTTCCAGAAAGACTAACGGCCATCAACACAAGCAAATACCTGTTTTTTGGCAATGAAAGCATGTGATCTTGTGTTCAACCCATTGAAGCCTGGATTCATATATGAGGCAATTGGAAAACGTGTCAATCCGTAAGGTGTGGACCTGGTTTGGAATTGATCTTCTTTTGGACTATTTATTTATTTTTCGTTATTTTGTACTCAAGCACTGGTTTCTATAATCATTCTGTCTTGCAAAAGGAAAGTCTTTCCATATGGCCTGGGGTGTGTCCTAATATGAGAGTTTTGCAGTGATATAAGCACACAAAAACTCTTAGGCAGGTTATCTGGGTAATAGATGAAATAGGAAAACCATGCCCGGAGATGAGGCGTTCGTTACACTCAGTGTTAACCCACCAGGTGAGGCTCTTGACTCACAAGATGGAGGTAGTGAGTTCGATTCTCGGGGCTTGCATACCTGGCTTCAGCCTCCCTATTCTAAGAAAAAAAAGGCATTCATTTGCCAACATATTTACTGAAGACACACCCCAATTATTAAGGATACACTCCAATCTTCTTATTTTGCCTTTTTTTTTGTTAATATCTGATTTCACCCCTTCATTTCTCCCCATCTCTCTTGCTTGGCATCCCGTCTCTCCCATCGCTGCTTGCTGTTCTTTTACCTCTTCGTATCATAGTCGACTTCCACCGAATGGTAATACTCCGTTTCCATGTTTTTCTTTCTTTTCTTCTCCTTTCTCCTTCCTCCCTGACGTCGCGATGTTGTGTGACAAACCCACAGAAATACAGGACCATGACATCTCCTAATAAGAAAAAAACGTATCCCTTACCAGGGCTTTTTTAAGTAAAAGACGCTGGACATCTTACATAGAGATGTCAATATGGGTGAGGCTGCCTTCCACACACATATAATATATATATATATATACACACACATACACATGCGCACGCACACACATATATATAGTTTTTTATTAAGTGAATTTGGATTTCAAGTATATTTGAATTGGGTCTTATATCAGATCTAATATCGAATGGACCTGTGATCTTATGGCCAGCTCGGCCTAGCTCACGTCGCCAGAATTGTCTGATCTGGCTCTCAACCCAAGCCCATTTTAACATCTCTAATCTTACATCTCATTAAAGGGAGATGCACGGCATCTTCTGCGTCTCTTTCCTTGTACTTATGAAAGCAGGATGCACAGGAAACTGCATCTCTTCCATGAAAGGAACATTGTCAAGCCTTAAGAGGAGTGTGCCTTCGTAATCAGGATGTGGCATTAGTAATCTCTTTCGTCATTGCATGCTTCAGGAGGAATCTTTCTTACAACTCTTGAACTGATCGATAATTCGATTTTAGATATTATTGTTGTGAAGCTGGTCAATGAGAAACTGCCGGTCGAAACTTGTGAAGTTTGAGCAAAGCCGGAAAATTTGGACAATACGAACAGCATGTACACATATGTATGACTACGCAATTGGGTGAAGCAATAAATCAGCCTAATTGTGTGTTGCTTGTTCATTCTTCAAGCTGGAGACGAAGAATTGACGTTTAATTGGGATTCAGGTTCTCAGATGCAAGCATGGATGACAAGATTGCTTCTCATCAGTTTTGTTTGTTTGGTTTTGTGCATTGTTTTATAAAACAAACCGTCTTATCATGTGTACTCAGATTGTTAGCTCAATGGCAGGACACTTAGCACCGTTGCTGCTGGTGGAGAGTCCGGCTCCCAGAGGGTGCATGTGTGGGAGGGTGTGTCGCCTCTTGTAACCAAAATAAAAAGAAACAGGAAATAACGTGAAGTCGTCGCTGTGTTGCACGTACTTGGGCTTTTTCATATCCGAGTTTCAGGGGAAAATTCTTGTTCATCCCTGATAGGCATCTTCTTGCACTTATTCATTCACGATCACCCCTTTCTTTCCTTTCATATTCAAGAATCATACTGACTCATGATTTGAAGCGGCCATGGCTGTTGCACTTGGGATGGCAATATTGGTCCGACCCAATCTGGCCCGTATAGTTTGGGGATTTTCGGGTTTGGATTAGGGGAAACCCGAGCATTCTTTGCCCGAATATGGAGTGGGTACAGGATCAAGGACGGCAATAAGATAATTATCAAGCTAATATGTTTTGTTTTTTAGATAACTACTGATGTGGCATAAGATGAAGCATAGTAGCATCAAAGAATCCATGAAACTGAGCCTGCCCAGTGTAAGAAAATGCTCAGTAGTTGTTGTAAAGAGAAAAAATTACTTTTGCGAAAGAAGTGTCTGAATGAACATGCACAATAAGAGGCTTGTCAGGCTGTGAACATGAACATATTTGGGGTGCAAAAGAGGTGCATGGAAGTAAAGGGATCAAATTTTCTTTTTTTTCTCAAAGATAAGTATCAAACTATCCATGCTTCTTTAGGACTAAGAGTATCGATTTCCGAAATTTTCAAGAAAATATCTTGTAGAATTACTACTCAAAAGCCAAACCATCTCCTGAATTTGGGTGATTAACATGCCCTAAGAATTGATTTCTTAGGTCATTGAAAGATTAGGTGAAATTTTCAAACGCACCCAGAGCATTAGCTCAACTGCATGGCGCTCTTGCTTCATTGCTGCTGGTGGGGAGTTTGATTGGGATCCATGGATTTTCCAAGTACTCGGATTCAGACCCATTTTTATGACAAGTGATTAATTTACTAAGGTTTGTGGTATATTATGCATAATCCCTCGCTTGCCTAAATTAAAGTAAAAGCATGACGTTGAGAGGAGAATCTTCTTCTTTGTCGCAAAGAATGGATGTCAGGATAGAGTTATAAAGTGATATCTTTCGAAAATATTAAACCAAGGCAATGGTGTGCAAGGGAATAAATGACGAGATTGATTCTCGTGGTCCCGAAAAGCAGCTCCTCAAAGACCACCTATATACTACCTAACAGCAGAAAAGCAATTGGGGTTCTGCACTTTGCCTACCATTAGTGTAGGTAAAGATATAAAGTTAAGCTCTGTATCTCTCGTTACCTTGTCTCACTGTTAACAGTGGTGCTAGAAAACAGTGTTGAGTAGGATTGGTGACTTTAGAGAGAGAGTGTGTTTGATTGGATCCTCTTGATCATTGCTATTAATGTTGAACCGCCATCACACAATATAATAAGATTGTCTTTTATTATTTTTTTCAAATATTCTACATGTGTATGATCGGATCCTCTTCGTCATTGACGTTATTGATTTATGTTCGACCATTATTTTCTAGTGAGATTAGTGCAATAAAATTATCCTTCATCATTTTTCAAATACTCTCATAATCTTTGAACTTATAATCAAAACAACAACTAAGCCTTTTCCCATACTAGACGGGGAATCTTTGAACTTATAATCATACTTTCAAAAAACAATAGTCGTGAATGAGTGAGCAACCATAATAGTGGACAAAATCGGATTTATGAACTTTAGGTGTTAGGATATAAAAGAATCTCAACCATCTATTTTAGGTTAATGAATAGTTGAAATTTAAATTTAAAAAGAGAAAATATGATATATATATATATATATATATATATATATATATATATATATATATATATATATATATATAGAGAGAGAGAGAGAGAGAGAGAGAGAGAGAGAGAGAGAGAGAGAGAGACCGTTATATCCCGTTATATTAAATGGTTTAGATTATGCAAACCTGTTTCTTATCAAAAATAGATATTTCATTTATAAGTAAACGAAATAGAACATACGCTCATGATGCTAGCAGAATAAGATAAAGGTGGGTTCTCCAAACAAAAGACTCGAATGCACCATTGAAGCGATGCCGAGAATTCAAATTAAAAGGGACACCGGCAAATTAGCAATCCTACATTCATCTGCTAACTTCATCGCAAGGGATACGTTCCTTCAGAAGCTCATGTTCCTTGCCAGGATATCTTCCCAGCCAACCGAACCTTTAGCTTGGCTGATAGCATCCCACCACCACTCTCATATGGAGATTGCAGTATCGGTTGAGTTGGCCGGGAAAGATGACGTCCCGTACAGCACTTGAGAGATGGTACAGCAGCATATATAGTTATAAACTGAATGGATTACATGAATGAAAAACGAAACCTTTTGTAAAAGATAAGTTTTCTCAAATGATTCACACAATCATGTTAGAGAATTGGGATGAGATCTCAACCAACATTCTAAATTTGGAGTCTGTAAGTCGTCATATTAGCAACTGTATCTGTTTGGTTCTGTAATTAGTGGCAACGACTTCCATTTCAACAATCTGTTCTAATAAAAGGTTTAATGAAACAAAATATCCAATTATTTGTCAAATTATATAGCACGTTATATGCCTGCACATAAGAGGTGCTGGATTTCCCATGAACCTTTCAATTGTTTTTCAAGCTGATTCTTTCTAAATAAATAAACTAGCATTGTCAACAAAAAAGAAAAGGAAGAAGACTAAGAACTCCGAAGAAACTCAGTTAATATGTTTTAAAGTATTTCTCTGCGGTAGGGCAAATCTCACTAATATTGGCTAGAAATAGTATGGAACCTACCCACTGCATATTGTTGGTGGGAAAGGTGTTAGGAAGCTTCTCTTCATGCTTCCTACTAAGAATTCCAATTAGTTAAGGGATGGTAAGCTATGAGATAGATACGCACAATAATGTTTAAAAGGCAATGGTAACAATGCACAGCAGTAAAGAAAGAGAAAGCCATTCCCAAACAGCCCATGCTTAGAATGGTTTTTTCTTTTTGTACCAAGAAATAAAAAAGATTATTTCCATGCGGTGCATAAATATTTTCAAAATCACAAAAACACATGCCTAATTGGCCATTGTTAGCTCCATCTTGGGGTGGGGGGGGGGAGGGGGGGCAAGTAGATGGGACAATGCTTGGTGATGATGGAGATGCTGAACTGTGTACTTTATGCTTCTTTTATTAGAAAAGAAAATAAGCTAGTTATTTTGTGGAGAAAGGATGGTTGTATCATTGAATCATTTGTATGATTGATGAGAAGGCCCACTATTTCTCCCTTAATTTTGGGTTGTGTGGTTGGGTTGCTGGGGGTGTGGGTTTGGAAGAGTGTTCCGAGTGTGTATGGTAGTAGGTGCTTTGGATTTTGGGTTGTCCTGACAAAAGTTATTGACCTGCCCAAAATTTTCATAGTAATTTGAGCTCAAAATCAATCAGCTTATGTTTTTATAATGTTGCTAGTATACTTGATTTCAAAATCTCAATCTTTCAAATTGGATGGTTGGAAATTGTTTAAATATATTAATATGTAGGGTTACAAATATCTCTCTATATGTGTGTGTGTGTGCGCGTGCATGTGTATAGTAAGCTAGAGTCGGACAAACTCAAACCTAAGCATGTTCATGGGCTCGAAAAAGTCGGGTCTGTTCTAGGTCAACCTATTTTTTAACATGACCTGGCACGAACCCCGCCCTTGACTCGATTTGCAACCACTAGTGTGCATGAGAGAGTGTTTGTGTGTGTAATGGGGAATGCCGTTGCTCAACAACTCTTTGGTTGATTCTTGGCTTTTGAATCTTTTCTTTCCGAGCTAGAAAGCTAAAATTTGTGAACCTTGGTTAAGTCTTGGTATTAAGCATTCTTGGAGAAAAACATAAATGCAATTGGAGATGTCTCTCTATATTGGGTGCTCATGCGGGACCCTCCTGAGCATGTTCTTCAATGTTGGATTAGCTTTAATGGACTGGATCATCTAGATTCTAGGCTAAATCCAACTCCAATCTCCAGGTAGAGTGGGCAGCTTCTTGATCATATTTTGCTTCGGTAGCAGATTATATCTCACTTTCTATAAATTCTCAACATTTAAGTTGTCTAAAAATAGGTTTCAAATGCTAAAAATTATTAGAAAGAAGGCAAATATGAGAGTGTTCTCATCAAATGTCAACCCTCAACTCACTTTAAAGGTAGTTATAAACACTGAAAAATAAAGAGGAAAGATGACAAAAGAATGGGGAATGTTCCTGAAAAAATAAAGAGAATGTCAATGTTTAGCATGAAAAGGTCGGAATGTCACCCTTCAACCATAAAAGCTTAATGTTGGAAATTCATGCTATATCAAATAGGTAATTTTCCAAAACCATGGACGTTGGAACATGACTATATATAAGTAAATTTTATAATAATTGATGATATCTCATAATTACTATTCACACAAACCTAAATAAGTGGTACTGCTGGCTTGGGTCTGCACAAGCACACATGTGGATACCTTGCGGGCATGCTTGCACACACACACACAGAGGGAGTGAGAGAAAGAGAGAGAGGATGAGGACTAACATAAACGAATTTTGATATGTCAAATTACATGCAAACATTTCTAACATGTTGACATGAAGTTCCGGACTAGAAACTGACCTCATCTATATGATGAGACAATTGACAACTAAAACAATAATAGCTGTGGCCGAAAGTACACACACATACTTTCTAAAACACATTCATTGTGATCTCGATCGAACACGGCCATCAGTTCAAATCGTCCGCCGCCCCACATCCACTACCATTTTAGCCTTCACGATCATGATCAATCTGCACTCCTAAGCAACAAAAAAGGGAATTTCTTAGCCGACAAATGCTGAGAGAGAGAGCATGTGTTCTTTTTTACCATGGAGTGCATGCACCACAGAAAGAAAGGTCCTTCCCGAAAGGAATGGGCCTGTTTCTTCACTTAAAAAAAGTCGGTACTGCACCAACAGCCAAAAGCAACTGCCACTGAGATGCATTATATATAAATGGGTTTCTGCATATTCGAGTCACCTGACTCTGCTTACTCCTGACAGCAAACAACAACAAAAAACCAATACCATCCTTTGAATGTGTCACTTTGTGTCCTAGTATACATCACATCCCCGAATATCCTCTCCCCGCATATAGTAATTGTCAACTTAACGTAAGGTGTCTTCAATACTCAACCTGTATACTGTCCTCGATCAAGTTGGTGCTTTTGTTTTCAAGTCTTTCAACTGTCTGTTGCTGTATAATACTCCAGTCTAAAGGTTGACAACAATGAAAACTACTACTATTCTCACTCTAGTTTTCTGCATTTTCTCCTTTCTCTTCCCATGCTCACAAGGCCGAGCTCATCATCGAAGCAAACACCGGCATTTACATGGCCAAAGCCCCTCTTATTCGCCATCAGAACCCCCTACTTCTGAACCTCATGATCCTCCATCTCACTCCCCCAGCACTGCACCCTCTTACTACTCTCCATCCCCTCCCTACAGACATTCACCTTCTCACTCTCGGCCGCAGCCGCCGAGTGGTGCACCTTATTACTCTCCGCCGCAGCCCCCGAGCAGTTCACCTACTTACTCGCGGCGGCATCGCCCCAGTGCTGCACCGGCGCCGGCACCGAGCAGCGTGGAGTGTAGTAGAGACTCACTTCACTCTCCCTGCACTTTTGATGTACGATCTTTTGGTGCAGTTGGAGATTCTGTTACTAATGACACCGAGGCATTCAAGCGAGCCTGGGAAGCAGCTTGTCGTAGAGAGTCAGCCATCATACGTGTTCCTGCTGATCACACGTTCATGATTCACCCCACTATGTTTTCTGGTCCTTGTCAAGAGGGACTTGTATTTCAGGTGAGATTTCAATACTGTGGCTAATGTTAAGAGCTCATTGGTAATTATGTTGAATTTCTTTCCATTGATTTGTCTTCAAAAGGTCGATGGCGTTGTTTCTCCACCAGACGGTCCAGACTCATGGCCTGAAAGAAGTAGCAAGAGGCAATGGCTTGTGTTTTACAGAGTACATGGTATGACACTCCAAGGACAGGGGATAATAGATGGTAGAGGAGAAAAATGGTGGAACCTCCCCTGCAAGCCACACAGAGTATGATACTATTGTTGAGTCGTCGAAATTTGACAACTATAATTTAAAGTATAGTAAATTGATCCATTTATTTTGATGGCTGCAGGGTCCCAACGGAACTACATTACCCGGACCTTGCGATAGTCCTATTGTAAGATTCCTGAGTCTGAAGATCCTCCAGAAGAAATATAGACATGATTTTATATGTGGCAATAGTCATGTGGCTTCTTATGATGCAGGCCATTCGATTCTACGAAAGCTCAAATTTGACTGTGAAAGGACTGAAGGTGATGAACAGCCCTCAGTTTCATTTTCGGTTCGATAGCTGCACTTCAGTTATGATAGATGCCATTTCAATAACTTCTCCAGCTTTAAGCCCAAACACAGATGGGATTCATGTTGAGAACACACAATCCGTAGGAATCTACAACTCTATGATAGCTAATGGTAAGCTTGTTTCTGTGGAGCTCATTAAAACCCATCTTCATTCTCAATTTAACACTGTCAAACTCTTGCAGGGGACGATTGTGTCTCAATAGGAGCCGGATGCATAAACGTTGATATAAGAAATGTTACATGCGGGCCTAGCCATGGAATCAGGTGAAGTATATACTTGGGTGTTTAAGGCTCTCATGATCTCATCCTCACTAAGACATTTTTCAAGCTGACACTCTCAGTGTTGAATTGGGCATTGACAATTCAAAATGGTTCTGTTCAGTTTCTTTCGCTCTGTGCTTAAGTGCCTTTCACTTTCTGAAATCTAATTCATATTAAATTGTTCAGTATTGGAAGCCTGGGCAATCACAATTCACATGCCTGTGTCTCAAACATCACAGTGAGTGATGTCGTCATTAAACATTCAGATAATGGCTTAAGGATCAAGACATGGCAAGGAGGGAGTGGCTCAGTTTCTGCAGTAACTTTCAGAAATGTGTTTGTGGACAGAGTTCGGAACCCGATTATAATTGATCAATATTACTGCCTTGGCAAAAGATGCAGCAACCAGAGTTCGGCCGTGCTGGTGTCAGACGTCAGTTACCGAAGTATAAAGGGCACTTATGACATACGAAGCCCGCCGATGCGGTTCTCTTGCAGTGACTCTGCTCCATGCTCCAATTTAACGTTATCAGATGTTGAGCTTCTACCTGCAGAGGGTGAAACTGTACATGATCCTTTCTGTTGGAACGCTTATGGCGAATCTCAGACCCTCACAATCCCCCCTGTTTCATGTTTAAATGAAGGAGTTCCGTTAAGAATCATAGATAGTTCGATGGAAGGATGCTGAAGTGTTATATGAAGGACAGCTAATACGAATTTTATACTAATTACTGCAAGAATGTGGAAGTAACAAGCTTCCATTCTGCTGTACAAGTTTAGCTCTATTACTTTAAAGAGAAATATATATACATCTTAATTAGAGTTACTACTCTTACTGTTGTCTTTTGTTAAACAGGTTTACACGGTTGTTCTGAGACATTTCAGCACAGTGATAAAACTAATGAACCATAATCATTACGATACGAAACTTAAAGAACAAAGTTTTTCTTCTCAGAGAATACTGGAGTATTTGCTTTAGGTTCTTCTAATAAATCTTAAGGTATGTAGAAATCATTTAATAAGAGAAAAGGTGATGCAACTCAAGGACTTTGTGAATCTGAAGAGAAAAGTTCAGTTCAAGTCACCATCATGATGATAAAGTGGATATGAGCCAACTAATTAACTAACAAAGATAAGTTACTCGAACCTCAAACTTTTGCGATTCGCAAGTACCAAGTCACTAGTTTGATAAATGTGCAATGAATATGACGTGACCATGATCAACAACTCCAATAACTTACTGTTCACACTGAATATTACACTTTCAAATGAAAGCTCATGTTTATTTTTATTATTCACGTGGCCTGAACTGCCAAGTTCTAGAAAGCATTCAAAATTTGTTCTCTCTCTCTCTCTCTCTCTCTCTCTCTCTCTCTCTCTCTCTATATATATATATATATATATATAGAGAGAGAGAGAGAGAGAGAGAGACTGCCAACTTTCAGTTCATGACATGTATATCAGGTTCTGATTAACTCCTCGGTACTGGATCCTGTATGTTGTCGAAATTGAAGGTGATATCTCGCTGTCAATAACTCCTCTCTTGTTCTGGAACCAATGAGGTACCTGAATTGCAAGAGCTTCGATATTATCAACTGGGGCATCTCAACTTTGCATAGGATATTTAGTTCTTCAATACTTGAAGATTGTGTTACAGTGTAAGTTGGGATTGATATGGTTTATTTGTGATCAAGTTGCCTCGATAAAACAATTCCAGAACAGTTTGCAGGATCGATATGGTTTTCTAACACACAGATAAGTGTGGTTGATCCCATGCTGACACTAAGAAGAGGGAAAGTACTACTGAAGGTTCTATTACCAACAGCTAGGCGGGGCCAACAATCATGTGAAGATGGGCCAACTCGATCAATCATCTCACAATATGATGACAAAAGAGCACACTTTCAATAGTGCGGAAGCCTAACATACTGAGTTCAGCAATAAAGTAGCATCAAATTTTGCCAAAAAGGCAAAGAATACAAACTTTATCTGATCATAGATCTATCATCGTTATGTTCAATGGACTCGTGTGATTTCCCTTTAGCTAAACCAACCTCAGTTACATTTCATACTTCAAAGCGATGCAGCGGACCACCGGTCATATTGCAGTACTCTCTCACACACAAAGGTGAAGAAAGGAAGAAGACGCCACGATACACATGGTTCGTAACCGTTGGTACAATTATATATTGAACAAGAAAAACTAGAAGGAAGCTGACATGGAACTACAACCATGGTTTCCAGTTTCGCTTCTGAGTCTGGTCAACTGGTTTTGGTTTGTCAGTTTCTGATCCGACTCAGTTCCAATTCATACAACCGGGCTAGTTCTGAACTGGTCATATCTAAACACCAGTCGACTAGTTTTTATTTAAACCATCTTGTCAAACCATTATTAGGGAAATTTGAAGGGACTAACAAAAGAGTAGAATCAAACCCTTGATTTTCTTTTTATTTTCCTTTTTCGAATATATGCAACTTTTTTTTATGGACAGCTGCTGCCGTGTGTCCAGTTTCCGAGAGTCGAACTTGCAGTCTAGAACACACAAGTACAAAGCCCTGCAAGGTGAGCTAACACCCTCAGTGCTGAAATATATGCATATAAGCTTTGTATAATGAAGTATGTGAATTGATAACCAAACCTAAAGCTAAATTTTACATTATTCAAAGAGAATGGAAGTAAGGTGACAAATGGGGTTGGCTTAAACAAGAGAGAGAGAGAGAGAGAGAGAGAGAGAGAGAGAGAGAGAGAGAGAGAGAGAGAGGCACGCGAGTAAACCAGAGGTTGTGGGCTGGCGTGCGTTTGGGAAAGGGAGTTTAAAGGCGGTGCACGGGCTCCCCTTTTCTTCTCTTCATTACATTTCTTTCTCCTTCTTTTCCATCCACTCATCTTCTTCTTGCAGCATGCCTTTGCTTATTATGCCAACTAAAATACTTTTATTGACTAGCAAAAAGCCAAGCCTTTCCACTAAGCAAATCTGGACCCAACTTGGGCAATCACATCCTTTTGCAACTAAACCTCATGGTGGGGCTCAATTTTTCTATATGGAGATGTGGGCCCTCCAGACTCACTGTTTCATCGTGACCGTTGGATACTTTGATCTTGACGGTCTGGATCTCCACAGCTTTATAGTTTTGAATATTACAATCAACTTCCTTTTCGAAACATATTTCAAGCAGTTGCTGAAAGGTTAATGATAGTATTATCGTTCTGTTCAGTTGATCATTGTTGGCTTAAAACAAGTAAAAAACTACGTTGTAACCCTAGCTCGAGGCACTTCTATTCTTTAACATTAACAAATAAATGAGACGGTTGAACGCTTTATGATTAAGCACTTAGCATTTTACATTGCTAGCAATACAGTATGCTAAGCGACGCATTATCTGCAAGTCATCTGTTTGTGATGATTGTTGGTGTTCAGTCACTGCAAGGTATTCGAAAGATGAAACAATTGGTTTGCTGAATTTCATAACGTAGTAATGTGAACTTGATCAAATCTTAGGAGTATGTAGACCAAAATATGTACGGGAGAATATAGGCCATGGACTTGTTTGCTTCACTTTCATATTTGATTTGGGTTCTTAGTCTTATAGAATCTGAATTAAGTTCCTCGTGTGGTCAGCTGAAGCAAACGCGAGAAAAGGATTCCACTGGTATCAACTTAGCAGCTCTCAGGAGAATTCGATTCTCTCAACTTTTAGAGAATCAAATTCTCCTCCAAAGGGCTGCGAAAGAGATTCATTTGGAAGAAAAAAAAATTTGATGTACGTTAACCCATTTGACAATCGAACCAAGATGATGATCACGTGGTCCGACACGAAATCCAATCTGTTTGAAACCAGTCTCATAGATGTACATTGTGGCACGCATTTTCCCCCACAAAAAGAATTGCCTTATTGGAAGGGCAATGGATCTTGACTGTTGTAGTTATTTACATAAACGGTTCATTCTTCTCTTTTATACAAGTCCCACTTTGGCTACCTACAAGATTCTCACAACTCTTGTGACCACATTGGTAGATATTTTTCAAGCGAGCCAAAAGCCCCAAAACATGTGTTAGTGGTCCAACCAGATAGGTGGCCATCTTAAATACTCCTTTCAATGATTTTTTCTACACAATATTGTACACAGATATTTGTTAAAGCTTTTGTGTTCTAGAAGTAAAATCTATGGACTGGATTCAGAGTTCAAATACAATTCCTAATGTGCTTTAGTTTGGTCCTATTCAAAATGTGTCATAGAGGAACCAGGCAGGCAGAGATATTGAGGAAGATGCATCAGGTGAAGTTCAACGTCTTGCATCCCCTTCCTCTGTATCCAAAGTGTTTCAGCAAACAAGGAAATAATGATGATAGGGTGAATCATCAACAAGTGAGTGCGAAATTGAGTAGTTCATCGAGTATGATATGTGTCAGGGAGACAGAAAGTATCTCAAAATGCAAAGAAAATACTATAAAGCAACAGTAAGATCAATAATGTTAGTCTATAGTTTCAGGTAGAAAATCATCAGCAACTATAGAAGACGTGACAGATAGCAATGTCGAGAGGCCAAGTAAGGAAAGATTGATCTATAATGAGATTAGGGGGAATAGTTCATGGCATCAATTAAAGATGAATCGAAAGGGACATTATGAAAGTGATGCAATTTTCTGGGCGGAGATTCTTTACATAGAAATGTAAGGAAATCATAAAGAAAATCTTTCTCTTCTGGATTAAACAGAAGTATGAACTAAGAAAGAAGTGCATGAATCAGAATTTTGCGGTCGTACAATAAGTCCTTCATTTCTTATTAACAGAACAACTAAATGGTCGTCATGTAACCTTCTAACACACATTGGCTAGTGAGAGCAACGATAATCCAACAGATCTGCTTATGCAAATTTCAAGTTCTCCTTGACTAACACTTCAATTTTTCTTTCACTTAAATATTGAGATATCTGTTAAAATATATTTCTGAATGGATGCCTTAACCGGAAGTTTTCTAACCAATGGAAGCAATTTCAACATTAAGAAACTGCAATTTCCTAATGTAGATAATTGGGTTCTTCAAACCTTTTAAAGTATCCAAAGCATGAAAGAACCAGTACGGCCTTCCGCCTCATCTGGGGAAAAAAGGTATGGTGGCAGGTGTGGTACAATAACCACATTGCCTGTGTCCAGAAATAACTCAAAACTATACGAAGAGTCAAAGGATATGTCCATTTCGGTGCCTGCATAAAGTTATTCTAAGTCATCATTCTGATTACTTAAGAACATGACAGTTAGTGGAATCAGCTCCATCAATTGCAAGACTAGCATATTGATGCTCAACAGTAATTACTCGGATCGTCTTCATCCTGAATCAGCACTATAGGAAGTATCACTTTGAAGACTACTTTATGATAATAATAGGCAAATGTAAAGGACGAAAAAATGTTGGAGAATCATGAACTATCAACAACCGGAGTACATTGGCAGTAACGGGAAAGAAAAAGGAGACGAGTTTTCTAGAAGAAAAAATATCTGTCGGGCTTGAAAATGTTTCTTATTTTTTTCATCCTTTTTTAACATATAATGTGTTACATGTATGAAAAAGAAAAATCAACCCCTATAGAAGACACTTTATGCATGTCCATCAAATAAAGCAACTAGAACAGTAGCTAGGTTAAAGAAGCAAGCACCTCCAGAATGGAAGCAGCAAATTTCATTTGGGTTTCCTGATTGATGGTTGAGAAGAGTGGGACATGAACAAACAAAGATTTGATACCATGCTCCTCTGCAAATCGAAGAGACTGATAGTAGACATAGTTGCAAACAAATTTGCCTGCATCTTCAGATGATATCACCTCATACCTCACCTTTGCCAACGCCTTGGTGATCTCATAAACTGGAAGAGATGTCTGTGAAAGGGGTTCAGATGAAGTCAATAAATAAACAGATTAAGGTACAGTAGTCTGAATAGAACACATATTCATAGAATCGTGTAAAATGCAGAATTATTTGGTTTCTTGACAACTAATGTCAAAATGGAAATGGGAAGGAAGAGGTTACTAGGACAAATATTGGAAATGAATGAAGTTTTTCTCATGGGATTTCACACTTCCACAATTACACATCACGGTTTATCAAAGCATTCCTAGTGGGACTTTTCTTCTGCGTAAATGTTAGCATGATGGCACTTCACCTATAAAAAGTGCATGACTAAATGGAAGAATCATTGTTATATGATATGGTGTGATATGTACCATATTGTGGGACTCCATGATACGATATAATATATTGTATCGCATGACGGAACTTATCATTTTGTATCATGCGACATCGCATGTATCGTGCGATATAGCATATATCATACGATACGCCCTGAACCTTTTATAAAGGTATGCCGGCTGAACAAAACCCCGCGTATATGGCTTCCATTCGTGTCTTCTGACTGCTCCAAGGCAATTTTTACCTTGGGTGAGATATCTCTAATGGTTTTCAAGGGTCTCCAACACCACGATCACTCCGATAATGACAACACCGACACTCTAGTGGTTGTGGAATAACTTTTTTTTGCTTTTTCTTCGTGTATTTAGTATTTTATTGTGTTTTTTTTTTAATGATAATATATGAAGTGCGTGAATATCTTTTTATTGTATTTGTGAAGTAGGAAACACTCCATAATAGTCTATTTGAGTGTTTTGGTGGTTTATGAAGTACTTTTATTTTCAGGTTTATTAAGATTGAAGTGTTAAATTAAGATTACAGGAAGGGGTGTTAGGGACTCTCAATCTCGGTGTGATGATCCGACATGATAGTGGGGTACTGCAGTTGAGGGAAACAGAAGAAAATCAAATGTACTTTTTTGTGAGAAGGTGATTAGTGGTGAAATTTCTCATTTTAAACATCATCTAGCAGGGACTACAAAAGAGGTTTCTCGGAGAGTGTCAGAACCTATTAAATAGTAATTTGTAAAGATGATTGAAAGTATAATTGAGAAGAGGCAAGAAAAAAAAGATGCAAGGATGATTGAGGAAGAGTATGTTGGACTTGATGGTGGTGGTGATGATAGCATCCCTTCTGATGCTAGGACAAAGATTGGTAGTAGTAGTTCTCGATCACTAGGGGAAAGAGGGTTGTTGAATAGGTTGCAAGTGATAGAAGATCAAGGGCTAGAGAAAGATCTTATTCTTGAATACAGTCATTTTTTACTCCTAGTACTACACCTAGTGCTCAACTTGGAATTCGTGTTACTATAGCTTCAGAGCAATTGCATGAGCGGGCAAGCCTTGCAATGGGGAGATGGTTTTATTATGCATGCATTGTATTTAATGCAACAAATTCTTTTCATTTTCAAGCAATGGCAGCCATTGCAAACTTTGGTCTAGGGAATAAGACGTCATCTTATTAAAAGTTGAGAGGGAAACTATTAAATAAGAATGTCCTTGAAGTCTAAGAATATTGTTCGACTTTGAGAGTGTCATTGAAGGAGATGGAACAAATAGATGAGGAAATACTTTGTTAAACTTCTTTGTCTATTGTTTTAAAGGACTTATGTTTTTGAGATCCCTAGACATGTGAGAGGAACGACATACGGCAAAGGTTGTAAGGCAAGAATTTGATAAGGTGATATTTGAGGTTAGGCTTGAGAATGTAGTTCAATTAATTATAGATAATGCAACTAACTATAAAGTTGTTCGAAAGGAGTTAGATGATGCTTATGAAACTTTTTATTAGATACCATGTACAACCCATTGTCTTGATCTGATCCTCGAAGATATTAGAGATATTGGATGAAATGAAGGCACAACTGAGTGTTGTTAAGATATAACAAAATTTATCTATAATCATGCTTTTGTATTATGTATGATGAGGAGATATACAAATGATCCATAACTCCATCATAAAACCGTTACTCGGTTTTCAACTAATTTTTTATCAGTACAAAGTATTGTTAAACAAAATCAAGCCTTAAAGATAATGTTTTCCTCATATGGGTGGCAACAATTTGTAGAGTTGTCTTAATAAAATGAATAGAAAATTGAATGAGATTTCATAGACAGTTCGTAGGAATACATTTTGGAACTCGTGTGTTAGACTATTAAGGATCAATTGTCATTTTAGTCAAAGTTTTGAGATTGGCTAACAGTAAGGATAAGCCATCTATGGGCTATCTTTATGAAGCCATGAATAGGACTAAAGAAGCTATTAGAAGCAATTTTAATAGAAGAAAGAGAGATTATATGCCCATGTGAAATATTATTGATAATAGATAGAATAAATAATTGCATCAATGTATTCATGCATCAACTTACTATCTAAATCCAATATTTAGGTATTTTGCAAGCTTTAAAATAGATGGTGAGGTTAATTAAGGTATCATTGATTGCATAGAAATATTGGTCCTTGATGAGAGTAGAGCGAATGTTATACATTAGAGATAAAGATTTATAATAATACTCTTCACTTGATGGACTTGCCTGTAGCCATTCGCAACCGTAAATAATATGCATCCAGGTAAACTGTATATTTAAATTTCTTAAATCTTATATTTATTGTGAAATAACTCTTTATATTTATCTTTTTCTATTAGATGTTTGGTAGAATAGGTTTGGAAGTGATTGCCCAAACCTAAGAGATTTTGTAATTAGAGTTCTAAGCCAAGCCAGTAGTGCAAGTGACTATGAAAGGAATTGGAGTGTCTTTGAACATATACACACACAAAAGTGCAACAGGTTGGAACATAAGCGATTCAATGGCCTACTTTTCATCCGTTGCAACATGTGGCTCCGACAAACGTAATAAAAGATTAGTTACTAATTAAGTATTCAATTTTATATTTTATTTAATCTAATTATTAATGTTATTTACTTAATTTTCTTGATGGCAATTAACAAAGTTAAATAGAGAGAAGAACCAATTTGATCCAATAAGTTTGGATAATTATCTTAGAGGAGTTGATTATGGAAGATAGTGAAGCAAATACACTCCTAACTAAAGAAAACATTCAATGGATTAATTTGGAAGGAGTGCAATACAATAAGTGGATGATTTTTATTTTGAAGCTCAAGGTGGTGATGATCTTGAACAAGGAGGAGAAGATGAAGATTATTTAGTTGATCATGATTACAATAAATGTAATTCTTTTTTCAATTATAAAGTTGTAATTTTGCTAAAGATGTATTGCTTAAATGTTGTATAAATTGAAAATTGAATGGTGATTGATGAATATGTATTCAATTTATGTATTATATGAATTGTTTTTAATTTTCATGATTTTTCTTGAACTTTTGTATTTTTTTTTAATTTTTACATTAAAAATTGATACAGGGCAATACAATATGAATCGTATTGTGAACGAAAAACGATACACATCAAACAACACTGGTAAAAATAGACATGAAAAGTGTCCAAACATGCTTTAGTGATCTCATGGGAAACATTCTTTGATCACTTGTTGGAGTCAACCTTCTCTCTCTTATGTTTCTATTCTAAAAACCCTAAAAAAGATTACACCAATATAAGCCTTTATATATAATGGGTTTTTTAACTTAAAAGTCAAAATACCTTTAATAAGTAATCTTATCTTAGATGATCTTAAGGTGCATGTTTACTCCACAATCAGTCTAATGTACTCTTAGATACTGCTTTGGTTTCACTACGGAATTTAACCAATGTCCATGCTTTTATGATTATTTTGCAAAATGCAAAAGGAGGATGATACTGGTTGTGACTTTGTCCGAACCAATTTTCGGCTGTCATTTACATGGACATGGCAAAAGTACGAAGGACATGTCATTTTTCCTAACCATAATTAAATATGAAAGCATACAAGGAATAAAGCACGATCTTTTATCTCCTACTCAGGCATACAAGGGTTCGTACCTAAGGCAAATTTCCAGCAGTTGATAGGTGGATTCAAGAGACATGGAATGTACCAAATTGATCAGTCCCTCAATCACCTAAGTGTGTTGACACTTGTAATGTCCATAACAAAAACGTAATTACAAAGGCATTTCAGAGGTTAATTTTATGATTGACCCCTAACCAGCACCTGGACCACCCCAAAGTCAGAAACTCACCTGACGTGTCCGTGAAATGCTTCCATCAGAAGGGACAATAGGAAGTTTCTGCAATTGCATAGAAAGCAATGAAGTTCAATCAACCAATGAGAAATAAGGTTGGAAATAAACAGGTATTTCATCATATTCATCCGTAGTTCAGAATTTCAGACAAAGGAAGCTTTGTACGACCTGAGGCTTCCAGCCCATCTCATCAGGACATCGGAAAGTGGCTTCATTTACTGCTTGATGCTCAATGGCAAATTTTGTTGCCCCACTATTAACTCCAAAGTGAAGCTGAGGAAAATTTATGAATTAATAAACAAAGACTATCTTATAATAACTATGTTGTTATGGCTTCATATTTCAACCCATGAAGAATCATAAAGCTGAGTATAATTAGCTGTCCAACCCACATGCACACATGATCACGGACTTAAGATACATGTATAATGCAGCTCATGTACATTCCAGATCGCATTACACCAGTACAACGAAGTATCCGGTTCTAGGGAGTTGAGGTATCCATAATATAAGCTATTCACATCCATGAAAAATATCATTACCCCAGTAAGAATGCGACATGAGAGTAACATATAGCATTTTCGATTCTGAGAAATTGAAACGACCATAATACAAACTATTCACGTTAATGAAAAATATCACTACACCTATAAGAACGCCACACAAGAGTAACGTATAGCATTTGTCCAATATGGACCTAAACGCATCAGAATGTAGCATACACCGCATAAACTAGACTTGGAACACATGATTTATCAGTACAAACACTTCCAAACCTTTCATGACCCTCAAATGGGTGCAGGATTATGTTACTATCCATCAAATTCATATTTTTCTAGTCACTAGAAAAACTTTATTTCAAACAATTCCCTATTTTCGCAATTCAAGCTTCAGGCAGATCATAGACAACCATATAACAAGGGAACTTTAGGCAAGGGAACTCAAATCAGATAATCACTTGAACACATTTCTGCTCTTCTTCGCACAGAAGATTCTCAGAGTTCCTTTCTCTTCTTTTTTTTAACGGAAGTTGAACAATCAAGAACCATTCTATACATGTCTTATTTATTCTTTTCATTGACTTTGTCTGGTCTGCATCGATTCTTTATCATTTTATTTGAACAGTTGTAAGTCTCTACCTTGAAGCATGTTCTTACTCAGAAGAGAACTTCTACATGGACTGGATCCTCTATGCTAGGACCCTAGGAGGAAGCAACTTGTCAGCAAGTTAAAATATGGCCTCATCTAAAGAGGCATGAATCCATTGGTTGCGTACAATATGTCATGTTGCACATACATACCTAGCCAGAGTTGTAGTAAGTTTTAGCTAAATGTCATGATTCCATAGATTCTCATCTTTCTGAAATAGCAATTTATTGTAATAGAATTCCATCTAAAAGTTATTTCAGTAAGAAAAGGCAACTGAAGCATCGTTATAATCATAAGAAAGGGGCAAAAAATAAACGGAACACTGAGAAATAGTGACAATCACAATATGCTCCAAGAAGATAGTCATAGCATGAATAGAGGCCATAACCATTGTACCCATGCTAAATAGATTCTTTAATAATTATAACCATCAAATCATGGAAGTAATTCTCTTCCTCAAGTGGTGTTCTGTGGTCTTAGACCACTTTTGGGGCTTAGGTGGTAGATACAGGTCATAACCGTTGCTTCCTTTGCCACTTTGATGATTTGTTGTAGTAGTAGGTTCTACTTTTCGTAACTAACATATAATATTTTAGCGTTTTAACACTTGCTCATTGATGCTTTTTTGGTTCTTGAGGAAGTTGCCTACCTTTCTTTTATTGGTAACAAAAAGCTCCATGTAGTAACTCGCCATAAGATGTACTGGTTATTTGTTATTGGAAGTCTTTAAGGGGCTCAAAGATGCCTTATTAAAAGAAGCTTATGAGGAAATCAAAGTATTTCATTCTGTTGCTTCCACACATTTGTGATGGCCATTAGGGTTGGGGGCTTCTTGATTTACTATAATGGACAGATAAGTTTACTGAGACATGAATTTCAATAGTTCAAACTTCACAGATGTTTGTCTTGTAGTTTTCTTATTCAAAGCTATCTTCAGTTGAAAAGTCAGTTGGTAGGTTTCCGGAACATGAAACCTTAGCATTCCTTTATCTTGTGAGAAACTTTGGAGTGGAGCACCTTGATTGAATATATTTGTTGTGTCATGACTTGTGGATTTATGTTTCGGTGGCCTCGGTGATTGTTAACTTGCAAGCTATACCAGTAGTTTGAGGCACATGTGTAGCAAAAATAGTCTAGCATGCTTTAATTAGATTTTAACCTTGAGAAAGAATATTTCTGTAATACACTTTGATTAATATCCTTTTGCTCAAGACTTATTGAGTTATGCCTATGACGCTTTAGGTGATTTAGTGGCTTGGGAGCCGTTTTGTTTATATTGGTCATATGTGACTCACAAGTAGATTGGTATACGTGGATTGCCATGTAATACATTGTTCTTTTGTCTGATAAACTTTAGCGTTGGACCTTATAAAAGAACAATAAGCACTTGGTTCATATCCTTGTTGTCTCATAACTTCACATTTGGGAGGACTTGGTGATTCATGGAATTTTGACTCTCTAGTGACCTATGCAGATCATACTTGATACTTCTTTTGTCACTTGGTAACTTGTTACTCATGTAAACTTGTCGTTTCTAAGTAATATAAATCTTTTAGCACTTCTGTTGATGACTGTCTAAAATTCTATGTATATTAGTAGTGGTTTCTTTAAGTTATTGATTTGATTAGGTGTCTGGTTAGTGAGCTCATCTTTTGCAAGATCATTGGCTAGAAACTTTTTGATCATAGACGTAGGCATCCCTTTTTTGTTAAATACACGTGGTCTTGACACTAATTTTTCAAAAGTACGTTTACTTTTTTAATTTATTAGGAATTTTCTTCAAAAGATTACATTAATATGAAATACAAAAAAAAATCCTTGATAACTTTAGTTTTACACCTTATGGGAAACATTTGAGCCATAATCTTTGATAATATCCTTGTTTTCCATACTTGGAACCATGTAACGTAAAGCATGATTGTCGCTTGTAAGCCTTTGGTGCAGCTTGATATGTTTGTGACACAAGTAGTTTGATAATCATGGATTGTCATCCTACCGTACCATGATAATCCTTGAGTTTTAGCCTTATGGGAGCGTTGGAGTGATCATTTTGATTAATATCTTTATGCCTCATGATTCGTGGAGTCGAGTTTGATAAACCTCGTCATTTGTTGGCTTGCAAGCCTTTTGGTGTACCTTGGTTTTTGACTTGTAGTATTTTGATACACATGAATTGTGATCCTAGTATACCATGATAACTCTTGCACTTGGAACATGAATTCGTGATATTTTTTAATCTTGTGGAAAAGTTTGGGGCACTATAGCTCTATGAATATCTTTGTTGTCAGAGACTTGTGGTTGCCATGTTTGGTAGATCTTGCTGATTTTTTGGCTTGGAGGGATTTGAGCATCTTGATATATTTGTCACCTTAGTGTTACCATGCTTAAAAACTTGCATCTTTTCTTCGTTTTGATTCTCCCAGCCATGAATAAATGCCTGTTTAGCATGATATAATATTGTTTATGCAACCTCACGTATATGTGATCTAGAAATTCGTGTCCCTGATAGTTTATGAACTTGACCTTGAAATGTTGCTACACTGTTGGAACACTAGATTACAGATCCTAGGCATTAGCATGCAATAGTCCATGTCAAACCATCAGGAGACAAGATAAGAACACAGGTAGAGAAAGCACAAGAGGAACAGTAAGAACAATGATGTTTTTCCAGCTTAATTCAGATTGCACCAGTCTTAGGGAGTTCTCCTCCATCCACGCTTGTTGCCATTCCAATCAAAATTGTGCATGTGGATGCAACAGAATCCAACATATTAAGACGTACACAAGCTAACAGAAAACCGACTAAGTTCTTAGAGAGAGCTGCGTGATAATCAACCCTGCAACTTACAAACGTGGAAAATGTGCATTTGCAACTGATACTTTTACAAAAGCGCAAGCAATAGCTTCAAATGATGTTCATTTTAGTTCCAAGAGAATGCAACAAAGTTATTAAGGTTCCACTCCTGAAGGTTTCCTGTCACGCCTGAAAGTCCTTTTCATGTAAAATTGTAAATGTTGCGGATAGACTGTCTTTTACAGTGGTGAATATAGATCATTCAGTGTTTCAATTTTGTTTTACTTTAAACTTTTTGTAGTTGATTATGTTGTAGAATTCACCCTTCTTTACAGGTTAGATGTTCCTGTATTGGCTTGTACTTACCGGTCGCTCTATCTTGACTGTTTTGAACCCCACAAGGGACAAGGCCCCCCTTTAGAATTGCAAAGGAAAGCATCTAATTAGGCAGTTGTGTTTCCTTTAACTTCATCACCACATCACAAACACGGATATTTCCATGCATCATGCATACAAGATTATCTTAATCAGGTGAAGTTCAGAGCTAGACGTGTAAACCTATCATCCTCAGCAAATTGAGTGATGAGTATGAGTGAGAATTAAGCAATTGAACTAAAAAATGAACTGTCATTTAATTCTGCAGGAATCAATAAGGACAGCTTTGTAAACTGAACAGAACAAGCAACATCATGAAGCAAAACTTCGACTGACCAGTATTATTCTGCGTCTACTTGAAGGTTGAGTATTGCTACCACCCATAGCTGCATCGAAGATCTTATAAAGCTCCGGAAGAGCACCTTGTCCAGCAGTTTCAAGTATGCTGCAGCTCCCTATAGCAAGTTCTTTTGGCAACCCGTTTTTCTGCATATATGCAATGAGATTGTTCACGATTGTCTCGGTTGGATTCTCTGCAACACCATGAAATTTCTTGAATCCAGTAATGTGGACTGTAACAGCTGGTGGCGCCTCAGATCCCATTTAGAGAGAGACAAATTCACAACCTGCAAAGGATTTTAAATTTAAAATCCTAAACATTGAGTATTATCCATTTAGAATGCACAATAAAAGCTGATATATCAGTGAAAAGGGAAAGTTTATCCTCAATGATTTACGTTGAAGTAACAAAATCTGAATAACGGCCTAACTGACAGGCACGCACCGATAATTCAACAAGAGTAACGATATTAGCACAAAAGCTACGTAAAGAATAACGCTCATGATCTATAACGATACGTACATACACAAGTATACGAGCAGTAACCTGCGAACAGAATAATGAATACATTTATCTATGCTCAAAGAAAAAGGAAACAAATAATACATGTATGATCATTGACCATATTTTCGCCACTTAAACAAAATACTTCTTAGAGACCAATGTTCCATAATTTGTTGTTTATTCAATAAGCTCAAAAGTTTAGGTGACTTGAAATGGTTCAGAACCAAAGAGAAACGAATAACCAATTCTGTTTCAAACAAATAAAAAGAACATCAATCCAACAGTAATAGCGGATGTAACAGCATCCAGAAAGCGTATTAGTCTATTCAGCAATCATCAACCTCATAAATGAACCAAGAAAACCAAAAGAATTTCTTAGTTCAACCATCCAACCGTTGAAACCAACTTTTGGAGAATTAAGAAATAAAACAGAGAAAAATCAGTGGAATAGCACTCAGTCCTTAATGAGTCAAAATACCCGATTCACTGGAAATTAAACCCAATTACGAGCTTCTGGTTCTAACGCCCACAAATAACATCAATCTTGACAAGTGACCAAAACCAACAACAAATCCTATCCAAATTGACTGAATGAATGATATGAAAAGAAGAGTCCACCAAAAAAGAGCATCTTAAAGAAGATTAGTGAAATAAGTAATAGAATGAGAGGAAAACGCCTACCTCTTTCCTCTGATAAGTCGTTAAAAGAAGAGCAGGTCGCAACTAATTGTACCTCTTATCAATGGGATGAAACTCGATGGGAAAAGGGATGAGGTGGGAGATGGACTCTAGAATACCACTAACCGGTTCGTCAATTTTACAACTGAAAGAATAATAATGGGTCGATGGTGAGCGTCAAAATTCAACCAGAAGAACACCGTTGAATAAAGAAAGCGTTTGAGGGTCGCCGTTTGCTTAGGTGAATATGATTGCGATGAACAGATTGTTATCGGACTAAAATTTGTGTGTTTGTGTGTGTGCGAGAGAGAGAGAGAGAGGCGACGTCGTTGTTTCGTGTACCATGACATCTTTTGACTCTCTCTCTCTGAGTAAAGGACAGAGAGGAAGAGAGGGGCCCATCCATCGCCGTCTCTGCATGCAGGTCACTGCAGATAAAGTCATGGTGGGTGGGCGTCGTGTGGTGCCCGACATGTATCTGGATTGTACGTTACCCCTTCTCTCTTTGTACAGTAACTGCACATTGATACTCGCAGAGAAACTACGTTCCTTTTACAAACAAAACTAGAAAAGGGAGAAGTTCAGCTTTTCAAAGGCTTGGATAAGATAGGGTGCAAATTGCAATGGTGCCTCGAAGGCTTTGACCTAAAACAATTACTCTAGTTCGTCAAATTCCCCTAACAAGTGCTTTCATGTCAAATTTGCTTAAACAGCACTGCGTTAGCAATTGGCAGAATACTCCCGTTGGTGGTGGTGGAGAGTTGGACTCTTAAAGGGCGTTTGTGTGGATTTGTGTGTTAGGCTTCAGTCTCGTCTTGTAAAAAAAAGAAATTGCTTAAACATGAGCATGATCTTAACATTATATAAAGAGAGAGAAACTATGAGTCGAGTTATTCATCAAAATCACATAAAATTCAATGTCAATTATTGTAGATAAGTGAACTAAATACATCACAATCACACGATAAATACCATCGTCACTATCGTCAAATTGATCATATGAACTATGGTGATGATGAAACAATACCTTTCTCTCTATATATATTATGGATTGAGGCAAATATCAACCTGATTGGGTCAGGTACTCCTGGCCCGGTTGGGTTAATAATGTGTTAAAGCCTCTTGATCCGACCTTAGCGTACTGGTTGACCCCAATAGTCCAGGTTGGGGTCTTTTCACAACACACCCACTTAGACTCCTCACCAAATATAAACATGAGCAGGATCTCAATTTCTAATGAAAGAATGGAAAGAATTTGTTTTTTAATAGATGCTTTTTGTCAACTTTCGCCTTATAATAATTAATCATCCATTTTCATGGATGGTTATGATCACTGAACGCTATTTTATATGTGGTTGATTGTCTTCTTAAGTTTTATAATATAAAGAGAGAGAACTTTGTACCAAATGAATCTCAATTATTTATTTAAATCTAAAAGACAGTAAGTACCAAGTGTATTTTATTCATATGCAAACTTTTTACTGTTTGAATTCGATTTTTAATGACCAAATTAAACATAACAAGATTGGAATTGGCTAACCGGCTTAAACCACAACTGAGCTGCTAGCGTAAACGATAGTAACCGGAATTAGCTTGACTAGTCCCGGAACCATAATCAGAACCAGAGATCCCCTCAGTTTGGTTGTAATTCATGGTTTCCAGAAACTTACCTAAAACCGAAACTGGAACCAAATGTTCCAAATCGCAATATTTTTTTCTGAAAGGCCTTATCACACCGTTAGCTCAATGGTAGGGTACTCCCACCATTGTAGCTGCTTGAGAGTTTGGATTTCAAATAGCTTAATGCTCTTATATTAAAAAACAAATGGTGCAAGCGGTTCCGAAATCACTACCGTTCTGAAACTGATGATTCCGAAACCAGAACAAGCCCTGAGCTCCTACATTTAAAAAACAAAAAAGACTGTGGTAAACGCATGTTGAACTGAATTTATTTAGCTTGAATCAAGCTCAATCCTCGAGTAGACAATTGGTTCATGTTTAATTCGCTTAGCTTGAATCAAAATGAATATTTAAGTTCCTGAACAATTGTCATCGCAAGGTGCTATTTCTTTCTCAACTCTCGAACTAAACCATTGATTTGTTGTGGTGGATGATTGAGTTTTTCAAAGACATGATAAGTATATAACGTGACAACCATATTAAACTTTTGTTATATATATATATATATATGGGGGGGGGGGGAGTAAGTACACATACCTTTATGTGGTGCTCATGTTGCTCTTGTGCGATCCAGTGGGCACATATATATTTTGTATATATATATATATATATATACAAATTAAAGTCCTTTATATTTTATTATAATACTATGAGTTTCAAAATCCCACGTCTTCCTTAATTTATAGCCATGGCCAAAATGATCAACCCACCATTACTAATCACATGACTGTATGTAATTTTTGTAGAGAAATAACATATCAAGTGCACACAAACACCCCAAAGGGAGGAGGAGAGAGATGAAGCATTGCATGTAGAAAAATAGTTACATGCAAACATAAATGCACGAAACATAAATATCATGATAAAAGCTGCAAATACACGAGAGTCAGAGGAATGTGTGGATTTTGTACATAGATTACCACTAAAATTATGTAGTGGTTGAATCCAATAACGTTGATACATGCATCATTATGCCTATTCCTTACTTTTTGAGAGTTGCGAGTGTAATTATACAACGTTCATTCTTCAAAAGTAAAAGATGAACATGAGTATGCACGTATATCGATGGATTTATACTCAAGCTAGGTGGGGTAGCTGTCCCACCTAAAATTTAAGAAAAGGAGATTACTTAATCCATGACCACCATACATAGTTCACCCCACCTCAAGTGGTCGAATAGACGGTTCAACTCACTTCACAACAAATTCTAGATTTGTCATTGTGCATCTGCCAAAGGTTACAATATCTAATTTCCCTCAAAACAAACATTAATATATTTGATTTCACAAAATTAAATCTATTAAGAAAGCTGAATACCTCACTCTAATGAAAAAAGGAGGATCGAATCCATGACCATAGTTCATCCCACAGTAAATGGTTGAATGGACAGTTCATCCTACCCCACTGAAAATTCTATACATGCATCCAAGGTTACAAAGATCCCATTTCACCCAAAACAAGCATCAATATATTCGGTTCCACAAAACTAAATCCGTTAAGAATGCTCGGGCTGATAATAGAAGAACCACAGGCAAATCCAATACCAAACCCAGGTTCAACTCAAGTTCCAGACAAGCTCTCGCAAATTCAGGATAAAGATGTGTTACTTTTGGGATATGATCCAGACCTGCTTTACATTTCTTTTTAATAGGATTTGGATATGGTCATTCTCACTGTACACCGGACCCGATGGGATCCAGAAGCGGGTCTGGCATTACCCCAAAGTAGAATTCGGAGCGGTAACGGTTTTCGATCGGGTCCAATCCGTTGACACCTCGCTAGTGGCAGTCCAAGTAAAGGACGGAGACGCACAAGGGCGTATCGAGGAATTCACCTAAGGATGCATCCTTTACCGCGGATTTGGCGCGTCCCGCCGTCGCCATGCGTGACAACTGCGCCCACTGTCGAAGTCCATGGCGGTGTCACTCTGTAGTTTCTGCAAACCCTCGCCGGGATCGCCGAGTGCGACCACCTCTGCCTGCCGGAAGCTTCAGATCCCGTCGTCTAGCACCACCTTTCCGGTAATCTCGCTCCCTGGATTGTCCTAGTCGTTTTAGATGTGATCGCTTGCTTCCAGTTTTTCCTTTTCGGAGTCTCTCTCTCTCTGTCTCTCTCGCGCGCACACACACTCACTTTGTCTCTGTGTGTGCGCGTGTGGATCATATAACGTAGAGTGAATGACTGTAGGGTTTTTCCCACTCTATTTTGAGTAAGAAGCTTTTGACCGAATTAATGCTAAGGATTGGATTTTCATCATTTTTCTCTACGTATACTGTGGTTTGATATTTTATGGGCTTAGTCACTTTCTGAGTTTTCCTTAAAATTTTGTTCCCACTTTGACAGAGTTTACTCCTGATTCAAGTATGGAATCTGTGAATGGTTGTGCAATAATTTTCAATACTGTCAAAGCAAACATTAGCGGATGGTTCGTGAGGTGATATATATAGATTAGTGTGTACGACAGAACGGAAATCTAGATGCCTTACGAGTATATACTCGTTTATTCAACTAGATTCGGGTGCAGGAATATGATTCAGAAATGCGGGTGTTTTTACAGACATTGAGTTTGTAAATAAGTGCGTCTCTTTGATGGTTGTTGTAGTTATGACTATGCTATGATATGTGTGTGCATGCGTTGATGCTGGTCTCCTTGTAGTTGACTACAAGCGCTAGCAAGCACCAGATTTGCTTCGACAATAATGCAGCAATCCACGAATACCTTTTATTTCTAACGGTGGTTGACATTGTCCGTGAAGCAACGTTATGCAATCAGCTGCAACCAAACACACCAGATGAACCCAAAGAAATTTGCTCGATCAGTTGCTACTTAGCACATGATCATTGACTTTTATGGACTTGAGATCTAGAATCCTCTACTCGGAGTTTTGTGCGCTGTGCTAATTTTTTGCAAGAGAGCTTTTACAACGTTTTAATTTGTTACTAGAATGTGTGACAAGAGACGAAGTTCCCATAGGACCTATTTGTAATAATATATTATGGAGACAAAGAGGAAAATTGAAATTTTAAAAGGACTCGCAATCAGAAAGCAACAAAAAAACTGGAAGGTTTAGTCCAGGCATGAAACTTTATCCAGTTGCTTCTGAAGAATGAAAACAATGAAAATAAATATCTGGATTTTCATAAGACCTATGTTTGGTTTTTCTTCAATCAGTTATGTATGTTACGAACATGGTTCATATGGTTTATGGTCATGGACATGATAAGCATGGTATGTATGGTAGGGTACTGTAAACAGCATTTCGTTAGAAAAGAAATCCCAAAAAGTGCCAACAGATCTACAGAAATAGGAATACCAATTACTTGAATAATTAATCACAATAAATTGCAGAACACGATAACTTGATAACAAATTAACACTAGAATATCAGAACTGTATAAGTTACATTAAAAAGCTAAGGCATATGACCGGGTCAAGTGGCCCTTTCTTAAAGCTGTGCTTAGATAGGGTAATGGCTAACACCACGACTAATAGGTCATTCAAGAATTTACGTGACACTTTCAACCTATGTTATCAATAGCGGGTTAGCGAGTTGTTAGCGGTTGATCCTGATATAGCGGTAGCGGGGATATATGGGATTTAGCGGTACATTTTTATTTATAATTAAAAAATATTATATATTATAATGGATTCTCTAATTCTAAGAAATATCAAGAAACACATAACCGCTTCTTTCATAAATATGAATCAAAGTAAATAAACAAATTTTAAGAAGATAAACAATAAATTTTATGTGGCATATACCTATTGAATTATTAAACTTACATGAAAAAACAAAAACATAACTCCGTCCATGTAAGGGATCACCCTTGCATGGCCGGTCCCAAGCTCGGATAAAGGAGGAGGGTTGTGTTAGACGTCCGACAGTCAGCGTAAAACTTTATCGGATTTTTATACCATGTATTACACAAATTTTGTTGTTAAAAAACAAAAACATAAATGTAGCCAAATTATTCTACGCACTAAGCAAAAGAATTAAAAGAACTAATATATATTATACTTATGTGCTCAAGTATGGTAACTACGGTCTATGACTCCAATCTAATTTGAGTAATGAAACAAATTATATTTTAATGCAAAAAAAGAAGAATAATGTTAGGGTGGACTAGTGGACCAATATACCAATTGACCAAAATATTCATAATACTGTTGAAGCAACTTCAACCTGCATCAAATATAACAACTAACAACTTAACAAATAACAAGTCCAAAACATAGCATTCATCAAGATTGAAGTGTGATTATAATATTCACTTAATTGTTTAAGATAACCAAAAAACTATCCTATAAGAAACTAATCATGTTCATTCATTTTAAGACGAAGACAATTCTTCTTCCTCTTCCACTTTATCTATTTCTTCAAAATTAAATTATTCTTCTTGATCTTTCATAGGCATCTTATCCTTTTCCTTGTTTTGTCTTTTTTGTCGCTTTTTCCTCCTTGATCTTGTATATACAACTCTCCTTCTTGATGCTTCGGATGCCATATCAATATTTAGCCATGCAAGTGAATCATCGCCATGAATATCATCATCCGTAGGATATTCATCATGATCTTCAACTGATGCCAACATAATGGGGTCTAAATTCATCCTGTTAGCGTTTCTCTCTTCGTACCTTCTTCTTAGTTTTCATTATATTGCACAAAAGCTAAGTCATTAAGCTTTTGATGCAATAATCTATTCCGCTTCTTCGTATGAATGTAAGATAAGAGATCGTTAACTCAATAAAAAGCTTTAATTTTATTACATTGTAAATAATAAATGATAATTCTTACCATTTTGAAGGTACTCCAATTGCGTTCACATGAGGTGACATTACAAGTAAGACTTAAAACCCGTATAGCAAAATTTTGCAATTCAGGACATCCATAGCCAAAGGTCATCCACTATTCAACTATGATAAAAAACATATATAAATAATAAATTAATCAAATTCAAAACCCTAAATCATATCTTAATAATAAAATAAAACAAAGTTGCTTGAATTAATTACATGGTGCTTATGCTTTCCTTGAACTTGTAGGTAATTCTAGTCCAAAACCACTCGAGGCATTTCAATAACTCGTAAGTTGTTGAGTGATTTGTTGTTGTTCTTCCTTACTTCATATAGCTATAACTTGAAACAAACCACATTTAATCTCAACATTAGATTCTATCCCTTGGATTTCTATATAATGCAGTGGCATGCAATGACTTGTGCATTTGCCTATCCCATCTTTTGTCTATGATCTCCCAAATAAAAGCATATTACTCTTCTTTGTTCTTTAAGTTAACCTATAACCCAAGATAAATGTTATTATAAGATTAAAAAAACATAACTAATTCAACTAAGTAAGAGTAAAGATTAACAACACATAACTTTGAAATATTTATGTATCTTTGGCTTTATTTGTTCCTTCACAAAATAACATTTGTCTATGTATGTCTTTTCCTTTAGTAAAATGTCTCAGCTGGTCTATGTATGCCTTTTCTTTTAGTAAAATGTCTCGTCATATGCAATATCTGTCCATAACTATACATAAATATGATAGCTTCTTTGCCTTGGTGAAGATGCCTTTTAGTTTATTTGTCTCTCCAATATGTTCAAGCATAAAATCTATATAGTGTGTGACACGTGCCCAAAACAAATGATTAAATTCAGTCATAAACATTCTACCAGCTGCAACATAATTTGATGCATTATTCGTGATCACCTACACAACATTTTTCTCTCCAACCTCTAATATTACTTATTTTAATAATGTATATAATTTATTTGCATCCTTCACTTCATTTGATGCATCAATGGACTTAAAAAACATTGGACTTTGAGGATAATACAACTACTACTACAACAACAACTAAGCCTTTTCCCATACTAGACGGGGTCGACTAACTTTGATGACAATACACTAAAAAATTTATTAGTGTTTTCTGTTTTGTGTTTTCTATCGGTTCATCCGTTTGACATAATAGAACATCCATATGTAATCTCATGCTTTCTAAATCCATTTGTAAACTCTTACTCTTCCCACCTCCTTCTCCAATAATGTTTCCTTGACTTCATGGTACGATGAAACCTTCATTCCTTGACCAAACTGGCCTATATCACTAATCATCACTTGAAGGCTCGGGGATCTCACAACAGTAAAAGTATTCCATTTTGATACATTCACCTCCTAATGGATATACATACTCATTCTCTTTCTTTTTTCTTATATCGATTTTTTAATGGAGCTTGTTGGCGATGAATGTAGAAATGAATCCATGGGCTCCTTCGAAAGAGGTGGTCGTGAGCCAAATGATGATGAAGATGGTAAACTTGGGCGCCTCCCCTGTGTTAGCTTTCATACTAGAAGCTTCTAGAAATGAAATCTTTTTGGCCTTCTTTTTTATTGTATCGTACACATAATCGTAAATCACTTTCTTTATTTTTTCAGTTGCATTCTTACTAGTTGCCACATTTTGCTCGTTTCTATTAAATGGTCTTTGACTCTTTGTATCTCATTATTATACTAGTAAAAATATGACCACATAACATTGCAAAAAACTGACATATTATCCATCCTAGATATTGTAAAACCACAATTCCATCCATGATCCTTAGAAGATGGGGGCCTATAGTTGTAAGTCAGATTACAAAATCGAATACCAATTGTACTACTAGCGTTGGTGCCAATTCTATCATTGCCACTGCCACTTAGACATCAAGCAATTGCACTAGTTGATGATTCAATACTCACTATAATAAAATCAAAATAAATAAATTATAAAAAGTAAAAAAATAAATCAAGAGATTACTATGAAATAACTTTATGAAAGAGAACTTGGAGAACATAAAAAGAGAGAGAGAGGAAGCAAAAAGGCAATGACAAAGGGAGAGGGAGAAGGCAAAGAACTCGGAGAAGCGGATGATCGGAGAGAGAAAGAGAGAGAAGAGAGAAAGGAGGAGAGAGAATAGTGAATATCAACGTCAGTTGAAGGCACATGACAACAAAGGAAGGCAGAGAGCTTCGGAGGTGATGGTGGCCGTCGGTGGAGGGAGCCGAGGCGAGAGAGAGGTGCACACATGGGAGAGAGAAGAGAGAAAGGGAGAGAGAATCACAGAAGAGAGAAAGAGAGAGAATACCAACATCGATCGAAAGCAGAGGGCGACGAAGGTGGTGGTGGTCATTGGCGGAGAGAGTAAGAGCATAAGCAAGAGGCGAGAGAGGGCATGGGAGAGAGAGACTTATATTAAGTTTGGGTCGGGTTGATCTAATAGATATTGGATCAACCCGACCCAGTGGACCGCTATACCGCTATAGCAGTGTTCGCGCCGCTAATAGCGGCCAAGGAGGTCGCCCGGTAAGCCTTGCGTGCTATAGCGTTTTTTTAGTATGCTAAAACACTATAGAGGCCACTATAGTGCGCTATTAACTACATAGCCTTCAACCTAGTCCCGTGTGGCTTGCATCATTGCCAAGCTAGGCAATGGTTGTCAACTTTTCAAACATGTCTTAAAAAAAGTAAAAAAGTAACTCCTATTAGGCTTCTTATCTTGAAGGTCTGAACAAGAAAAATGATGATTCTTTACCTCGAAAGTGCCCTTCAATTCCAAAAATCAAGTTAACCATGATCCTGTTCAATGAACTACCAAAGTATATGACCCATCACTCAAAATCACTCAAAGTAGGTCCAGTTCAACAAACAGATGGCCAAGTTTCTCTCCATGAACGACTGGATTTGTGGAGGACCTAGGCTAGGTTCGGCTTTTTCAAATTTCAATACAACAACAACAACAACAACTAAGCCTTTTCCCATACTAGACGGGGTCGGCTACATGGATTCTTTGTTTCCACAGATCCCTATCGTGTGTTTTTTCAAAATTCAATGCGATCAGAAAAAAATCGGAAAATAATAACATTTCGTATTTGTTGAAACATGCTCATTGGATACGGGGTGTATCATACAGTATCCGTACTGAATGATCTCTGTTACGCTACATATCATTACATATTGTATGACAATTTTCTGTGTATACCACTGCCTCAATAAGGGTGGTGAAAATATGACAAAGAGTAAGAGAACTTCTTTTAGGCATATAAACCCTTCCCTGCATCCTTTATCGCCTTCATCCTTTGGAAGCATGGTCATCAGTGGAAATGTCAAGCGCTGAAGCTGTATGATTTACTGCAAATGGCTAAAAAATAGTGGTGTTGTGGCTGATACACTGATTCTATTGAGATTCTCTAGTTTTTCCTGCAACTGCTATTGGAAGGTGGTTCTGTTGTTTGAACCTTACTACCTTACTGCAGATAAGCATAAAAAGGCCTGCATATGCTGTTCTATGAGACTTCAGAAAAGTGGAAAGATTTTCAAGACCATTCTCCAAATAGGAGTAGTCTTTGTTTGCTCTCAGTTTTTGACATGAGCAGGATAGCAATACTTGCAGTCAACAAATCCAGCATGGTGTTTGCTTTACTTTGATTGCTTATGGGCGAATTGAACATGATTAATTTTGTACTGTATGAAGTTACTAAGCTGTTTTTTCATCTACTATATCAATTCGGTGTTACTTGATTGTGAAAATCTCTTTAGACATGGTTATGTTTCTGCATCCATCCCATTTCATTATGCCTTGTATTTCCACATTACTTTCTGGCTATGCAAATACAATCTGAACTTTCCCTCTTAAATTATATGCAGGCTAAGCTAAAACGTTCCATTAGACCCTTGCCTAGGTTTTATTGTAGTTGGTTGAGATTCAGCAGTCATTCCTGTCACCTGAAGTGTTTGACATGTCAGAGGCTTCAGGTTCACTGGCCATTTAGAGAGCATTTATTTCGGTGTAGGTCTTCTGCTTTAAATGTGCAGCAGAATGCTGATGTGTCGGGGAATGCAGAAACACCACCATCATTTGACTACAGTGTTCCTGTTGAAACATCATCTGCGGAACCACCAAAAAAAGGTTGGTAAATTTGTTTTTGACATACCAGCATTGGCGTATACTAATCAGTAAGTATTTGATGCTTCTACAATATCATAGCTTAGGTAAGTTTGCCTTTTCCCCTCCCCTCCCTCCCACCCCTTTTCCTTCGATGCTTGTTTCTAAACTGGTGATACTTCTCAGTGACGTATTTTTACATGATTATTGGGTTGCATGAAGTTCTACAACTTTTGCAGCTTTTTTAGAAGCATATGTCTTTTACGCTTGACCTGATTAATCTATACGCATAAACTGACATAGGCTTGTTGCATGTGGAAGAACAAATTTGATTCATGGTTGTTTACGGTTGTGTCCTCCAAAAATTTGCCTATGGTGTGGGTTTCACCCTTTTGTAGCTGGTCTCAAGCTCAAATAAAGGAGAGTTATGTTTGTTGACTGATGACAAATTAAATTAAGTTAGATCTTTTACTACAGAATATCCTTTGGGTGTTCCCTCTTTGTGATGATCTGCGGGCAGAGAAAAAGTAGGAGAAGGTGGTTTTGGTTGAAACATACAGGAACCCCTAGAACAATTATGTTTTAAAATGTTTCCTAACTAGAAAATGAGGTTTTGGGTTTCTAAAATTATGTTCAACTTATGTTTCATTATGCTTTACTGTTTATGGGTTGTCTTCATGTGTTATGCGGGATCCGTATCAGCCCAATATGGTCACACCACCCCGCATGGTAAAATAGTTGACACTCTTGTATTTTGTGATACAATAGATGTACCATATCGGCATAGATTGTAAGATACATGCAACACAGATATCACTGATATGCATAGATTCATGAAACAAGTGGATCGCCTTTTGCGCAAAATGTGAAAGTTAGAAATGGTTCCTTACTAATGATTGTTATTACATATGGAGATAAGCCTACAGATCAAGTTATGCATATGTTGGACGTGTTTCATACTCTTGCTTTGTTTCGTCTCATTATGGTTCATGGTCTCCCACTGATGTCAACTTGTCGTCATTTCCAACGTAATTTTCTAGTTTTCAATTGTCAATTGAACTTTCAAGCCACCATGCTGTCACCTGTAATTTGATCTTGAGTCAGGGTGGGGTTAGACAGGAGACCCCTTTGAGGTCCCATCTGTGTTCACTGAAGTCATTCGAAAGTTAACTCACCAGTTTGTCTACTGTGCTCTTAGCAAATGGAATGACTATACAAGCATAACGCTTGCACCTGTAGGTATTAAAATTTTCTTTCTTCACCTAATGGAAAATGAAACCATGTCATTGTCAAATTCCTTGAGAATCTTGATAACTCGCTTGACTTATTTACTTATTGGCAGGAAAAACTAAGAATAGCCTTTCTTCTAGTTCTAGAAGTACTGGTACCATGGAAGTCAAAAGTTCGGCACAACAACAGTCAGTAAATGGTCAAAGTGGTAGTTCACCTTCCCTTTGCATTGCGGTTATTGGGGCAACTGGTGAGCTAGCTAAAAACAAGGTTTTTCCAGCACTATTTGCTTTATATTACAGCGGATATCTTCCAAAGGTACAGCTACAACTTATGCTTGTAGATCAAATGATTTTAACAGAATTGATGAATCGGTGTAGTTTAGTTTTGCTTGAAGTTCTAGTCATGTCACGACACATGTGGAAGTTGTTAAAGGTTTTTGTACTTCTGATGTGGTTTTGTTTTTAGCTTTCTAGATTGTTGAACTTGTCACATATACAACTTCTTGGTACCATTACACTTTCAAGTTTGTAATATTTCCATGTTTAGGGACAAAATTGTAACTTTCAACATAGCATTGCAGGCACTGCTTATGCTTATGCATGTTGGTAATGGCATCACATGTTAGCGTTGACACTTTTTAGTATCCTTTTCTTTTAAATTTTTGTAAACCTGCATGTGTTAAATCAATTGATTTATCTTAAGTACTTAATACTTGATCGAAGAGATGTTCCTTGTGGTTAGAAAATTCAGTATTGATGTATCCAACATTGAGATGCTTTGTAAAGAACATGCCCAGAGGAAGAACATGCATCTCTGTTATATCTGGCTACATGCATATGCACCTGATTGTTTTGCAATAAATAAAAAGTAACAAGGTTCCCTTGAACATGCACTCAAATAGCTACTACTTCTTCTAGAAAGGACTTCATAAGCCCATCTAGATAACAAATAAGAACAGCAGAAAAAAAGTGACACCCTTTGAAGTCTGCTAGAACTCAACCAGATTGAAGTTTCCAACAGTGTTCAATGTTGGGAATAGTGGGTTGCCCATGTTGAGTTTGATGCCTTGTGCTTTTGTGAAGAATTTTGTTAGCTAGGTGAAGAGAGCACTAGAATGAATCTGATGGTACAATAGAAGGCCACAGTAATTGTGAAACGGGTTCTACGCAAAGTGCACCGGTGGCGTCCTCATAGTAATGCTTATGTAAATCTATCAGTACCTATTATCCATTTTTTAAGATTTCTATATCTGAATCCTAACTAAGAATATAGCATTTGTTGTATATGACAAGAGACCCAATTTACTTAGTCAAGCTCCCTATCTTGCTTACGGGGCTCCACCAACTAGTTTGTGGAGGAACCCTCCCTTTCTTCATTGGGAGGGTGATAGTCATTTTGTTATTGAATCGTTGTTCTTAATTTTTTGAAGAAGACATGGAAGAAAGTGATTGTTCCATCAGATGAGCTTATATATGGGATTAATGTGAAGAAATGTAGAAATAGGTTGAAGATTTGCCATATTTCACTTGTTTACTTATGTATACTTTTTGGTAATCATGTGTTGTAGCCTGTGGATACTCATAGATATGAAGACATATTGAATCTGTCTAGAAGAGCTGCTTGTCCATTAAATATCCATTCATGAATGGTTCCTTTTATAATGCACAGTTGCACATGCACTGTTCACTATCATTTTGGAATCTGAAGGAGCTGGATTTGCTTTTATCTGTATGTCACGTTTTTCTTTTTCTCTTTGTTGAAATAATAAAAACATCTCATAATACTGTAAACGAGCAACAGAAGGTGGCTTCATACATGAGGATGCTGAATATCACTAATGGGTATGACTATCACAGCCTAATGGATACAAGCTGCCTTTTAACATTTAACGCTGTTCACAAAATTCCTTTCCTTTATTTCTGTTAGTCTTGTAGTTGTTGGCTAGAGGAAACACATTCAATTGGATCAAGAACCCTTACTCTAGCAATCTGTGCCCTAAATTTCCAATTTGGGCTGATTATTCACTTGCCACTCACTTTGAATTTTGCCAGTTTGTGAAAAAAAAAATAGTTCATGGTTCTTACCTATATTAAAGCTTCAGCTGTAATTCACGAATAGCATTATGTGGAGTGATATTTTCTCAGAAGTGGCAGCAAGGTTGGGCATTGGTAAAAGGATGATGTTGAGGGTTCACACTTTTTGCTTCCAGTTTACCAAAATCCCTTAGTATTATTAAGAAGAGAAAAACCACTTTGACTTCATAACCTATCCTCATCATAATCGTATGTAGACTTTCGCTGTGCTCCTGGACACAAAAGATTAAAACTAGCTTAACTAAATTCAAAGAGGTTTTGAGAAACATCAATGCAATAAAATTTGAACTCACTCATATGCATAGCACAGAATTAATGAGCTTAATATTATTATCTAAATTGATGAGTTGCATTGTGAACACTTTAGCATGTCTCAAGGAACAGATTGTTCTCACGTTCATTGCTGAATGTTCATCAAACTCATGTCCTTGCCAAGGCATGGAAGCAATCAATAGCTGGAGTTACATCAGTTGTATGTTTTTCTTTCTTCAAAAACATAGATTGTGCACTCAACTTTGATATGCACTCTAAAACTCATGAGACTTGGGAGTGAAAGATCGTAAGAAGGCAAAAGAGAACCAAAAGGTAGACCTGGCAACTTCACGTCCAACCCGACTCGGACATGACCTGAAAATCTGGGTCCAGCTCAGGTTTTTAAGTGCTTGGGTTCGGCTCCAGGTCAGGGAAAGGTGACTCAAAAAAGTCATGTTGGGTTCGGGAAAACCTTTTCCCGACCCCGTTATATAAAGGGAGAACATATTTCATGCAAAGATGGAATTGTTTACATTTAAATTCAAAAACATTGGTGCAATGCTCTTTGCATGGTACACTAAATTCGGATTTCCTATATATATTATATGTTAAAACATGTATTTTTATATGCCTATATAAATTCATACAAATATAACTTATATTTAATATGTAATGTATACCTTAAAATATAATATACACTATTATACATATCTTCTACATAGGTAATATATATAAGATATAAACATTATATATTAAGTGTATCTTATACACATTTGGGTTGGTCCAAAGTTGACCAGAACCTGACCTGACCCTGACCCTGGTTATGTTCAAATCAACCCAATTTCGACCTGAACCTGCAGTGTCCCAGTCCAAACCTAACCAGATGATCCAGTTTGTCACGTCAACAAAATGGTCAGGTAATGAAGCAAATGCCAAAGTCTAAAAAAGGATTTATATAAAAATCTTTAGAGAAGGTGATAGGATATTTTCAGGACAGCCATAACTAGAAAACAGGAAAATAAAGGACCTTACTCAAATCATAAGTATGAAGAATGAGGAGGAGAATGTTATTGCGATAAATGAGGATACCATTACGAGATGAAAAAATTTCTTTTGTAAGTTTTTTCATCAAAGTGGATGTGATTCAAATTTGCTCATGCTAACCAACTCAAGTGTATACTAATCATGCAATCTATCAATTCATCGGGCTAGACGATATTGAGATAAAAAGTATGAAAAATATTAGGAGAGCTAAATCACTTGGCCCACAAAATTATTTAATAGCATATGGAAGAGCAAGAACATACTCATATACACAAAGAAAGGAGATCTCAGAAATTTGTCAGAGACATCAAACTAATGACATGATACCAATTTGAATTCATTTCAGGGAGATATGCTGTTTAGACTATTCATTAATTATGACATCTCATGATGCTCTTTAGGTCCAAAAAGAAAACCTCTAACAGATGTCTTGTGTCATGGAACCAATAGATAATCTTTGTCGAAGAACAAAGTCTCTTCTACGTATCAACACCATTTGGAGAAGAATGCAATGTCTCTTCTATGTATCAACACCATAAAAGATTTGTATGAGGGAGCAACTATCTGTGTTAACTCATGGGGGTTTACTAACTTCTTTAATGTTAATGAACTGAATCATGGGTCAATACTAAGCCGAGATGTGTTTACTTTAACTATGGATGAACTAACAAAACATATACAAGAAAAAATGTTTTAGTGCACGTCAGTGGCAGACCCATGTTGAAACCAGGTGACCTGTCACTCACCTGAAATTCTGAAAAGAGAAAGGGGGCTTATAATTTTTGAAAAATATAAAGCGGGTCTCACCTTAAAAGGTAAGAGTACATCATCTGAAATTCTGAAGTAATGAGTAGGCTGAATGAATTTTTTGTGAAATTTAATGAAATATGCAGAAGATATATCTTGAATACATGGTGTCAGCCAATAGGGTTTTGTGATGTGTGAAAATTGTGTCCCAAGGCAACTTGCTGATGGAGCCTAATGTACTTTTTTCTCCAAATACACAAATCAATTATCTAGTCGTGACGTTTCAAAGATGAAGCCAAGTTTTTGGTAGTCTAGGATTGTCCATGACCAGGGTCTAGAATTTAGATAATTAAAATGTTTGTATCTTGTAAATTTATCTTAAAAGTACTTTTAGTAGATAATATTGTCAAGTAGCGGACCATTGAGGTGATGAGCCAAACCAATGGCTCAAGTAGCTTGTGACTTGGGTTAATTTGGTGTGGAAGGATCAACAACGAGCTTGCCAAATGAATGCTACTCAATGGTGGATCCAGGAAATCTTTCAGGATGGGGTGAATAGCGTATGGTTTTTCCACCCATGGTTATACAGTAGGCCATTTTCTCCTTTCCCTTTTAAAAAGGAAAAGAAACAATTCCTAGTTAGTCGATCCTTGCAATATAACAAGGATCAACACGATCTCTCGGGTTTGATCCAAATCTAAACAAAATATGGAGTTTGTTATGTTAGGGTTTTTTAAAACTTATCTAAACAAAAAAATTTTAATAAATAAGTAATATGTCAGCGCCTACTTAAGTGTGCCCCGCCCCCAAAAAAGTTCTAGGTCCACCACTGTGCACGTAGTTCGCGGATGACATTATGCTGGTGGATGAAACAACAGAGATTAGCAACAAACTGAAACTTTTGAAGAAACTTTAGAAACAAAGCATTTTTAGCTTAGTAGGACTAAGATAGAACAGAATGCAAGTCTTTACTTACTAGTAGGATGCCTGAAATCTCAAATGAAGTAAATTGATATAAAAGTTAAAGTTGGTATGTAATTTCATCCCCAAGAAAGACAATTTTAAGTGCTTAGGATGAGTATCTGAAAAAGATGGGAGAATTGATGGAGATGTGACACAAAAAAAATGCAGGTCACCATAAATGGGGAAGTGCATCAGATTTTTTGTTTGAGAAGAAAATATCATTAGAATGGGAAGGTAAATATTCGGAGTCTGCTGTAAGACAAACAATGCCATGTGGTGCTATGTGCTGGCATTTAACAATCAATGCATGTAGACTTGGAGGATGTGCAAATCTTACAAGAAATACTGGATCCAATACTAAGAAAAGAATTGATATAGTACTATATAAGATAAAACGAGAGAGACGAGAGACATACTTAGAGTGATTCTTGCATTTGGAGAGGTGCTACACAGAGAGCTGCAGTAGGAAGGGATGAGAAATTGGATCCGAACAACTTAAAAGAGGAAAAGGAAGGCCTGTAAACTCTAAAGCGTTGGAACAAAAGAATAAAACGTGATCTTGCTTCTCTGAAGGTAATTACTAATATGACACAAGATCAAGCTGAATGACAATTAAGAATCCATGTAGCTGACCCCACTTAGTGTGGGAAAAGGCTTGACTTTGGTTTTGGGTTTGGATTTAGTGTGCACTTTCAAGGTTTAGTCTTCTTCTACTTTCTCTCTCTCTCTCTCTTAACTGCATGACTTTTGATTCATGTTCTCATCCTTCATTATGAAAATTTTCTATGGCTGCAGGATGTAGGAATATTTGGCTATTCTCGAAAAGATTTGACAGATGAAGATCTGAGGACCATAATTGAAGAAACACTGACTTGTCGAGTTGATCATGCGTATGAACCTGTGAACCTTTTAACTTGTTCAATTGATAAAAAAGTTCTTGCATATCCAAAACATTTCCCACACTTCCTATGCTAATCCATGGTTTGTGAAAATGTAATATGCGTCCAGTTACTTTGACAATGTCATAGATACTATTCATTGGAATGAGTTTGACAACATTATCTTATATATTTTAGCCACAAGATCAATTGTGAGAGCAACTTGTTCCAATAATTTCAATATTTGAAGCTCTTGGAAATCCTCATCCAAAGTTTTTGAAGATTCGAGATACGCATAAACCAAGTTTGTTGTTTCAGAGAAAAAACAAAACAAGAGTTGAAAGGTGTCACTGATGTAAAAGCAATAAAAACACTTTATTTTGAGGAAAAGGATGCAATGTGGTATTTCATTATATTTTCAGTACTTTCTGATATCTTTTAGTACAATATTAAAAAAAATCCTATGGTACTTATAATGTTGTAGTCTTTCCATAAAAGTAGAAATATCTGCAAAAAGCTTTTTCTGTTGTCTCCTGTACAATTTTTTGGCACAAACACTATACTTATCAATGGACTGATAAAGTTTCCTAGTACTGGTGTGGAAGACAGTAGCATGCATTTGTTGTCAACATTGAGAATTGGCATGATCTATTTGGAATTCATGATAGTGATTGTTTCTTTCTAGTAATTAAATTTTTTGATTTTTTTCCAATCCTTAAATTCAAAATTATTCTGATAATTTGTCCACGACATTGCATATTTTTGAGGTACATTGAAGAAACACATGCATCATCTTATTGAACATGAAGGGTTTACTCTTCTGGTGGCACTGTCATCATGCTTTCTTCTCTCTCCTCATACCTAGTTACTTTTGTGGTGTAACAACAACAACAAACAACAACAACTAAGCCTTTTCCCATACTAGACGGGGTCGGCTACATGGATTCTTTGTTTCCACAGATCCCTATCGTGTGCCATGTTATCACAATAAGCTAGATCATTCTTTATTGTTTCTTTCCAACACTTTTGTGGTCGTCCTCTAGCTCTTTTAATACTTTCCAAATTTAGTTTTTCATACTTCTTACAGGTTCTTCTTTTGATCTTCTTTCTATATGTCCAAACCATCTTAAACAATATTCTCTCATTTTATCCTCTATTGGTGCCACTCCTAATTTGTTTCTAATAACCTCATTATGTATACGGTCTTTTCTTATGACCACTCATCCATCTCAACATCTTCATATCTATCACAGACATCTTTTGTACATGTTGATGATTAACTGCCCAACACTCAGAACCATAAAACATGGCAGGCCTAATTGCTGCTCTATAATATTTACCTTTTAACTTTAATGGTATCTTCTTATCACAAAGAGTACCTTATGCTCCTCTCCATTTTAACCTCCAACTCCAACTCCAACTCCAATCCAACTAAGCCTTTTCCCATACTAGATGGGGTCAGCCACATGGATTCTTTGTTTTTGTTTTTTTGTAGAATCCATGTTAAGTCCGACAAAGTTTTATGTTGGTTGTCGGAAGCCTAACACAACCCTCCTCCTTTTTCCGGGCTTGGGACCGACCATGCAAGGGTGATTCCTTACATAGGCGGAGTAACAAAACTTTGCATTCCTTCCATGGAAAGTTTTTAACCAACCAACATTAATTCTATGCGTAACATCTCCATCAATTCTTCCATCACTCTTAAAAATTGACCCTAGGTATTTAAAACTTTTTTTTTGGGGATGCAATGTGTGTCAATTTTAATTTATATGTCCTCTGAGGTAACCAAATGATCAAACTTACATTCCATATATTCAGTCTTTGTTCTACTAAGCCGAAGGCCTTTGCTTTCTAATGTTTCTCTCCATAGTTCCAATTTTCTATTAACTTTTTCCTTAGACTCCTCCACTAATACAATGTCATCTGCAAATAACATACACCAAGGTACTTCACCTTGAATATGTTTTGTTAACTCATCCATCACCATTATAAATAAGTATGAACTTAAAGTTGATCCTTGATGTAACCCAATATTAACTTCAAAGAAGTTTGTCGTTCCTTCATGAGTCCTCACACATGTTTTTGCACCATCATACATGTCTCTTATAAGGTTAATATATGTCAATGGGATACCACTTTTTTTCAAAGTTCTCCAAAGAACCTCCCTCGGTACCTTATCATAAGCTTTTTCTAGATCAATAAATATCATGTGAAGGCCTTTCTTTTTTGCTCTAAAATGTTCTATAAGACGTCTCAAAAGGTGAATCACTTCAATAGTAGATCTGCCTGGCATGAATCCAAATTGGTTCTCTGTTGTACTTGATACTTGTCTTAACCTACATTCGATAATTCTTTTCCATAATTTCATAGTATGGCTCACTAACTTGTTACCTCGATAATTCACACAATTTTGAATGTCTCCCTTGTTCTTATATATGGGTATAAGTGTACTTGCTCTCCATTACTCGGGCACCTTTTGGTTTTTCCATATTTCATTAAATAGTCTTGTGAGCCAAGTGATTCCTATTTCTCCTAGTATTTTTTAAACTTCTATAAGAATATTATCTGTTCCTACCGATTTACCACCCTTCATATGTTTAAGAGCCTCTTTGACTTCATTCTTTTGAATACGTCGGTAGAAATTGTGGTTTATATACTTTTCTGATTTGGTTAACTCTCTTAAGTTAATACTAACATCTTTATTTTCATTAAAAAGCTGATAAAAATAGTTTTTTCACCTATTTCTTATATCATCATTTGCCACTAGAATTTTTTCGTCCTCGTCTTTGATGCATCTAACATAATTAAAATCTTTAATGTTCTTATCTCTAGCCCTAGCTATCCTAAAAATATCTCTTTCACCCTCTTTTGAGTTGAGTTTTTTATATAAGTCCTCCCAAATTTTAGCTTTTGCTTTACTCAGGGCCTTTTTCGCTTCCTTCTTGGCTTTCTTATAAGCCTCTAAAGTTTCACTAGTTTTCTTAGCTTAATGTAATTTGTAACATGCCCTCTTTGCCTTGATTTTATTTTGCGCTGCTTCACTCCACCACCTTTTTGTACCAGTACACCTCCCTTAGATACACCTAACACATCTTTCGCCACTTTCCTAATATATATAGCCATATTGTTCCACATATGAGAGGGTGTACCAACATAATTCCAAACATCGCCTTCAAGGACTTTCTATTTAAGTATATATTCTTTCTCACTTTTGAGGTTCCACCATTTAGTCCGAATAACTCGATGCACTCTTTTCTTCTTTGTCCGTTTTTTTTATTTGTAAATCCATAACTAAAAGTCGATGTTGGGTGGTTAAGCTTTCTCCTGGAATTACCTTGCAATCTTTACAACACACTCTATCTTTTTTTTTCTACAAATAAAGTAATCAATTTGTGCTTGTGATAAGCCACTCTTATAAGTAATTAAGTGTTCATCTCGGATTTTGAAGATTGTACTTACTATAAAGAGATCAAATGCCATAGCAAAATTTAAAATCTCCCTACCTTACTCATTTATATCCCCAAAACCAAAGTTTCCATGAATCCCTTGATATCCTAATGTCTCTTTACCGACATGTCCATTTAAGTCTCCTCCTAAACAAATCATCTCCCTTTGTGGAATCTTTTGAATCACCTTATCTAACTCTTTCCATAAAGTTGTCTTTATACTATCTTCTAGTCTTACTTGGGGTGTGTAAGCACAAACTATATTCAAAACTTCTGCTCCTAACACTAATTTCAACGTCATGATTCGGTCACCATATCGTTGTATGCCTACTACACTATCCTTTAAATCTTTATTTATGATAATACCAACTCCGTTTTGAGCCTTTTCTTTACCTGAGTACCACAATTTAAAACCTGTATCCTCTATCTTCTTTGCTTTTTCTCCAACCCATATTTTGTCTCTTGTAAACATAGAATATGAATCTTTTTCCGAATCATAGCATCTACCACCTCCATTAGCTTACCAGATAATGTTCCGACATTCCAAGAACCAATATGAATCTTATTATCTAGGACTAGCTTCCTTACCCCCTGCATCCGTCCATAATCAAAATGCAGAGACCCTCTTTGAAAAATTTTCACTACATTTGGGCGGCAATGTAGCGGGACTAACTTCTTTACCCACACCTGTCCATGATGTGGGAACCCTCTTTGCAATTGATTCACTACAATCAGGCGAAAATGTAGTGGCCCTTGCTTACTTATTATTGCATTTGATCTTTGCAACACGTCGCTAGGCGGGGACGCCCCAAAGCAATGCTCATAATTTTTGTAATCCATGTTATAATAATTCGACGAAGTTTTACGCTGTCTGTCGGAAGCCTAACACAACCCTCCTCTTTTATCCGGGCTTGAGACCGGTAATGCAAGGGTGATCCCTTACATGGGCGGAGTTGTCTACTACATTTTGATTCACTACAGTCGGGCGAAAATGTAGTGACCCTTGCTTACTTATTACTGCATTCGGGCTCTGCATTACGTCGCTAGGCGGGGATGCCCCAAAGCAATTATCATAGTTTTTGTAATCCATGCTGTAAAAATCCGACGAAGTTTTACGCTGGCTGTCGGAAGCCTAATACAACCCTCCTCCTTTATCCGGGCTTGAGACCGGCAATGCAAGGGTGACCCCTTACATGGGCGGAGTTACTTTTGTGGTGTAAGAGGTACTAAAATTTAGTTCTTCCGACCTTCTATTTCTTCTGTACCTTCTTTTCCTCCTACTTTTCCTCTCTTACCGCTCCCATTCTGTTGACCTTCTGTTGTTTAGATGTTTTCTTCCATTTTCTTTGATATATTTTTATTCTCATATCTTGCTCTTTTATTCCATTTCCTGATGTTGATGTGAGATCTGGAAGTAGTAGACCAAATTAAAGCAAATGAGGGTTATCATATGTATGGTCTCCTCAGATTATTTTGATTCGTGATCCTTGATATGAACCAGGGTCCTGATGTCTCCCTTATCTTACTAAAGAAAAACAAAATCACGAAGGCTTTAGTGGATGTAACAATTTCTCTTTGTAGCATCTCTATTTGTAGACAACAAATATCAAGTGATTGATTTGTTACTTCTGTTTCCCATTAAGTCCAATTCATTGACAGGTCTTTTCTTCTGTCTGGTGTTGTTGTATGTTTTTGTTGTTGAATCCCTATTCATATTCTATAGTTGCCTGAAAGACATCAAATATAGACGTCAAATATCAAGTGATTGATTTGTTAACTACTTTTGTTTCCCATTAAGTTCACTTCATTGACAGGGTGTTTTCTTGTGTCTGGTGCTGTTGTATGCTTTTGTTGTTGAATCCCTAAAACAAAGTTCTTAAAATTTTATGATAAATGAACCTAGTAATGAAAACAAACTTCCAAATTTATCAGTCTTTCTGATCCTGAGTGCCAGTTAGACCAGTTGACTACAAGGCGTGCACTTCATTTTTGTTTAATAAATGAACCAAAATTAATCAACGTTTCATCAGCCTTTTTCAGCAGGTACCCTTCTGTGCAGTTTAGAGCCACTTATTTGTTTCTGATTGAATACCTTTGTTCATGTTCTTTAGTTTCTCTTATTCCTTCGATCTTAACAGCTCTGTTACCAATCACCTTCTGAAAGACCAAGTCTTTCCAATTTGCTTGTTCTCCATTTAAGAATAAACATGTTGTCAAAGGGCAATTTTCTTTTAAAAATTTACTTATTATTTTGGAACCCCATGGAATCAACAACAGCAAACAACAACTAATCCTTTTCCCATACTAGACGGGGTCGGCTACATGGATTCTTTGTTTCCACAGAGCCCTATCATGTGCCATGTTAGCAGTTAACTCACAATAAGCTAGATCATTCTTTATTGTTTCTTTCCAACACTTTTGTGGTCGTCCTCTACGTCTTTTAATACTTTCCAAATTTAGTTTTTCATACTTCTTACAGGTTCTTCTTTTGATCTTCTTTTTATATGTCCAAACCATCTTAAACGATATTATCTCATTTTATCCTCTATTGGTGCCACTCCTAATTTGTTTCTAATAACCTCATTATGTATACGGTCTTTTCTTGTATGACCACTCATCCATCTCAACATCTTCATATCTGTCACAGACATCTTTTGTACATGTTGATGATTAACTGCCCAACACTCAGAACCATAAAACATGGCAGGCCTAATTGCTGCTCTATAATATTTACCTTTTAACTTTAATGGTATCTTCTTATCACAAAGAATACCTGATGCTCCTCTCCATTTTAACCAACCAGCATTAATTCTACGCGTAACATCTCTCTTTCTCTATCTATCTATCTATCTATAGTTAGAGACTGCTGTTGAAACATTTCTGCTTGAAACTAAAGTTGATAGTTCAAATTTGATGTTGATTCTATAATACATACTCAACAAAGAAGAATCACAAAATTTGCACCTTACCCTAGATTTTCTTAAAAAATTCCAGTGAAGGTTGCGAGGATAAAACAGAATCTTTTCTAAGTAGAACTTACTACATCAATGGTGGGTTTGACAATAAAGAGGGGATGACAAAACTGAGTGCTCGAATGCAACAGATTGAGGTGAGTATATGAAAACTTTCACTCTTTTGATATAAATTTGCATCCTAACGCAATTTATCTTCTGGGCCACTTCATGATTTCTGTTCTAGGGTCACTCGGAAGCCAATCGGATATTTTACCTCTCTGTGCCACAAGAGGCACTTTTGGATGTCTCATCATCTTTGGCTAAGTATGCTCAAACTAGTAGAGGTTGGAACAGGATTATCATTGAGAAGCCTTTTGGGTTTGATTTGCAATCTTCCTATAAGTTGACAGAGTCTCTACTTTCAGATTTTGAAGAGAAACAGATATACAGGTCTATATTTTGCTGGTCTTTTATCATATTAGATGCTCCTATTCAACCTTTTGAGTGCCTTATTTAGTGAAATGTGCAGTATATATAACTGTTTTTCTCCCATTTTCCACCATATTTCAGGATTGACCATCTACTTGGGAGGAACACCATTGAAAACCTTACTGTTCTAAGGTTCTCAAATCTTGTTTTTGAGCCATTATGGAGTCGATCTTACATACGCAATGTTCAGGTACACATCATCATTCATTATTAAAATCGTGTGATGGGTGACGACCTTATTGCTATTCCTTCATCAGTATCTCTAAAGTAGGCTTTTCCTTGCTGCAGGTCATCTTATCTGAAGATGAGGGAATGGAAGCGAGAGGAAGGTAAATATGCGATATCCTGTCAAGTTGTAATCCTTGGCATGTTTTCACTGATCTGTTCATTGTCATCTCATCGTAATGATTGCTCACTTAATAGGTCATTCAACTTTGCAATCTGTAATGGTGCATAACATCGTGCTGCATTTATTGAAGATACAGAACCTTTTGTAAATTTGTGGGCTTACTCCTTTCCATTTGGTAGGTATTTTGATGGGTATGGAATCATAAGGGACATTGTCCATAGTCATATTCTCCAAACAATCGCTTTGTTTGCCATGGAACCTCCAGTGAGCCTTGATGGTGAAGACATTCGAAACGAGAAGGTGAGAATTCTTCTTTGATTGCTATATAACTTAAACTCTCATTGGTCACAATAGTGGTTGTAGAACGCCTTTTTTTCCTTCATGCAGGTGAAGGTTCTTAGATCAATCAGACAGTTAGAGCTTGATGACATTGTTCTGGGCCAGTATAAGTCTAGTGCATATAAAACAGATGTATACTTGAACAATCGTACTCCAACATTTTTCTCTGCTGCAATGTACATCGACAATGCACGTTGGGATGGTGTACCCTTTTTGATCAAAGCTGGCATGGGACTCATGAAACACAGGTATGGATAATTGCAGGGCTGCACAAATTGGCTTCCCTTTTCTTCCTGATGTTCCCTTTTTTTCTTAACTCAATGATGTTCCCCCTTTTTCTAGCTTAATACTGTTGCTGATGTTTTCATTTGCATTCCAATATTTCCAGAGTTGAGATAAGGATCCAATTCCGCCATGTCCCAGGCAATCTTTATCGTGAAAGAATTGGGCATAACATTGACCTTGCTACAAATGAACTGATTCTACGAGATGCCCCCGATGAAGCCATTCTGGTGAAAGTGAACAATAAAGTTCCTGGACTGGAAATACAGTTGGATGCATCAGAGCTGAATTTACTTTACAAAGAAAAGTAAGTTTTTGGTCATTTCGGAACACTTTTATCTACCAAATTTCATTGTTTGGACTGCAAACTTTGAACTTGCTATTTACTTGGTTAAAAACTTGTTCAGCCTATGTTAATGGCCAACCCACCAAACAATGCCTGGGCCCTGGATGACTTTAGCTGCTAACCTCTTTGTGTAAACCTCATATTCCTGTTGCTTCTAAAGGGAAAGTCGAAGTGAATCAGATTCGTCTTTCCAAGTTTCCCAGGCCTTGAAATCCTTTTCTACCAGGTTCGGCACGCACTAGTGGTCATCAGTCTAACGGTGCTGTTGATACTTTGTAGGTATGACGTTGAAGTACCTGATTCGTATGAGCATCTTCTGTTGGACGTCATTGATGGGGATAACCATCTTTTTATGCGAAGCGATGAGTTAGCTGCTGCATGGAACATACTCACCCCTGTTCTAGATGCGATCGATCAAAATAAGCTGACACCCGAGTTGTATGATTTTGGTGACAGAGGACCTGTTGCAGCGTACTACCTCGGAGCAAAGCATGGTGTTCGATGGGCAGATGACTAGTGCAACATTTTCCTTGTGAATTTTTAGATTGAATTTTTCAGAACCCAAAGCTGCACTGCACATAAATGAAGCCCCGCCATGATGCAGTGCTGAGATTTATGATCTTGCTGTCATGTATGTGTTTTATTCAAAATAATGTAGAGATTGTAAGATTACGTCAGGTTGATTGGGTGGGGCGGTTTCAGATAAAATGATTATTCCTGTATATTTAAGATTTTGTAAATGCGTATTTAAAATCCTGAATGCCGTTTGTCAGGCTATATTTCAGTGCATCCCTTTACCAAAACAAATACAGTGATGCTCTCTCTCTCTCTCATGGCTTACAGGCTTATATTGAAGTCTTTGGTGTCCTACCTACTCTTTTCTTGGTTGGTGTTCTATTAACAATTGATGGTTTTACCGTCACATGTTACACTTAGTAGGATCTTCTCTTATAGGCAACACTTAATACACGTCTCCACTTTAACAAACCTAGAATAGTTTTATGCAGTAGTCTCGCTGACTTCAACTATTTGAAAATTTTCTTTTGGTATCAAAGGTGTTCCATTTACCGTGTCTGTGACTCATCAAACTCAACTCCTAAAAAACAAGAATAAGTGATGAACAAAGGGAGTAATTCTTTATTACCCAGCACGAAGATTGTAATGGAAATTCTGGGACTGGTTTAATTGGACGCGTTCTCGTTCCTCGGCATGGACATGCAGTATCAAGTTATGTCACGGTGTTTGACAAATTGGCTTCCTTTCTGCTTCTCTGGAGAAAGAATTTGATGGGTCTCCACTGGGAAAGGCCTTGAGGGGGTGTAATGATTCATGCCATATATGAAGAAGTATTTTAGACCAACTTAAAAATTCTCTCTCTCTGTCTGGGCTTCTGTAGGCCAACACCAGCCCTTATCTTCTCTTGTGGAAGTCCTTTTGTTTGGCTACAATGGGAGACCGAACCCTAACACACACGTGCACCCACCTGTGAATCGAACTTGCCACTTGCGAGTGGGCGTCACATAGCCCTACCTGTGAGCTAATGCTCTGGTGAAAATAATTCAAACCCCAATATTGGTGAAAATCTATTCTATAATTTGTCCCTCTGTTCATTGTTAAATGACAAAATTCAATTCCTTTAATTTTCATCCCCCGAAATTTAATTACCTTAATCCTTTGTCTCATAAGTTGTGACGCCACCTTTATCACTACTACCCAAATAATAATGAACATAAGAGATACTTATGTAAATGAACCTCGATGAGTGTGCAAAGCGTCTTCTGTTTCAATAAATGAACCTCGCCTAGGTCATGGTGAATTATATTGATCATAACTTGAAGGGAAAGGCATCTATTGAAACATCTTTCCAATCAAGTTAAATTGCCCCGGCAAATAATTTGCAAGTATAATTGATAAACTTTAGAATCTCTTTCCTGTACCGCAGGGAACCACATCCTTCTTGAATAATATATAAAACCAATCGAAAGCCATGCAGTATCAAGCGCCTAAGTTTCAAACATGAGTTACATGTGAAATAAGTGCTCTTAGGTTTAATACCACATGCTTTCTGGATCTAAATGGCATCATTATCTTTATGTTCCGCATACCATGTCTGTTGTCATTTAATTGGTCATGTTCAATAACCCTTTTATCATATAATAGGTTTATGTGCTCTCTTAGCATGGAACTCATTCATTCTTATTAGTATATCATATTAATCATGACTTCGACACAAAGATCTTAACAGGATATACAAATCTCAATTGTGTATTCTATGTCGCAAACCATTTAGAATATTTGAATCTGATATTCCATCATTCATATTCTTAACCGTTTTGAGAATGGAAGCTTCCTTACGGGAAAATTGCATAAAGTTTTTGACCTGACGTGCAGACACGAGAGGCCTACCTGTTTTTAGCTGCAACTACACTGAAGTTACTATATTACTCCCCTTGCAACCAAAAGAAAGAAAGTTACTATTTTACTTAGCAAATTAAGAGGGGGATAAAGATGAGATGCCCGTTTTGGTGCATGATGCCTTTCAACAGAAAACTGTGAGTTCTTACTGGTTGGAAATGCAAGGCTGCTTGTCTGATTGTTGGCTTTTCTGGAGGCCTCTGAGTTGCTGGCTACGCTAAAAAATAAGTAACTAGGATCTCTCTTCGAACTTTGACCAATAAAAGTTCATGATCTCATTGGCTTCAAATGTAGATCATACTACGGAAATTGCCTCCTCTTTTGGTTGTTGTTGCAGTTCATGCTCATAGATCTCCCATTCTTGTTCGGATTGGCCTTTTTGGATTTGTGAGGTCCTTTCGTATTATCATCCAGTCAACAATCAAAATAGCAAGTTATATAAGCCAACTCTCTGCCTGTCTCTCTCCCCCCATTTAAGTGAGATCATGCTGAGTTTTTTAGGAACGCTGACATTATACAATTCAGTGTGCACGACAACCACAATGTAAAGTTGGTTTTCACGATGTGGAGATTCGACGATTCGACGATTAGGTTTGGTTTTACATTTGCATTTTTACATGATCAATCTACTATGTTACAGCATCTGATTATTGACATTAAGAAGAGTGGGCTCCTTCCAGGCACAATTTCATTCTCTCCCCGTTTGGATCGTCCAAGGCCATTTGATCAATAATGATGAAAAGCCAACCCATAGGTATGTGAAAGTTCACGCCGGTAGATTAAAGCCATTGAAGATAATACAAGATGAAAACCAGAGGATGGTAAAGCGTTTAACTAGTTGCATGACCATAAAGGAGACAAGGGATATGTGCAGAAATGTTGTCCTCAGAAATCCCTTAAAAGGATAAAAGTGGGGAAAATGGAAAAGAATGAAAGATATTATGATGTTAAAATCCATTATTATGCTTCATAGTTACAGACTCTAACATAAGAGGAGGTTATCTAATCTAATTAGTTGGGTATTTAACTGAAAGCAAGCAAAAAGAAAGCACATAATACAAATTTTCTAACAAATCTACTTTGAACGCGAACCAGTAGAATTGCCCAAATTTGATCTTATTTCTTCAGTCACTGGAGTCATGGGCCCTCTAGTAGCAACCAGGGAATTTTTCTTCGAATCAGCAGCATAGCCCAAATTTGATCTTATTTCTTCAGTCACTGGACTCATTGACCCTCTACTAGCAAGCCAGGGACTTTGCATCCGCCGGAGCTCATTTATGCGAGGACTGTATACCCTGTCTGAAGCAGTTGGGCTAGGTAAGCCTCTCAAATGATCTGCTACTGGAGTCTTAGATGTGCTGGTCATTTTTGGACTGTAAATATTTTTAATTTCACCACGGCTGCGAGTAATGATCCCATCTAGAATCTCCCCATCATCTGGAGACGGAAGCCTCATGGCTTCAGTCAAACTATTTGGATCACCATCCTGCTAAAATGAAAGTACTGGCTGTTAGTGGTAAAAAAGCAAATCCAGCATAGCCAGATAAAAACAGTTCTAAAAGAAATAGAAGCACTAATCCCCCACCAGCGCACATAGATGCACTCACACACACATACAGGAACAGACAACACGATGAGGCTGGCAGTGGAACTGGAAACTTTTTACTACTGAAAAGTATGAGAATTTCAATGTTCACTACTGAAAATAGGATAGCTTGCCTGTAAGGCAGACTTAAGGCAAAACGCAGGAAAGTTATGGAACAATTTAAACGTAAAAATGTCCGAAGTGTGCTTTCTTGATATGCAGCTAGCTTAAACTTAACATCAATTGCATGAATTTCGTATTATAAAGTTGTGTACTTGTCAGAGTAAAGGGGACTGACAGATGGGAAAGACAGAGCAGGAGCTTCTTCATATTCTGCTGCGTCCAAGTCTTGAAGGTGCACGCCTTTGAAAAACTTCGGCAGAAGGTATTGACGCACGGGAACAAGTAGCATGATCATCATAGGGAACAGAACACCAGCAATAGGAATCTTTGTAATTCCAAAACAGACTACCAAGTATGCCGTCTGAAAGATTGTGAACGTAGCAATTGTTCTGAACGGCGCAGTTTCTACAAATGTTGCATGGTTTTCCTCTAGTACTCTGATGATGAAAATAAGGCATGAGAACAAAATCCAATGGCAGAGTAATACCAAAAAAGCTGCAGTAAAACAATAGACTCTAAGTGTTAGGAGGACACCATAAAACGTGATCTTCCTATTTTGAACTTAACTGCTAATATGGCACAAGATCACGGTTGATGGTGCCTTAGAATCCATGTAGTTGACCCCACTTAGTGTGGGGAAAACTTGGTTTTGTTTTAGTTGGTTTGCAGTGGAAGAAGAAACTAGTTGAATATTTACTTGTGAAATACTTGTATCTTCTGCTGGGTGCAGTGAAGAGTAATAGGATCCTTTCCCAGAATTGGTTGCCTGGTAAACTTTCAATGGCCATGAAGGCAAAGTAGCCCCAAAGTACTGAGGTTGGGATCTTCTTGAGGAAAGGCATGGCTGCAACGCATCCTCCCACCATTGCAGCTTGAAGCAAGTTACTGACACGCTGTTCCTTTACCTCAACGGGCAGCAGGTCATCTATTTCTTTCTCAACATCAAATATAGAGAGAGAGAGAGAGAGAGAGAGAGAGAGAGAGAGAGAGAGACAGAGAGAGATTACACTAGAAGTCCCTTGATAAATCAAGGGAGTCTGCATTTGTCGATAAGCTTCTTGCATGTCTCCATAGAGTTGTCCCAAGCTTGAATTTTGCTTCATGCTTTCACGAGCCGTTTGTACAAGCCGGTTACGCAGAAGCTGGTTTCACATAGTCGTTTTAATTTAAGAATGTCAATTACCAGGTAACCATCCATTTACTAAATAATGGATCCACTTTTGCACCTGATGCTTGAGAGTAGCCAGACTTTTTGTATGCATAGGAGACTGTGGGATGACACCATTTGATGGAGGGATTCCAACAAGGCCACATAGTAAAGTCTGTGACATGACAACTATAATTTTCATAAGGCATGCACAACCATAACATACAACGTACCGAACATATATAGACATAAGTATTTAAACAAGTAACTAAATAAATATTGAGAGAGAGGGAGGGAGGGAGAGATTTACCAAGAAACCCAAAAGAAGCAGATCATAGTGATATGAAGGCGGTTTTCTTAAATTAAAATCTTTCTGCTGAGCAAGTTGAGATGCAACACTGTGGTCAAAGTAGTATAGGACAGCAATCATCGTTGCTGGAATGAATGCACCAATTATATAAATAAGTGGCACATCTAACATTTGCTGCCAGAAAAAGAATCGTCAGTTGTCTTTCTAAAGGTTTCAGCTAGTTAAGCACAACATTTATCAACAAAGAACTTTTCTTGAAAGGTTTATTAGAAAGAACTAGCTAAACATAAACATGAAATATATCTGAAAATCAAGAAGCTACATGCACCAGACAAATTCCTTTACATCATTGCTTCCTGTTCAATCTCATGCCCAGAGACCTAAAAATGAATGTCATATAGATATAGCTGAAAAAGACATCGTAGCCCATTATCATTGCCAAGTTTATGTTAATTGGACATCTCCATGAGACCATGGATTGGGGCTAAAAAGACGTCTGGGGATTCCTCTTGGGATTTCTCCTGCAGGTATATAAGATATGCCAGTCCACACGAGGACCATAAGAGGCACTCCGTAGTCTGCAATTAATCCCCGCAGCCAACCTGAAAAAATATATTAAATTCACTATCAATATCCATCAGAAAGTGTCCTGTTGATCGTAGCATTTAGAGTGTATGGACCGGTTGATATGAAATGCTAATTCTGGATAACTCGGTACATAGTTTTTTGTCGCTTTACCATGTAATTACTAGTTTTTTGTTGCTTTACCATGTAATTACTTTCATTAAGCATGAGCAACTAAGTTCAGTCTCTAGTCCAGAACATACTAGTAGACAGTGAAGTAGTAAGTAGTTTGCAAACAGTCTTGCTCTGTTTGCTTGTGATTCCTGAGCATTTGTAGAAAGTTATGCTCGTTAAATCACAAGGTTACACTTTCTCAAGAGAAAACAAAGTTGACAAAATGTGCTAGGAGATTCTTAGCCACTTCTAAATGTACACAATTTCAAACCTGTAACATAAATCAACAAAGCAAATGTGATTCAGAAGCATAAGACCCCAAATCATCAGTATGTGGGCCACACGACCTATGTGGAAACAAGTTTAAACCCCTCTTCTTGTCCAGAGTACAAAAGGACTTGGAAGCCTTTTTACCTAAAAAATGAAAAACTATACTCAACAACGAAGTGTAAGAAGAAACATGATGTAATTGGATATACCTGTTCCATATCGCCATGAACGAGCTTTCCGGCTTCTTAGTGCAGTGTAGAGGAGTCCAAAGGATAGCACTAAGGAAAACATTCCATTGCCAAACCTCCATGCAGGTGAGTACTCTAACAGTATCGGATTTTCCCGTTGAGGAACTCGAAACTCGTCGATAAGTCCCTAAAATGATGGCCATGCTTTAGATTGCCAAAACAAAAGAGTGATACAAATTTAGGAAAAAAGGCAAGTTAAGATTGAAATTTTCCCAGTGGGCGGTGATATAAGATACATGTAACCAACAAATTGGCCTTACAGTACAGCTTTTCTTAAATTTTCCAAGCAAAGAGAAACAGGAATTTCCTAATTTGAGTGGGCTGGTGATTGAGACATCTTAATCTAATACTAAACCCAAAGACTTTTTAAGGTTAGTATTACAGAACTGGAAAATAGAAGCTAAAAAACCACCAGACGGAAGTTGGAGAAATAAAGTGATGAAAGAATGAAACTGAAAATATGAAAAAAATGAATATGCTTTTACACAAACTAAAAGGCTCTCAAAATTCCAGGATGAGAGAAACAATGGCTCACCGTTCATATGCAGTCATGTACTTACAGGTTTGAGTTAGCCCAGAAAATGAGCCCACCTAAGAGTGGTCTCGATCAATCAGTGGAAATAGAATAACCCACTTAGCCGCATAAACAACAACAACAATGATAATAATAATAACAATGATGATGATGATGATGGCAAATAACGACAATTTAAATAAGAACGAAACAAGTTTTGAGCGTATGCATTTGATACGATCAAGATGGCGATTGTGGAAATTTATAATGATTTTGAAGTCAACTGTTAGAACTTAGAAGATCCTCACTTTAACAGCTTGTTGCATGAAGAGCATTGCTATGAGCAGGCCAAACAATTCTCCAGCTACACGAGTGAACCTATTAATAATAGAGCAAGCCCCCAAGATTGACAGCAAGAACAGCAGAAATGCAGTCCACACGTTCACCCTTCAGCATATATAAAAGTAAATTAAATCGGGACGACAAAAGATCAATGAGCGCGTTATAGAATTTCATATTACAAAAAGGAAACTTAGGTATAAAACTCAGAAGAAGGCGTAACAGAAAGTATGCGGCTATTTCATACCATCCAGTCCACGCTAAAAAGAGTTTTGGTCCCAAATCCTTTCTGTCTTTGGCAAAGCTGAACATGAAAGTGTACATGAGTACAGTGGGTTCAGCTACACCAAGGATCAAAAGCGGTTGACCCCCCAAAATAGAATGGATTATACCGCATAATGAGGTAGAAGCCAAAGTCTGAACAGCACTCAGGATTCCATCTGCAACAAGAAAAACCATGTCCAAAGACGATCTTTTTAATCCTTCCTCTCGTTCACGCGAGAGAATTCTGGGAGGAACACAGCAATATAGCATAGGAGTACAAACAACTGAAGGAACACAAGATATAGTCCATTCTTGGCATCTACGCCTCATCACACCTGTGTTTCTCTCCAGTTGCTCTCCAAATGATATCACCGGGATAGCAGACGCGAAAAATATGTAAGTAGTAGGAGCAAGAATCCTGCACAAAAGCCATGCAAGGCTTCAGCCAACAAAAGAGAAAACCTTTTAATGGTTTCACGTATACAACACAGCAGCAACAACTACATCAATAATGAAAAGCAAGCATATGCAAGAAAAAACAGAACAAATAAACAGTAGTAAAGAAAGTCGCAGTATCATATACTTTATCTTACTCCCCCATAAATCGAATACCTGATGCCAGCAGTGAAACCACCAATCCAGTCTTGCTTGTAGCAAGCCAGCCTTCTTTTCAGGTCATTTTTTATTCCTTGGAACGGCACAAACGTCTCCTCCATTTTCGTCCCAATGTATTATTCTCCTGACAGAGGTGATTGAGCCCGCTTCAATGACAAGAAGCAGAGAGGTTACAGAGGATAGGAGAATATCAGAACTAAATCTTCCAGGAACTACCACAAACCATGCAAAGCACTACAGTTGCAGTGAGAAGTAACATTACGGCATTCATTCCTCTGACAGACCAGAGTAAAAGACTCAGCTTTTTATGGGCGTTATGGATGAGAATGATGAGAAAGCCATGACCCAAATTGTCAGACCCATGTAAAAGGACTTAAAAGGCTTTATTCTTCACGTACATATTTTCCAATCTGCAGATTCAGGGGTGAAACTTCTTCAGAAAAAGAGACAAGATTACCAAACCATTCATTCAATACGCTAGCTTGCATCCCGGAAGAGAAAAAAGTCTCTCTCTACACCAAAAATTGTACATATTCAAACCGCGACCACCAAATCTGGAGTTATGTAACAGGTCAGTAACAGCCTCTCTTACACAGCTAAAGCTTGTCAGGAAGAACAAATGATGGAAGTCAAAGCAAGGAGCAAGCATCCAGCTCATTGCTACAACCTAAAGAACATCACAAATAAATAAGCATGAAAAAGGTCATAGGAAGAACTTGAGATTTGACGAGCAACGCATATAATGGGGTCAAGGAGAGGAAAGGCCGAAAAGGATATCACAATCGTTTAAAAAACAACTAAGCCTTTCCATAATAGATCCAGATAGATACTAGATGCGGTCGGCTATCGGCTACCTGGATTCTTTTCCGTACTACTACATGGATTCTTTTAACATGATATAACTCAAATATAAAGTAGCTTTCCAATACTGTTGTAATCGTCCTTTTATTCTTTTAACATTTTTTCATATCGTTTTTTTATACGTTTAAATCATCTTAAACAATTTTTTCTTATTTTATCTTCAATTGTTGTACTCTCAATTTAATTTTAATAGCCTCATTATATATATGGTCTTTCCTTTTATAACTACTCATCCATCTCAACATCTTCATTTGTACTATATACATCTTTTGTACATATTAATGATTCCTTGCCCAAATTATGTTCAACATAAATAAAGGTTTATGGCCGTGAAATCTTTAAAAATTAATGAAAATATGATTCTCTCCATGCTCTCGATTTAATGAAGTGGGGTGGGAATATGAATGTGGGTTGTAGAGTAACAAACTGACAGGGAGAATGGAATAAGAAGAATAACAATTAATGCTGTATTTCCTCTTCTTTTATTCCTTATTTGTTGAGGTTCCAGACCTTCCTTATTTGAGGGAAATCTTAATTTGAACTCTCAAACCAAGCAATTGGGTTGGTTCAAGCAGTTCGGCACTTGCTCCCTTAAGGAAGGTTTCGAGTTCGAATCTTGTGAATGGAGGAAACAAGTGCTTGAATAGTGGGCCGAACCAAAGCAAGGTCTCGAGTTCGAATCTTGTGAATGGAGGAAACCTGGGAGAGCTTTACCCCCAATAGTGGGTTAACCCAGCTCGAACCGAATTCCTTTCGGTTTCGATATCGTTGATATAATTCATATAAAAAAACCATGCCAGTGCCCTACAACCTAGATCAGTTTCTACACCATGTCAAAGTGTCCAGTCTTATAAAATATGTGATGGGAAAAATAATAGCCAACATATTAACTCCATAGCTACCGACTCTACTCAACTAGTCTATTGTACAAATACAATGATGCTTCATTCTTAAAGGAGAGTTTAAGGCCATTCTCCTAAAAGAGATTTACTAATTGTTATGTTCGAATCTGGCCCAATGCAATACTCTTAAGTCATATTTGGATTCGGATCTGGTCCTAACAACTTAAAATGTCAGAACTAAAGAAGGGCTGAATTCGGGCAGTGCCTCAATTCTTTTTTGGGATCAGATTCAGACTAATGACAGGAGGGAAATTGTCATAAAATCCAAGTCTCATTCTATTGGATTTGGATTCCTATTTGAATTCAGATGTATGACTGCTAAATCCGAGATATTGTTAATAATTTTTAACATAATTCATAGTCATTGAAGAAAGAAATCAACAAAAGGCTTTCTTCCTTTTTTGTGGAAAGATTAAATGGTCAAAGGCAAAATTTACTAGATCAATTTTAACCATCAACCGGCTATTTTAGTGTTAATCTATCTGCATTTGAATTGTTCTATATTGCTTAATCCCACATTCTTCATTCATGTGTAGTTCTGTGTTGGTGTCACTGCATATTGTGTCATGAAACGGTCGTGGGCCATTTTCTATCATTTTCCTCAGCATGCATCGAATGCATGGTTAAACCAGAAACATGCATGAGCTTGAATTCAACGCATGCTTTTTGATGAGGGGGAGCAGCAAAAAGATTAAGTTGGAGTGAATAGCCAAATAGTGGGTGAAGATTGCACATCATACAAGGGCTATGCTTTTCTTTTTGTTGTTAAAATGGAAGGCAGAAGCTGTGCACCTCAAGAGTCGAACTCCCACCAACATCAACAGCCAGTGGTGGATCCACATGCTGGTTGTGGCGACCGCTCAACCCGAACCTGTAGTTTGCCCCGCCCAAAACAAATTTCTAGATCCACCACTGGCAACGACGTTAGAACCTCCTGTTAAGCTACGCCTTTGGGTGCACCCTGGCTATGTTTTCGTATAGCCCCATTGTTATACTACGAGCTCTGTATTGTGGTGCACAGGTTCACTCAGGCTTATACCTTTTTACTTGAATTTCTAAAGAGTCGCCTTGACAATCGCACCTCATACACATGAAATCCTGCCTTTATCCATACTTGATAGAGTCGGCTACATAGATTCTTTGTTTCTATAGAACTCGATCATATGTCATGCTAACATTTAACTCAACATAAGCCAGACGATTCTTTATTGTTTTCTTTCAACAATTTTGTAGTCTTCTTCTTTAGCATTCTCACAATCTAGTTTATTATACATTCTTATCAAAACTTCCTTTAATCGTCTTTCTATATGTCAAAGCCATCTTAAATGATTTTTTCTCATTTTATTTATACAGTCTTTCCTTGTATGACCAATCTTATATTAGATAAAACAAAAGCAAATTTTTGTTTTTCATTTGACATAACCTACAATCTCTTCAAGTTGATGCTTGCTAATGATATTCAAGTTTGAACTCAACTCGTGTACTATATATAAACAGCTCCAAGCATGTGATCACCCAGAGAATGGTTATCTCTTGAATGGAAAGGACTTTGAAACAAGAAAAAAGAAAGCACGTTATACATAAACTATTGTTTGCAGTTCCACCAAGATCATGGGCGATGAATGTACGTCGTATTAGGCAATATATATATATATATATATATATATATATATATATATATAAAGAGAGAGAGAGAGAGAGGAAGGAAACTTCGTGCTATCCCTCATGGAGTAGTGGGTGACAAGAATAAGTCAGCTATCCAAATTACCTAATCGATAGTGAAGCTTGAACTATCATAAACACAGTGAAACACACACATGCAATAGTGATATGTAAACGAGCATCCCTTTCTCTCTATCGTCAGATGCCTTACAGTACCGTGGGTTTCTGTACTCGAAAGAGTGATGCTCTGCACTTAAATACAATGGTCATTAGTATAATTAGACAAAATTAGCATCAATGGCAATCGGGCGGGTCAGGGTAGCTGATACCCATACCCGGCCCTATACCTAAAACCTCAAGTTTCTGCATCATGCTTGGCCCACTACCCGTGCCTGCCCATGCCCCATACTCCACAGGGTCCTGTATGGTTTGTGCTTGAGATAATACCAAATCCAACCTTCACTTTAAATCATAGATGTTTATTTATATGTTGAATTCGGTACTTGTTATCCCATACCTGCCGCATACCCAGTAAAAGATATTCAGATTTCCCCTGAACCCGAAACCCTACCTGGTGAAACTGGATAATACCTGCCCATTCAGGTCAGGATCCCATGTCTCGGACCAACATTGGGATCCCTTTTGTTGACAACGAGAACTATTATACATTTCTTTTCTTAAGCATATCAGATTTTATAAGGGTTTTAAAAGTTTATTACTATACTATATTTGAAGTATAAAATCTATACTCGCGTTAAAAGAAAATGAGTATGCATCATTTAATTCTTATTTACTTGTATGGTCAGATTTTTGAAAATCATACAAACACCTCAGAATGTATATACTCCCGTAGTATGCTACTCTCTCTCTCTCTATATATATATATATATGTGTGAATGTGATATATATAATGCTCTTAACCATTCTCCAATCAAGTGGAAAAACATGCATAGTTGGTAGGATCCATAAAGTTGAATAGATCAATCCAGTTTTCATATATATATATATATATATATATATTACCAGAGAATTACATGCACTAAACAAATTATTTACCGGTGCAAATGTGTTTATAGATCAATAGTATTATTTACTGGCACATAACTTAATGATAAAATATTTAATTTAAACACATTTCCATTGAGAGGACCTGTGACATGTTCGTCTATTTTGCTTTTCGGTGGTATAAGTATAATTAAATTTTTTGAAGAGTTTAAAAAAAGATGAAGAATAATGTTGTTATTATACTCGTGTTCATGTAATACAATATGAGTGATGGGTAGGATCCAATCTCTCTCTATATATAAGTTTCAGATAACGCAAACACCTACGACTTCGTTACTCTAAACTACCACTCAGGATGCTGCACAATGAAAAAGTAAATCAATTACAGTATTGCATGGTTAGAAGATAAGTAGTCCGACCTATTGTCCTTTGAGATTGTGCACATTCAAAAACGAGCAAAGCATGTGCACGGACATACATTGCTGGTACCAACATGCAAAACTATAAGCATTTGAATAGCATCATTTTTCAAAAAGATTCAGAAAATCGAGAACTAAATGCAGACTTGAATTGATATGATATGATGCTAATAGGTAGGGAATGTTATGGGATGGGGCGGGACTGGGGATCAAGAAAGCTCCTATTCTCGATCCCATGTTCCCCATGGGGTTCCCGCGAAGGTCCGTTAGGATAAAGTGGAACACTCAAACACATATTTAAGTTTAATTTCTAATTGTATTAATGTATATAAATTCAGATATATTATCACGAATGAATGTATGGAACGATGATGAATTCGTGAATTTAAAAAAGAAGCGATACTTTTTTATTTATCCTCTCGCATAATTTGTCTTATTTTCACGACCCTAAATTCCTAAGACGAATGAGAGGAATAGTCGGGGCCAAAACCTACTATCTTCCATCCCCACCTTGATTCATGTTAGAGATTTTCTTATTCTTCCTTTCTCAACCCCCATTTTTACTCTTCAAATCTGCTCCGTTTGAAGTGGATCCCTACGAGAAGAGCTGAGGATTCCCTTGTTCAACCAATTCATACAAGAAAAGAGTCAATATTCCAGCCGCCCACTAAGGGCACCACAACAAATTGAATGGAACAACCTTCCATTTGATTTGAATCCCGTGATTCGATTCAATTCTGTGATCAGCACTAACGATACCAGGCACGGTCACAGTTTGGTTCCAGTTCTAGTTTTGGTTTCTACTTTCAGAACATGTTTAAGAACCATATTAAATTTGTGAAGAAAAAATTGAACCAAATTAAAAATATGTGGGATGTTATAGAGAGTCCTAGAAGATATAAAATGGGTTGGTTGATTAAAGAAGTAGTTAATTTTGAGAAACTTAATAAATAAAAAAATATCCATTAGCCACTAACAACTATTTCCGCTAAAACCAACAGTTTTCTAGCATGACTAATCACGGTTCTATTATCTAAATGGGGAACCATAAGCACCTATTGCTAAGGATGGCAATATTGACCCGACTCATGCAAGCCTGACACAACTTGACCCGAATGGGGTATAGAATACCCGACCCAATCAGGTTTAGGTTCAAGTATGGGAATAAGATGCCTTAACTCCATACCAACCCCCTCCTCCCTCTCTCTCTCTCTCTCTCTCTCTCTCTCTCTCTCTCTCTCTCTCTCTCTATATATATATATATATATATATATATATATATATATATATATATATATATATATATATATATATATATATATATAGGGGGGGGGGGGATATGATCATGTTCAATCAAACATGAGTAAACAACGTCAATAGGACATGATCCAATCAATATATCCGTCAATAATGGACAGGATCCAATCAAAATCTATATATTGATTGGATCCCGTCCACCCTTGACGGATATATATTGATTGGATCATGTCAACTAAAATGGCCATGACTACTACTACAAATCAACTTTGATGTAAGCCGAATGACGTGCAATAAACTATGCCATGTCCTCAACGAAGAGATACATCACGTAGATATATTAAGAAATGAAGCAGCAGAAACTTCAATTAAATTCAAACATTGAAACTTGAAGAGCAAGGAATATCAATTGAGCCTTCCTCAGAAAGAAACTAAATAGCTCTTGGAGTTTGGGCTTCGAAGATATGCATTTGGGGACTGATTTCCTGTATATATAATGAGGTCGTCGTTCTACTACGTACGCACGCACCTTAACATGCATATGATAAGGTAGATTATATTACGACGTGTTCATTTTTCAAGAGTTTAAGTTCTGGTTGCCTTGTTAAATGAACATGAGAGTGAGCCTAAACATGGCGGGTATGAAACCGTGGTTGGCGGTTCTAATCAAAACTGAACCAGGTTAGGAGCCGGTTGAAACCAGAACCCATGAAATTGGATCTGGAACCAGGGACTACCCGTTTCGGTTCCGGTTCTGGTTCTACCTTTCATGAAACAAGAACCCCGTTAAAATCCTGAGCCAGTGGTTCCAAACTACAAAATTCATATTTTAAAACTTTTTTTAGAATTCCAAAATTTTAATTATTTTTTCAGTTCCAAGCAAGAAGCAGAACAGAATAGAACTGGAACCAAATTAAAAATGGGTACCAGCAGTTTTGAACAGGAATCAGCCAGTCTCCGATCTTGGTTTCAATTCCTATTTACCCAAAACCGGTCATGTCTAGGTGAGCCGACATGCAATTCATAAGCTTAAACAGACATTGGTTGTGTCATGCATAAAATACTCTGTCACGAATGGAGCTTCTCTGATAATCTCGAAAACCATATGAAGGCATCACTAACTCGATTTGTGATGGTGTTGCTCGATTGTGTGTTGAACAACAAATACGAAAGTCGAACTTCCCTCCCTCACAACGGGTTCTCTCGATCTCAATACACAACAGAAGAGAAACGTATCTGGATTATGACAACAAATCTCATCTACAGTAAAGACCAACACTTTTATATAGTTTAGAGGACAAAAATGTGAATAAGACCTAACCACACATAAACAATGACATAATACTAATGGAAAATGGACACACCAAATGTACCAGCACGGTATTATATGGATCCCAACTAATCTAGATCTAAATCCAAATCTATTATCTAAACTACGATCTAAATGACTCTATGTGGATCTAAATGAGATCTAAATTGCTCTAAACCAAATAAAGTATGGCGCCTCCAAGTTTGAGTCCACGCACCATATGGATCACCTGTTGACACTATCAATATTGGGTCGGCATCCTCTGACATACTCCTATAACTTGCAAAATGTCCTCTCTCTCTCTCTCTGCTTGTGCAAGAGGACAATATACACACTTGAGAGTCGAGCCCATGACTGCATATAAATAAACCACCTCTTTGGTTATTAACACCTTTTGGTTTAAGTTAATTTCTTGACTAAGAAGTCAGCTACGAACCCAACAAAGAGAAGCAAGAAGATCTGGGTGAAGATTTTTGGGAATGTGGTTTTACCCTAAAACATATTCTGTCACACTTTCTCATGAAACCTTCACGTTCTCAACGCATAAATGTATAGCCATTGGAACCTTTATACACACCCCCAACGTCATTAAGCAAATAATCTTTTAACTCCTTCCCCTTGATCTTAGTAAAAATATCTTCAATTTGTATAATTAACTTAAAGTTATTCCTCCTCGATTTGTGTAAATATTACAACCATTATGTATTTCTTCATCTATATCCATATGAATATTATATACTTAGTTACATGTATAATGCATATCCCACATGAAGTATAAAAAATATTAGTGTCAGTTCTGCATTTATTGTATAGTAGAATTACAAAGTTACTTTTTTTTAAAGAATTGAACGTGGCTGATGTCCAGCCCATGATGATGGCTCATGCGCAACAGTCCAAACCAACATTAGCAATCATCATATTTCATCATATTCTAGAGAACAACATGATTTAACTTGTCGCCGTTGTGACACAAAGCAGCAATTGATCAAACTATTGTACAACAGTAAGATGCTTTACTTGAAGTGTCCATCATGCAAATAACAAATCGGCCTATCATTGCTTTGTGCCACGACCTCGCAGGTGCCACGATCTCTACACAAGTTGATGCTTAGCAAAGGCCCTCGGTCCCAAATTTCAATCTCAAGCTGGTTTGGAACCTGTTAAGTGGTTTCGACCCAAACCGAACCGAGTCAGAAACTGGTTGAAACTGAAAGTGTCCAATTGGACCAGAACTAGATATCACCAGAAATGGTTTCAGTTCCACCTTTCTTGGAACATACAGGACCGGGTCGGAACCGGAAACTGGCGGTTCTGCTGGTTTGATATTTTTTTAGTTTTAATCTTTTTATGATTCTTTCAGGTTTCAAACGGTTTAGGACTCAAACCGGCACTCTAATTGACACTGGGTTTGGTTTCGATTCCTCACATCGATCGTGTAGTATCTGTTTCTGCACGTCGCGTTCTCCTCACCGTTCTTTTTGTGCAGTAGTAATCAAGTCAGAGAATGGAAGTAATTATGAAACGTAGTTTAATGATTCCATACGCCATTGCTGGAGAGATTCTGACCTTCCATTGTGGTTCTGGACAGAAGAAAGCGAGAGAGTGTTCTGCACAACCTAAGGTCCCTTACTAAATGATCATCATCAAACTGTTAAAAATTGAAGCCTTTATGAGAACTTCAAACAGTGCATTTTATTGATTAGTGATGGAAAAAAGCATTAGAAACTTAGGTACGGTCTACTAAGATCACATCTATAGTATGAAACTACAAGAAAACCTAAAAACCTTGACACCACCAAGTAAATTGAGGGAGGCAAGCTAAAGTTCGCCAGTGCAGGCCTCCTCCGTCACATTTTCCATGTCCTGTGTTTTGTTAAGACCACCATCAAATTCGATAGGGCATCACAGATTGTAGGTTAATATATATAATATGATGGGATACTGTTCTGACACTTGCCTACTCGTGTCTATTATTATCATTGCTTTTCATTTATGTGATAAAAATACTCTTCATACACCTTAAAAATTTGAAATTACACTCATTCCACCTAAAAGCAATAGATGATGCGGAGAAATAAATGATCTAAATCTCTCACATATATAGAGAGAGATTGTTTAGGCATTGCACTCTCTAAGTCATTATCTCCAAGCCTAAGACAAATGCAACTTCTCAGGCATGCTTATAATGATCAATTTAATGGATATAAAGTTCTTAATTAGTTCAAAAAGAAATGTTTCTGATTCAGGAACTTCCACCTAAATTATTTGCTTAGAAAAGTATTTTGAAAGAGTTAAAAATGTTAAATCTCGTGATGCTATTATAGTGAGTTAAACCCAAGAGCAGAATCTTGTGAATAGTAGCTGATATATAATTTTTTGCCAAAAATTATTACGAGAAATTCATCTTCGCCGCGAGATCGTTTACTATATATACATACACCCGACTGCTACAAGGAACGTATACTGTGTTTCTGTATGGAGATCTCTTGAGTGGGAGGCAAATATATGCATGATGACGTTGCCACAGAAGATCTACACATTGAGACATTAGGAAGTAGGATGCGATGATGAAACTCTATCGATAAAAGAATTATATTTCTAGTGATCATGCGTGCAACAGCTTGGCAATCATGTCGCCGTTTTCAAACGAGGGACAAAGTCAAGTGGGTGATGAAACATATGTTCGATGAATGATTACTGAATTCTAAGGAGAGATTTCTATGTATCAAACTGCTGAAGCATTCCACGCTAAGGTTGGAATTAAATTAAATAATTGATGGATATGGTGTGATGTATTTCCTTGTTTTACACCCCAAACATGTTTTGATTTTCCTAACTAATAACAAATTAGCCAGCCCCAACTGGTTCAGCCAGAGATCCATCCATCCTCTTGAAATAAGATCACTTCTAAAGATCTGATGAATATCAATCAAGAGCGACAAAGTGAGGATGTTGAGTTGGATGTGTGGTTAAGATGGAGTCTTCGTTAATAATGATGATGTTATTATAGGACCGGCCGAAGCCTGGCGACTCCTCGAAAGGTGGTTTTCCCTTAGCCATCAATCAAGAAAAATGTGACTATCAATATATTAGAGGAAGATGAGTAACACAATAATAACCGAATTAACATTGGAATGAGCCTTCTTTTGGTGTCAACAAGAAGAAAGCTTTTCACAGTTAGTAGTTCAATCGCATTCTCACGAAAAAACAGACACAAAAATGTCGAAGCGGGATGAGACTAGCAGAGTATAAGAATTGGACATTGTTTAGCTCGTGCTATTTAATCTAATCGCTCACTGAGTCCATTCTCTGTTCTGCAAATGATCAAATCAAATGGGAGAAGAATGGAATTCCAATGAACCTTGGCTGTGGAGATCTGTTGATACTGTAAAGAAAAACGATGGTTGTTGGGTGAAATTTCAAGGATTTAGGGTGTTGGAAAGGTGCCCTGCTTGCTGGTGTAAAAGCCTGCAGAGCACCCTCATAGATTGTTTTGGTTGGGACATCAAATAATTAAAAGACAAGTGCTTTTGATTTACAAAGGAAGTCCGAAACCTAACCCGCTACCTGGAGTTGAACAACCCACCAGCGGCGATGGCAACAGAACGCCTGCCTGTTCAGCTTACGCTCTGGGTGCCACCAAAAGACGAGAAAATTTTAAAAAAGAAAGAAATAGTCACTCCTGCGGGTTTGTGGGAACAGCAAGAGCCCGGTATTGGAGTCCGGCCTGTGGAGAAATTATCTTGGCGAGAAAGAAAAAAGTATACCATCAGCGCATTCCCCCGTCTTCCATTGGTTGGTTTGAAGCTCATTTTGTTATTATCTTTTCCTTACTTTTTTTGGTAATGAGAGGGGCTTAGCCCCCGGGGATTACATACATAAGCCCTTCAGAAAAGAGAGAAATCTGCTAAGATAATGCCAAATCACAGTATGAATCCTGTTTATATGTATAGGGGCAACCTTTTTTTATTTCTATTCTTTGTATAATCAATACAACAACAAAACAACTATGCCTTTTCCATATTAGACGAGGTCGGCTACATGGATTCTTTGTTTTCACAGATCCCTATCGTGTCTCATGTTAACAGTTAACTCACAATAAGCTACATCATTCTTTATTGTTTCTTTCCAACTCTTTGTATAATCAATACTGTACTAAAAATAACCGCTTCTTTTTCTTTTTTGCTAAAAGATTGAAACTTCGTCTATCAAAGATCTGCAACTTGATCCTCAAGATTTTAGCTGAATTCTTCATTTGGAGTCTTCAGCTTCTTCGTCTTTGTGTGGGGTGTAAAAGTTAAGATAATTGATAGTCCCAGCTGCTTCAATAAATGGAATATTCTGATCCGTCTTTAACAGAGGAAACTACATGCAGAATATAATTGTGACTAACTTTAGCTGTTCAAGAAAAAAAATACTTAAGAAGCCATCAATTGGCAACACACCTGCATGAAAGATCAGTTATATTAACAAGGGAATGGGTAATACACTTCAAGCACTTTATCATAAGTTGATGAATCAGAAAGGTATAGAGGCCTCTGTCTGTCCTGTATTTGATTCACAAACACAGGCACAGTCCCGGCTGGCCACTCCTGCTAACTTGGTCGACCTAGAGATGACTTGTTAATCGTCACCACACCTTTTCTTTTACCCATTTCCAGTATAATTAGGATTAAGCTGATGCCTCTCGTTGTCTTAAGGTAGACCTGCCGTTGATGCAGTTCTACTGTTTGAACCATTTAGTGGAAACCGAGAAGGTTTCATCCGAGTGGTATGATGTAGCAATGGAAGCTTCTTGTTTATGTGTCTCGCAATTAAATCCCATCATCAGTCTGCAAGCAACACACACGCAGAAACATAATGAAGATGATGCATGATCTAGTCTTTATCTGGAATTGCAGCTTTATGCTGGATTTGATTCTAAAGGCGGATCGTGCCCCGGCAATCTGGCAGGTGGCTACGAACCACACAAACATTGAAATCAATAGCCCGGACGAAGCAAGCATGTACCTTCGACCTATGAAATTATAGTGGCGCTTAATGGCGTTTCTGATAGACTACTTTGTGGTGTTAAACAAGGGTGTTACTTGTACTGTTTAATATACTTTCTCATGTTTACCGCCATATGTTTTTATTTTTGCAAGGAATTAAAGCATGATTCTTTGATATATATCTCTGTGTGTGTTCTTTCATTATTTACTGACTTTGCTGCTTGAGGTTCAATTATCTTCATTCATCCTATATAGAAAGCCTCGCATTAGATTCAAGTTTCATGTTTAATTTGTAAGACAAATATGAATAAATTATTTATAATGGTCTTACCCGCCGGCCAAGTCATCAAGCCAATACATTGATCTATGAAGGACTCGGTCACAATATGACATGGGTTCGCCAACTATGCCCAAGAGTCTATGTTGTACAATAATAAAAGGATGTGTTACTAAAGAAATAGAAATGTTTCCAAATGCATGCATGGTGATAACATGCATTTATATAAACTAAGTCAACGTGACATGGGTTCGCCAACTACACCCAAGAGTCACGTTGCAGTTGGTGGAGAGTTCGACTCGTAGAGGGTATTTTTTTCTTGAAACACTTTCTCACTAACAAAGCATTAACTCAACGGCAGAGTGATGGGGAGTTTGACTCCTAGAGGACACGATTGTGTACCCTTGTATTTTACAAAAAAAAAAGTGAAACACTTGTCAACGGTTTTGAAACAGGAACCGGTCTTGGAGACGTTCAGTTCCGACTCCAGGTTTGAGACAAACCGTTGGTTCTAGTTTACCCAGAACTGGACGTCTATATCTATATCTACATGTACGTATTCTATGATTTAAATCATGTGCTACTTTTCTGAGTCCCGTTACAACTCTTTAACAAGAATGTGGGAATAGCAATAGAAAGTGTAGGGCATCTTTCTAGGAGAAGGGAATAGCTAGCACAATAGTCCACGGCAGAACTGTGGGCTACTTCCCTCAGCCTAAACATTCATCTAAATCCTTCACTGAACAGGGTAATGGTCCTCATTTTTTTAAGTGAAATCATCGAAATGCTCGTTTATCATTTCTGGGATCTCCCCTTTGTAAGAAAGAAGTTTCTTTTACATCGAGGTGGAAACTTTCCGGCAATGCATGGATGAAGAACGTGAAACAAAATTAAAACGAGTCCACTATATGTTATGTTTCCAATTCAAACTGGAGTTTAACCATGTAATCTCGTTTTCTCTGATGTAATTCCCATTGATGCCCAAAAACTCCTTTCAGAATTGTGGCGAGGAAAATGTTCATATATATATATATATATGGAGAGAGAGAGTACTAAATGCATAATATTCTTAGGTAAATAAATATTAGCATCTTCACTGATAGTGGAGATTTGAATTACTTGCATCACATATAAATTATAAAATACAAACAACAATTTTAATTCAAATCTGAATAATTGATCTCAAAGATTAAATTATAAAAATAAAAACATTACGCAGTTGCACTATCCCTCTCTCACTATATATATATATATATATATAGAGAGAGAGAGAGAGAGATAATGCTAAATGTATAATGTCTTTCGTTGCATAATCTTCCATAAACATCTCTACCGTTTAATCTTTAACATCAATAATGGAGGTGATAAAACATTTCTCATTTAATACACATAGTGCTAAAGTAGTACTTTTTATTTAAATCTCGACCGCTAATCTCAAATATCAAGATACTTATACAAGATTATGCACCGAAAGATATTATACATTTAACACTACCCCTCTTATATATATATATATATTTACACATTGACTTGCCCTCCAACATATTAGAGTCATATGATATATGCCCGAAGCTCCCTCAACTGATGACGACCTTCTATATATCATCGTAATAAAATAAAATTTCAACATGTGACCATGTTTTTGAAATCTATATATTGGTGGTGATTGTGACAAGCATACTTTATACATGTGACCAAAAAAGTAAAATTTGTTTTTATATAGAGTAAAATTCATATACATATACACACACATATATATATATATATATATATATATATATATATATATATATATATATATATATATATATATATATATATATATATACATGGTCGATTGTATGAGAAAAATTCTGTGGTTTCACTCTATATAAAAACAAAATTTTACCGTGTAACTGTTACCCTGTGAATATATATGTATATAAATATAAAATATATAAATATAAAACTTTTACCGTGTGGTTCTTTATTTATATCATAAATTTTACTTTTAGTTCATCCTTTATATATACGTTGAATATTCTCTCTCTCCCTCTCTCTCTCTTTATATTTATATATATATATGGATTCCGATTCAAAATCTGACTGAGATGGTAACTGGAATCAATGGAATCAATGTAGTAGGGTTGACCGTGCATCTGAATTTTAAATGATTGTGCACAACCAATTTTAAAGAAACAAAACCAACTACAAACAAGGTATCACATGGTAGTCCCACATGTTGCATGGCAAGCAAAGCGGAACTGTATTCCATGACTATCCATCCATTAGTGACAAAGCAAGAAGGTCCCGTACCACAACAGTGGCCGACAGGTGTTAGTAACTGTTACTAACCCTGGCCGCTACGCTACTGCAGTGAGAACTGTTGGACTTGGATGATGAACACTTCAAAAGGGCAAAACAGAATGATAGAACACAAGTATTAGTAACTGTCAGAAGAAAAAACAAGTGTTAATCAAGCATACCAACTCAAAATCCATATAGTGGTCGACACCACTTAGCGCAGGACAAGGCTCGTTTTGGTATAGCGTCTAGACATAAGTTTGTTTTGAAGGGTAGGACGGTGCCACTAATGAAATCACAAGGTTTTCCTCACCAAAGGGATCGTTCATGCTACTGGAGGCCAACGTTCCATCCTGCACCAACTGCAGTATGAGATGTATCAACTTTAGTAAAAAGGGACATGGTTTGATTGTACGGCAAGAGTTTGATGCCCGGCTTTTCATCTGGTCACGCAACCATTCTTATAAAGAATATCAGTTTGAGCTTTTCGTTCTTTTGATTGGCCAGCTGAATCCAACACCCGTACACACATAGAGAGATCAGCCACATGAAGACAACGAGCAGAAAATAGCGCATCAAGAGCCAGCATTAATTCTCAGCTGCTTCAAACTATATTATCTGTATTGCGGAGGAAAAATCTTACAGCCTGGGAACTTTGATAGTATCCCCAACAAAAGAATCAATATACAAGAAAGCCGCAATGCGCTGTTTGAGACAGGTAGCACAAAAAAACCACTATCTTATCGATGCTTTTGACAGATGAAAGCCAACAATTATCACAGAGATGCAACTGGAGAACCAAGAAAGAAACTGTCTATCCCAGTCAAAAAAGAGGATATAAGTGCTAATTCAGTCCCACCAGAATTCTCCTATCGTGAATTGGATACACTACAAAATCCATAACTTCATATTGGGTAATGACGACGCAGGTAAGTAAGTACTTGGATCTCATGTTCAGCAGGTGGAGCGGTTTCAAGCTTTGAAACTACCATAATTGCCTTGTTTAATAGCTTTTGGATCGAAAGAAATTGTGCCAATGGTTAACAGACTGGATGTGTCATCAGATGCAGTAACTTTGTCAGCAGAAGAGAAAGGAGCAGAAGCGAAACCGTTAACCTTGATTGTCATTGAGCCCACAGTAACAACATCAGCCAAGTTATTACTGTCAGAGCCCATGGAAGAGATGTTAGTCGGGATATCGGCGCTTTCCTTTGGTTCAATCGTGAGAGAACCGATTTTCATAACAGAAGATTGGCTTTTGATATCATCAACTGGAACACTCCCAGTAACTTCTTTAGCTTCATTAGAAGCTTGCAGTAGTCCCTGCATTCTTGTCGCCTGTTCAAAGTATGTCTGCGTGTTGTTTGTACATGGTGAAGGTAAACAACAATCCAAACCTACCTGATTCCGCTGCTTCATTTTTTTATCAAACAAGGCTTTCTGCCTCTCTTCATAATACATGAAATCATCCAAAATAGATGTCTTTGATGCATAACTCTTGAAAATCTTCAGCATCTCAATGCCTTCAATATATTTTACCTGAATATAAATAACTAGCAATTAGTGCCAAGAAATAGAAGAAAAGGGCGAGTTACACACACTATCTAATCAAACTTGTAATAACCTCTATTGTGACAGGAAGTATACAGTTTTTCTGTTTATTAGTAAAAAGCATCAAAGAATAATTTCCACATCTCAAGGTAGTACAGTTACACTTTTCTTTTAGGAGTATTATGGGAAGGGCTACCAGGGAACTTTACTCCAAGCATTATGAAAAGCTCCTTAAGTGGTAACTGGAAGCAGGATTTTTGACACCTTAAAATTGATTTCAAGGCTCGGTTCAAAACATTAACTAATGAAATTTTTTGGTGATCACCACTTCTAACAGTAAAATTGGAAAATCCTGCTCTGCTTATGGTCAAAAGGAGAATTAGTTTCTTGAAACAAAACTTGACAGCGGATGTGTCATTTGCAAGGAAGCACTTAGAGTCTTAGACAACGTAAATCATATCCTAACTCCTAAGCATGTCGGATGCACTGTTTGCTTGGAAATTCACATGCAGCATAGCTCATATCCTAAGTATGTGTTTCACAACTGGAAGCTTTAAAAGAAAAAGGAAACCAACAGAAAAGAGAATGGCAGCAAGAATCATAGTTACTGCATCCATTTACGTCCTGTGTGTCTCTGCTATTAGTCACTGGCTTGTTTTCATTATTCTCTAATCTTATGTGCCGGAAATTAGGGTTGGGAACATCCTTTATTAGGTGCCACTTCACCGGAAAACTACCATTCCATTTATCTTGCTGCCAAAAGTTCATGTCATTTTCGAAGTCAACAGGGCCAATCATTTCCGCAACACCACAGAACTTGCCACTTGCATTTACCTGAAAGGAGAAGTTGTCAATTGAATGGCATAAAATAATGCAATCCCCCAGTTGACTTACACAATAGAGTGGTTGGACACTCACAGAAAAGAACAGAAAAACAGGGCATGCCCTACGCTTCCCAGTAGATCTTCGCTGTGCATCTTGATAAGCAGCATCTAGCCTCTTATTTCCATTTGGAGTGCTCGACCATACATTGTACTTGATGCTTTTGTGAATATCATCCTCACTATAAGACTTTATCACGAAGAATTTTGCATCAGGATAACTTACAGGAAAGACGTCTCTATTGTACTGATCAGGATAAATCAAAACGTTCTCCTGTATATCACTGCCAACTGCCTGAGGGGAATATACTTTTAAAGAAATGGGAGGCGTCTGCTGATTTTTGATGTTGTTACTTTTAGGACGCCTGTTTTGCTCACTTGATGTATCTGGGCTTCTACCCCTATTGGTTATGAATGCACAAGAAGGCAATTGTATGCTAGGATTATTAGCAACTCTATGAGCACTGGAGGTAGGTTTTACATCTGTAGATTGAAGATTTTGAATATTAGCAGCTCGATCATGTGCTTTTCTTCCAGCCTTGAAGGATTGTGAAGAAGTGCCTTCAGGGACAGTTAATGTGTTGACTGAGGAAGATTGTGCGTATTCTGCACCTATACCATCCAGTCTACTAGAGGTTGGAATGGAAACATCAGGCAATGAATTATCTGATAAACTAAAAGTGGAAGTATCAGCCCTGGGCTGCATAACAATTGGAAAATAACTGGGAGAATAGAATGTATGTTGATAAGGTGAATCACTATAATATGGTTGAGAAACTACAAAGGGGCCATCAGTGCCAACAAAAGTTCCAGGTACGTATGGGTTGAGTGGGTTGTAAGCTGACTGTCCATGAGCGTAGTTAGGTGGATAATATACATAATGCAAACTTTCTGCTTGCTGAGCCTGCAAAATAAACAGTAAAGCATTAGCTTCACAAAGGAGAGAAAGAATTACGACAACCAGGGAAAAACTACTGCAGTTTAAGGGTCACTATGATAGCCTCTGTAGAACCCATACAACAACAGAAATGGTAGACACCTTTCAGAGTGGTTCAGACAGTCCAAATAAGCGACCAAGATAGAAAAGGTAAAAACAGAAAAAAGAAAAAAGTAGATAAAGCTTACAGAGTGATGGAGATCTGGACCATCCAGTTGCAAAATGCTGGAATCATTAACCCAGTCTCCAGCAGTTTCAAAGCCTGACAGTATATAAAAACGAGAATTGATAAATTGAACAAAAGGACTTCAAACAATTTACAGTGGCAAGAACCAAACAGAGTGGCCTCACCTGTACAATAATAACCATAGCAGCCAGTAGAAGCAGCATAGTGCTGTCCCTGCTCTACAACAAATGCTTCCTCTGCTTCATTATCCATAGCATGCACAGAAACTGCAACACTAGATGGGATTCAGTCGGCAGCATGTTTCTTAAGCAAGGGAATACATACACATCGAATTTGTGAAAAGAAATTAAAAAATGAGAAATAATACACAACAACAACAACAACAACTAAGCCATTTCCCATAGTAGATGGGGTTGGCTACATGGATTCTTTGTTTCCACAAAGCCCTATCATAATTTGTAGAATCCATGGTAAATAAGTCCGGCAAAGTTTTATGCTGGCAGTCGGAATCCTAACGCAAAAAATGAGAAATAATACAGACAAAAAAAAATCAGGCATCAGGTTTTACCAAGAAAGTTTTTGTTTCTTTAGCTAAGGAGCCCTCATGGCTTCCCATATTAAAGCATGAATTGACTGAAGAAAAATAAAGCAATGCAAGTTTTAAAACATAGAAAAGGTGATATATGTAAAATCTGAGAAGATGTTGGAACTCAAAGAACATATGAAATATTTTTGACACTCAAATCAAGAGGACCTCAAACATACAACATACATCAAAAGCGTGCAGATGCTGGCGCTGGACACAATGCAGCTGTGGGTGTGGGATAGAACAGTTTTAAAGATCATGGCTCCAAGAATGTAGAGATAGTATAAATCAAATATTGTTTTATAAAACTGGTAAGTATCTTACAAAATTAAAAGAAAAAGTGAGTATTCACGAGTTATTATTTAACTTAGAATCTGTCAATATTCCATGTCTCCATATGGCACAGCAGTAAATTATATCTAAGTTAGAATTTTAATTAAAATATACTTAAGCAGTTAGTGTTGCGAGTATGGAGTATTGAAGTCTCCGACATTGATGTAGCACTGATATATTGATGTACCTCCCACACATGAGACTCGATAAGTACCATTGCTTTCAGAACTGTGTCCCTGGAAAGAAGCCCAAGGATTTCTCTTAAGGAGTGGGGGTTGCTTGGTGAATCTTGATACATGATGAATGCTTCTTGATCTTGAGCGATGAAGAATTAACTTAGCAAGATATTAATTAATGGGAATAGAACAAATTCTTATTCAATAATCAAATTAGGGAGGCCTCACCCTATAAAATAGATGGGTGGAGCGTTGTGTGCAGTGGGCCTCTCATATTTGCACACAAAAACCTATAATATGATAAAACAAACTCCTATAAGGACTCGTAACTCAATACGGATCTTATCTCTTGTATTTATAGTACATAATATCTGGTAAATGAAATTCATGCAATTTAAACGTAAATGGGTTAACAAGGGATGTTTTTTGGAGAACTTTGGAAAAAAGAAGTATCCCATTGACATACATAAACCTTATAAGAGACATGTACGATGGTGCAAAAACATGTGTAAGGACTCATGAAGGAATGACAAACTTCTTTGAAGTTAATATTGGGCTAAATCAAGGATCAACTTTAAGTCCATACTTATTTATAATGGTGATTGATGAGTTAACAATCAAGATGAAGTACCTTGGTGTATGTTATTTGCAGATGATATTGTGTTAGTGGAGGAGTCTAAAAAAAAAGTTAATAGAAAATTGGAACTATGGAGAGAAACACTATAAGATAAAGGCTTCTGACTTAGTAGAACAAAGACAAAATATATGGAATGTAAATTTGATCATTTGATTACTTCAGATAACATAAAAATTAAAATTGACACACGTTGCATCCCCAAAAGGAAAGTTTTAAATACCTAGAGTCAATTTTTTAGAGTGATGGAAGAATTGATGGAGATGTTACGCATAGAATTAATGCAGGTTGATTAAAATGGAGAGGAGCATCATGTATTCTTTGTAACAAGAAAATACTATTAAAGTTAAAAGGTAAATATTATAGAGCAGCAATTAGACTTGTCATGTTTTATGGTTCTTAGTATTGGGCAATTAATCATTAACATGTACAAAAGATGTCTCAGGCAGAAATGAAGATGTTGAGATGGACAAGTGACCATATAAGAAAAGACCCTATACATCAACAACAACTAAGAATCTCCCATACTAGACGGGGTCGGCTAAAAGACCGTATACATAATAAGGTTATTAGAAACAAATTGGGAGTGACACCAATAGATGATAAAATGAGAGAATATCGTTTAAGATGGTTTGAATATATAGAAAGAAGATAAAAAAATGCCTCTAAGAAGGTATGAAAAACTAGATTTTGAAGGTATTAAAAGAGGTAGAAGATGACCACAAAAGTATTGAAAAGAAACAATAAAGAATGATCTAGCTTATGTTGAGTTAACTACTAACATGGCACATGATAGGCTATGTGGAAGCAAAGAATCCATGTAGCTGACCCTGTCTAGTAGGGGAAAAGGCTTAGTTGTTGTTGTTGTTAAACGTAAATGGGACTTTAATGCAAATTGAAATTAAATGTATAGCTTAAATAAAATGAATCTCAAATGAGAATCTTTATGTAATTAAAAAAACACATCCTATTTCTACCAAATATGATTGTTTACATCATGATGTGGACACTAGAGACTGTGGTCAAACTGGATTGCCTCCCATTCCTTGGAACCAGACCTCGACCTGGCTAAGTTCATGATATAGATTTGGACCTCATCACTTTGTCCATATTGATAATTGTCTCCAGTAAATTCTGACGTTTAGCCAGATAAGCATGCCAATCGGGCCAGGGCCTCTAGGGCCACTAGCCATTGGGGGTTGGCTCCTTCCGATCTCTTCTCTTCTTTTCCCCCTTCTTTCTTCTCTTCTCTTCTTCCCCTTTCCTATGCCTCATGTACTTTATAAATATGACTTTCATGTAATGGATTTTCTTAAGCTTTTTGTGGCTAAATAATGTTCTTTTTTAATATTGTGCCTTTGTTGCATACGCTTTATTATATCCTTCTTTTCTAAGGATTTTGTGAGTGATACTTTGAGGTGATATTCATCAAACTTCCACTGCCACATTGAAGCATCGTCTTCATTACAGTCTGCACCCGTATGTGGAACATATCTAAACAATAGTCATGAAGTGGAGCTATGTCATTAAATGTCTGAATACATAAATTAAAGCCTAGAATTCAGCAACATTCAGACTTGTGTTGCACTAGTTTATGTGTATAAACTTAGGTTTCCAAAGCCAAGATGCGATTTAGGAAGCAAAATTGAGGAACAAAACATTTTCAATTATTTGAAGTGGGAAGTGAGAATATCCATGAAAAGTAAACAACAATTCAATGGAAAATCAGAGGCAGTACTGAGAAATATAGAAAGCAATTAATGAAAAATGAAAAATGTTATGAACGAAGAAAGAAACACAATGCATACAAACGGTGGATTCAAGAAATAAGTAGAAGTAAATTAAATTGAAAATGAAGTATAAACAAAACCATACGTGATAGAAAAGAAAAGAAAATTGAAGTATAGTAAACAAAATGGGGAAGTTTTTTAAGTAACTAAAGCATAATACTTAAATTATCTTTAAATTTAAAATTATACATTGAAAGTAAAAAGTTATGGACTACAGAACTTTGTTGTTTAAGCAAGTGCATTGACAATAAGTACATAAAAAACCAGAGACAAATATAAATAATACACATAAGAAAAGTAAAAAAGGAACATATGAGAAGTACAAAATAAGCTTCAGAAATTAAAGAAACGAGATTCTTGTGAAGTTCTTGAGCCCAGATTTTGGGGAAGCGAGCTACCCACCAAGAACAGAAGCTTCTGGTATGTCTTACATAAACCATATGCATATATATAAATACTCTTCTACAAGCAGGATGATGATGTCCCAATACGGTCATGCAAAAATACCTACCAAACCTTAAGGTCCTTAACTATCAAAAGTAATACTAGCTCTAAGCTAATGTAGCATCGGTTTACCCAAATTGAGCTTGAACTAGCCAGAGCTAAACATTAACAGATACTGATGTTTTAAGCTCAATCGTGAAGAGCAGTAAACTGTAGACAGACCCTTCACCTTTGATGAACTACATAAGGCAGATATTATCAATTATGAGACGAAGTGGTTCATGACTAAGAAGCGAACTACACATGGCATATTCAGTCAAGCAATACAATCATTAAGAAGAAACTTTGACATATAGAAGAAAAACCTGGAAATAACGGGATTTCTATTCTCTTTAACCTGTTCGGTCCACAGCAATCGACAAACCCAAGGGCAAATGTTATAACAAGTACCTAGATACTATCTACCAAGAATCAACCAAAAGATTTGCACATAAAGTTTTATTGGGAACACAACGAAAACATGTTTAGCCATCATCCTAATAAAATTAACAGCATAATCAACTTCTCAGAAAGAACAATGAAGTTGCATAAACATACAGCACGGATAATATCTCCTCATCCTTAAAGCATACAACGCTAAGACAATTGAATTGCGAAAATTTAATGGCAGGAGCACCTCTGATTAACAGCAGTTGATTTAACTACTTTACCCAGAGGAAAAAAAACCCAAAATTGTAACCCTACGTCCAAATACGATATACCTCACTAAAAATACTCCCCATTTCAACTCCAAACTTTCCCGGATAAAAATGGGCAAAGTAATCCAAGAACATTTTCATTGAATCATGCAATAGAAACACACGTGAAAACAAAATAATCAACCAAAGATCTCATGAAGACCCAAAACACTCAGCTCGAAAGCCCATCCAACGAACATGAATACAAGAAAACCACAAAACCCATCATAGAAAACCTCCCATACATGCTGATTATAGATGGCACCATGAAAATTCCAAACCGAGTAAATAGAACAAAAGAAAGAGGAGGGGGATCACTTTCACCTGAAGGACGCCTAATTCATGGTTTCCGATGGAAAAAAAATCTGCATGGCATCCAATGAGTATCAACCAACGAAAAAAGGGCCAGTCTCTTGGAACATCTTGTGCTGTGCAGACCCTAACGAGAGAGAGAGAGAGAGAGAGAGAGAGAGAGAGAGAGAGAGAGAGAGAGCTCAATCTGGGCACAACAAGGCCAGCTGCTTAGTTGGTGGCGTCTTTCCATTTCTAGTGTTCCCAGATAGGCCCTACTATGTGGAGAAAATTACGATCGTTGAAAACAACAACTCCCACCAGGCCCTTGGCTGATTTGGACAACGTCTCCAATTTGTTCAATTTCAAAACTACACGTCGTTGGGCAAAGTTTTCGGATGCAAAAATTTACTCGGAAGATGTTTTGTATTTAGCCATGGAATTTGTTCGTGAACCGACGCTAGCTAGCAATCTGGCTTAGGCGCACAGGAGCTTCTGCAGCTCAAGCCTCTCTCTCTCTCTGTCACACACACACACACAAAAACACGAACACACAGACTCACGCGCATATACATTAGGATGTACATTATTTAGTATTTTTAATACATATGACAAATGTATGGTGAACATAACGTTTTGACAGTACCAACTTCAACTTTATAAACAATGAACTCCCACAAGATTAAAATGGTTAGTATTGAGAGAAAGAATGACAACCGTATCATTAAGCAGGCGGTTGTATCTTTTGGCAAGCATCTTATCATGAGCAATATAGTTCGATGTGGAAGTACCACATAACAACCAGTGGAGGTCGTCTAATAAGGTCATGAGTTCGATACCCAGGATGTGCATTGGAATCCCCATTCTACCCCAAAAAACAAAACACACAACGTATTAGTTGTCATGATTAAGATCAACCGCCCGATCCAGCACGGTTCACTGGTTCGAAAGGTAAAATTACAGTATTCTGGAGATTTATAATCGCCACAAATGCTCATTACGAAAAGAATCGCTATGGATTGATTCTTGATCATAAACAATATTGCATCTTATGTACATTTCAAATCTCTCCCTTTCTCCCCTATTATACACATATATGTATATAAGTGTGTGTACATCCAGAATTTTAGGTGGGGTGGTCTGACGTGAACCGTTCTTATCAATCAGAGGAAATGTTAGCCGTTTATTTACACTTTATGAAATTATATATATATATATATATTCTTTATAAACTAGGTGCATTTGGAGAAGCTAAAGCCCAGTTTGGCCATGATCCTCCGGTTTCACTGGTTAGCACACTTTGGTGCTCAAATATTCAAACAATTCTCAATCATACATAATGAATCATTATTGTTAATCTATGATATCAACCTCAGAGATGTATAAGACTATAATGTGAAATTCGAGAAGGGTTCTATTTCATTGTGGAACACATTCAACACTTATGAAGTTGAATTGTATAAAAATCTTTTGAAGTTGAAAACGCTTTTTTAGCAGTTGAGAACTTGAGCGATGATAATTTATTACTGTCATAGTTTATATGGGTCGACGATTTAAGAAACAAACCCTAACCGATCGATTAGCACCCCTCCCCTCTCTCTCGTGGGGCTTCCATTGCCACCGGCCCACCACCACCGACGACGACATCCAGTCAGCCAGGCCACCGAAAACGGTAACTCTCTCTCTCTCTCTCTCTCTCTCTCTCTCTCTCTCTCTCTCTCTCTCTCTCTCTCTCTCTCTCTCTCTCTCTCTCTCTCTCTCTCGTGCTGTTTCCATTGCTACTGACGCACCACCACCGGCTTCCATTACCAGTTTCCACCAATTTAACTTTTGAAATGTTTCAAGAGCTGCTCCGCTCCTTTTGCAGACCGCTGACAACTCTGATGCTCTATCAACAAAAAGAATTACACATGGCCGATTTACTGGCAATGAGAGTTCAACATTATGCCTGTGTCTTCCAGCTGTAAAATCACACAGAAAATATATAAACAGTTCCACAAGCACTTGTGAACAAAGCACATCACAAACAACATGAAAGCAATGGAGATGGAAATATCACAACAAACAAAATCACCATGTTTTGACTTCAATAAGAAATTGTTCCTAAGGATGTAAGCAATTTCAAAAACACATGGCAAGGTAAACAGAAGCATATGTGATAAGGGCTGATTCTAAATTCAGAAAGTTCTAAGCATCATAAGGGAGAATGGTGATGAATTGAAGCAGCACAACTAACTAAGAACCATAAGAAACCGCGAATAAAAGCTTGTTGATTAATAGGACATTCATGACGACAGAAATGTCGAGTTATTTTAATGTCTGGAAGCTGAAACCTGCCGTCATTTTTCAGTACACAATCAACAAAGGCTGCCCCCGGCAAAAACGTTTTCTATTTAACATTATGCAGCACATAAGTGACAAACAACTATTCACACTACCAGTTTAGTGAATCTCGAACCTTGTATTCGAAAATCTGTGCGTTTCTAGCCAACCAAATTTTCCACAAAGTAAAATCCACGATTGCAAATTTGTCTTCGTGCCCAACCAAGGTGTTGATGTTATTTACTACAGTCCACCATGGTTCAATAAACCTCTCATTCTTACTCACAGGACTGAGTCATATCCAAGAAAACAACATCCCATACCTGAGTTGCACGCGAACAAAATAGAACACTATGCAGCAATGGTTCTTTCTCATCATTGCATATCGGACATGAATCATCCATAGTCATCCTTGTCTGTATCAACTGGTCCGTTTACAGGTACACCCTGATGTATCAATCTCGATATAAAATTACGAATAATTTTTCCCGGAACTCTCATTTGCTAAAGTATTTTTATGTTATTCAAAAACGTGTGTGTATGTGTGTGTGCTGGGGGGGTCGGGTTGAAACAAATTGAAACATACTTCATATCCTGAGTTAAGAGAATACTTATCTGTTTTAGAAAGATTCCATGGTGGGATATCGGGCACTCCCTTCGTCAAATCTGATGGCCTTCAAATAGTCTAAGCTGATTACACAAATTGTACCCAATTATCGCTTATTGAGATGCATCACGCATTGATACGTTATCTTTTCCTTTTGTTTTATAGTTCCACTTTCTTACCATTAATTCTTAGTCTCTCAATTATAGCTTATAAGTTGACATTTTCTAGTTCCTAGACTGCTGCATCTAGGCCCTATGCATGATCTATAATCATGAGAAAGCGCTCCAGGAGCACCTCTATCGGGATAATTTTGTTCATTAGTTTGTCATCACTTGATTATTTGTAATCCGATGAGGAGTTAGTTGTTCCCTTTTCTGGCCCAAGCCTCTACCTTTGGGCCAACTAGGACCAACTTCGAGGGTAAAAAGTGTACCTCTTTTCATTGTTAAGATGACTATTATGTAAACGTTAAGCGTGCTCATCTCAGGTAACTGCTTTTCTATGCATGTGGATGCAAGTGGTTCAAGCTCAGCTCAACGATTACTTGAATTCAACTCTATGTTTTTCATGTCAACTCAAACACAGCTCCAGCTCGACATGCAAAGAGTCGAGCTTGAGCTCAATAGTACTTAGCTCAAGTTGCTCATGAGCCTAAACAAGCTCAATACATTTGTAGAAAGCTGCATGCTAAGTATGTAATCTATTTGGTCTCATACCGCTAAAGTCGTGAGATGCAGGGCTTTAGTTTCATTTTAAAAGGTGAGAACCCTTAGTTGCCTTATGCTTTGTCCAGTGGCCTTTTCACTGTAAAAGAACAATATGATTTGGGCTGACACTGTCACATGATCAATGGTTCAAGTGTGCCAATGTTTATTGGAAATGTGGGTTGCTTCTGCCACCTTGTTACTCGAAAACCAATAGGGTTTGCCTATTGTACTACAAGAGAGTTCCTTTTTTTTGTTGATTATCATATGGCTGAGTTTAACGAGTCAAGTTCTAGTCAAGCGTGAGCTCAGACATTGAAGCTCAGTTGAGCTCGAGGTAATTAAATTTTAAATGGGCTTGAGTCGAGCTTGGAAATGATTGGCTAGATTCGGCTCAATTGTATCCCTATCTATGCACAAGGAAGCAAACTTGGAAGGTTACTGTTTAAGATGGCAGTAACCTTCCAAGTTTGTTTCCATGTGCTAAAGAAGTAGTGGCTGAGATGAACATGTGTCCCATATTTGTATACATAAGAGTCAGCTTAGCAATGATGAGAAGTGGACACATTTTACATTCCAAGTTGGTAAACATTGGTCGGTCCATAGGTGGAGGGTCGGGCCAAGGGGGGCTGCATTGTGACCTCTCACTGGCTCACTTTCGGCATTGATAATTAGATGCTAGTACCACACCACCCATACATGCCATAACCTCTCTTTACTCTTATTTTGGCGCGCGAGTGATGGTGGGAGTGGGGGGGCACTTTTTACAACTTTAAAATTGTAATGGCACTACAACCTTGGCTGGGGATAAACACACCATAATAATACATATACATCCATACACACACATATATATATATATACGTATGTATGTATATATACATGTACACATGTATCTACATACAGACATGTGTGTGTTGCAACTTTGCAAAGATGATTAAACACAACAGAAGGTACATAAGAAAGAGAAAGTGATCTATAGGTAGGTCTCACTTCTATATCCACAGAAAACATTGAAATAACTCTTTCCCTCCTGATCAATCTAGAAATTTTGTCTCCACTCTAGTGGATATGAGCTCACCTGCAATAAATGGAAGGGACAATAACATCATGTGCTTTCTACAAGAAACTCTTTTGCAATCGCCCCCCGTCTTTCTTCCTTCTAACTCATACATTAATCTACTATGTGATTGAAATGTATATCAAAGATTTTATTTAGTTAAAATACCATTGATGGAAAAGGATGCAAGTCTTAAGCCCATATAACCAAAATTACACATTATAGTTCTTTTGCGATTTAAAAGTGAAACCAAGGCCCTTCCTGCACTAAGTGACTTTGGCTACACAGGTTCTTAGTCACCATCGAGTCCATGGTGAAAAGGTCTGACTGAGTTTTACATTGTTTGGCTACTAAACACAATCCTCCTCCTCCTCCTTTCACATTCGGACCTTGTGTGGGACCAGCAATCGCAGAGATGGCAATTAAAAGTCAATACCCTTAAAAAGGCTCTTCTTAACACGATAACATAGTTGGCTTTCTAGCAGATACGCACATAAAAAATTATATATGCTCACTGAAAGAGCTTATATGTGCCAAACCACATGGAACACTGTTTAAATCATCTTGATTTCAGCTCATTTTGATTTGAAATAAAAGAAAAACACTCGTCATGAGCTGAACCACAAACAACAGTTTGTTTAACAGCCATAGTTCATGGGGCACTCTCCAGCTTTCCTCTCGACGGTATCTATATTATACATGAGTTCTCTTTCGGTCATGTGATCCTTAATTTAATAGGATACTCATGTGACAAGCCAAAGCATGATTAATCTCTCTCTCTCTCTCACACAACTTATTTTCATGAATTACATTTTTCTTTTAAATGTATCTTGATGATCTTTCAAGTCCTAAATGTTCATGAATCTTTAGGCCATTGACTTTTCATGCTTCTTAGAATATGAGAATAGTTTCCTCAGGTCTCCATGGTAAAGCCAGGTCATGTTATAAAAGTAAGCTTATTAACTTCTAAGGGAAGGTGCAAGCAATCATCTAGACCTAGGATGTGTTATTGTACGTGTATGTATATATTAGTTAGGATATTATTGTTATTTATTTTTCTTATTATGGACATTTTTGTCATTTTAATGTAAAGTCCAAGGACTTGATGCCCTAATAGATGATATTAGGACAGTATGTAATAGAAGAGAGAGAGGGGGTGACCCTCGAGTAGAGGGCCAACCCTCCGTTCTTCGTATCGTGCATTGCATGTTGCTTCCTATTTCTAACAAAAAGAGCAGTTGTAGAACTAAGAGCAAGTATGGAGCACCGAGAAAGGTGGCATAAACAACACCGCCATCGAAAGATGGCTGGTGCATATAGGCGCGGATAAGCAGAGGATTGAATTAGACGTGTTAGGTACTGCGCTGGTTGATATGTATGCGAAATGTGGTTGTATCGAGAGGGATCGCCCACTATTTGATGGAATGCCTCACAACGATGCTATGGCATGGAACTCCATGATTATGGAGTTTGGCAATGCACGGGCTTGCAAAAGAGGCATTGTACGTCTTCTCTTGTATGAGGATGGCGGGTGTGAAGTCAAACGGAGTCACGTTCATTGGGGTGCTGCCAGCATGCATTCATGGAGGTCAGGTAGTCCAGCGGAAGTACTACTTTGACGTGATGACAAGAACATGGAATTTCACCGCAGATGAAGCATTATGGATGCATGGTTGTCCTTCTTCGCCGTATTGGGCTTCTTGATGAAGCGCAATAGTGTTTAAGAGGCATGTCAGAGGAGCTATATGCCTTCGCACAGGATGTGATGTTAAGGGTTCAGAGGGCCGGCTATGAGTTTAAAACATATGTGGTTCTGCACGATTTTGGGGAGGAAGAGAAAGTGAATTTCCTCGCCCAGCACTGCGTGGCATTTGGGTTAAGAAAGATAAGAGCACCAATTATTAATCAGATCGTGAAGAACCTCCGTATCTGTTGTGATTGTCATGAAGTTATGAAGATTATCAACAAGACTTTTGATCGAGTGATTATCATTGGGGATCGGGTTAGATTTCATTGCTTTATTGATGGATTATTCTCTTAAAAGGAATATTGGTGATACCAACCATCTGCCTTAGAAAAGAGAAACTTCCTGCTTATGCCCCACTCCTCGCCGAGAAAGAAGGATTGTTCTTTATGGAAAAGTCTGTCCTGGATGCGAAAAAAGTCAAAGTAGTTGTTGAGGTTGTCATCAAAGAGATCTACAGTAATGTTGGCCGAAAGGTCTCGAATTGTGAAGCATACAAGAAAGATCCGTCAATGAACCGAGAAGACAGATCCCATGGGAAGATTATTGAAGTGCTACAAATGTTGCAAAGAGAATGTTTGCTGCATAAGTGGTTATTGAGCCATGAGGGTTGTAGTTGGTTGTTGGAAGTTTGCAGCCATGAAGGTTGCTCAGTGAACAATCATGGAGCTAAGCTTGATGTTAAAGTAATTGGTAATTTAGAAAGTAATTCCTTTAAAATATTTCAAATACGTTTTATACCAAAACTAAATCTTAATCTCTTTTCGGTTTTTCAAATTTGTAATAATGGTTGCATTGTTACCTTCTCACCAAATGGATGTACGATGCAAAATCATCTATCAAAGAAGGTGATTGGGCAAGGACATAGAGAATGTGGTCTCTACGGCACAATAATTTAATTATGTCAAATTTTGAAACTTGTGGGATTAATTGTAATAATTTTGAGCTTTAGCACAAAAGGATGGGACATCTTTATGTAAGTAAAATGAACAATTATCTATGGATAAAGATTAATTAAAAGAATGATTTTATTTGTAAAGATTGTATTTTTGGCAAAGCACACCATTCACCATTTAGCAAAAGAACATTTATCATAAAAAAAGTCCTTTGAATTAGTGCACTCTGATGTTTGGGGATCCGCTCTCATAATCTCAAAAGGAGTGTGGCCTATTATGTTATTTTTGTAGATGATTTCACTCAACACACATATATTTCTTGAAACATAAATCGAAAGTTTTTAAATATTTTTTATTTTCCTCAATATGATCGAGACCCAATTTGAAACTAATATCAAAATCTTAAGAACCGACTCTGGGGGTGAATATCTCTCAAATGACTTCAAAAATTATCTTCAAGAAAATGGAATTTGGCATTAAAATTCTTGTACCAAAACTTCTCGACAAAATGGTTTAGCTGAAAGAAAACATAGGCATATTATTGAAACTACTATAACTTTATTGTTAGCTAGTAAAGTTTCCAAACATTTTTGGGCCAAAGTCACTCTAACTTTCATATATTTGATAAATAAGATGCCATCATCCAAACTTGAAAATTGTTTTCTCATAGAAAAATTGTATTCAAATAAACTTAGTTATGATCGGTTGAAAGTCTTTGGACTTAAGTGCTATATTTTTTCCTTGGGTATGATATTGATAAAAAGGCGTACAGATGTTATAACCCAAAAGAAGATAAACTTTATGTGTCTCGAAATGTCAAATCCTTTAAAGATGAATGTTATTATGGAAATGAGTCTCAAACCACACAAGATAGTTATACATTTTTGGATGAAATCTCTAATGAAAAGTTAGATGAGAATGAGAAAGTACAAGAGGATAGCATGGTTTAACTAGAAGATGAATCTAGAAACCTTGAAACTAGAGAAGAAACTCTAAGACCCTTTGAACATCATTATGTAAGGAGGAATAGAGAAAATGATAATGATCCTAGCAAAAGAATCAAACAATCCCCTCGAATATTTATGTCTTATAAATCATTTCAACCACAACATAGAAACCACATAGCTACCATATCAAATATCCTTGAACCCAATCATTATGACCATGCAAAAAATAACTTAGAATGGAGGAAATATATGAATGATGAATTAAAAGCTCTAGAAAGGAATTGGACTTCGGATATTCTTTCGAAATCTAAAGAAAAGAAAATTATTGGTTGTAAATGGGTCTATAAGGTCAAAACTCATAGTGATGGTTTCATTGAAAGGTACAAAGCAAGACTTGTAGCTAAGGGGTACTATTAAGAATACGTGATTGACTATAAAGAAATTTTTGCTCTTGTTTCATGTACGACTACTATTCGTATTTTAATTTCTATTTGTGTAATTAAAAAATGATATATATATATATATATATATATCAATTGGATGTTAGAAATGTTTTTTTGAATGAAAATATTAGTGAAGATATCTATATGTTTCCTCTTCAAGGATTCATTGCTGTAAGTAACTATGTTCTTAAACTAAAAAAGGCTTTACATTGACTTAAACAAACTCGTAAGGCTTGGTTTGATAGATTTGAGAATTTTATGTATGCAGGATTTTCACTCTTGTTATAGTGATACTGTTTTGTTTATAAGAAAAATTGATGTAAGTATTGTGATTCTACTTTTGTATATCACTGGAAGTGATGAAAATGAGATATTATAAATCAAAAGAAACTTACATAAAGAATTTGAAATAAAAGATCTCAAACTTCTTAGTTACTTCTTGAAAATAAAAGTAACATGTAGTAACATAGGTTATTTTGTGTCACAAATAAAATTTGCTAATGATATTATTAACAAGACAAGATTGACAGATGACAAGAAAGTGAGCACGTCAGAGATAATGGGGACTAAACTGAGAATCATGGATAGAGAAAAATTAGAAGATCCCATGCTCTATAGACATATGATAGAAGCCTTCACATATCTTACCATCACTCGATCAGACATAACACATGTTGTACAAGTGGCAAATCAATTTAAACAAGCCCTCACGAGTATACACATGAGTATTGTTATGTGGATTGTGAGATACATAAAGGATACACTTGAAAGGGAGATCATTCTAATCTCATCATCTTCATTTAAATTAACTATTTATACTGATGCTGATTGGGGTGGGATGTTAATGATAGACATTCCACCACTGGATTTTGTGTGTGTTTTAGGTGATTCTCTAATCTTTTGGAGATGTAAAAAATAACAGAAGATGTCTTTATCATCTATAGAAGCATAATATAGAGCCACGACTACCACAACTGCCGAGATATCTTGGATCATGAACTCCTAACAGACATGGAGGTTGCCCTGGAGGATTCAACCAAATTGTTTTGTGACAACAAAAGTGCTATGTATATTGCTTTAAATAATATATTTAATAAAATAATTAAACATATTGACATTGACTGGCACTATATTCGGGAGGAATGCTTGAAGAAAAGATTGGCTTTGTGCTATGTTCCTTTAAAGCTACAGTTGATAGATTTCTACACTAAATCTTTGTCAGCCCCTAGATTTATGTTTGTGTCAGATAAACTTTCGGTATATATACTATAAGTTTGATGGGGTGTTAAATTATAATAGGTGAAGTAGGCCAATAGAGTCCATTCGGTATATATACCGTAAGTTTGATGGGATGTTAAATTATAATAGGTGAAGTAGGCCAATAGGGTCCAACTGGTCATCCTAGGAGGACCATTGGGACCATGCCTCAAGGGTCAATCCCTCTTTGTTAGGTAGCCGTTGGGAGTAGTTCCTTTTTCATTCTTTCTACTGACCTTTTAAAAAGCCTCTATAAATAGAGGACATGTGTTATTAATAAATTAAGAGCTTTTAATGCTCACTTGATTTGCTTGTTGTTTGTTATTATTCGGTTTGACTTACACACCAAGTGTTTGGTGGTTTGTTTGACGATTTGGCTTATTGAGAATCTTTGAGAATCACTTGATGACATTGGCAAGATATTGGTGTTATTTTTACAAGGATCACCCCATTTTTCTAGTTTCTATATGAGGTCCTTTTCTCATTTTATAGATCTATCTGTTTGAAGGAGATTAGTCCACTTGTTTTTACAAGAATCGCCCCATTTTTCTAATTTTTGTATGAGGTCCTTTTCTCATTTATAGATCTCTGTTTGAAGGAGATTAGTCCACTTGTTTTTCCAAACTTCCAGTCTTCTGTTGGTTCATTGCTTTGTTGTTATCTCGTAAATTTACCATTTTTGTTATGTGCATGCTTTTGAGAAGAAATTAAATAAGTTGAGAGAGTACATTTTGGACTTAATTTTAGTGGCTAATTGGGCACATGTTTCCTGCTCAGTAGTGAGTGACACACATGTCAAATTATGATATCAATCTCAGAGGTGTAAAAGTATGAAGTCAAATGTGGAATCAGTTCTGTTTTCTTATAATACATATTTAAGCACTTCTCAAGTTGAAATATTTATATCACTCGAGCACTGATCATGATTTTTTTTTTGATATATGATGATTGACTAATTATTGGTTCATAATGTTGCTGGATCAGCAATAATTTATGCAAAAGGATATATAAAACTGTATATAAATTGAGCGATTGCTACTTTTGTATGTTGAGAATTCTAGTTCCTAGACTACTGCATCTGTCCTATAGATGCTCCATAATAATCACAAAGTGCTTCAGAGCACCTATATTGGCATAATTTTTTTAACTAGTTTTTCATCATGCGCTTATTTTGTAATCCTGTGAGGACTTAGTTGGTCCTTTTACTGAGGTGTTCTCTTGTTTCTCCATTAGTTTTCCTATATTATGTGTTATGCATTCTTGTCAATCATATGATCACTTTACCCTAGTTTCTGATACTTCATCTTTCATATTATTGGCTTCTTTTTTCAGCCTCAGTGAGAGACCTTATACAACAAACGTACACCTGGATAAACAAAGAGCCAAGCTAAATCATGTTATTGGCTGAATATTGGCCCTTTGTAGGCGTTTTGCTAATTTGACATTGCGTCACAGAGCTCCTTATAGGGTGGTTGGGAACACAGAACGTTGGTTTTCACAAACTAGTGGAGACCTTGGTTTCTGGTAAAGCTGTTTTTTCTTTCCAGATCAAGTCCTCGGTTTTCCTTCATGTGCTAATTCCTGTACCCATTGCATATTCTGGTAACTCTGTAATACCAAGATCTGTTCAACACGTTTTCATGTTTCTGCTTTACACATCACTCCTTGTATCCATTATTTTATCTATTTCGTACACTAGGTAACTATGGCAGCAAGAGTGCTTAAAGGGTTTCTTCATCCTCTTCTCATGAACTCCCTAAAAGTCTCATCCTCTTTTTCCTCTGCGCATTCTAATGTTACAAATCGTCTTCCATCAATAACTGCAACTCTCCTTTTCCATGAAAGTGTGCATCATCCATGGACTCCTTTTCTGAAGTTACAGCCAGCAGTTATGCATATTCATAGTTTGACTGGCACACGACTGCCCAAACGACGTCCAAGTGATAAGCCACGAAGGAAAAGGGCAAGTTTGAAACCTCCAGGTCAGCCTTGTAGAACTTCCATCTTTCTTATGACATTTTTAAACGGAGAGCTGTTGTAAACTGAGACTCATTAAGTTCTTGTGGTTATGGGTTTATTGTTAAACTGCAGGTCCGTATGCTTGGGTGCCATATGTACCCGGAGAGCCAATAGCTAGCAATCGGCCCAATGAAGGAAGCATGAAGGGTAGGAAACAGAGGAAGCGAATGAAGCAACGTCGAGATTTTATATTGGTAAGAAACTCCATTGAGTGGAGCACAAAAGTGCGGGGAAGAACTTTTTTCATGCATGTAATAACTTGTCTTTATGTGTATGCCTGGAACGGCTGTCATGTCTTTTGAATCCAGTCTTGACCTTGCAACGATAATCGTGCTGGAGATATGCAATGTAGTAGTTATGGTTAATAATACAGAAGAGCAATTTTTATTTAGGCACAAATCAAGTAGTGGAGTAACATTTGGAAGTTACCTAACCTGCTAGCACTAGGGTTTCATAGGGTAGTTGGAATACTTCACCTGGAATTATTTAATAAAAGGCTGGACTTATATGGAAGTTCTCACGTTAATCTCAACATGAGAAATTGTATTCTCTCCTATAAGTGAGGAATCATAATGTACGACGGTGTCTTATGTACAAATTCTTCAAATAGATGATAAGTCTCTAATTTGGATTCTACGACATCATTCACCCGCAATAAAAACCTTAAAAGCTAGTGATTCATAGCAATTCTGAATCTTGACAATACTCAATCCCTTCTTTTTTAATGTGTCATCAATGTTAACTCTACCTTCTAAATAACAATTGACATCAGGCCTGGATTTGGGAAGCCATCACACAGCCTGATAGGCCTAGCGGGAGGTTTTGTCACGCAACAAACTCTTTATCTGTGCTTGTCTGAGGGTCACCTAGGTCATCTGTGTAAGCAAGTGTAAAAGTGAAGTGCCGGTCCCTTTAAGAAAGTGCTCTCTTGGTTGAGATTCATGTCTACCTTGATAATGATTTACACTTGTTTTTATCTTCCCTTTAAGTAAATTTGCTGCTGATGTTGTATTGGGTTTCGCACATTGTAAAGCCGTTGCTTTTCTTGTTGCCATATTGTTTGATACTTTTTTCGTTTTCTTTGATTCCATTTTTCTGCAATATATACTTTTTATTTGGTCCTGTTCAGTAAGCTGTCTATTACAATCATATACGCAACTTTTTGTTGGATTCTTAATGCTTAATTGCCAATATCGTTATCCGTGTCTGCTGAACTTTGTTGGATGTGGTTGCCTAAATCAAAGCAGCAAGGGAGAGGAGGAATATGGAGAGGATATAGCGGAAAATGGCTGTTGTTGCTACAGAACGAGCTTGGGCTCAACGGTTAGCAGAGCTTCGGAAACGTGAAGCGGAAGCTAAGGAGTCCGCCATATAACAAACCTCACAGCATTATGATTATGATGAAACGGGAGATGACTTTGCTTAACCCATGTGCTGTGTTTTTTCTTTATTTTGTCACAAATTTTAAAATTAGTTTGTTGAATCGACGGATTATTGTCTTAAAAGTATCTTTCTGTGCTACATTTTTGAGGCAGATGACTGTTCCAAGCACCTGCCTCAACCATCCTCATATTGATATCTGAGCAAGCTTCATATTAGAAGAAAAAAAAGGAAAAAATAACATCCAGAAAAAATACAAAAACTCTCAGCATCGAGTAGGTAAGCTCTGGCCTTCCATTCAAAACCTAGACTATCAAAACCTATGCTTACTAATCCACGTAAATGCCTCCAATTTTCCTTTTCTTTGTCTGTGCTTCATGTCATGCATTAAAAATATATGACGGGACTTGCTTGTCATGCAGAAGGCACGACAAGATGCACAAACGATGGGATGGCATATAGAGGCAAACCTATTCGTCAGGGTTTGGAACCTTGCTGGTTCTACATTGTTAATAACATGTCCTTTGTAAACGACTCGTTTAGTTCATTATATTCGTGAGCTTGAGTTTGGTACTTTGACTTAATCATAAATATGACTGCAGTTTGAACACCTCATGTTTGGTCGTTGGCTTCTTGAGTCATTTAGGGTAGTATCCAAGTGAATCGAACTAGGTTGCCATATAACAAGTCAGACGCCTTCCCGTTATGCTAAAGCCATTGGGCTCCAAGTTTAATATGGCTTGCTTCATGAATAGATTACACGTGCAATTTGGTAAACAATAAGTTGGTCTATCCTTGGCATAAAATTGTGCATTTCAGTCTATATAATTATAATAGATGTATCGGCGAGATAAAAGATTGTGAGCATAATCGTTTGAAAAGCCTCAAGAACAGTAGTTTCTTCAGTTTTACAATTATACAACTCCAAGTCATCATATACTTCTAATCATACAACTTGCTTTCAAGATTTGTGGGGAGTTGGGAGCGGGAACCAGATAATTAGCTTTGCAGTACAAGAGATCTATTAAGAATGATGTCATCAGTGGAAAAGTCTGCTGCCTTTCTGTAAGTCCCGCGACCAAAATCAAGATTGTACGAGTCAGCAAGGCCTTCAACTAAGCCAAATTCTGGTGTCCATCCCATCTCTCTGGTGGCTTTCTCAATTGACGCAAAGAAATGATGCAGTTTAAGAAACCAATCGTGAGTTCGCTTTATGGCGCTAAGATGACCAACAGTAAACCATACAACTCTCTCTCTCTCTCTCTCTCTCTCTCTCTCTCTCCCCTTCATTATTTTATACACACATATACACCCTTCCATCGATATTCCACCATTGATTTGTTTTATTAGGATGGCCAACTTTAAAAGTAGTCACCTGATTAAATAAATGCACAGGTGGTTAACCATCCTGATTAAATAAATCACTGGAAAGGACATTAACAAAAGGGTTCATATGAGAGTAAAAATGTGACATGAATTTTAACTTTTAAGAGGGGTTTTCATTTTCTAGCAGGGGCACATAGGAAATTTTCTTAAAGAAAAGGGCAGTCTAAAGTGTGATTTTGCAAAATAACCACACAATTATTATCTCTATCCCAAAGCCTCGGAACCATTTATTTCTCGTTGCTACGATAAGCATAAGATTTTATAAGGGCCCAAGAATTAAAAGCACCTCTTGGTGCTTTTTATGGAACTTATTATTAAAGAAAATAACTAATGGTGCTTTTTGCTGATAAAACAGTTTCCGTACATTGGAAAAAGTACAACTTATATTGTGGTTTTTGGTATGGCAAGTTTTTCCAAAGAACATATGGAACTAGAATTATAGACCTCAAGTGCATTGGACTTGACCACACAATACTTTCCTTGCCTGCGTGTGTTTGACTTGGTCATGAAGAACGAAAACTTGAAGAAACAGTTGACTTCTAGTTGAAACATGGCATATGTATTCACTATTTTAAAGGAAGTGTTTAACAGTTTGTCAACTCCGCTCATGTAAGAGATTACCCTTGTATGGTCGGTCTCAAGCCCGGATAAAGGAGGAGGATTGCGTTAGGCTTCCGACCATCAGCATAATACATTGTCGGACTTATTTAATATGAATTTTACAAATTATGATAGGGCTATGTGAAGAGAAAAAAAACCATGTACCCGACCCCATCTAGTATGGGAAAAGGCTTAGTTGTTGTTGTTTAACAGTTTATCACTGAAACCCTTTAGGAATATTTTCTTTAGTACACCCATACCTGATCCCTTAAAGGAAATGCCTTCTTTTTGCCAAAATCATAGTCCTTCGGATTCTAATGAACAATCTCTGGTTCTGGAAATCCACCTGCCTGCAATCAGAATCAAAGACAAGAACAAGTTCTTCCTTGACATATTTCAACTTCTAAATACAGAACAAATTCCACAAGAAGTGGGCATTACCTTAACACAAGCTCTCGCTAATCCATCAAAAGTAACATACTTCGACCCTGAAATGTTGTAGAGTTGCTTGCTAGCTTTCTCATTACCAAGAACAGAAACAAAGGCTCTAGCAAGATCCTGAAGGATGTATTTGAAAAAATGGGGTAACTTTAGATATTGCATAATGTAACCCTGATTTTAGATGAACTGTGTAGGTACAGCAGGGTTATAGAAGTTTTATATAAACATTGTCAATAAGAGAACCTGCTTTATGATGTAATGTTTTCATCAATGCTTACATTATTAATTTGAAGAAATTTCAAGGCCTTGTACATCTTAAAGTAAGTATTCATATTTAATTGAAAAGATTTAACTAAAAATATAACATTGTTTATTGAGTTAATGAAGTGCTAAAAGGATGCAAAAATCCAGCTTAATGACAATTAATAATTGATATAACCAACTCCATTAAGTGTGGGAGAAGAATCGTTTTAGTTGGATGCATGCAGCATATGAAGCGTTGTCAAGTTACTGTAGCGTGGTTCTAACGCTAAGATATTGGAGAATAACCTAAGATTTAAGCAAATATCAAATAATCCTTTTGGAAAAAATAGTGACGTTAAGTAAAACTTTCGATAACACAAAAAAAATGTGATTTTAAAAGGAATCAAACAAGAATAATCTATACTAGGCAATTGGTCCAAGATTATATAGGGAAGAACATACATACATATACATATATGTAGAGACATACATATGTGTGTACACACACTCATATATATATATATATATATATATACTTACGCACACACACACATATTACATAGAGAGAGTTATATATATATATGTATATGAATGCATACATACATATATGTAGATATAGATATACGCACACACGTAGACACATGTATGTATGTATGTATACATACATGTATTATGTGTATACATATATACATATATACATATATATATATACATATATATATATATACATATATATATATACATATATATATATATACATATATATATATACATATATATATATATACATATATATATATATATATATATATATATATATATAGAGAGAGAGAGAGAGAGAGAGAGAGAGAGAGAGAGTAACCATGTTGGCGAACAATTAGAGCTGGCAATTTAATTACCACACATGTTTATGATTAAGATTAGTTTAAGATGTTCCAAGATTCGTGGGTCAATTATTGTAGTGTTTAATCATAAGTTCTTTGAAACAACCATTTATGAGGTCACATTAGATTTAAAACTAAATTTGATTTCACTTCAGAGAATTGTAAGTCTGAAAATTGTGACATGAATTGTTAGTTGAGTGGATGTCGAGCAACCATATCTGTCAAGGGGCCTTTTGCTTATAAATAGAGGCACTCTTGAACGGTCTCAAGCAAAGCAAAATCTTGATCGATCGGCAACTTCTCCTCCAATAGCCCAGCGAAGTTCTTTAGGAAATCCCAAAAATGGTGGCGAACAGTCTCCAACGCTGGAGGAATTGGCCTACTGGCCAGCCCAACCGTATGATCTCTCACATACACACACACACTCTCTTATATACATGACACATTCATTTTGCATTTGTTAAGAAAGAACATTCATACGCCATGATGTCGATTTTCATGGTCTTTAAAGGATTTTTAAGCTCTCTCTCTAGTACTGTATAATTGCCTTTGTAATACAAGGGTCCATGTGCTTATCCAAATTCATGTCCAAACGCTATTGAAGCTAATCTCAATCATGGAAAGGTTTGAATGATTGAGATTAGAAAACAAAAAATGAAAAGTATATATAAAAGAAATCAAGTATCATGCAAAAAGAGTATGTATTTTTATTTTTTATTTTCAATCTCAAACTAACTACTGACAAGACAAATGATAGGATTCTATGGAAACAAATAATTCATGTAGTTGACCCCGTCTAATATTCTCAAATACCGGTGATCGATATTTGTTTCTAATAGAATTTGCATATGAACGGTTTTTTATATATAAAGAGAGATAAAAGAGAGAAGAAAAAGAAAATTTCACTTACAAAATATTTGGATTGAGTTATTTTGACTTAAAAGGCTGATGTCATCTATCATTAGATTTTCACTTTTGAATACATTGATCAGTAACCTGACGACAAAGAGATTCAACGGTTTGAAGCTGGCAAAAGCTTTTCCTGTACGAGTTTTTGTCATTTTCGAAAATTCTGGCCGTATACAGAGCGTAACGGATAACCTTTTCCCCCTCCACATTCGAAAAACGATTGTTCCAAAAGCACAACACATTTTCCGATGCAGAAGGTCGCATAGAAGCATGAGAGTCGATCCTTTCATGCACATGGAGCCAAACGCCTTGCTGGGGGGTCTACAAAATCCCACCTTACCTTGGCATTCGTACTTCGAAGTATTTTTTTTAAAACTATTCAGCCATGAAGCTTTAGGCCATTCACGGGCAATCGCGTGCACGCGCCACCCACACACATTCAGGAACGCCATTCGCATTTTTATGTAAGTTTAATTGCAGAGCTTTCTTTCTGGGGAAGTTAGCCTTTTTTTCGTATTTTATTTCTTCTACAAATTTCGCAAAATAGTTACGACCTCACAGTGAACTTGATCACGGCAACAAGGAAACTGACGAGCAAGCCTTTTGGTGCTGGCATACTTTCGGAGTTCGACACCACAAGGACGGTGCAGGCCATATTCGATGAGAAGCTTGCATGCATGCTGGTCTACTGGGGTGACTACCCCAAGGAGCTGGTGGACGAGGCACACAAGGCTGGAGTCAAGATTTTGCACCAGGAAAAAAAAACTATTTACCCTTTCTTATATATATATGTGTGTATGTTCGTGTTTGTTTGTTGGGGGCATGGGCGGGCGTATATATGTACATATAATATATATTAAAGAATAATATGCGTTTCCATACACACGCACACAATATATATACATATACATAGTGTGTATCTGTGTGATTCTCGTAAATAACCTAGTTAAAGCTTGCCTAAAGGGTCAAATCATATTGGGAACTAGATCGAGAGTTCTAGCTCAGTGTCCATTTGGTAGGTGGGAGATGAGAGAGGGACCAATCTAACTTGCTCATGGTTATGCATAGAATTAATGTCGGTTGGTTAAAATGGAGAGGAGCATTATGTATTTTATATGATAAGAAGATATAATTAAAGTTGAAAGACAAATATTATAGAGCAGCAATTAGACCTACTGGGTTTTATGGTTTTGGGTGTTGGGCAGGTAATCATCAACATGTACAAAAGATATTCGTAGCAAATTGGGAATAGAACCAATAGAAATAGAGGATAAAATGAGAAAAAAATTGTTTAAGATAGTTTGGACATTTAGAAAAACAACTAAAGAACGCTTCCGTAAGAAGATATGAAAAACTACATTGTTAAAATGTTAAAAGAAGAAGAAGATGACCACACAAGTGTTGAAAATAAATAATAAAGAATGATGTAATTTATATTGAGTTAATTGTTAACATGGTACATGATAAGAATATGTGGAAACAAATAAACCATGTTGTCGAATCCTTTAGTATCGGAAAAAGCTTAGTTGTTGTTGATTTCATTCTATTATGATCTGTCATTTTTAGAGTTAAATGCTTATATGACATAAGATATGGCAACTAATTAGAATCCCGTCTTACTTAGTGCAGGATAAGGCTCAGCTTTATTTCAGTTTTGATTAGTTGGTATTTTATTCTTTTCTTGTCACATTGCAAAGAAAATGGCAAAACCTTTTGAAATTCTATGATTTAAAAGTCGATCATCATTATTCTAAGCATATAATTTGTCTAAGAATCACATTTGACCCAAATTAATGATTCAGCACGATGGTGAAAGGGCCACACAATCAACAAAGCTGGGGCGGGTTTGAAAGGAGATGTTGGACTTCATTTTAAATACCTACTTTTCTGCTGAACTAAACTAAACCTAACTAGGTTTTAAATTATCATTTATGTAATTTGTTCACAAGTGCTTTGCATTGACGTGCGTAGGGTATCTTATGTTTTGTGCAGGTTGGATCTGTGAAGGATGCGGAGAAGGAAATTGCTGCCGAAGTTGATTGCATTATTGCTCAAGGAGTTGAAGCAGGAGGTCACGTCATTGGACACGTGAGCTGGCTTGTTCAACAATGACGATCATCTTCTTGTCATTTTTACTACATATAAGTGATTTGCAGTTTAACTGTGATATTTTTCGTGGCATTTATTCTCCATGGTTTTTGTAGATCCACAAAACAGGTGATTTCTTTTATGTATGTGAAGTTGAAGGTGCTAATTGACTTTTTAATGTGAATAATACAGGTGGGCTTTGCTGCCGAGGGTTGTGGACATCGTCGGAGATAGAGACATAGCAGTGGTGGCTGCCGGCGCCATCACCGACCCTCGTGGTTACGTTTCCGCTCTCGCACTTGGTACGAAGGGGATACGCATGGGAACAAGGTGATCTCACACAATATTCATCATCATTAGGTGCAAGAGAAACTCAGTGTTGTGTTGTAGCCCTTAAGGTTTGGAATCAGCATTAAACGGACTTGGATTTAGCTCCCCAAAAAGGTTCAAATCAAACAGCTTCCTAATTCTTTGAGAATTGAACATTACAGGAGGTTGTTGGGAACTCGAAAGCAAATATTTTGGGTTTGCCTCTCATGGTCACCATAGAATTCGCCAAATCGACCTTAGATTTCCAATATAAAAAAATGAAAGCATCAATAGGTAGCATTTTCAAAGCATTTTCCTGTGCGTGGATGTGTCTGTGTGTGTGTGTGTGACGAGAGAGAGAGAGAAACTGCTGAGTAAGTCTAAGCAATTCGTGATTGTTGGTGTGTGCTCAAAATGGAAAAACAGGTTCGTTGCATCGAAGGAGGCATACGCACACGACTACTACAAGCAACAGTTGCACCATTACACAGAGGCCGACACGGACTACACCGACCTCTACAGCTGCGCTTCTTGGCGCGCAATCGTCCGTTGCCTCAACACTCCCTTCCACAACCAATGGAAGAACGCACCAGAGGACGTGGAGAACGACGATTCCCAGCCCATCATAAGCTATTCCATCATTCACACCGAGGTATTTTCTTCCTCTCTACTACTCTTTAAACTTCTTTCACAAGTTGATTAATCCTTGAATAAAATACAATATTTTTCAAATAAATCTGGTTCAATCTGATGATTTCAGAGACACCAAAAACTTTCTGAAGTCTTTCTCAATTGTTTTCATCATTGCTGACGAATGGAATGCTTAATTATATTGATCTAACAGCAAGCTGTTCTTCGCGATTCGCGGGGCAAGTTGCAAACCCAGCTACTGCAGGAGAGCTGGAGAATATGGTTATGTATGGAGGACAAGGTGTCGGTTTAATCACGGAGATTCTCCCAGCGGGAGATAGTCACCAATTTTGTCGAAGAAGCAAAGAAGATCATCAAGGAGTTAAATGAGAAATATGCCACTGAGGAGACTACAACCGCTTCATCTTGATCATTGGGTTCAGCTGAGGGCTAATAAGTGTGACATCTTTCAGACCAGGTCTGAATCAGCTTTAGTAGTTGTGTGAATTGCTGAAGGAGCTTTAGTGTTTCGTGGTTGATGCCCCATGAATAAGCTTTGACAACTCTTGAGAGGTTTAGCTCCAAATCTCTTGGAGTTTGCTCACAGCTTTGACTCGTCTTTTTCCTTGTTCGTATATTGTATTTTCCCATGTTTTAGTAATAAAACGGATCTTCTATCTATGTTTGATCGTGGTGTGACTGTTTCTTCTTATGAACTTACTGCAACGCAAATATGAGAGGAAGAAGCCGAGCATAGCATTCAAAATGCAATGCATTTGATTGCATAAATGATTCAAAAGAGAGCCGAAACAAATAAAGAAAATCCATGGCGCGCCAATGAAGTGAATGTTGGTAGGTGGTAAGAGAGAGAGAGAGAGAGAGAGAGAGAGAGAGAGAGAGAGAGAGAGAGAGAAGCGACTATCTCGCTGTCTTCACCTGCGCTGAACCGCCAAAAGTAGGCGCCCACGCAAACAGGAGCTGCACTGCACGGCAATTGGAACGGTGTAGCCCAACGCACCGGATGCCTGAAGATTCAGGGGCACGATACGCAGACCCAGGCTACAAACAATGCTCCAATTACTAACCCGTCTGCAGGGCACCTGACAGATCAGAGGCAGAACAGATTAACGTTTGAAGTGAATTATATTCGTTTCAAATTAAAATCGGATCAAATCAACATATCCAATGATGCTCTAAACAATAGAATAACTCATGCTTCTAATATTATGCATGTTGTTGTTTAGAAATATTACGAAAAAGATGTAGTTTCATGTTCAGTTTGGATTCTAGTAAGGTCAGGTTTCCAGGCTCCGTTCAGGTAGAGTCGCTGCAAGTTTTATGTATGCTTTTCAAAGAACCATTTGAATTTGGATGTCAGCTGGTTCGAATCAAAGCCAGCTTGAATCAAATATTACAGATGACATGCTTTCATTAGTTGAACAAGGAATTAAGAGTATATATATCATTTGTATTTTGTAGAACTAGTCATGCTTTTTATTTCCACGGTCAAAATTTTGGCGCTTCTGTGTTGGCAAAACCTTTATTTAACCCCAATGTAGTTTCGATCATTTTAATTTGGTGATCACCCGTTTTCACAGACTAATAATCTCAGTCACCGGTTTCAAAAGTTAAAGCACAAAGTTTTACCCCAATGTGAGTTTGTGGCGCTTTCAAATTAAAGAGCGGGAAGCATTTGCCATCTCGCTAACCTTCCTAAAAGTTGTTCCTTCTCTCTCTATAAGAGGGAGTCTCAACTGAACCTTCCTAAAACTTGCCTCTCTCTCTCCCTCTCATGAAACTTTCACAAGCGTCTAAAACTTGGAGCGACATGCTTGCCGACTCATCGAGGCAGAAATCCACACTCTCTCTTCCTCTCTCTCATTTGATCCCTCTCGCTTAGATACAGAGATATCTAGATTTTGTTGTAAAACCGAGCAATGGGCTGGGTTGTGCAACGATGCAGACGAGGTTGCAGTTGTGGGATAGCCTCGAGATCTTGCACGCTTCAAAACATTTCGACAGCCAGAAATCCACACTCTCTCTTCCTCTCTCATTTGATCCCTCTCGCTTAGATACAGAGGTATGGTTTGGGTTGTGCAACAATGCAGACGAGGCTGCAGTTGTGGGACAGCCTCGAGATCTTGCACGCTTCGAAACATCTCGACTTCCTGAAATGCTGATGCAGTTGAAGAAGCCACAGTCGGCGATCGCTCCGAGCACAAGGTTCCCAACGATCGTATGCTTCCTGAAAGTCGTCACGCTAGGCAACCATGAGAACAACCTCTCTGACTCATCTTCAGACCTCCTCCACAACTTCCGCCACACTATGGAGACGGAGGTGCACAACTTTCACGACTTCCTCTGCAAGGTTCATACCCTCCCCCATTCCTTGGTTCTTCCCTTCTTCTCCTTCGTCGTCTCCTATGTGACTTAACCTTGCCCCGCTATTCTCCTTTCTCCGTTTCCGTTATTGGTTCGTCGTTACAATTTGACACCCTACAGGTAAGTGTGAAGAACAGTGTTCTCTTGGATTGTGGTTTGGTGTTTTGTGTTTCTTTGGGTCAAAGAAATAAAAAAAAGAACGAAGAGCGATCCAAGGTTAGGACAGATCAGAGGCAGAACAGATTAACGTTTGAAGTGAATTATATTCGTTTCAAATTAAAATCGGATCAAATCAACATATCCAATGATGCTCTAAACTATAGGATAACTCATGCTTCTAATATTATGCATGTTGTTGTTTAGAAATATTACGAAAAAGATGTAGTTTCATGTTCAGTTTGGATTCTAGTAAGGTCAGGTTTCCAGGCTCCGTTCAGGTAGAGTCGCTGCAAGTTTTATGTATGTTTCAAAGAACCATTTGAATTTGGATGTCAGCTGGTTCGAATCAAAGCCAGCTTGAATCAAATATTACAGATGACATGCTTTCATTAGTTGAACAAGGAATTAAGAGTATATATATCATTTGTATTTTGTAGAACTAGTCATGCTTTTTATTTCCACGGTCAAAATTTTGGCGCTTCTGTGTTGGCAAAACCTTTATTTAACCCCAATGTAGTTTCGATCATTTTAATTTGGTGATTACCCGTTTTCACAGACTAATAATCTCAGTCACCGGTTTCAAAAGTTAAAGCACAAAGTTTTACCCCAATGTGAGTTTGTGGCGCTTTCAAATTAAAGAGCGGGAAGCATTTGCCATCTCACTAACCTTCCTACAAGTTCTTCTTCTCTCTCGATAAGCGGGAGTCTCAACTGAACCTTCCTAAAAGTTGCCTCTCTCTCTCTCTCATGGAACTTTCACGAGCGTCTAAAACTTGAGCGACATGCTTGCCGACTCATCGAGCCAGAAATCACACTGTCTCTTCCTCTCTCTCATTTGATCCCTCTCGCTTAGATACAGAGATATGGGTTGGGTTGTGCAACGATGCAGACGAGGCTGCAGTTGCGGGATAGGCTCGAGATCTTGCACGCTTCGAAACATCTCGACTTCCTGAAATGCTGATGCAGTTGATGAAGCCACAGTCGGCGATCGCTCCGAGCACAAGGTTCCCAACGATCGTCTGCTTCCTCAAGGTCGTCACGCTAGGCAACAAGGAAAACAGCCTCTCCGACTCATCTTCACACCTCCTCCACAACTTCTGCCACACTATCGAGACGGAGGTGCAGAACTTTCTCGACTTCCTCTGCAAGGTTCGTACCCTCCCCCATTCCTTGGTTCTTCTCTTCTTCTCCTTCGTCGTCTCCTATGTGACTTAACCTTGCCCCGCTATTCTCCTTTCTCCGTTTCTGTTATTGGTTCATCGTTACAATTCAACACCCTACAGATAAGTGTGAAGAACAGTGTTCTCTTGGAAAGTGGTTTTTGGTGTTTTGTATTTCTTTGTGTCAAAGAAATAAAAAAAAAGAACGAAGAGCAATCCAAGGTTAGGAATTTTCTCGATCCTTCAGTTTAAGCAATGTTTCTATGCCGTAGAGTTTATCCTCCCCATCTTTGCCTCCACAGAATCAAAATTCTGAGTTTTATCTCTCCCATCTTCTTTTTGTCACTTTGTACCATCGATTCTTCGTACTGTCTATTGCCGAAATTCGAGGTCCTAGAGAATGTCTTTCATTTTCTCGTTTCTTTTGCCCAATCGTCGTTACGATCCAAGATACTAGCGATTATTCTCCCATCTTATTAGATTTTGCTTCAGATTAGTTGCTTTGAACTCTAGAGATTGTGCTCGCTTTGCGTTGCTTCTGCTGTCTTCTACATTTTACAGTTGAAAACCTAAGATCATATTCCCTTTTCTTTGTATCCCATTCCTATGATGCAATTTCGGAAATTCTCAAGATTTCTCTCGGGTTTTTGTTGCATCTAGTTTCTACTGTCTATCTGTAGTTGCAACTCGAAACTCTAAACGTTGCCTTGGCCAGAGAGAGGCATTTGCGGTGGATTTGGACGAACGTGATGACACCTTTGAAGCTATTTCGAATGGGTTGGGAAGGGAGAATTGGGAGGATCGTTCGTGCCGTCATGGCTACACCATAACTGCAACAAAGGCTCCATCATCAGCGGCTCCATGAGAGTCCGTGTTGATTTTTCCGATTTCTTTTGTAGGTTTCCTTTGGTTGATTGAATGGACCGATGGGTGTCTCTCATAAAAATGAGATGCCGATGGAGAACAAAATACTAGTTAGGGCGTCACAACGGTCGAAGATTGTATCCATTCCAGAGAGAATGTTAAGGTGAATGCCAACATTTTGATGACCGAGGATGTCCGCGGCCCTGGAACCATGGGATCTTCTATAAGGAATTACGCAAGAACGAAAAGGTACCAATGGTTTCTCAGTTTAGTTTATTATAGTTTCTGTCACATTCGTTCCATTGTTTCTGTTGTTTACATGAAATTCTCGTATACTTTTTGGGGGACCAATTGATGAAAAGTTAATTTTTGTCTCGGAAGGTTTGGATATTCGTTTTATTAGTCTTGTTCATATGTATTTCTGTGTTTCTTGGTGCAAAGACGTCGTCGGCATTCAACATTATACAATGCATAAGATAAAGATGGGCCTTCCGGAGGAGGTACTCTGCTCGATGCCTTTCCGTAGGATGCACTATTTGGAGTGATAGTTTCTGGTTGAATAAGTCTTCATTGACACCCAAATGCTGAAATTTGCTCAGTGGGCAGATATGCAGGACATCTTGTTCTAACTATTAAGCTTGTAATATTCTTTGCCACATTAGTTGACTATAGTTAGCATAAAACTTAAAATCAACCTTAGTAAAGTATTTGATATCTCAGATGTTATAATCAACATTAAAAAAATTCATTAGGATAAGACTTGAAATTAATGTTATCGAAGAACTTTACTGAATCGTTTGTAGGGTTAGATTAAAACTCTAAATCAACATTCGTGATAGATATTAGTTCTTTGTTGGTGTGATTAGGTGGAGACTCCAAATCAACATTAGTTATGGATGAGTTTAACTTTTCGTGCGTGTGGTTAGGCTAAGACTCTAAATCGTTAGGTTGAGACTTCATATCAACATTAGTGGTAGATGGCTATAACTTCTTTGTGTGTAAAGTTAGGCTAAGATTTCAAATCAATACTAGTGAGAGATATATTATCTTTGTTTAGTACAATGTTATTTTTATAGACTTTTAGTCTACGGTTGCAATGTGGTACAACAAAGTGTATAGGATGGTTGTAGGATATGAAATCAACATTAGTTGTGTGGTTCGGATAAAATATGAAATCAATATTAGTGAATTATTTGATATTTTTGATATTGTGGCCCATTGACTTGGAAATCAACATTAATAGAATTCTCTTAGGATAAGGCTTGAAATCAACGTAAGCAACAAATATAACTTAGTTATTTGTATGGTTAGGTTAAGAATCTAAATCAACATTAGTGACATATATAAGTACTTTGTATGTGTAGTTAGGTTGAGATTTCAATTAAACATTAGTGATGGATTGGTATAACTTCTTCATGTGTGCGATTAGGCAAAAACTCTAAATCAATAATAGTGAAGGATATAAGTTCTTTTTTTGTGTGGTTAGGTTGAGACTTTATATCGACATTAGTGATGGGTTTATTTGTGTGTGCAATTAGGCTAAGACTTCAAATCAATATTAGTAAGAGATACATTGTCTTTGCTTAGTAGTGTGTTGTTATTTTAGAATTTTTAGTCTATGGTCGTAATGCTGTACGACAAAGTGTATAGGGTGGTTGTAGGACTTGAACATTAGTTGAGTGTTATTGGGGTAAAACTTCAAAATCAATGTTAGTGAAGTATTTAACACCTTAGATGTTGTAGGGTAGTGACTCATAATCAATAATAGTAGAATTTCGTGAGGGTAAGACTTGAAATCAATGTGAGCGAAGAATGTAACTTAATCAACATAAGTGACGGACTTATTTGTGTGTGTGATTAGGCTAAGACTTCAAATCAACATTTGTGAGAGATAGATTGTCTTTGTTTAGTAGTGTGTTGTTATTTTAGAACTTTTAGTCTATGGTCGCAATGCGGTACGACAAAATGTATTGGGTGGTTGTAGGACTTGAACATTAGTTGAGTATTGTTGGGGTAAAACTTCAAAATCAACGTTAGTGAAGTATTTGATAGCTTTGATGTTATAGGGTAGTGACTTGTAATCAATAATAGTAGAATTTCGTGAGGATAATACTTGAAATCAATGTGAGTGAGGAATGTAACTTAGTTGTTTTTATTTTTAAGTGAAGGCACCAAATCAATATTAGTGACGGATATTTGTTCTTTGTTTATCTGGTTAGGTTGAGACTTGAAATCAACATTAGAGACGGATGTATATAACTTCTTCGTGTGTGCGGTTAGGCTAAGACTCTAAATCAACAATAATGATGGTCATAAGTTATTTGTTTATATGGTTAGGTTGAGACTTCATATCAACATTAGTGGTGACAAATATAACTTCTTTGTCTATGTGGTTAGGCTAATATTTCAACATTTGTGAGAGATATATTGTCTTTGTTTAGTAGTGTGTTATTCCTTTAAAGACTTTTAGTCTATCGTCACAATCACTATTGGCAAATTATGTATGGTGGTTCTACGACTGAAATCAATATTAGTTGAGTGTGGTTGGGATAAAACTTGAAAATCATTGTTAGTGAAGTATTTGATATTTTTGATATTGTGGGCAATGACTTAAAATCAACATTAGTAGAATTTTGTTAGGGTAAGACTTGAAATGAAGGTGAGCGAAGCATGTAACTTAGTTGTTTGTATGTCTTGGCGAAGACCCTAAACAAACATTATTTATAGATATGTTTTTTGTTTTTGTGGTTGGGTTGAGACTTAAATTCAACATCAATCATCGATGGATTTAACTTCTTTGTATCTACAATTTGGGTAGACTCTAACTCAACCTTAATGATGGGTATAAGTTCTTTATTTGTGTGGTTAGATTGAGACTTTAAATTAACATTAGTGATGTACATATAACTTTTTCGTGCATGAGATTAGGCGAAGACCCTCAATGAACATTGTGGATAGATATAAGTTCTTTAAATCAACAATAGTGACAGTTATAAGTGATTTGTTTATGTGGTTAGATTGGAACTTCAAATCAACATTAGTCGTGAATGAATATAACTTTTTCTTATGTGCAGTTAGACTAAGACTATAAATCAATAATACTGACGGTTATAATTCTTTATTGGTGTAGTTAGGTTGAGACTTGAAATCACAATTAATAACAGACGGATATCACTTTTTCGTGTGTGTGGTTAGGCTAAGACTATAAAAAAACAATAATGATGCGCATAAGTTCTTTGTTTAAGTGGTGAGGTTGATACTTCAAATCAACATTAGTAATATACAAATAACTTTTTTGTGCGTGCGGTTTGGCTAAGACTTTAAATCAAGAATAGTTTCAGGTATACACTATTTGTTTATGTGGTTAAGTTGAGACTTCAAATCAACATTATTGACAAATGGATATAACTTCATCAACATTAATCATTAACGGATATAACTTTTTTGTGTGTGTGGTTAAGCAAAAAATCTAAATCGATAATACAAATGCCTATAAGTTCTTTATTTGTGTTTTTAGGTTGAGACGTGAAATCAAAATTAGTGACGGACGAATATAATTACTTCTTTGTGTGTCCTACTAGGCTAAGAGTGCAAATCAACAATAGTGACGACTATAAGTTCTTGTTTTGTTTGCTTAGGTTGAGACTTAAAATCAATATTAGTGATGAACAAATATAACTTCTTCATATGTGCAGTTAGGCTAATTCTATAAATCAACAATAGTGATGGGTATAAGTTATTTGTTAACGTGATTAGGTTGATACTTCAAATCAACATTAGTGACGGTCGGATTTAACTTCATCGTGTGTATGATTATGATAAGACTCTCAATCAATAATAGTGACAGACTTATATAAGTTATTTCTTGGTGTGGTTCTGTTGAGACTTTAAATCAACATTAGTCCTAGACGGATATAACTTTTTCGTGTGTGCGGTTAGGCAAAGACTCTAAATCAATAACAGTGACGAGTATAAGTTTTTTGTTGGTGTGGTTAGGTTGAGATCCAAGATCAACATTAGTGACAACCAGATATAACATTTTTGTGTGTGGGATTAGGCGAAGACCCTCAATCAACTTTGTGGATAGATATAAGTTCTTTGTTTCTGTAGTTAGGTGGACACTTGAAATCAACATTAGTGACGAACAAATATAACATTTATTGTGTACGATTTGGTTAAGACTATAAACAATAATTGTGAGGGCTATAAGTTTTTTGTTTGTTTGTTTAGGTTGCAACTTAAAATTGACATTAATAATGGATGAATATAACTTCTTTGTGTGTGCAGTTAGTCTAAGACAATAAATCAACAATAGTGATCGATATAAGTTCTTTGTTTATATGGTTAGTTTGAGGCTTCAAATCAACATTAGTAACAGACAGATATAACTTCATTGTGTGTATGGGTATGGTAAGACTCTAAATCGATAATATTGATGGGTACAAGTTCTTTGTTGGTGTGGTTAGGTTGAGACTTGAAATCAACATTAGTCATTGATTGATATATTTTTTTGTGTGCGATTCAGCTAAGACTATAAATCAACAATAGTGACGGCTATAATTCGTTGTTGGTGTAGTGAGATTGAGACTTGAAATCAACATTAATAACGGATGGATTTAACTTTTTCGTGCGTGCGGTTAGGCTAAGACTATAAATCAACAATATTGATGCGTATAAGTTTTTTATTGGAGTTGTTAGGTTGAGATTTCAAATCAACAATAGTGATGGATGAATATAAAATTTCATCGTGTGCACGGTTAGGTTACAACTCTAAATCAATAATAGTATCGTGTACAAGTTATTTTTTTGTGTAGTTTGGTTTAGACTTAAAATCAAAATTAGTGATGGGTACATATATGATATAATTACTTCTTTTTGTGTGCGATTACGCTAAGACTCAAAATAAACAATAGTGATGTTTATAAGTTCTTCGTCTATTTCCTTAGGTTGAGACTTAAAATTAATATTAGTGATGAATTGATATAACTTCTTCGTTTGTGAGGTCAGGCTAAGACCCCAAATCGATAATAATGACTGTTGTTTATGTGGTTAGGTTAAGACTTGAAAGCAATATTAGTGACGAACAAATATAACTTCGTCGTGTCTACGGTTAGGGTAAGACTCTAAATCAACAATAGTGACGACTATAAGTTTTTTGTTTATATAGTTAGGTTGAGAATTGAAATGAACATTAGTGATTTTCGTGTGTGCGGTTAGGCTAAGACTGTAAATCAACAATAGTGATGGTTATAAGTTGTTTGTTGGTGTGGTTTGGTTGAGACTTAAATCAACATTAGTCTTGGTCGGATGTAACTTTTTTATGTGTGTTATTAGGCAAAGACTCTAAATCAATAATAATGACGGGTATATGATCTTTGTTTTACTGGTTAGGTTGAGACTTAAAATCAACATTAGTCATCGACGGATATAACTTTTTTTGTGTGTTAGGGAACTACTCTAAATCAATAATAGTGACGGATAAAAATCAACATTTGCCATAAAATGATATATCTTTTTCTTGTTTCGATTAGGCTAAGACAATAAATCAACAACAATGATGGTTGTAATTCTTTGTTGGTGTGGTTAGGTTGAGACTTCAAATCAACATTAATAACGGATGAATATAACTTTTTCGTACGTTCGGTTAGCCTAAGACTTGTAAATAAAAAATGGTGACAGGTAATAGTTATTTGTTTATGTGGTTTTGTTGAGACTTTAGTGATAGACGGATATAATTTCATCTTGTGTACGGTTAGGGTAAGACTCTAAATTAACAACAATGACGAGTGTAAGTTTTTTATTGGTATGGTTAGGTTGAGACTTAAAATTAACATTAGTGATGAACAAATGTAACTTCTTCGTCTGTGTGGTTAGGCTAAGAGTTTAAATCGATACTTGTGATGGGTATTAATTATTTGTTTATGTGGTTAGGTTGAGACTGAAATCAACATTAGTGACGGACGAATTAAACATCGTCGTGTGTATGGTTAGGGTAAGACTAAATCAACAATAGTGATGAGTATTAGTTATTTGTTTTTATTGTTAGGTTGAGACTTCAAATCAATATTATTGAGAGACATATTTAACTTGGTCGTGTGTACGGTTAGTGTAGACTATAAATCAACAATAGTGACAGGTATAAGTTATTTGTTATTGTGGTTAGGTTAATACTTAGAAATCAATATTAGTTGTGGGCAAATATAACTTTTTCGTGTGTGCGGCTATGCAATGACTCCAAATCGATAATACTGATGACTTTAAGTTCTTTGTTGCTGTGATTAGGTTGAGACTTAAAATCAACATTAGTAGTGGACGATTATAATTTCGTCGTGTGTATGGTTAGAGTAAGACTTTAAGTCAACAGTAGTCATGGGTATAATTTCTTTATTGGTGTGGTTAGGTTGAGACTTGAAATCAACATTTAGTTGGTGTGATTAGGTTGAGACTTGATATCAACATTAGTCATGGACGGATATAACTTCATCGTGTGTACGGTTAGGGTAAGACTCTAAATCTTTAATAGTGACGGGTATAAGTTCTTTGTTTGTATAGTTAGATTCAGAATTGAAATAAACATTAGTAATGGACAGATATAATAACTTTTTCGTATGTGCGCTTAGGCTAAAACTTTAAATCAACAATAGTGACGATTATAAGTTATTTGTTGGTGTGGTTAGGTTGAGACTTAAATCAACATTAGTCTTGGTCGGATGTAAGTTTTTCGTGTGTGTTGTTAGGCAAAGACTCTAAATCAATAATATTGACGGACATAAGACCTATGTTTGTGTGGGTAGACTGAAACTTGAATTCAACGTTAGTCGTGGACAGATATAACTTTTTTTGTATGCGGTTAGACAACTATTCTAAATCAATAATAGTGAAAGGTATAAGCTATTTGTTTTTGTGGTTAGGTTAAGACTTAAAATCAATATTAGTTGTGGACATATACAACTTTTTCGTGTGTGTGGCTAGGCAATGACTCCAAATCGATAATACTGACGGCTATAAGTTCTTTGTTGTTGTGATTAGCTTGAGACTTAAAATCAACATTAGTGGCAGATGAATAATAACTCCTTCGTGTGTGCGCTTGGACTAAAACTTTGAATAAACAATAGTGTGGGTATAATATCTTTGTTGGTGTGGTTAGGTTGAGACTTCAAATCAACATTTAAATGGTGTGATTAGGTTGAGACTTGATATTAACATTAGTCATGGATGGATATAACTTCATCATGTGTATGGTTAGGGTAAGACTCTAAATTAATAATAGTATGGGTATAAGATATTTGTTGCTGTGGTTTGGTTGAGACTTCAAATCAACATTTACCGCGTGTGATTAGGTTGAGACTAGATATCAACTTTAGTCATTGACGAATATAACTTGATTGTGTATACGGTTAGGGTAAGACTCTAAATCAACAATAGTGACATGTATAAGTTATTTGTTTGTGTAGTTTGGTTGAGAATTGAAATAAATATTAGTGATGGACAAATATAATAACTTCTTCTTATGTGCCGTTAGGCTAAGACTGTAAATCAACAATAGTGATGGGTATAATATCTTTGTTGGTGTGGTTAGGTTGAGACTTCAAATCAACATTTAAATGGTGTGATTTGGTTGAGACTTGATATCAATACTAGTCTTGGATGAATATAACGTCATCATGTGTACGGTTAGGGTAAGACTATAAATCTTTAATAGCGATGGGTATAAGTTCTTTGTTTGTATAGTTATATTGAGAATTGAAATAAACATTAGTAATGGACAGATATAATAACTCCTTCATGTGTGCGCTTAGGCTAAAAACTTTAAATAAACAATAGTGATGGGTATAATATCTTTGTTGGTGTGGTTAGGTTGAGACTTCAAATCAACATTTAAATGGTGTGATTAGGTTGAGACTTGATATCAATATTAGTCATGGATAGATATAACTTGATCATGTGTACGGTTAGGGTAAGACTCTAAATCTTTAATAGTGATGGGTATAAGTTCTTTGTTTGTATAGTTATGTTGAGAATTGAAATAAACATTAGTAATGGACGGATATAATAACTCCTTCGTGCGTGCGCTTAGGCTAAAACTTTAAATCAACAATAGTGACGATTATAAGTTATTTGTTAGTGTGGTGTGGTTGAGACTTAAATCAACATTAGTCTTGGTCGGATGTAACTTTTTTTGTGTGTTAGGCAAAAACTCTAAATCAATAATATTGACGGGCATAAGATCTATGTATGTGTGGTTAGGCTGAGACTTGAAATCAACATTAGTCGTGGACGGATATAACTTTTTTTGTGTGCGGTTAGGTAAATCAACAATAGTGACGGACGAAAATCAACGTTAGTCATGAACGAATATATCTTCTTCTTGTTTACGGTTAGGCTAAGACAATAAATCAACAACAATGACAACTTTAATTATTTGTTGGTGTGGTTTGATTGAGACTTCAAATTAACATTAATAACTGATGAATATAACTTTTTCGTGCGTGCGGTTAGACTAAGACTGTAAATCAACAATAGTGATAGGTATAAGTTATTTGTTAGTGTATTTAGGTTGAGACTTGAAATCAATATTAGTTATGGACATATATAACTTTTTTTTGTGTGTGGTTAGGCAATGACTCAAAATCGACAATACTGAATGCTATATGTTTTTTATTGGTGTGATTAGGTTGAGACCTGAAATCAATCATAGTGACAGACAGATATAACTTCGTCATCTGTACGTTTAGGGTAAGACTCTAAATTAACAAGTGTATGGGTATAAAGACTTTGTTGGTGTGATTAGGTTTAGACTTAGAATCAACATTTGGTTGGTGTGATTAGGTTGAGGCTTGATATTAACATTAGTCATGGATGGATATAACTTCATCGCGTGTACGGTTAGGGTAAGAATCTAAATCAACAATTGTGACGGTATAAGTTCTTTGTTTGTGTAGTTAGGTTGAGAATTGAAATGAACGTTAGTGATAGACGGATATAATAACTTCTTCGTGTGTGCGGTTAGGCTAAAACTCTGAAACAACAATAGTGATGGTTATAAGTTATTTGTTGGTGTCGTTAGGTTGAGACTTAAATCAACATTAGTCTTGGTCGGATGTAACTTTTTTCATGTTTATTGTTAGGCAAAGACTCTAAATCAAGAATATTGACGGTTATAAGATCTTTGTTTGGAGGTATCCCATTGACATATATTAACTTTATAAGAGACATGTATGATGGTGCAAAAACATGTGTGAAGACTCATGAAGGAACGACAGACTTCTTTGAAGTTAATATTGGGTTACATCAAGGATCAACTTTAAGTCCATACTTATTTATAATGGTGATGGATGAGTTAACAAAACATATTCAAGATGAAGTACCTTGGTGTATGTTATTTGCAGATGACATTGTATTAGTGGAGGAGTCTAAGGAAAAAGTTAATAGAAAATTGGAACTATGGAGAGAAACATTAGAAAACAAAGGCCTCCGACTTAGTAGAATAAAGACAGAATATATGGAATGTAAGTTTGATCATTTGGCTACTTCAGAGGACATAGAAATTAAAATTGGCACACATTGCATTCCCCAAAAGGAAAGTTTTAAATACCTAGGGTCAATTTTTCAAAGTGATGGAAGAATTGATGGAGATGTTACACATAGAATTAATGCTGGTTGGTTAAAATGGAGAGGAGCATCAGGTATTCTTTGTGATAAGAAGATACCATTAAAATTAAAAGGTAAATATTATAGAGCAGCAATTAGGCCTGCCATGTTTTATGGTTCTGAGTGTTGGGCAGTTAATCATCAACATGTACAAAAGATGTCTGTGACAGAAATGAAGATGTTGAGATGGATGAGTGGCCATACAAGAAAAGACCGTATACATAATGAGGTTATTAGAAACAAATTAGGAGTGGCACCAATAGAGGATAAAATGAGAGAACATCGTTTAAGATGGTTTGGACATATAGAAAGAAGATCAAAAGAAGAACCTGTAAGAAGGTTAGAAAAACTAAATTTGGAAAGTATTAAAAGAGGTAGAGGACGACCACAAAAGTGTTGGAAAGAAACAATAAAGAATGATCTAGTTTATTGGGAGTTAACTGCTAACATGGCACACGATAGGGATCTGTGGAAACAAAGAATCCATGTAGCCGACCCCGTCTAGTATGGGTATTAGTTATTTGTTTATGTGGTAAGGTTGAGACTTAAAATCGATATTAGTGAATGACGAATCAAACTTTGTTGTGTATACGATTAAGGTAAGACTTTAAATCAATAATGGTGATGGGTATTAGTTATTTGTTTTTATGGTTAGGTTGAGATTTCAAATCAACATTATTGACAGACGGATTTAAGTTCATCGTGTGTACGGTTAGTACAGACTATAAATCAACAATAGTGATAGGTATAAGTTATTTGTTGGTGTGGTTAGGTTGAGACTTGAAATCAACATTAGTTTTGGACGGATATAACTTTTTTTTTGTGTGCGGTTAGGCAATGACTCTAAATCGATAATACTGATGGCTATAAGTTTTTTGTTGGTGTGATTAGGTTTAGACTTGAAATCAAGATTAGTGACGAACGTATATACTTCATCGTCTGTACGGTTAGGGTAGGACTCTAAATCAACAATAGTGTGGGTATAATAACTTTGTTGGTGTGGTTAGGTTAAAACTTTAAATCAACATTAGTTGGTGTGATTAGGATGAGACTTGATATCAACATTTGTAATGGACGGATATAACTTTATCGTGTGTCCGATTGAGACTTCAAATCAATATTAGTGCAGACTATTATTGATTTAGAGTCTTACCTTAACCGTACACACCATGAAGTTATATCCGTCCACGACTAATGCTGTTATGAAGTATCAACCTAATCACACCAACTATTGTTGATTTGAAGTTTCAACCTAACCACACCAACAAAGTTATTATACCGATACTATTGTAGATTTAGAGTCTTAGCCTTATCGTATACACAACGAAGTTATCTCCGTCCGTCACTAATGTTGATTTCAAGTCTCTAACCTAATTACACCAACAAAAAATTTATAGTCGTTAGTATTGTCGATTTAGAATCATTGCCTAACCGCAAACATGAAAAAGTTATATTCGTCCATAACTAATGTTGATTTTAAGTATCAACCTAACTACACTATATAATAACTTATATATGTCACTATTGTTGATTTATATTCTGCACTAACCGTAAAAATGACGAAGTTAAATCCGTATGTCAATAATGTTGATTTGAAATCTTAACCTAAGCATAAAAACAAATAACTAATACCCATCACTATTGTTGATTTATAGTCTTATCCTAACTATATACACGACGAAGTATAATTCGTCTCTCACTAATGTTGATTTGAAGTCTCAACCTAACCATCGTGTGTATGGTTAGGGTAAGACTATAAATCACCAATAGTGATCAGTATTAGTTATTTGTTGTTATGGTTAGGTTGAGACTTGAAATCAACATTAGTGTGAAACGAATTATACTTTGTCGTGTATATAGTTAGGATAAGACTGTAAATCAATAATAGTGATGGGTATTAGTTATTTGTTTTTATGCTTAGGTTGAGATTTCAAATCAACGTTATTGACATACGGATTTAACTTCGTCATTTTTATGGTTAGTGCAGACTATAAATCAACAATAGTGACAGATATAAATTATTACATAGTGTAGTTAGGTTGATACTTAAAATCAACATTAGTTATGGATGAATATAACTTTTTCATGTGTGCAGTTAGGCAATGATTCTAAATCGACAATGCTGACGGCTATAAATTCTTTGTTGGTGTGATTAGGTTGAGACTTGAAATCAACATTAGTGACGGACGGATATAACTTCGTTGTGTATACGGTTAGGCTAAGACTCTAAATCAACAATAGTATGGGTATAATAACTTTGTTGGTGTGGTTAGGTTGAGACTTCAAATTAACATTAGTTATAGTGATTAGGTTGATACTTGATATCAACATTAGTCGTGGACGGATATAACTTCATGGTGTGTACCGTTAGTGTAAGACTCTAAATCAATAATAGTGACGGATATAAGTTCTTAGTTTGATGGATGGATGTAATAACTTCTTCGTGTATGCGGTTAGGCTAAGACTATAAATCAATAATAGTAACGGGTATTGGTTATTTGTTGGTGTGTTTAGGTTGAGACTTAAATCAACATTAGTCTTGGTCGCATGTAACTTTTTCGTGTGTGTTATTAGGCAAAGTCGTTAAATCAACAATATTGGCGAGTATAAGTTCTTTGTTTGTGTGGTTAGGTCTAGACTTAAAATCAACATTAGTGACAGACGAATGAAACTTCATCATGTGTACGGTTAGGTAAGACTATAAATCAACAATAGTGATACATATTAGTTATTTGTTTTTATTGTTAGGTTGACACTTGAAATCAACATTATTGATAGACGGATTTAACTTCATCGTGTTTACGTTGAGCGTAGACTATAAATCAACAATTGTGACAACTATAAGTTATTTTTTAGTGTAGTTAGGTTGAGACTTGGATTCAACATTAGTGTGAGACGAATTATACTTTGTCGTGTATATAGTTAGGATAAGACTGTAAATCAACAATAGTGATGGGTATTAATTATTTGTTTTTATGCTTAGGTTGCGATTTCAAATCAACGTTATTGACATACGGATTTAACTTCGTCATTTTTATGGTTAGTGCAGACTATAAATCAACAATAGTGACAGATATAAGTTATTATATAGTGTAGTTAGGTTGATACTTAAAATCAACATTAGTTATGGATGAATATAACTTTTTCATGTGTGTAGTTAGGCAATGATTCTAAATCGACAATGCTGACGGCTATAAATTCTTTGTTGGTGTGATTAGGTTGAGACTTGAAATCAACATTAGTGACGGACGGATATAACTTCGTTGTGTATACGGTTAGGCTAAGACTCTAAATCAATAATAGTATGGGTATAATAACTTTGTTGGTGTGGGTAGGTTGAGACTTCAAATTAACATTAGTTAGAGTGATTAGGTTGATACTTGATATCAACATTAGTCGTGGACGGATATAACTTCATGGTGTGTACCGTTAGTGTAAGACTCTAAATCAATAATAGTGACGGATATAAGTTCTTAGTTTGATGGATGGATGTAATAACTTCTTCGTGTATGCGGTTAGGCTAAGACTATAAATCAATAATAGTAACGGGTATTGGTTATTTGTTGGTGTGTTTAGGTTGAGACTTAAATCAACATTAGTCTTGGTCGCATGTAACTTTTTCGTGTGTGTTATTAGGCAAAGTCGTTAAATCAACAATATTGGCGAGTATAAGTTCTTTGTTTGTGTGGTTAGGTCTAGACTTAAAATCAACATTAGTGACAGACGAATGAAACTTCATCATGTGTACGGTTAGGTAAGACTATAAATCAACAATAGTGATACATATTAGTTATTTGTTTTTATTGTTAGGTTGAGACTTGAAATCAACATTATTGATAGACGGATTTAACTTCATCGTGTCTACGTTGAGCGTAGACTATAAATCAATAATTGTGACAACTATAAGTTATTTTTTAGTGTAGTTAGGTTGAGACTTGAAATCAACATTAGTGTGAGGCGAATTATACTTTGTCGTGTATATAGTTAGGATCAGACTGTAAATCAACAATAGTGATGGGTATTAGTTATTTGTTTTTATGCTTAGGTTGAGATTTCAAATCAACGTTATTGACATACGGATTTAACTTCGTCATTTTTATGGTTAGTGCAGACTATAAATCAACAATAGTGATAGATATAAGTTATTATATAGTGTAGTTAGGTTGATACTTAAAATCAACATTAGTTATGGATGAATATAACATTTTCATGTGTGCAGTTAGGCAATGATTCTAAATCGACAATACTGACGGCTATAAATTCTTTGTTGGTGTGATTAGGTTGAGACTTGAAATCTACATTAGTGACGGACGGATATTACTTTGTTGTGTATACGGTTAGGCTAAGACTCTAAATCAACAATAGTATGGGTATAATAACTTTGTTGGTGTGGTTAGGTTGAGACTTCAAATTAACATTAGCTAGAGTGATTAGGTTGATACTTGATATCAACATTAGTCATGGACGGATATAACTTCATGGTGTGTACCGTTAGTGTTAGACTTTAAATCAATAATAGTGACGGATATAAGTTCTTAGTTTGATTGATGGATGTAATAACTTCTTCGTGTATGCGGTTAGGCTAAGACTATAAATCAATAATAGTAACGGGTATAGGTTATTTGTTGGTGTGTTTAGGTTGAGACTTCAATCAACATTAGTCTTGGTCGCATGTAACTTTTTCGTGTGTGTTATTAGGCAAAGTCGTTAAATCAACAATATTGGCGAGTATAAGTTCTTTGTTTGTGTGGTTAGGTCTAGACTTAAAATCAATATTAGTTACAGACGAATGAAACTTCATCGTGTGTACGGTTAGGTAAGACTATAAATCAACAATAGTGATACATATTAGTTATTTGTTTTTATTGTTAGGTTGAGACTTGAAATCAACATTATTGATAGACGGATTTAACTTCATCGTGTCTACGTTGAGCGTAGACTATAAATCAACAATTGTGACAACTATAAGTTATTTTTTAGTGTAGTTAGGTTGAGACTTGAAATCAACATTAGTGTGAGACGAATTATACTTTGTCGTGTATATAGTTAGGATAAGACTGTAAATCAACAATAGTGATGGGTATTAGTTATTTGCTTTTATGCTTAGGTTGAGATTTCAAATCTACGTTATTGACATACGGATTTAACTTCGTCATTTTTATGGTTAGTGCAGACTATAAATCAACAATAGTGACAGATATAAATTATTATATAGTGTAGTTAGGTTGATACTTAAAATCAACATTAGTTATGGATGAATATAACATTTTCATGTGTGCAGTTAGGCAATGATTCTAAATCGACAATGCTGACGGCTATAAATTCTTTGTTGGTGTGATTAGGTTGAGACTTGAAATCAACATTAGTGATGGACGGATATAACTTCGTTGTGTATACGGTTAGGCTAAGACTCTAAATCAACAATAGTATAGGTATAATAACTTTGTTGGTGTGGTTAGGTTGAGACTTTAAATTAACATTAGTTAGAGTGATTAGGTTGATACTTGATATCAACATTAGTCGTGGACGGATATAACTTCATGGTGTGTACCGTTAGTGTAAGACTCTAAATCAATAATAGTGACGGATATAAGTTCTTAGTTTGATGGATGGATGTAATAACTTCTTCGTGTATGCGGTTAGGCTAAGACTATAAATCAATAATAGTAACGGGTATTGGTTATTTGTTGGTGTGTTTAGGTTGAGACTTCAATCAACATTAGTCTTGGTCGCATGTAACTTTTTCGTGTGTGTTATTAGGCAAAGTCGTTAAATCAACAATATTGACGAGTATAAGTTCTTTGTTTGTGTGGTTAGGTCTAGACTTAAAATCAACATTAGTGACAGACGAATGAAACTTCATCGTGTGTACGGTTAGGTAAGACTATAAATCAACAATAGTGATACATATTAGTTATTTGTTTTTATTGTTAGGTTGAGACTTGAAATCAACATTATTGATAGACGGATTTAACTTTATCGTGTCTACGCTGAGGGTAGACTATAAATCAACAATTGTGACAACTATAAGTTATTTTTTAGTGTAGTTAGGTTGAGACTTGAAATCAACATTAGTGTGAGACGAATTATACTTTGTCGTGTATATAGTTAGGATAAGACTGTAAATCAACAATAGTGATGGGTATTAGTTATTTGTTTTTATGCTTAGGTTGAGATTTCAAATCAACGTTATTGACATACGGATTTAACTTCGTCATTTTTATGGTTAGTGCAGACTATAAATCAACAATAGTGACAGATATAAGTTATTATATAGTGTAGTTAGGTTGATACTTAAAATCAACATTAGTTATGGATGAATATAACATTTTCATGTGTGCAGTTAGGCAATGATTCTAAATCGACAATGCTGACGGCTATAAATTCTTTGTTAGTGTGATTAGGTTGAGACTTGAAATCAACATTAGTGACGGACGGATATAACTTCGTTGTGTATACGGTTAGGCTAAGACTCTAAATCAACAATAGTATGGGTATAATAACTTTGTTGGTGTGGTTAGGTTGAGACTTCAAATTAACATTAGTTAGAGAGATTAGGTTGATACTTGATATCAACATTAGTCGTGGACGGATATAACTTCATGGTGTGTACCATTAGTGTAAGACTCTAAATCAATAATAGTGACGGATATAAGTTCTTAGTTTGATTGATGGATGTAATAACTTCTTCGTGTATGCGGTTAGGCTAAGACTATAAATCAATAATAGTAACGGGTATAGGTTATTTGTTGGTGTGTTTAGGTTGAGACTTCAATCAACATTAGTCTTGGTCGCATGTAACTTTTTCGTGTGTGTTATTAGGCAAAGTCGTTAAATCAACAATATTGGCGAGTATAAGTTCTTTGTTTTTGTGGTTAGGTCTAGACTTAAAATCAATATTAGTGACAGACGAATGAAACTTCATCGTGTGTACGGTTAGGTAAGACTATAAATCAACAATAGTGATACATATTAGTTATTTGTTTTTATTGTTAGGTTGAGACTTGAAATCAACATTATTGATAGACGGATTTAACTTCATCGTGTCTAGGTTGAGCGTAGACTATAAATCAACAATTGTGACAACTATAAGTTATTTTTTAGTGTAGTTAGGTTGAGACTTGAAATCAACATTAGTGTGAGACGAATTATACTTTGTCATGTATATAGTTAGGATAAGATTGTAAATCAACAATAGTGATGGGTATTAGTTATTTGTTTTTATGCTTAGGTTGAGATTTCAAATCAACGTTATTGACATACGGATTTAACTTCGTCATTTTTATGGTTAGTGCAGACTATAAATCAACAATAGTGACAGATATAAGTTATTATATAGTGTAGTTAGGTTGATACTTAAAATCAACATTAGTTATGGATGAATATAACATTTTCATGTGTGCAGTTAGGCAATGATTCTAAATCGACAATACTGACGGCTATAAATTCTTTGTTGGTGTGATTAGGTTGAGACTTGAAATCAACATTAGTGACGGACGGATATAACTTCGTTGTGTATACGGTTAGGCTAAGACTCTAAATCAACAATAGTATGGGTATAATAACTTTGTTGGTGTGGTTAGGTTGAGACTTCAAATTAACATTAGTTAGAGTGATTAGGTTGATACTTGATATCAACATTAGTCGTGGATGGATATAACTTCATGGTGTGTACCGTTAGTGTAAGACTCTAAATCAATAATAGTGACGGATATAAGTTCTTAGTTTGATTGATGGATGTAATAACTTCTTCGTGTATGCGGTTAGGCTAAGACTATAAATCAATAATAGTAACGGGTATAGGTTATTTGTTGGTGTGTTTAGGTTGAGACTTCAATCAACATTAGTCTTGGTCGCATGTAACTTTTTCGTGTGTGTTATTAGGCAAAGTCGTTAAATCAACAATATTGGCGAGTATAAGTTCTTTGTTTGTGTGGTTAGGTCTAGACTTAAAATCAACATTAGTGACAGACGAATGAAACTTCATCGTGTGTACGGTTAGGTAAGACTATAAATCAACAATAGTGATACATATTAGTTATTTGTTTTTATTGTTAGGTTGAGACTTGAAATCAACATTATTGATAGACGGATTTAACTTCATCGTGTCTAGGTTGAGCGTAGACTATAAATCAACAATTGTGACAACTATAAGTTATTTTTTAGTGTAGTTAGGTTGAGACTTGAAATCAACATTAGTGTGAGACGAATTATACTTTGTCGTGTATATAGTTAGGATAAGACTGTAAATCAACAATAGTGATGGGTATTAGTTTTTTGTTTTTATGCTTAGGTTGAGATTTCAAATCAACGTTATTGACATACGGATTTAACTTCGTCATTTTTATGGTTAGTGCAGACTATAAATCAACAATAGTGACAGATATAAGTTATTATATAGTGTAGTTAGGTTGATACTTAAAATCAACATTAGTTATGGATGAATATAACATTTTCATGTGTGCAGTTAGGCAATGATTCTAAATCGACAATACTGACGGCTATAAATTCTTTGTTGGTGTGATTAGGTTGAGACTTGAAATCAACATTAGTGACGGACGGATATAACTTCGTTGTGTATACGGTTAGGCTAAGACTCTAAATCAACAATAGTATGGGTATAATAACTTTGTTGGTGTGGTTAGGTTGAGACTTCAAATTAACATTAGTTAGAGTGATTAGGTTTGTACTTGATATCAACATGAGTCGTGGACGGATATAACTTCATGGTGTGTACCGTTAGTGTAAGACTCTAAATCAATAATAGTGACGGATATAAGTTCTTAGTTTGATGGATGGATGTAATAACTTCTTCGTGTATGCGGTTAGGCTAAGACTATAAATCAATAATAGTAACGGGTATAGGTTATTTGTTGGTGTGTTTAGGTTGAGACTTAAATCAACATTAGTCTTGGTCGCATGTAACTTTTTCGTGTGTGTTATTAGGCAAAGTCGTTAAATCAACAATATTGGCGAGTAGAAGTTCTTTGTTTGTGTGGTTAGGTCTAGACTTAAAATCAATATTAGTGACAGACGAATGAAACTTCATCGTGTGTACGGTTAGGTAAGACTATAAATCAACAATAGTGATACATATTAGTTATTTGTTTTTATTGTTAGGTCGAGACTTAAATCAACATTATTGATAGACGGATTTAACTTCATCGTGTCTACGTTGAGCGTAGACTATAAATCAACAATTGTGACAACTATAAGTTATTTTTTAGTGTAGTTAGGTTGAGACTTGAAATCAACATTAGTGTGAGACGAATTATACTTTGTCATGTATATAGTTAGGATAAGACTGTAAATCAACAATAGTGATGGGTATTAGTTATTTGTTTTCATGCTTAGGTTGAGATTTCAAATCAACGTTATTGACATACGGATTTAACTTCGTCATTTTTATGGTTAGTGCAGACTATAAATCAACAATAGTGACAGATATAAGTTATTATATAGTGTAGTTAGGTTGATACTTAAAATCAACATTAGTTATGGATGAATATAACATTTTCATGTGTGCAGTTAGGCAATGATTCTAAATCGACTATACTGACGGCTATAAATTCTTTGTTGGTGTGATTAGGTTGAGACTTGAAATCTACATTAGTGACGGACGGATATTACTTTGTTGTGTATACGGTTAGGCTAAGACTCTAAATCAACAATAGTATGGGTATAATAACTTTGTTGGTGTGGTTAGGTTGAGACTTCAAATTAACATTAGCTAGAGTGATTAGGTTGATACTTGATATCAACATTAGTCGTGGACGGATATAACTTCATGGTGTGTACCGTTAGTGTTAGACTTTAAATCAATAATAGTGACGGATATAAGTTCTTAGTTTGATGGATGGATGTAATAACTTCTTCGTGTATGCGTTTAGGCTAAGACTATAAATCAATAATAGTAACGGGTATAGGTTATTTGTTGGTGTGTTTAGGTTGAGACTTCAATCAACATTAGTCTTGGTCGCATGTAACTTTTTCGTGTGTGTTATTAGGCAAAGTCGTTAAATCAACAATATTGACGAGTATAAGTTCTTTGTTTGTGTGGTTAGGTCTAGACTTAAAATCAACATTAGTGACAGACGAATGAAACTTCATCGTGTGTACGGTTAGGTAAGACTATAAATCAACAATAGTGATACATATTAGTTATTTGTTTTTATTGTTAGTTTGAGACTTGAAATCAACATTATTGATAGACGGATTTAACTTCATCGTGTCTACGTTGAGCGTAGACTATAAATCAACAATTGTGACAACTATAAGTTATTTTTTAGTGTAGTTAGGTTGAGACTTGAAATCAACATTAGTGTGAGACGAATTATACTTTGTCGTGTATATAGTTAGGATAAGACTGTAAATCAACAATAGTGATGGGTATTAGTTATTTGTTTTTATGCTTAGGTTGAGATTTCAAATCAACGTTATTGACATACGGATTTAACTTTGTCATTTTTATGGTTAGTGCAGACTATAAATCAACAATAGTGACAGATATAAATTATTATATAGTGTAGTTAGGTTGATACTTAAAATCAACATTAGTTATCGATGAATATAACTTTTTCATGTGTGCAGTTAGGCAATGATTCTAAATCGACAATGCTGACGGCTATAAATTCTTTGTTGGTGATATAACTTGGTTGTGTATACGGTTAGGTTAAGACTCTAAATCAACAATAGTATGGGTATAATAACTTTGTTGGTGTGGTTAGGTTGAGACTTCAAATTAACATTAGTTATAGTGATTAGGTTGATACTTGATATCAACATTAGTCGTGGACGGATATAACTTCATTGTGTGTACCGTTAGTGTAGGACACTAAATCAATAATAGTGACGGATATAAGTTCGTAGTTTGATGGATGGATGTAATAACTTCTTCGTGTATGCGGTTAGGCTGAGACTATAAATCAATAATAGTAACGGTTATACGTTATTTGTTGGTGTGTTTAGGTTGAGACTTCAATCAACATTAGTCTTGGTCGCATGTAACTTTTTCGTGTGTGTTATTAGGCAAAGTCGTTAAATCAACAATATTGGCGAGTATAAGTTCTTTGTTTGTGTGGTTAGGTCTAGACTTAAAATCAACATTAGTGACAGACGAATGAAACTTCATCGTGTGTACGGTTAGGTAAGACTATAAATCAACAATAGTGATACATATTAGTTATTTGTTTTTATTGTTAGGTTGAGACTTGAAATCAACATTATTGATAGACAGATTTAACTTCATCGTGTCTACGTTGAGCGTAGACTATAAATCAACAATTGTGACAACTATAAGTTATTTTTTAGTGTAGTTAGGTTGAGACTTAAAATCAACATTAGTGTAAGACAAATTATACTTTGTCGTGTATATAGTTAGGATAAGACTGTAAATCAACAATAGTGATGGGTATTAGTTATTTGTTTTTATGCTTAGGTTGAGATTTCAAATCAACGTTATTGACATACGGATTTAACTTCGTCATTTTTATGGTTAGTGCAGACTATAAATCAACAATAGTGACAGATATAAATTATTATATAGTGTAGTTAGGTTGATACTTAAAATCAACATTAGTTATGGATGAATATAACTTTTTCATGTTAGGCAATGATTCTAAATCGACAATGCTGACGGCTATAAATTCTTTGTTGGTGTGATTAGGTTGAGACTTGAAATCAACATTAGTGACGGACGGATATAACTTCGTTGTGTATACGGTTAGGCTAAGACTCTAAATCAACAATAGTATGGGTATAATAACTTTGTTGGTGTGGGTAGGTTGAGACTTCAAATTCACATTAGTTAGAGTGATTAGGTTGATACTTGATATCAACATTAGTCGTGGACGGATATAACTTCATGGTGTGTACCGTTAGTGTAAGACTCTAAATCAATAATAGTGACGGATATAAGTTCTTAGTTTTATGGATGGATGTAATAACTTCTTCGTGTATGCGGTTAGGCTAAGGCTATAAATCAATAATAGTAACTGGTATAAGTTATTTCTTGGTGTGTTTAGGTCGAGACTTAAATCAATATTAGTCTTGGTCGCATGTAACTTTTTCGTGTGTGTTATTAGGCAAAGTCGTTAAATCAACAATATTGATGAGTATAAGTTCTTTGTTTGTGTGGTTAGGTCTAGACTTAAAATCAACATTAGTGACAGACGAATGAAACTTCATCGTGTGTACGGTTAGGTAAGACTATAAATCAACAATAGTGATACATATTAGTTATTTGTTTTTATTGTTAGGTTGAGACTTGAAATCAACATTATTGATAGACGGATTTAACTTCATCGTGTCTACGTTGAGCGTAGACTATGAATCAACAATTGTGACAACTATAAGTTATTTTTTAGTGTAGTTAGGTTGAGACTTGAAATCAACATTAGTGTGAGACGAATTATACTTTGTCGTGTATATAGTTAGGATAAGACTGTAAATCAACAATAGTGATGGGTATTAGTTATTTGTTTTTATGCTTAGGTTGAGATTTCAAATCAACGTTATTGACATACGGATTTAACTTCGTCATTTTTATGGTTAGTGCAGACTATAAATCAACAATAGTGACAGATATAAATTATTATATAGTGTAGTTAGGTTGATACTTAAAATCAACATTAGTTATGGATGAATATAACTTTTTCATGTGTGCAGTTAGGCAATGATTCTAAATCGACAATGCTGACGGCTATAAATTCTTTGTTGGTGTGATTAGGTTGAGACTTCGAATCAACATTTGTGACGGACGGATATAACTTCGTTGTGTATACGGTTAGGCTAAGACTCTAAATCAACAATAGTATGGGTATAATAACTTTGTTGTTGTGGTTAGGTTGAGACTTCAAATTAACATTAGTTAGAGTGATTAGGTTGATACTTGATATCAACATTAGTCGTGGACGGATATAACTTTATGGTGTGTACCGTTAGTGTAAGACTCTAAATCAATAATAGTGACGGATATATGTTCTTAGTTTGATGGATGGATGTAATAACTTCTTCGTGTATGCGGTTAGGCTAAGACTATAAATCAATAATAGTAACGGGTATAGGTTATTTGTTGGTGTGTTTAGGTTGAGACTTAAATCAACATTAGTCTTGGTCACATGTAACTTTTTCGTGTGTGTTATTAGGCAAAGTCGTTAAATCAACAATATTGACGAGTATAAGTTCTTTGTTTGTGTGGTTAGGTATAGACTTAAAATCAACATTAGTTACAGACGAATGAAACTTCATCGTGTGTACGGTTAGGTAAGACTATAAATCAACAATAGTGATACATATTAGTTATTTGTTTTTATTGTTAGGTTGAGACTTGAAATCAACATTATTGATAGACGGATTTAACTTCATCGTGTCTACGTTGAGCGTAGACTATAAATCAACAATTGTGACAACTATAAGTTATTTTTTAGTGTAGTTAGGTTGAGACTTAAAATCAACATTAGTGTAAGACAAATTATACTTTGTCGTGTATATAGTTAGGATAAGACTGTAAATCAACAATAGTGATGGGTATTAGTTATTTGTTTTTATGCTTAGGTTGAGATTTCAAATCAACGTTATTGACATACGGATTTAACTTCGTCATTTTTATGGTTAGTGCAGACTATAAATCAACAAGAGTGACAGATATAAGTTATTATATAGTGTAGTTAGGTTGATACTTAAAATCAACATTAGTTATGGATGAATATAACTTTTTCATGTGTGCAGTTAGGCAATGATTCTAAATGAACAATGCTGACGGCTATAAATTCTTTGTTGGTGTGATTAGGTTGAGACTTGAAATCAACATTAGTGACGGACGGATATAACTTCGTTGTGTATACGGTTAGGCTAAGACTCTAAATCAACAATAGTATGGGTATAATAACTTTGTTGGTGTGGATAGTTTGAGACTTCAAATTAACATTAGTTAGAGTGATTAGGTTGATACTTGATATCAACATTAGTCGTGGACGGATATAACTTCATGGTGTATACCGTTAGTGTAAGACTCTAAATCAATAACAGTGACGGATATAAGTTCTTAGTTTGATGGATGGATGTAATAACTTCTCCGTGTATGCGGTTAGGCTAAGGCTATAAATCAATAATAGTAACGGGTATAAGTTATTTGTTGGTGTGTTTAGGTTGAGGCTTAAATCAATATTAGTCTTGGTCGCATGTAACTTTTTCGTGTGTGTTATTAGGCAAAGTCGTTAAATCCACAATATTGATGAGTATAAGTTCTTTGTTTGTGTGGTTAGGTCTAGACTTAAAATCAACATTAGTGACAGACGAATGAAACTTCATCGTGTGTACGGTTAGGTAAGATTATAAATCAACAATAGTGATACATATGAGTTATTTGTTTTTATTGTTAGGTTGAGACTTGAAATCAACATTATTGATAGACGGATTTAACTTCATCGTGTCTACGTTGAGCGTAGACTATAAATCAACAATTGACAACTATAAGTTATTTTTTAGTGTAGTTAGGTTGAGACTTGAAATCAACATTAGTGTGAGACGAATTATACTTTGTCGTGTATATAGTTAGGACAAGACTGTAAATCAACAATAGTGATGGGTATTAGTTATTTGTTTTTATGCTTAGGTTGAGATTTCAAATCAACGTTATTGACATACGGATTTAACTTCGTCATTTTTTTGGGTAGTGTAGACTATAAATCAACAATAGTGACAGATATAAGTTATTATATAGTGTAGTTAGGTTGATACTTAAAATCAACATTAGTTATGGATGAATATAACTTTTTCATGTGTGCAGTTAGGCAATGATTCTAAATCGACAATGCTGACGGATATAAATTCTTTGTTGGTGTGATTAGGTTGAGACTTGAAATCAACATTAGTGACGGACGGATATAACTTCGTTGTGTATACGGTTAGGCTAAGACTCTAAATCAATAATAGTATGGTATAATAACTTTGTTGGTGTGGTTAGGTTGAGACTTCAAATTAACATTAGTTAGAGTGATTAGGTTGATACTTGATATCAACATTAGTCGTGGACGGATATAACTTCATGGTGTGTACCGTTAGTGTAAGACTCTAAATCAATAATAGTGACGGATATAAGTTCGTAGTTTGATGGATGGATGTAATAACTTCTTCGTGTATGCGGTTAGGCTAAGACTATAAATCAATAATAGTAACGGGTATAGGTTATTTGTTGGTGTGTTTAGGTTGAGACTTAAATCAACATTAGTCTTGGTCACATGTAACTTTTTCGTGTGTGTTATTAGGCAAAGTCGTTAAATCAACAATATTGGCGAGTATAAGTTCTTTGTTTGTGTGGTTAGGTCTAGACTTAAAATCAACATTAGTGACAGACGAATGAAACTTCATCGTGTGTACGGTTAGGTAAGACTATAAATCAACAATAGTGATACATATTAGTTATTTGTTTTTATTGTTAGGTTGAGACTTGAAATCAACATTATTGATAGACAGATTTAACTTCATCGTGTCTACGTTGAGCGTAGACTATAAATCAACAATTGTGACAACTATAAGTTATTTTTTAGTGTAGTTAGGTTGAGACTTAAAATCAACATTAGTGTAAGACAAATTATACTTTGTCGTGTATATAGTTAGGATAAGACTGTAAATCAACAATAGTGATGGGTATTAGTTATTTGTTTTTATGCTTAGGTTGAGATTTCAAATCAACGTTATTGACATACGGATTTAACTTCGTCATTTTTATGGTTAGTGCAGACTATAAATCAACAATAGTGACAGATATAAATTATTATATAGTGTAGTTAGGTTGATACTTAAAATCAACATTAGTTATGGATGAATATAACTTTTTCATGTTAGGCAATGATTCTAAATCGACAATGCTGACGGCTATAAATTCTTTGTTGGTGTGATTAGGTTGAGACTTGAAATCAACATTAGTGACGGACGGATATAACTTCGTTGTGTATACGGTTAGGCTAAGACTCTAAATCAACAATAGTATGGGTATAATAACTTTGTTGGTGTGGGTAGGTTGAGACTTCAAATTCACATTAGTTAGAGTGATTAGGTTGATACTTGATATCAACATTAGTCGTGGACGGATATAACTTCATGGTGTGTACCGTTAGTGTAAGACTCTAAATCAATAATAGTGACGGATATAAGTTCTTAGTTTTATGGATGGATGTAATAACTTCTTCGTGTATGCGGTTAGGCTAAGGCTATAAATCAATAATAGTAACTGGTATAAGTTATTTCTTGGTGTGTTTAGGTCGAGACTTAAATCAATATTAGTCTTGGTCGCATGTAACTTTTTCGTGTGTGTTATTAGGCAAAGTCGTTAAATCAACAATATTGATGAGTATAAGTTCTTTGTTTGTGTGGTTAGGTCTAGACTTAAAATCAACATTAGTGACAGACGAATGAAACTTCATCGTGTGTACGGTTAGGTAAGACTATAAATCAACAATAGTGATACATATTAGTTATTTGTTTTTATTGTTAGGTTGAGACTTGAAATCAACATTATTGATAGACGGATTTAACTTCATCGTGTCTACGTTGAGCGTAGACTATGAATCAACAATTGTGACAACTATAAGTTATTTTTTAGTGTAGTTAGGTTGAGACTTGAAATCAACATTAGTGTGAGACGAATTATACTTTGTCGTGTATATAGTTAGGATAAGACTGTAAATCAACAATAGTGATGGGTATTAGTTTTTTGTTTTTATGCTTAGGTTGAGATTTCAAATCAACGTTATTGACATACGGATTTAACTTCGTCATTTTTATGGTTAGTGCAGACTATAAATCAACAATAGTGACAGATATAAATTATTATATAGTGTAGTTAGGTTGATACTTAAAATCAACATTAGTTATGGATGAATATAACTTTTTCATGTGTGCAGTTAGGCAATGATTCTAAATCGACAATGCTGACGGCTATAAATTCTTTGTTGGTGTGATTAGGTTGAGACTTCGAATCAACATTTGTGACGGACGGATATAACTTCGTTGTGTATACGGTTAGGCTAAGACTCTAAATCAACAATAGTATGGGTATAATAACTTTGTTGGTGTGGTTAGGTTGAGACTTCAAATTAACATTAGTTAGAGTGATTAGGTTGATACTTGATATCAACATTAGTCGTGGACGGATATAACTTTATGGTGTGTACCGTTAGTGTAAGACTCTAAATCAATAATAGTGACGGATATATGTTCTTAGTTTGATGGATGGATGTAATAACTTCTTCGTGTATGCGGTTAGGCTAAGACTATAAATCAATAATAGTAACGGGTATAGGTTATTTGTTGGTGTGTTTAGGTTGAGACTTAAATCAACATTAGTCTTGGTCGCATGTAACTTTTTCGTGTGTGTTATTAGGCAAAGTCGTTAAATCAACAATATTGACGAGTATAAGTTCTTTGTTTGTGTGGTTAGGTATAGACTTAAAATCAACATTAGTTACAGACGAATGAAACTTCATCGTGTGTACGGTTAGGTAAGACTATAAATCAACAATAGTGATACATATTAGTTATTTGTTTTTATTGTTAGGTTGAGACTTGAAATCAACATTATTGATAGACGGATTTAACTTCATCGTGTCTACGTTGAGCGTAGACTATAAATCAACAATTGTGACAACTATAAGTTATTTTTTAGTGTAGTTAGGTTGAGACTTAAAATCAACATTAGTGTAAGACAAATTATACTTTGTCGTGTATATAGTTAGGATAAGACTGTAAATCAACAATAGTGATGGGTATTAGTTATTTGTTTTTATGCTTAGGTTGAGATTTCAAATCAACGTTATTGACATACGGATTTAACTTCGTCATTTTTATGGTTAGTGCAGACTATAAATCAACAAGAGTGACAGATATAAGTTATTATATAGTGTAGTTAGGTTGATACTTAAAATCAACATTAGTTATGGATGAATATAACTTTTTCATGTGTGCAGTTAGGCAATGATTCTAAATGAACAATGCTGACGGCTATAAATTCTTTGTTGGTGTGATTAGGTTGAGACTTGAAATCAACATTAGTGACGGACGGATATAACTTCGTTGTGTATACGGTTAGGCTAAGACTCTAAATCAACAATAGTATGGGTATAATAACTTTGTTGGTGTGGATAGTTTGAGACTTCAAATTAACATTAGTTAGAGTGATTAGGTTGATACTTGATATCAACATTAGTCGTGGACGGATATAACTTCATGGTGTATACCGTTAGTGTAAGACTCTAAATCAATAACAGTGACGGATATAAGTTCTTAGTTTGATGGATGGATGTAATAACTTCTCCGTGTATGCGGTTAGGCTAAGGCTATAAATCAATAATAGTAACGGGTATAAGTTATTTGTTGGTGTGTTTAGGTTGAGGCTTAAATCAATATTAGTCTTGGTCGCATGTAACTTTTTCGTGTGTGTTATTAGGCAAAGTCGTTAAATCCACAATATTGATGAGTATAAGTTCTTTGTTTGTGTGGTTAGGTCTAGACTTAAAATCAACATTAGTGACAGACGAATGAAACTTCATCGTGTGTACGGTTAGGTAAGATTATAAATCAACAATAGTGATACATATTAGTTATTTGTTTTTATTGTTAGGTTGAGACTTGAAATCAACATTATTGATAGACGGATTTAACTTCATCGTGTCTACGTTGAGCGTAGACTATAAATCAACAATTGACAACTATAAGTTATTTTTTAGTGTAGTTAGGTTGAGACTTGAAATCAACATTAGTGTGAGACGAATTATACTTTGTCGTGTATATAGTTAGGACAAGACTGTAAATCAACAATAGTGATGGGTATTAGTTATTTGTTTTTATGCTTAGGTTGAGATTTCAAATCAACGTTATTGACATACGGATTTAACTTCGTCATTTTTTTGGGTAGTGTAGACTATAAATCAACAAGAGTGACAGATATAAGTTATTATATAGTGTAGTTAGGTTGATACTTAAAATCAACATTAGTTATGGATGAATATAACTTTTTCATGTGTGCAGTTAGGCAATGATTCTAAATCGACAATGCTGACGGATATAAATTCTTTGTTGGTGTGATTAGGTTGAGACTTGAAATCAACATTAGTGACGGACGGATATAACTTCGTTGTGTATACGGTTAGGCTAAGACTCTAAATCAACAATAGTATGGGTATAATAACTTTGTTGGTGTGGTTAGGTTGAGACTTCAAATTAACATTAGTTAGAGTGATTAGGTTGATACTTGATATCAACATTAGTCGTAGACGGATATAACTTCATGGTGTGTACCGTTAGTGTAAGACTCTAAATCAATAATAGTGACGGATATAAATTCTTAGTTTGATGGATGGATGTAATAACTTCTTCGTGTATGCGGTTAGGCTAAGACTATAAATCAATAATAGTAACGGGATAGGTTATTTGTTGGTGTGTTTAGGTTGAGACTTCAATCAACATTAGGCAAAGTCGTTAAATCAACAATATTGTCGAGTATAAGTTCTTTGTTTGTGTGGTTAGGTCTAGACTTAAAATCAATATTAGTGACAGACGAATGAAACTTCATCGTGTGTACGGTTAGGTAAGACTATAAATCAACAATAGTGATACATATTAGTTATTTGTTTTTATTGTTAGGTTGAGACTTGAAATCAACATTATTGATTGACGGATTTAACTTCATCGTGTCTACATTGAGCGTAGACTATAAATCAACAATTGTGACAACTATAAGTTATTTTTTAGTGTAGTTAGGTTGATACTTGAAATCAACATTAGTTGTGGATGTATATAACTTTTTTCGTGTGTGCGGTTAGGTAACGACTCTAAATAAAAAATACTGATGGCTATTTGTTCTTTGTTGGTGTGATTAGGTTGATAATTGAAATTAACATTTGTGACACACGGATATAACTTCGTTGTGTATAAAGTTAGGGAAGACTCTAAATAAACAGTAGTATGGGTATAAGATATTTGTTGTTGTGGTTAGGTTCAAACTTTAAATCAATATTTACCTTTTGTAATTATGTTGAGACTTGATATAACTTTGTCGTGTGTACGATTATGGTAAGGCTATAAATTAACATTTACTTGGTATGATTACATTAGTGATGGATGAATTAAACTTCGTCGTGTAAACAGTTAGGGTAAGATTATAAATCAACATTAGTGACGGGTATGTGTGACTTCAAATCAGCATTCTTGACAAACAGATTTAACTTCGTCATGTGTACGGTTAGTTTAGACTATAAATCAACAATAGTGACAGATAATTGTTATTTGTTAGTATTGTTAGGTTGATACTTGAAATCAACATTAGTTATGGATGAATATAACTTTTTTGTATGTGTAGTTGGGCAGCGATTCTAAATCGACAATACTGACGGCTATAAGTTCTATGTTGGTGTGATTAGGTTGAGACTTGAAATCAACATTAGTGATGGACGGATATAACTTCGTTGTGTGTATGGTTAGGATAAGACTGTAAATTAATAATAGTATGGGTATAAGATATTTGTTGTTGTGGTTTGGTTAAGACTTCAAATCAATATTTACTGTGTGTGGCTAGTTTGAGACTTGATTTCAACTTTAGTCATGAATGAATATAACTTCATCGTGTGTATGGTTAGGGTAAGACTCTAAATCAACAATTGTGATGGGTATAAGTTCTTTGTTTGTGTTGTTAGGTTGAGAATTGAAATGAACTGATAACAATTGGTGCAAGAGACCAGTTGGATCCGCACTCTTCTCTTAAGGCATTATAAGTACGTATTATCAAGGCTTGCTCTAAACAGGCTCACCTCTTACCCGTCGTGAGGAGTTATGCTCTCGGGAAGGGTTACGGTTAGGTTAAGACGGTAAATCAACAATAGTGACGGTTATAAGTTATTTTTTGGTGTGGTTAGGTTGACACTAAAATCAACATTAGTCTTGGTAGGATGTACCTTTTTCGGGTGTATTGTTAGGCAAAGTCTCTAAATCAACAATATTAACGGGTATAAGTTATTTGTTTGTGTAGTTAGGTTGAGACTTGAAATCAACATTAGTTATCGACCAATATAACTTTTTTGTTTGTTCGGTTAGTTATTACTCTAAATTAATAATAGTGACGGACAAAAATCAATATTATTCATAAACGAATGTATCTTCGACCAGTGTGCGGTTAGGCTAAGACATTTACTCAATAACAATGACGTCTATAATTCTTTGTTGGTATGGTTTGGTTGAGACTTTAAATCGACATGAATAATGGATATATAACTTTTTCGTACGTGCGGTTAGGCTAAGACTGTAAATCAACAATGGTGATAGGTATTAGTTATTTGTTTATGTGGTTTTGTTGAGACTTTAGTGACAGACGGATACAACTTTGTCTTGTGTACGGTTAGGATAAGACTATAAATCAACAATTATTATAGGTACGAGCTTTTTTTGTGTGGTCAAGTTGAGACTTTAAATCAACATTAGTTGGTATGATTAGGTTGACACTTGATATGAACGTTAGTCATGAACGAATAGAAGTTCATTAATTTGTTTTTATGATTTTCATATGACTTTAGTGACAGACGGATATAACTTCGTCTTGTGTACATTTAGGGTAAGACTCTAAATCAATAATTGTGATGGATATAAGTTTTTTGTTGGTGTTGTTAGGTTGTGACTTAAAATCAACATTCGTGGTAAACAAATATAACTTCTTCATCTGTGTGTTAGGCGAAGAGTTTAAATCGATACTTGTGACGGGTATTATTTATTTGTTTATGTGGTTACGTTGAAACTTCAAAACAACATTAGTGACAAACGAATTAAACTTCATCGTGTGTATGGTTAGGGTAAAACTATAAATCAACAATAGTGATGGGTATTAGTCATTTGTTTTTATGTTTGGGTTGAGACTTGAAATCAACATTATTGACAGACTGATTTAACTTTGTCGTGTCTATGGTTAGTGTAAACTATAAATCAATCCTAGTGATAGGTATAAATTATTTACTTGTGTTGTTAGGTTGAAGTTAACATTAGTTGGTGTGATTAGGTTGATACTTGATATCAACATTAGTCATGAATGAATAGAACTTCACCGTGTATACAGTCAGGGTAAGACTCTAAATCAACGATAATGATGGGTATAAGTACTTTGTTTGTGTAGTTTGGTTGAGAATTGAATTGAACATTTGTGATTGACGAATATAATAACTTTTTTGTATGTGCGGTTAGGCTAAGATTGTAAATTAACAATAGTGACAGTTATAAGTTATTTGTTGGTGTGATTAGGTTTAGACTTCAAGTCAACATTAGTGACGGTAGGATATAACTTCGTTGTGTGTATGGTTAGGGTAAGACTCTAAATTAACATTGGTATGGGTGTAAGATATCTGTTGCTATGGTTTAGTTGAGACTTCAAGTCAACATTTACCGTGTGTGATTAGGTTGAGACTTGATATCAACTTTAGTCATGAATATAACTTCATCGTGTGTATGGTTAGGGTGCGACTCTAAATCAAAATAATGATAGGTATAAGTTATTTATTTGTGTAGTTTGGTTGAGAATTGAAATGAACATTAGTTATGGACAGATATAATAACTTATTCTTGTGTGCGGTTAGGCTAAGACTGTAAATCAATAATAGTGACGGTTATAAGTTATTTCTTAGTGTGGTTAGGTTGAGACTTAAATCAACATTGGTCTAGGTCGGATGTAACCTTTTTGGGTGTATTGTTAGGCAAAGTATCTAAATCAACAATATTGATGTGTATAAGTTCTTGGTTTGTGTAGTTAGTTTGAAACTTGAAATCAACATTAGTCATCGATGGATATAACTTTTTTGTTTGTTTGGTTAGGTAATTACTCTAAATTATCAATAGTGATGGAGGAAAATCAATATTATTTATCAACGAATATATCTTCTACTTGTGTGCGGTTAGGCTAAGACATTGAATCAACAACATTGACGACTATAATTATTTTTTGGTGTGGTTAGGTTGAGATTTCAAATAGATATTAATAACGGATATATAACTTTTTCGTACTTGCGATTAGGCTAAGACTCTAAATCAACAATGGTGTCAGGTATTAGTTATTTGTTTATGTGGTTTTGTTGAGACTTTAGTGACAGACGGATATAATTGTCTTGTGTATGGTTAGAGTAAGACTATAAATCAACAATAGTGACAGATAATTGTTATTTGTTAGTGTAGTTAGGTTGACACTTTAAATCTATATTAGTTATGGACAACTATAACTTTTTGTGTGTAGTTGGGCAGTGAATCTAAATCGCAATATTGACGGCTATAAGTTCTTTGTTGGTGTGATTAGGTTAAGACTTCAAATCAACATTGGTGACGGACGGATATGACTTCGTTGTGTGTATGGTTAGGGTAAGACTCTAAATTAACAATAGTATTGGTATAAGATATTTGTTGTTGTGGTTTGGTTGAGACTTCAAATCAATATTTATCGTGTTTGATTAGGTTGAGACTTGATATCGACTTTAGTCATTGATGAATATAACTTCATCATGTATATGATTAGGGTAAGACTCTAAATCAACAATAGTGATGGGTATAAGTTATTTGTTTGTGTAGTTTGGTTGAGAATTGAAATGAATATTAGTGATGGACAAATATAATAACTTCTTCTTGTGTACGGTTAGGCTAATAGTGTAAATCAATAATAGTGACGGTTATAAGTTATTTGTTGGTGTGGTTAGGTTGAGACTTCAAATCAACATTAGTGATGGACAAATATAACTTCTTCATCGACGGATATAACTTTTTTGTTTGTTCGGTTAGGGAATTACTCTAAATTAACAATAGTGACGGACGAAAATCAACATTATTCATGTATGAATATATCTTATACTTGTGTGCGATTAGTTTAAGACAATCAATCAACAACAATGACGACTATAATTCTTTTTTGGTGTGTTTAGGTTGAGACTGAAATCGATAGTAATAACGAATATATAACTTTTTTGTACGTGCGATTAGGCTAAGACTGTAAATAAAAAATGGTGACAGGTATTAGTTATTTGTTTGTGTGGTTTTGTTGAGACTTTAGTGACAGACGAATATAACTTTGTCTTGTGTACGGTTAGGGTAAGACTATAAATCCACAATAGTGACAGATATAAGTTATTTGTTAGTGTAGTTAGGTTGATACTTGAAGTCAACATTAGTTATAAATGCATTTAACCTTTTCGTGTGTGCAGTTATGTAGTGATTCTAAATCGATAATACTGATAACTATAAGTTCTTTCTTGGTGTGATTAGGTTGATACTTGAAATCAACATTAGTGACGGACGAATATAACTTCATTGTGTGAACGGTTAGGATAAGACTTTAAATCAATAATAGTATGGGTATAATAACTTTGTTGGTGTGATGAGGTTGAGACTTGAAATCAACATTAGTTGGTATGATTAGTTTGAGACTTGATATCAACATTAGTGATGGACGGATATAACTTCATCGTGTGTATGATTAGGGTAAGACTCTAAATCAACACTACTGACGAGTAAAAGTTCTTTGTTTGTATAGTTAGGTTGACAATTGAAATGAACATTTGTGATGGACGAATATAATAACTTCTTCGTGTGTGCGGTTAGGCGAAGACTATAAATCAATAATAGTAACGGTGATATGTGATTAGTTGGTGTGGTTACGTTGGCACTTAAATCAACATTAGTCTTCGTCGGATATATCTTTTTCGTGTGTATTGTTAGGAAAGGTCTCTAAATCAATAATATTGACGAGTATAAGTTCTTTGTTTATGTGGTTAGGTTGGGACTTGAAATTAACATTAGTGATGGGCGAATTAAACTTCATCATGTGTACGATTAGGGTAAGACTATAAATCAACAATAGTGATGGGTATTAGTTATTTGCTTTTATGGTTAGGTTGAGACCTCAAATCAACATTATTGATAGAAGGATTTAACTTCATCGTGTGTGCGGTTAGTGTAGACTATAAATCTACAATAGGGACTAATATAAATTATTTGTTAGTGTAGATTGGTTGAGACTTGGAATCAACATTAGTTATGGACGAATATAACTTTTTCGTGTGTGTGGTTAGGCAATGTCTCTAAATTGACAATACTGATAGGTATACGGTTTGGTTGAGACTTCAAAGGAATATTAATTGGTGTGATTAGGTTGATACTTGATATCAACATTAGTGATGGACGGATATAACTTCATTGTGTGTATGGTTACGGTAATACTCTCAATCAACAATAGTGATTGTGTAAGTTCTTTGTTTGTGTAGTTAGGTTGAGAATTTAAATTAACATTAGTGATGACGAATATAATAACTTCGTGTGTGCAATTAGGTTAAGAGTGTAAATCAACAATAGTAACTATTAGTGCACACTTTAAATAAAAAATAGTCATAGTTATAAGTTATTTATTAGTGTGGTTGGGTTGAAACTTCAAATCGATATAAGTTATAGACAAATATAACTTTTTCGTGTGTGGGGTTAGGCAATGTCTAAATAAAAAATACTAAATACTAACGGCTATAAGTTCTTTGTTTGTGTGGTTAGGTTGAGACTTCAAATTAACATTAGCGATCGACGGATATAACTTTTTTATTTGTGAGGTTAGGGAACTGCGATAAATCAACAATAGTGACGGACGAAAATCAATATTAGTCACTAACGAATATATCTTCTACTCGTGTGTGGTTAGGCTAAGACAATGAATCAACAAAAATGACGGCTATAATTCTTTGTTGGTGTGGTTAGGTCGAGACTTCAAATCAACATGGATATAAGTTTTTCGTATATGCGATTAGGCTAACACTGTAAATAAATAATTGGACGGGTATTAGTAATTTGTTTTTGTGGCTTAGTTATGACTTTAGTGAGAGACGGATATAACTTCGTCTTGTGTACGTTTAGGGTAAGAATCTAAATCAACAATTGTGATGGGTATAAGTTTTTTGTTGGTGTTGTTAGGTTGTAACTTAAAATCAACATTCGTGATGAAAAAATATAACTTTTTCATCTGTGTGGTTAGGCTAAGAGTGTGTGGTTAGGCTAAGAGTTTAAATCGATAATTGTGACGGGTATTAGTCACGTATTTATGTGGTTATGTTGAGACTTAAAATCAACACTAGTGATAGATGAATTAAACTTCATCGTATGATTGGTTAGGATAAGACTATAAATAAACTTTATTAGTGTTGTTAGGTTGAGACTTAGATATTAACATTAGTTATGGATGAATATAACTTTTTTTGTATACGCGGTTAGGCAATGACTAAATCGACAATATTGGTGTGATTAGGTGTATGGTTAGGGTAAGACTCTAAATCAACAATTGTGATGGGTATATGTTTTTTGTTGGATTATTTAGGTTAAGTCTTAAAATCAACATTAGTGATGAACAAATATAACTTCTTCGTCTGTGTGGTTAAGCTAAGAGTTCAAAGTGATAATTGTGATGGATATTAGTTATTTATTTATATTGTTACATTGAGAGTAAAATCAACATTAGTGACACACGAATTAAACTTTATGTTTAGGGGAAGACTATAAATCGCCAATAGTGATTGGTGTTAGTTATTTGTTTTTATGGTTAGGTTGAGACTTCAAATCAACATTAGTGACACAAATTAAACTTCATCGTATATATAAGTAGGATAAGACTATAAATCAACAATATTGATGGGTATTAGTTTGTTTTTATGCTTAAGTTGAGACTTCAAATCAATATTATTGAAAGACGGATATAACTTCGTCATTTTTAAGTTAATGCAGACTATAAATCAATAATTGTGACTGATATAAGTTATTATATAGTGTAGTTAGGTTGACACTTAAAAATCAACATTGCTTATGGACGGATATAACTTTTTCGTATGTGTGGTTTGACAATGATTATAAATTGACAATACTTACGGCTATAAGTTCTTTGTTAGTGTAATTAGGTTGTGACTTGGAATCAAACATTAGTGATGGACGGATATAACTTTGTTGTGTGTACGGTTAATCTTAAATCAACAATAGTATGGGTATAATAACTTTGTTGATGTGGTTAGGTTGAGCCTTTAAATCAACATTAGTCATAGACGGATATAACTTCATGGTGTGTACGGTTAGGGTAAAAATCTAAATGAACAATAGTGATGGGTATAAGTTATTTGTTTGTATAGTTAGGTTAAGAATTGAAATGAACATTTCTGATGGATGGATATAATAACTTGTTCGTGTGTGCGGTTAGGCTAAGACTATAAATCAACAATAGTGACGGTTATAAGTTATTTGTTAGGGTGTTTAGGTTGATACTTAAATCAACATTAGTCTTGGTTGGATGTAACTTTTTCATGTGTGTTGTTAGGTAAAGTCTCTAAATCAACAATATTGACGAGTATAAATTTTTTGTTTGTGTGGTTAGGTTGAGACTTAAAATCAATATTAGTGAATGACGAATTAAACATCGTCATGTGTACGGTTTGGTAAGACTATAAATTAACAATAGTGATGGGTATTAATTATTTATTTTTATGGTTAGGTTGAGACTTTAAATCAACATTATTGTTAGACGGATTTAACTTCATCGTGTCTACGATTAGGTTGAGACTTGATATAACTTTGTCGTGTGTATGATTATGGTAAGGATTTAAATTAACATTTACTTGGTGTGATTAACATTAGTGACGGATGAATTAAACTTCGTCGTGTAAACAGTTAGGGTAAGATTATAAATCAACATTAGTGATGGGTATTTTTGACTTCAAATCAACATTCTTGACAAACAGATTTAACTTCGTCATGTGTACGGTTAGTTCAGACTATAAATCAACAATAGTGACAAATAATTGTTATTTGTTAGTGTAGTTAGGTTGATACTTGAAATCAACATTAGTTATGGATGAATATAACTTTTTTGTATGTATAGTTGGGCAGTGAATCTAAATCGACAATACTGACGGCTATAAGTTCTTTGTTGGTGTGATTAGGTTGAGACTTGAAATCAACATTAGTGATGGACGGATATGACTTCGTTGTGTGTATGGTTAGGGTAAGACTAAATTAATAATAGTATGGTATAAGATATTTGTTGCTGTCATTTGGTTGAAACTTCAAATCAACTTTAGTCATTGACGAATATAACTTCATCGTGTGTATGGTTAGGGTAAGACTCTAAATCAACAATAGTGATGGCTATAAGTTCTTTGTTTGTGTAGCTAGATTGAGAATGGAAATGAACATTAGTGATGGACAAATATAATAACTTCGTCGTGTGTACGGTTAGGGTAAGACTATAAATTAATAATAGTCATGGGTATTAGTTATTTATTTTTATGGTTAGTTTGAGATATCAAATCAACATTATTGACAGACAGATTTAACTTTGTCGTGTGTACAGTTAGTATAGATTATAAATCGACAATAATGATAGGTATAAGTTATTTATAGTATGGTTAGGTTGAGACTTGAAACCAAGATTAGTTATGGACAAATATAACTTTTTAGTGTGTGCGGTTAGGCAATGACTGCAAATCGACAATGTTGGCGGCTATAAGTTCTTTATTGGTGTGATTAGATTAAGACTTTAAATCGGCACTAGTCATGGACGCATATAACTTCGTAATGTGTACTATTAGGGTAAGACTCTAAATCAATAATAGTATGGTTATAATAACTTGGTTGGTGTGGTTAGGTTTAAACTTTAAATTAACATTAGTTGGTGTGATTAGGTTGAGACTTGATATGCATCAACATTAGGTTGAGACTTGGTGTGGTTAGGTTGAGACTATTGTGATTAGTTGAGACTTTAAATCGGTACTAGTCATGGACGCATATAACTTCGTCATGTGTACTATTAGGGTAAGACTCTAAATCAACAATAGTATGGATATAATAACTTTGTTGGTGTTGTTAGGTTGAGACTTTAAAATCAACATTAGTTGATGTGATTAGGTTGAGATTTGATATGAACATTAGTCATGGACAGATATAACTTTATTGTGTGTACGGTTAGGGTACTATTCTAAATCAACAATAGTGACGGGCATAAGTTTGTTTGTGTAGGCAGGTTGAGAATTGAAATAAACATTAGTGATGGATGGATATAATAACTTATTTGTGTGCGGTTAATGTAAGACTGTCAATATACAATAGTGACAATTATAAGTTATTTGTTGGTGTGGTTAGGTTGAGACTTAAATCAACATTAGTCTTGGTCGGATGTAACTTTTTTCATGTGTATTGTTAGGCAAAGACTCTAAATCAAGAATATTGACGGTTATAAGATCTTTGTTTGGTTAGATATATTTAAACAGAAAGTTCTTCAAGGAAATGTTTGAAATTATGTGGGCACACCCTGTGATACGTGGAACAATATGGCTATACATATTAGGAAAGTGGCGAAAGATGTGTTAGGGGTATCTAAGGGAGGTATACCGGCACAAAAAGAAGCTTGGTGGTGGAGTGAAGTAGTACAAAATAAAATCAAGACAAAGAGGGCATGTTACAAATTACATTATGCTAAGAAAACTAGTGAAACTTTAGAAGCTTATAAGAAAGCAAAGAAGGAATCGAAAAAGGCCGTGAGTGAAGCAAAAGCTAAGATTTGGGAGGACTTATATAAAAAACTCAACTCAAAAGAGGGTGCAAGAGATATTTTTAGGATAGCTAGGGCTAGAGATAAGAAAACTAAAGATCTTAATTATGTTAGATGCATAAAAGATGAGGATGAAAAAATTCTAGTGGCAAATGATGATATAAGAAATAGATGGAAAAACTATTTTTATAATCTTTTTAATGAAAATAAAGATGTTAGTATTAGTTTAGGAGATTTAGCCAAGTCAGAAAAGTATATAAATCACAATTTCTATCGACGTATTCAAAAGAATGAAGTCAATGAGGCTCTTAGACATATGAAAGGTGGTAAATCGGTAGGACCAGATAATATTCCTATAGAAGTTTGGAAAATACTAGGGGAAATAGGAATCACATGGCTCACAAGACTATTTAATGAAATATGAAAAAACTAAAAGATGCCCGAAAAATGGAGAGCAAGTACACTTATACCCATATATAAGAACAAGGGAGACATTCAAATTTGTGCGAATTATCGAGGTATCAAGTTAATGAGTCATACTATGAAATTATGAGAAAGAATTATCGAACGTAGGTTAAGACAAGTATCAAGTACAACATAGAACCAATTTGGATTCATGCCAGGCAGATCTACTATTGAAGCGATTCACCTTTTGAGACGTCTTATGAAACATTTTAGAGCAAAAAAGAAAGACCTTCACATGATATTTATTGATCTAGAAAAAGCTTGTGATAGGATACCAAGGGAGGTTCTTTGGAGAACTTTAGAAAAAAGAGGTATCCTATTGACATATATTAACCTTATAAGAGACATGTATGATGGTGTAAAAACATGTGTGAGGACTCATGAAGGAACGACAAACTTCTTTGAAGTTAATATTGGGTTACATCAAGGATCAACTTTAAGTCCATACGTATTTATAATGGTGATGGATGAGTTAACAAAACATATTCAAGATGAAGTACCTTGGTGTATATTATTTGCAGATGACATTGTATTAGTAGAGGAGTCTAAGGAAAAAGTTAATAGAAAATTGGAACTATGAAGAGAAACATTAGAAAGCAAAGGCCTCCGACTTAGTAGAACAAAGACAAAATATATGGAATGTAAGTTTGATCATGTGGTTACTTTAAAGGACATAGAAATTAAAATTGGCACACATTGCATTCCCCAAAAGGAAAGTTTTAAATACCTAGGGTCAATTTTTCAGTGTGATGGAAGAATTGATGGAGATGTTACACATAGAATAAATACTGGTTGGTTAAAATGGAGAGGAGCATCAGGTATTCTTTGTGATAAGAAGATACCATTAAAATTAAGAGGTAAATATTATAGAGCAGCAATTAGGCATGCTATGTTTTATGGTTCTGAGTGTTGGGCAGTTAATCATCAACATGTACAAAAGATGTCTGTGACAGATATGAAGATGTTGAGATGGATGAGTGGTGATACAAGAAAAGACCATATACATAATGAGGTTATTAGAAACAAATTAGGAGTGGCACCAATAGAGGATAAAATGAGAGAACATTGTTTGAGATGGTTTGGACATATAGAAAGAAGATCAAAAGAAAAACCTGTAAGAAGGTTAGAAAAACTAAATTTGGAAAGTATAAAAAGAGGTAGAGGACGACTACAAAAGTGTTGGAAAGAAACAATAAAGAATGATCTAGCTTATTGGCAGTTAACTGTTAAAAGGGAATAAATCAATATGTGAACTTAGTTGTTTAATCATGGTATTTGGTTTGTTTAGTAGTATGGATCCAAAGTGGATCAAATATTGATCCACTTAGGATACTGTACTTAGTTAGTAATTAGTGAGTCTAGGAAAGGGCATATCAGTCTTTTAAGTTATAAATCTGTATAAAGTCCTAATTGTAATTAGGTTTTAGATAATTGAAACAGAATAAGAAAAGTGTGGAGGAGGTGGCTTGCAGCCGATTTCTGTTCTTTTTGATTCCTTGGATACATTAGTTTCTGCTATGATCATGTGTCTTGTTTAATATGATGATACTTTATCATGGTAAATGTCCTAATCTTTGGTGCTACAAAGATAGATCTTCTTTCTGCTTTTCTGTAACTGTCACGGTGTGGAATGCTGTAGTTCTTGTCTCCTCATAGACATAGAGTCCTTATTCTCTACAATAAAATGGTGTTTCAGAAAGAAAGAATCGTCATATCTTGGAAGTAGCTAGAACACTCTTGATTTGTTATAATCTTCCTAAATTTTTTTGGGGGATGCAGTCTTAACTGCAGTCAAGTACTAAAAGGTCATACTCCATTTCATCTCTTGTGTCCCACTCAAAAATCATTCTACATTTCTCCAAAAATCTTTAAGTGCACATATTTTGTTCATGTACATTGCAGTCTACAAGACAAACTAGATGCTAGAGCCATCAAGTGCATCTTTTTAGGATATTCATCTACTCAAAAGGGTTATAAATGTTATGATCCCGCAACAAGAAAATTTTATGTTACTATGGATGTTACCTTATACCATTTTATGGTAAACCTGAGAATCAAAATTCTGTTAGGCATTTACCTTTGGTGTACACCATTCTACCAAAGGAAGACTACTATGAAGTTGAAAAAGATATAACATGGGTTCCACATGTTCCAGAGAAAATATGGCAGAGTTATACTCGAGGTGAGAGAAGCATTTTTGCTCGGGATCAGTCTGCTACCCTAGATCAAAGTACTTGCCCTAAATCACATCCAATTCCCTCTCAGGTAATTTCTCAAAAACCTACTGTTGATCTTGATGAGTTACCTATTGCTCTTAGAAAAGGAAAACGAGAAAAGAGTAAATATGCTTTGGAGAAGATGGTTTCATATACTAACTATCTAAAAGAGTATCAATTGTTTGTGATGAATGCAGATAATACTCATATTCTCACAACATACGAAGATACATCTCAATTTCCAGAATGGAAAGTTGCTATGAGGGATGAAATTTCAGCATTAGAGAAAAACAGAACCTGGGAGCTGGTATAGTTACCATCAGATAGAAAAATAGTGGGCTGCAAATTGGTATACTGTGTGAAATATAAAGTAGATGGAAACATAGACCGATATAAAGCAAGACTAGTAGCTAAGGGCTACAGTCAATCTTATGGTATTGATTATACCGAAATGTTTTTACCAGTAGCAAAGATGAATACGATCAGAATTATTCTCAGTGTTGCTGTTAATCATCGGTGGAACTTATGGCAGCTTGACGTGAAAAATGCCTTTCTTCAGGGAGACCTCTTGGAAGAAATTTACATGGATTTACCCCCAGGATATTGTCAAGAATTGCATGGCAACACAGTGTGCAAATTAAGGAAGTCTATCTATGGTCTAAAACAATCTCCTAGAGCGTGGTTTCAGAAATTCAGTGATGGTGTTGTCAGTTTGGGATTCAAACAGTGTATCAGTGACCATACCTTATTTATTCGAAGAAGAGAAAAAACTATCATACTACTCGTGTATGTGAATGATATTATTATTACTGGAGATGATGAGGAAGGTATTGTCATGTTAAAAAAGGAATTGCATGCTCTCTTTGACTTGAAAGACTTGGTAAACTCCACTATTTTTTGGGAATTGAAGTCATCCAGAATGCAAACAGATTATTTCTAAGTCAAAGGAAGTATGTCATAGATCTATTGAAGGAAACCAAATTGGAAGATTGCAGAATTTGCTCTACTCCTATTGAGATAGCCAAAGAAGATAAAGAAGCCAAATCAGAACCATATGAAGACATTGGAAGATATCAGAGGTTGGTAGGTAAACTTATTTATCTCACTATTACACGACTAGATATTAGCTTTGCAGTCAGTTATGTTAGCCGGTGGATGCATTCTCCTTCTAAGTATCATATCAGAATGGTCTTTCATATTATCAGATACTTGAAATCAACCATTACTTATGGTATATGGTATACTCCTCATTCTTCTATGGAAATGCTGGTTCTAAGAGTAATAGAAAGTCTACCTCAGGTTATATTGTATATCTGGGAGAAAATGTGGTGTCTTGGCAGAGCAAGAAACAGTCTGTAGTGGCTCGATCCAGTGCAGAAGCAGAGTATTGGGCAATTGCTCTTGGCATGTGCGAAGAAATATGGATTTTATCACTATTGGAGGAAATTGGCTTAAAAATCATGGTTCCAGTCAACTTTCTTACAGATAGTAAGGCATCAATGCAGATAGCATCAAATCCAGTCTTACATGAGAGAACCAAGCATATCAAACTTGATTGTCACTTTATCAGAGAAAAAGTTACACAAGGAATCTTCAACATCATACATGTTAGATCAGAAGCTCAACTAGCAGATATTCTTACCAAGCTTGTATCTATATGTAACTTAAAGAAGAGTCTCGGCAAGTTGGGTATTTCAAGTCTTCAAGACCCAACTTGAGGGGGCGTGTTAAAAGGGAATAAATCAATATGTGTACTTAGTTGTTTAATCATGGTATTTGGTTTGTTTAGTAGTATGGATCCAAAGTGGATCAGATATTGATCCACTTAGGATACTGTATTTAGTTAGTAATTAGTGAGTCTAGAAGAGGGCATATCAGTCTTTTAAGTTATAAATCTGTATAAAGCCCTAATTGTAATTAGGTTTTAAATAACTGAAACAGAATAAGAAAAGTGTGGAGGAGGCGGCTGTCAGAGTGCAGCCGATTTCTATTCTTTTTCATTCCCTGGATACATTAGTTTCTGCTATGATCATGTGTCTTGTTTAATATGATGATACTTTATCATTAACTGCTAACATGGCACACGATAGGGATCTGTGGAAACAAAGAATCCATGTAGCCGACCCCCTCTAGTATGGGAAAAGGCTTAGTTGTTGTTGGGGTTAACCAATCACTAAATCGACAATACTGATGGCTATAAGTTCTTTGTTGGTGTTATTAGGTTGAGACTTGAAATCAACATTTGTGACAGACGGATATAACTTCATCGTGTGTACTGTTAGTATAAGACTCTAAATCAACAATAGTATTGGTATAATAGCTTTATTGGTGTGGTTAGGTTCAGACTTTAAATCAACATTAGTTGGTATGATTAGGTTGAGACTTGATATCAACATTAGTCATTGGCGGATATAACTTCATCGTGTGTACGGTTAGGGTAAGACTCTAAATCAACAATAGTGACGGGTATAAGTTCATTGTTTTTGTAGTTAGGTTGAGAATTTAAGTTAACATTACTGATGGACGGATATAATAACTGCTTCGTGTGTGCGGTTAGTCTGAGACTATAAATGAACAATAGTGATGATTATGATTTATTTATTGGTGTGGTTAGGTTGAGACTTAAATTAACATTGGTCTTGGTCGGATGTAACCTTTTCGTGTGTGTTATTAGGCAAAGACTCTAAATCAATAATATTGACAGGTAGAAGTTCTTTGTTTATGTGGTTAGGTTGAGACTTCAAATCAACATTAGTGATTGACGGATATAACTTTTTTTTTGTGCGGTTATAGAACTGTTGTAAATGAACAATAGTGACAGACGAAAATCAATATTAGTAGTGAATGAATATATCTTCTTTGTTGGTGTAGTTAGGTTGAGACTTCAAATCAACATTAATAACGGTGGATATAACTTTTTCGTACGTGCGGTTAGGCTAAGATTGTAAATGAACAATGGTGACGGGTATTAGTAATTTGTTTATGTGTTTTTTTATGACTTTAGTGACAGACGGATATTACTTCGTCTTGTCTACGTTTAGAGTAAGATTATAAATCAACAATAGTGACGAGTATAAGTTCTTTGTTTGTGTAGTTAGATTCAGAATTAAAATGAACATTAGTAATGAATAAATACAACTTCTTCATCTGTGTGGTTAGGCTAAGAGTTTAGATCGATAATTATGATGGGTATTAGTTATTTGTTTATGTGGTTAGGTTGAGACTTTAAATCAATATTTGTGATTGACAAATTAAACTTCGTCGTGTGTACGGTTAGGATAAGACTATAAATCAACAATAGTTATGGGTATTAGTTATTTGTTTTTATGGTTAAGTTGAGACTTCAAATTAACATTATTGACAAACGGATTTAAGTTCATCGTGTGTATTGTTAGTGTAGACTATAAATCAACAATAGTGATAGGTATAAGTTATATTTTGGTGTGGTTAGGTTGAGACTTAAAATCAACATTAGTTATGGACGGATATAACTTTTTTGTATATGCGGTTAGGCAATGACTCTAAATCGACAATACTAACAGCTATAAGTTTTTTGTTTGTGTGATTAGGTTGAGACTTGAAATCACATTAGTGACAAACAAATATAACTTCGTCGTCTTTACAGTTAGGGTAGGACTCTAAATCAACAATAGTATGGGTATAATAACTTTGTTTGTGTGATTAAGTTAAGACTTCAAATCAACATTTGTTGGTGTGATTAGGTTAAGACTTTTTGAACATTAGTCATGGATGGATATAACTTTATCATGTGTACAGTTAGGGTAAGATTCTAAATCAACAATAGTGACGGGCATCAGTTGTTTGTTTGTGGAGTCAGGTTGAGAATTGAAATGAACATTGGTGATGGATGAATATAATAACTTATTTGTGTGTACAGTTAATGTAAGACTGTCAATCTACAATAGTGACGATTATAAGTTATTTGTTGGCGTAGTTTGGTTGAGACTTAAGTCAGCATTAGTCTTAGTGGGATGTAACTTTTTCATGTGTGTTGTTAGGCAACGACTCTAAATCAACAATGTTGACGGGTATAAGATCTTTGTTTATGTGGTTAGGTTGAGACTTGAAATCGACATTAGTCATCGATGAATATAACTTTTTTTGATATACGGTTAGGCAACGATTCTAAATCAACAATAGTGACGGACGAAAATCAACATTAGTGATAACAGATATATCTTCTTCTTATTTGTGATTAGGCTAAGACAATAAATCAGCAATAATGACAACTATAATTCCTTGTTGGTGTGGTTAGGCAATAACTCTAAATCAACAATAGTTTGAGACTATAAAATTAATATTGATGTGATTAGGTTGAGACTTAAAATTAATATTAGTGACGGACGGATATTACTTCATCGTCTGTACTATTAGGGTAAGACTCTAAATCAACAATAGTATGGGTAAAATTACTTTGTTGGTGTGGTTACGTTAAGACTTCAAATCAACATTAGTTGGTGTAATTAGGTTGAGACTTGATATCAACATTAGGTATAGACAGATAAAACTTCATGGTGTGTACAGTTAGGGTAAGACATTAAATCAACAATAGTGATGGGTATAAGTTCTTTGTTTTTGTAGTTAGGTTGAGACTTAAAATCAACATTAGTGATGAAAAAATATAACTTCTTCCTCGTGTGGTTAGGCTAAGAGTTTAAGTCGATAATTGTGACAGGTATTAGTTATTTGTTCATGTGGTTAGGTTGAGACTTTAAATCAACATTAGTGACTGACAAATTAAACTTCGTCATGTACAGTTTGAGTAAGATTATAAATCAATAATAGTGATGAGTATTAGTTATTTGTTTTTATCTTTAGGTTGAGACTTCAAATCAACATTATTGACAAACGATTTAACTTCGTCATGTGTATGGTTAGTGTAGACTATCAATCAACAACAGTGACATATATAAGTTATTTGTTTGTGTGGTTAGGTTGAGACTTGAAATCAACATTAGTTACACACGGATATAACTTTTTCGTGTATGCGGTTCGGCAATGACTCTAAATCGATAATTATGACAGCTATAAGTTCTTTGTTAGTTTGATTTGGTTGAGACTTAATTAACATTGATGATAGACAAATATAACTTCGTCGTGTGTACGGTTAGGGTAAGACTATAAATCACTCATAATCATGGGTATGAGTTATTTGTTTTTATGGTTTGTTTGCGACTTCAAATCAACATTATTGACAAACGGATTTAACTTCGTCGTGTGTACGATTAGTGTATACTATAAATCAACTATAGTGATAGGTATAAGTTATTTGTTAGTGTGGTTAGGTTGAGACTTAAAATCAGCATTAGTTAGGTTGATTTGGTTGAGACTTGAAATTAACATTAGTGACGCATGGATATAACTTCGTCGTCTATACGGTTAGGGTAAGACTCTAAATCAATGATACTATGGGTAAAATAACTTTGTTGGTATCGTTTGGTTGAGACTTGAAATCAACGTTAGTTGGTGTAATTAGGTTGAGACTTGATATCAACATTAGTCATAGACATATATAACTTCATTGTGTGTACGGTTATTGTAAGACTCTAAATCAACAATAGTGATGGATATAAGTTATTTGTTTGTGTAGTTAGGTTGAGAACTAAAATGAACATTATTGATCAACAAATATAACTTCTTCGTCTGTGTGGTTAGGCTAAGAATTTAAATTGATAATTGTGACGGGTGTTAATTATTTGTTTATATAGTTAGGTTGAGTCTTCATATTAACATTAGTAACCGATGGATTAAACTTTGTCGTGTGTATAATTAAGGTAAGACTATAAATCAACAATATTGATGGGTATTAGTTATTTGTTTTTATGGTTATGTCGAGACTTTACATCAACATTATTGACATACGGATTTAACTTGGTCATGCGTACGGTTAGTGTATATTATAAATCAATAATAGTGGCAGATATATGTTATTTTTAGTGTGGTTAGATTTAGACTTGAAATCAACATTAGTTATAGATGAATATAACTTTTTCATGTGTGCGGATAGGCAATGACTTTAAATCGATAATACTTATGGCTATAAGTTCTTTGTTGGTGTGATTAGGTTGAGACTTGAAATCAAATTAGTGACAGACGAATATAACTTCGTCGTATGTACGGTTAGGGTAAGACTGTATATCAATAATAGTATGAGTATAATAACTTTGTTGGTGTGTTTAGGTTGAGACTTCAAATCAACATTAGTTGGTGTAATTAGTTTGAGTCTTCATATCAACATTAGTCATGCACGGATATAACTTTATGGTGTGTACAACTAGGGTAAGACTCTAAATCAACAATAGTGATGGGTATAAGTTCTTTTTTTGTGCAGTTAGGTTGAGAATTGAAATGAACATTAGTGATGGATGGATATAATAACTTCTTCATGTGTGCGGTTAGGGTAAGACTGTGTAAATTGTTGTCGATAAGGCTGAAGCAGCTACAAACCAATTTGTCAAAGCGCTAAGAACTCAAATCATCTAAATATAGATGTCACACACAAATATCTCAATAAGTATGCGGAAGCAAGTCAAACACTGAACAAAAGCTATACAAAGACACCATATCCTAAAATTCCATCAAGGGACAAGCCCTAGCCAACCATGCGGCTGACTTACCCTTGAAGGATACATATCCCATACATGATGGAATGCCCGATGAAGGCATCTTTTCCCATGAATTACAAAACCATGTTTTGTCACATTGTTTTAATGATGACCAAGTATGGAAAATGTATTTTGATGGGACAAGGAATCAACATGGGTGGGGTTTGGGAATCATGCTCATATCTACTGAAAAGGTAGAAATCCCAATGGTCTTCCGATTAGATTTTTTGTGTTCTAATAATGTGGTTGAGTATGAGGCACTCATACAAGGCCTAAAAGTTTTGAAAAAATCTAGGAGCATCACGAGTGGAAGTTTTTGGAGATTCTATGCTTGATATAAATCAGGTTTTAAAAATTTGGCAGGTCAAAAATGAAAAGCTCTTTCCATATTTTGAATTAGCTACCCAGTTGGTTAATTCTTTCTAATCATGCATACTCACTCCCTATCTTCTTTGGGATCGTCTCTAAAGATCGACCCCATCATGGGTGCTCGATCCCTAGGGATCATCCACCTGCCTACTCCATCCATACATAATTTTGAGACTTGTCAAAATGACCAAAATTGTAATGAGAAACCTTGGTTTCATGATATTAAAAACTTTTTAGAAAACGGAGGATTTCCCAAATTTGCTTCCTTTAAAGATAAGACTTTTATTCGGAAAGTTTCAACCTGATATGTTATTTTGGGAGGGGTTCTTTATAAAAAGAGTTTTACTGGATCTTGTTAAGGTGTGTAGATAATGAAGAGGCTAAGACCATTCTGCACGAGTTCCATGATGGAGAATGTGAAGGCCACGACAATGCAAACATGATGGCCATGAAGACACTTAGAGCAGGGTATTTTTGGTCCACCCTGAAGCCAGATTGTCATTGTCATGTTAGGAAATGCCACCAATCTCAGGTACATAGAAATGCTATCCATATTCCATCATCAACATTGCATTCAATCGTGAGTCCATGTCCCTTTACCATGTGGGCATTTGATATCGTAGGGCCCATTTCGCCTACTGCCTCAAATGGACACCGGTTTATTTTATGAGCCACTGAATATTTTTCTAAATGGGTTGAAGCTGCTTCCTTGGCCAATGTTCAAGGACAACATGTAGTTGCATTCATTAAGAAAAATATATTGGCTAGATTTGGAGTCCCAAGAGACCTAGTTTCAGACAATGGCACTCCCTTCAAAAACGAGAAAGTGGAGAAGCTATGTAGGACCTATGGCATCACCCAACACTTCTCATCACCCTATTATTCCCAAGGCAACGGCCAAGCTGAAGCCACCAATAAAACCCTCATATGCATCATTGAGAAGACTTTAAAGAAAAATAGGGCATGACATGAGAAGTTAGATGAAGCTTTGTGGGCTTATAGGACCTCCATCCGCACACCCACAAATGCCACGCCATTTGAGTCAGTCTATGGTACGAGTGCCATACTCCCTATTCATACCAAGCTGTTAGAGATAATTAGTTGTTAGTATGAGTCTATGTCATGAATTAGGGTAGTTAAATGTGTCTCTTGTAACTGATCCATTAGGACCGATGATTAATGATGTAAGGGTTAGTACTAATTAAGGGCATATTAGTCCTTTAAGTTAGATTAGGTTTATATATTAGGTTGTTGTCATTAGGGTTGTAACGATGAATAAGAAAACAGAATGATGGGGGCGGCAGGCAGAAGTAGCCGATCAACCCTGTTCATCTTTGTTTCAATGTCTGACTTATTTTGTTGAGTGATTCTTCATCAAATCGATATGGTATCAGAGCTTTCTACGAAGATTTAACAATCCGTTGAAGTCTTCTATTCCTGAAAAAAACACAAAAGTAAGTACACGTGTGAATCTTTAAACGATTGGTACAGAAAAACCATATTATTTCATTCTCTGTATAAGAAGATGTGCATGTTTGGAACAACCTTTCTGTGCATCTCTTAAATCGGCCTTGGTACAGGTCAAGATCACAAAATAGATCACGTTAAGGGATTATGGTATATCATCAATTGGAATGTTATATCTCAAGGAAATTTTATTGAATCAACCTTGGTACAGGCCAACTAAGTTCTGTCGTGTACATGACAGTTGTTTGAATCTTCATTCTTTCATCAAAAGCATCTCGTTTGAACTAGTCCAGTTTATTACATCTGGCAGTGAAGAAATAGATCTTAAGGAAGTGCATCGACACATCTTGGAACGACTGTGCACAACTCGCGGAATTTTTTTTTGTGCATTGTGTCATAAATTTTTGCATGATCAAGTCAGCAACAAGGGAATCTCGTGTGCTCGTAATCATTGAATTTTTCTTGACAAGTTGCGGTGGACTGAAATTAGATCTGTCATTGAAGATCTCAATTCTTGCATTACATACTCAACAATAACCTACAAGTGAAAGCAATATAGATTGAGTTAGTATATGCAAATAAATAGATTTTGTACCACAATTATTATCGATCTATTGGAAAGAAGGAATCTCAGTTTCAAACAGGTGTGAATTAACATAGAAGGTAGATTGAAAGAAAAATCACAATCATCTATATATGGTAATGATCAAAAGATGGAACCATTCCAAATTACGAATATTCGGCTAGATGGAAGAAATTACAGAGAATGGGCTAGATCTATTGAACTTATGTTATGATCCAGAGAAAAGGTATCTATTATTAGATAGAGTCTACCTCCTCTAGAAGGAAGTAGTGCAGATTATGAGAGATAGTCTAAAGATGATGCTCTTGTTAGTTCATGGTTAATTCAATCCATGAATCCTTCTATGAGTAAGACCTTTATGTATATGGAATCAGCAACTATAAATCTTCTATGAATAAGACCTTTATGTATATGAAATCAGTAGCTTAAATTTGGTCTGTTGTAGAAGAAGCTTACTCTAGACAAAAAAATATAGCTATAGAATATGAGATTATTGAAAGAATAAGAAAATGCCGTCAAGGAACCAGATTAATCAGTAAATACTATGAAGAATTACGAGAACTCTAGAATGAACAGAGACATATTATGGAAAATAAGTGCAGTCACTATGTTAAGGAGAGAACAACTGAAGGAGAAATTCCAAAGGTGTTTGATTTACTTTAGGGAATTTTATTAGAATACGAATCAATCGAGTTAAATATTCTAAGTAAGGAAGACCTTTCATCTCTTGGAACAGTATATTCACTTCTACTAAGTGAAGAAGATCGGAAGAATTTAGAGAAAGGTGAACATATACAAGTTGAGAAATCCACATTTATTGGTAGAGGACAGAGCAACTATCAGAGGGGAAGAGACTCATTTAGAGGTAGAGAAAGAGAAAGAAATCAAAATTATGATGATAAGAGCAAATTACAGTGCACCCATTGTGGAAAAAAAAGGCACACACGGGAGTATTGTTAGGAAATTATTGGGAAACCTCCAAAATATAAAGATTATGGCAGAAAACCTACATAATACAAAGAATATGACAGTCATGTGACAACTATATCTGAGAAGAAAGCAGAGTTGAATCCTATAGATGAAATGACAGAATTGAAAAAACAGATTGGAGAGATTGAAACACGCCTACGGGATCAACCTTCAACCTCCTCTTCAAAGATAGAGTTAAGTCCTCCTACTTCCTACAGTATTAGTGGTAACTACTCTCTTAAAGACTCTACAGTTTTTTCTAATTAGATAATAGATTCAGGAGCTACCGATCATATGGTAGGAAACAAGTCTAATCTCATGCAATATGATATGACTTCAACTCCCCAATATGTAAAAGTAGCAAATGGTTTTTTGATTCCAATGGAAGGAAAGGGAGCAATTCAGAGAGATAATCTCAAGCTTAACTCAATGATATATATTCCAAAATTTCGAGTAAATCTATTTTTAGTAAGTTCATTGGTTAAAGACATGAATTGTACAATTACTTTCTCTCCATATGGTTGTGTTTTTCAGGATTTGAAGACGGGAAGAATCTTTGGACGTGGTGAACTACGCAATGGATTATATATCTTACTTGGATATCAGATTTTAAGGCAGAAAAGAGTATTGGCAGTTAGTACTACCGAAGAAGAAATAAAAAATCTAGCATAGTAGATTAGGACATTTGCATGTTTCAAAATTAAGAGAGTTTGTTCCTTTTTCAATTCCTAGTGATGTAGTCATTTAATGTGATGTATGTCAAAGATCAAAACATCAATCAGCTATTTTTTCTAGTAGTGAATCGAGATCAATTGTTCCGTTTGAATTGATACATTCTGATGTTTGGGGACCATGTGTGATACCTTCTATTGGAAATTTTAAGTACTTTGTTACTTTTATTGATGATTTTTCCAGACTTACCTTTGTTTATCTAATGAAGTCAAAGTCAGAAATCTCTTTGATTTTTCCTCTAGCTCATAATCTTATCAAGACTCAGTTTGATTTTTCCTCTAGATGCGCTGATTTCTTCTTGGTTATTGCAGTCTATGAATCCATCAATAGGAAAGACATTCATGTTTCTTGAATCAGCGTATGAAATTTGGTGTGCGGTGTCAGAAGCTTATTCTAGAAAGAAGAATGTGGCAAAAGAATATGAAATCTTGGAAAGAATAAGGAATTGTAAACAGAGCTCGCGTTCTATGAGTGACTATTATGCAGACCTTCGGGGACTTTGGGATGAACTTCAGTACTATACTAATATCAAGTGCCTCTCATGTCAAACAAAAAGAAATGAAGAGACAGAAAAAAAAAAGGTATTCGACTTACTATGGGTTGTAAATTCAGAATATGAATCAATAAAGCTCAATGTCTTGGGAAGAGATGAATTACCTTCATTGGGAACAATATACTCATTATTGATCAGAGAAGAAGATATAAGAAATCTTGAGAAGAATAATGCTCCTGTTACTGATAAACATGCACTCCAAACCAGAGTAGAAAATTCATATTATCACAGAAGAGGAGGATATCAAGGTCGTGGACGAGGACGTGGAAGAGTTCAGCCTGATAAAAAAGAAAAATTCATTTGTTCTCATTATAGAAAATCGAGACACACCAAAGAATACTGTTGGGAATTACATGGCAAACCCGAATATTATAAAAACAGAAATCATTCTGCTCATTCAGCTAAGAATAGTACTACGTCTAATGCAGATGGAATGTTAGATCTTATTAAGAGAATAGAAGGACTAGAGACAAGATTATCTGGAGAGTCTTAACCATCTACCTCTCAAGTCTCGGTAGCTCAGGCCACTCACATAGTAAAGGGTAACACCTCTTATTCTAATTTAAAGATTTGGATTATTCATTCAGGTGCCATAGATCATATGGTAGGAGAATCATCTTATTTTTCAGAGTACAGACATCTCTCAAAACAAGAACCTATTAAGTTAGCAAATGGCTCTTACTCATATATGGTTGGACAAGGAAGTGTACCCACTTATTTTGCTAATTTAACATTAGTCTATCATGTTTCCAGCTTTCCAATAAATTTACTTTCTGTCAGCTCGTTCACTCGCACCATGGAATGCAGCATAACCTTTACTCCTATTGATTGTGTGTTTCAGGATCTGAAGACGGGGAAAGTCTTTGGTGATGGTAGACTACAGAGGGGCTTATACATTTTGGAAGATCATCCTCAGCATGGAACCTCGTATAAAGCCTCTTCAGCAATAAGTCAAGATTCAGAGATTCGCCTTTGGCATTATCGTCTTGGTCATTTATCTGTGTCAAAACTTTCTTATGTTCTACCTCATCTTAGAGTCAATAAACTTCAGTTTGAATGTGAAGTATGCCACCTTGGAAAACATCAAAGAGCCACTTATCCACTGAGTGACTCTAGACGATCTCAGCCTTTTGAACTCCTTCATTCAGATATTTGGGGTTCTAGTCCTGTTATGTCACTGTTTGGTCAGAGATACTTTATTTCTTTTATTGATGATTGTACTCGTCTTACAATTATATATTTAATAAAATCATAGTCAGAAGTCTCATCTATTTTTCTAATTGTGCATAAATTCATTCTCACCCAATTCAATACTCCAGTAAAAATTCTGCGTTCAGACAATGGAGGGGAATACATTAGCAAACAATTAGCTTGATATTTACAGACACATGAAATAGTTAACCAGACCTCCTGTCCTTATACTCCCCAACAAAATGGAATTGCTGAGAGAAAAAATCGTCATATTTTAGAAGTAGTCAGGACCCTTCTACTTCAGAACAATGTTCCTAAATTCTATTGGGGAGAAGCCATTCTTACTGCAGTTCATCTGATCAATAGAATGCCCAATACAGTACTTTGTGGTGAAAGTCCATTAAAGTGTTTGGATAAGGAATCAAAACCTTTTCATTTGATTCCTCGTATCTTTGGTTGTACTTGTTTTGTACATATCCATTTACCTCATCATGATAAATTAGACCCTAAGTCTGTTAAATGCATTTTCCTTGGCTACTCTAACTCCCAAAAAGATTATAAGTGTTATGATCCTCTAGCCAAGAAGCTATATGTTTCCATGGATGTTACCTTCTCTGAATCTATTCTCTATTATACTTCTCAGGGGGAGTCAATCACATCTGAGCAAATTTCCCCATATGTCCTACCAGTAGTCCCAGGCGATGCCAAAGGGAATACATATGATAATAGAAATGAGGATAGTAAGCAAGAAGAGATATTAAGGTATAAGAGAGGGTTGAGAAATATTATCTACACTGAAGAAGAACCAGCCCCATATACAAGCACCAAAGATATTTCTCCTGACTCAGATCCTATTGTGGAAGGAAGAGAAGATCTCGAAATTCCTATTGCTATCCGCAAAGGTAAACGTATTTGTGCTCGTTATCCTATTTCTAATTATGTTTCATATGGTAATACCTCTTAGACTTATCAGAGATTTGTTATGAATGCTGAGAAGCATAAGATTCCTTTAAAATTTGAAGAAGCAGTTAAGTGCCCTCTATGAAAAGCTACAATTGAAGAAGAATTGAATGCTCTTGTGAGAAATAATACATGGACCATCATACAACTACCTCTGGATAGAAATATTATTGGATGCAAATGGGTATTTACCATTAAATATAAGGCAGATGGAATTGTGGAGAGATATAAAGCTAGATTGGTTGCCAAAGGATACAGTCAGTCATATGGTATTGATTATACAGAGACTTTTGTACCAGTTGCTAAACTTACCTCAATTAGAATACTTCTCAGTATGGCAGCAAATTTGGATGAAACCTATGGCAACTAGATGTTAAAAATGCTTTCTTACAAGGTGACTTAAATGAAGAAGTTTATATGGATTTTCCTTCAGGCATGGATATAAAAATGTCTGCCAATAAAGCATGTAAACTCAATAAAGCAATTTATGGGTTGAAGCAGTCCCCTCGAGTTTGGTTTGATAAATTCAGTAAGACAGAGTGCAATCTAGGATACAGCAGGAGCCTCAATGATCATACAATCTTCTTCAAGAAAGGAACCAAAATATCGATCCTTGCTGTTTATGTGGATGACATAATCGTCACAGGAGATGATCTTGAAGAAATATCCAAGTTAAAGTAGAATCTTCATGCATTATTTGATCTTAAAGATTTGGGTAGGCTACACTATTTTTTGGGCATAGAGGTTCTCTATTCTAACCAAGGTATCTTCCTGACGCTGCGTAAATACTTAATGAATCTTCTTAAAGATACACATATGCTCGAATGTAAACTGAGCGACATTCCTATGGAAGTAAATCAGAAATTATTCAGTGGCGATAATGAAGAATTTAAAGACATTCACAAATACCAGAAGTTGTTGGCAAACTCATATATTTGACTATCACACGTCCATATATTACCTATGCAGTTGGGGTTGTGAGCAGATATATGCATTCTCCTACCAAGAATCATATGTGTGCAGTGTACAGAATTCTTCAATACCTAAAATCCACTTCAGGAATGGGGTTGCTTTATTCAAAGTCATCAAATCTACACATTGAACTTTATTCTGATGCAGACTGGGCTGGTTCACGTGATGACAGAAAATCAACTATAGGTTATGTTACTTTACTAGGGGGCAATATTATTTCTTGGAAAAGTAAAAAGAGACAGTGATTGCCAGATCAACAACAGAAGCCGAATACAGAGCCATAGCACAAACCATGTGTGAAGGAAAATGAGTATCTTCTTTGATCAGAGAACTGGGATTTCCTTCTAATCTTTCTATACCACTATACTGTGACAGTAGTGCAGCAATTCAGATGGCTTCTAATCTAGTATATCATGAAAGGACAAAGCATATAGAAATTGACTGTCACTTTATGAGAGAGAAGATAGCTAATTAAGAATTCAAGCTGGAATATGTTCAATCCATCAAACAGAGGGCTGATTTCTTAACAAAGGCAACTGCAAGCAAACAACTAAAGGAGACATTATCCAAGTTGGATGTTATCAACATCCTTCACCCAACTTGAGGGGGAGTGTTAAAGATATGTATTTCACGTTGTTAAAGATATGTATTTCACGTTTTCTTATGTATCTCACGTTATGTAAGGTTCATGTCGCTTTAGTAGTAATTAATATTAATTAGGGGTAGTTTAGAAATTCAAGTTAGATAGGGTATAAGTAGTAGTGATTAGGGTTTAGTGCATTATGAAGCATAGAGATTGGGCGGCAACTGTGAGAGTTGACTTCTTCCTTTTTGGGGCAGATTGGAGGAATGCCTCCAATCTGCCATATTTTGTAAGTTTGGTTATCTTAATGAATGTGATTATTTTTCTATTATGTTTCAGACCATACAAAGCTTTTTGTAATTTAAGAGCATGACCACGAGGAACATTAAAACCAGGAGGAGTCATACAAACTTCTTCAATCAAATAACTATTCAGAAAAGCATTTTTAACATCAAGTTGGTATATATCCCAATTCCTAATGACACTAAGGGTTATAAGAATTCTAATTGTGGTCATTCTAGCTATTGGAGCAAATGTTTCATCATAATCAACACCATACTCTTGAGCATAACCCTTTGCAACCAATCTAGCCTTATATCTTTCAATATGACCATTACTATGAGTTTTGATTTTGTAGATCCATCGACATCCAATAACCTTCCTATCTTTTGGTATGGGTATAACAGTCCATGTTTGAGCTTTATCTAATATTTAAGTTCATCACTCATAGCATCTTCCCATTCTGGAATATCTTTAGCTTGATTATAAAACTTGGGTTCTCTAACTTTATGAAGAGTTAATTAAGTTTTTGTATTGAGGTTTAAAAGATTCATAGGAAACAAATCGTTGGAGTGGTTTTGAGACCCTAGGTTCTAAACATGTGTCATTAGTTTCTCTATGACGTCGTGTATAATGTAAAGGAAATGGTTCAACACCCGGTTGGGGATCAACAGTTGTATTTGGTACACCACTATTTTCAAGAGAAATATTTTGATGATCTAGAGAGTCATAGTCATCGTCTTCTTCTAGATAAAAGAAATCTTTAGTTATGGAGGATTTAGAATTTTCTAATGGTCTAGACTTATAGACCCCATTCTAAAAAAATTTTACATCCTTAAAAACATATAATTTGTCATTCATAGGATCAAAACATCTATACTCCTTTTTGTCTATGCCATAACCAAGAAATACAAATTCAATAATCTTAGGAGACAATTTATCATTTTTATCCGTATAAACAAAGCATCTACATCCAAAAACTCTAAGCCTTTCATAATAAGGGGAAATATTATATAATGTTTCAAACGGAGAAATGTTTTCAAGTTAAGATGAAGGTATTCTGTTTATAAGATATACCGCAGTAAGAGTAGCTTCTGCCTATAAAAATTTAGAAATATTACTGGCAATTAACATGGTTCGTCATGTTTCTATAATGTGTCTATGTTTTCTCTCAGCCAAGCCATTTTGTTGAGGAGTTTTAGTGCAAGACTTTTGATGATAGATCTCATTTACAACAACAACAACAACAACAAAGCCTTTTCCCATACTAGATGGGGTCGGCTACATGGATTCTTTGTTTCCACAGATCCCTATCGTGTGTCATGTTAGCAGTTAACTCCCAATAAGCTAGATCATTCTTTATTGTTTCTTTCTAACACTTTTGTGGTCGTCCTCTACCTCTTTTAATACTTTCCAAATTTAGTTTTTCTAACCTTCTTACAGGTTCTTCTTTTGATCTTCTTTCTATATGTCCAAACCATCTTAAACGATGTTCTCTCATTTTATCCTCTATTGGTGCCACTCCTAATTTGTTTCTAATAACCTCATTATGTATACGGTCTTTTCTTCTATGACCACTCATCCATCTCAACATCTTCATTTCTGTCACAGACATCTTTTGTACATGTTGATGATTAACTGCCCAACACTCAGAACCATAAAACATGGCAGGCCTAATTGCTGCTCTATAATATTTACCTTTTAATTTTAATGGTATCTTCTTATCACAAAGAATACTTGATGCTCCTCTCCATTTTAACCAACCAGCATTAATTCTATGTGTAACATCTCCATCAATTCTTCCATCACTTTGAAAAATTGACCCTAGGTATTTCAAACTTTCCATTTGGGGAATGCAATGTGTGCTAATTTTAATTTCTATGTCCTCTGAAGTAGCCAAATGATCAAACTTACATTCCATATATTTTGTCTTTGTTCTACTAAGCCGGAGGCCTTTGCTTTCTAATGTTTCTCTCTATAGTTCCAATTTTCTATTAACTTTTTCCTTAGACTCCTCTACTAATACAATGTCATCTGCAAATAACATACACCAAGGTACTTCATCTTGAATATGTTTTGTTAACTCATCCATCACCATTATAAATAAGTATGGACTTAAAGTTGATCCTTGATGTAACCCAATATTAACTTCAAAGTAGTCTATCGATCCTTCATGAGTCCTCACATATGTTTTTGCACCATCATACATGTCTCTTATAAGGTTAATATATGTCAATGGGATACCTCTTTTTTCCAAAGTTCTCTAAAGAACATCCCTCGGTACCCTATCATAAGCTTTTTCTAGATCAATAAATATCATGTGAAGGTCTTTCTTTTTTAGTGCAAGACTTTTAATGATAGATCCCATTTATTAACAAATTTTTGAAATTCATTTGACATGTATTCTCCTCCTAAATCCGATCTTAAAATCTTAATGGTGACTCTGAATTGATTTTTGATCATGTTGCAAAAAGTTATAAATTTTTCAAATACTTATGATTTATGCTTTAAAAGATATATCCAAGTAAAACGTGTAAAGTTATCTATAAATATCACATAGTATTAAATTTGATCCTTAGAAACAACGCGTGTAGGGCTCCAAACATCAAAATGTATTAAATCAAAAACTTTGTTGGATACATAGTTCATTTCACCAAATGGGAGATGATGCATCTTCCTTGGAACACAATCCTTACATTCAAACTTTTGTTCTCTAATCTTTTTCATCAAAGGGATGTTACATAGTTTTTGCAAATCTAAATGTTCAAGTCTTTTATGCCAAAGGGTAGCATCTAAGATCACATTACAAGACTCAAAATTTGGCATAACTAAATAATCCATTTTGTATAGTCCACTTTCTCTATGTTCTTGAGCATAGAGACACAATGTTTAGAAGGAAAACTAAAGGAAAAAGCCAGCCTTGGTTGTCAAAATCTCATAACAACCTCAAAAGGATGGAATGTTGTATCCTTTTCAAAAAAATCGAATTTGGAGAACATCTTATAAAATGACTATTTTGCCCTCAAGACCAAAATGGTTGGATTTTGCCTTCTTAAAAGATTTCCCTTAGAAAATAAGGATCTCATGCAGTTTACCTGTAAAAATGTGAAACAGAAAGGAAAGTATTGGAGGAGAAGTTTCATACTTTCCAAAAATAGCAATTGAAAAATTTCCTTTAGGGTGATATTTCCAAATACAACAACAACAACTAAGCCTTTTCCCAAACTACACGGGGTCGACTACATGGATTCTTTGTTTCCACATATCCCTATCTTGTGCCATGTTAGCAGTTAACTCACAATACGCTAGATCATTCTTTATTGTTTATTTCCAACACTTTTGTGGTCGTCCTCTAGCTCTTTTAATACTTTCCAAATTTAGTTTTTTATACCTTCTTATAAGTTCTTTTTTAGATCTTCTTTCTATATGTCCAAACCATCTTAAACGATTTTCTCTCATTTTATCCTCTATTGGTGCCACTCCTAATTTGTTTCTATTAACCTCATTATGTATACAGTCTTTTCTTGTATGACCACTCATCCATCTCAACATCTTCATTTCTGTCACATAATCTTTTGTATATGTTGATGATTAACTGCCCAATACTCAGAACCATAAAACATGGCAGGCCTAATTGCTCCTCTATAATATTTACCTTTTAACTTTAATGGTATCTTCTTATCACAAAGAATACCTGATACTCCTCTCCATTTTAACCAACCACCATTAATTCTATGCATAACATCTCCATCAATTCTTCCATCACTCTGAAAAATTAACCCCAGGCATTTAAAATATTCCTTTTGGGAGATACAATGTGTGCCAATTTTAATTTCTATGTCCTCTCAGGTAACCAAATGATCAAACTTACATTCCATATATTCTGTTTTTGTTCTACTAAGTCGGAGGCCTTTGCTTTCTAATGTTTCTCTCCATAGTTCCAATTTTCTATTAACTTTTTCCTTAGACTCCTCCACTAATACAATGTCATTTGCAAATAACATACACCAAGGTACTTCATCTTGAATATGTTTTGTTAACTCATCAATCACCATTATAAATAAGTATGGCTCATTAACTTGATACCTCGATAATTCGCACATTTTTTAATGTCTCCCTTGTTCTTATATATGGGTTTAAGTGTACTTGCTCTCCATTCCTCGGGCATCTTTTGGTTTTTCCATATTTCATTAAATAGTCTTGTGAGCTAAGTGATTCGTATTTCTCCTAGTATTTTGTAAACGTCTATAGGAATATTATCTGGTCCGACCGATTTACTACCCTTCATATGTTTAAGAGCCTCTTTGACTTCATTCTTTTGAATACGTCTGTAGAAATTGTGGTTTATATACTTTTCTGCTTTGACTAACTCTCCTAAGCTAATACTAACATTTTTATTTTCATTAAAAAGCTTATAAAAATAGTTTTTCGTCTATTTCTTATATCATCATTTGCTACTAGAATTTTTTCATCCTCGTCTTTGATGCATCTAACATAATTAAGATCTTTAGTTTTCTTATCTCTAGCCCTAGCTATCCTTAAAATATCTCTTTCACCCTCTTTTTAGTTGAGTTTTTTATATAAATCCTCCCAAATTTTAACTTTTGCTTCACTCACGGCCTTTTTCGCTTCCTTCTTTGCTTTCTTATAAGCTTCTAAAGTTTCACTAGTTTTCTTAGCAGAATGTAATTTGTAACATGCCCTCTTTGCCTTGATTTTATTTTGCCCTACTTCACTCCACCACCAAGCTTCTTTTTGTATCGGTACACCTCCTTTAGATACACCTAACACATCTTTCTTCACTTTCCTAATATGTATAGCCATATTGTTCCACATATCACAAGGTGTACCAATATAATTCCAAACATCTACTTGAAGGACTTTCTGTTTAAATATATCTTCTTTCTCTCGTTTGAGGTTCCACCATTTAGTTCAAATAGCTCGATGCACTCTTTTCTTCTTTGTCCATTTTTTTATTTGTAAATCCATAACTAAAGGTCGATGTTGGGTTGTTAAGCTTTCTCCTGGAATTTCCTTGCAATCTTTACAACACGCTCTATCTTTTTTTATACAAATGAAGTAATCAATTTGTGTTTGTGCTAAGCCACTCTTATAAGTAATTAAATGTTCATCTCATTTTTTGAAGATTGTATTGACTATAAAAAGATCAAATGCCATAGCAAAATTTAAAATCTCCCTACCTTCCTCATTTATATCCCCAAAACCAAAGTTTCCATGAATACCTTGATATCCTAATGCCTCTTTACTGACATGTCCATTTAAGTCTCCTCCTAAATAAATCATCTCCCTTTGTGGAATCTTTTGAATCACCTTATCTAACTCTTCCTAAAAAGCTATCTTTATACTACCTTCTAGTCATACTTGGGGTGCGTAAGCACAAACTATATTCAAAACCTCTGCTCCTAACACTAATTTCAACATCATGATTGGGTCACCATATCGTTGTATGTCTAATACACTATCCTTTAAATCTTTATTTATGATAATACCAACTCCGTTACGAGCCTTTTCTTTACCTGAGTACTATAATTTAAAACCTATATCCTATGTTATCAATAGCGTGCTATAGCGGCCGCTATAGCGTGCTATATCGTTTCAGCGGAATAAAAACCGCTATAGCGGGTCGCCTAGGGCGACCCGCCATGATGATGTTAGCGCCGCTTGCAGCGCTATAGCAGTCCGCTATAACGCTGTAAGCGGACAACTCTTAAGATCCAATTGGGTTGGGTCGATCCGACCCAAATTATATAAAGGGTTATACTCAACCCTAATCCGACGTTGTAATCCCTATGAGCGCTCGCCTCTCCCTCTCCATCCTGTCGTTCGGGCCGCTCCCGCCTCTCGCCGCCACCATCTCCAGGTACCCTCCTACACCTTAATCTCTCCCTCTTTCTTTCTTCTCCTCCGTGCCTCTGATGGGCGAAAATCTTAATCCATCACCAACCTATCACCATTAAAGTGATGGATTAAGATTTTCAGGGACTCAGACACTAGGTGCTGGCTTTGCTTCTTGATGATTTTGGTGTGACCTCGCTTTGCTTGACCAACTGACTTTACTTTTTCTCTATCATGTTCCATCCAGAAACAAAGCTTGCTATGAAATTTGAGTAATATCAAATTCGTTCTTCCCAAGTGACATAAAGTAATTAAGTGCCTTCCTTGGCTATAATCACTTAGTTTGTCCTTCTTGAAGTAGTGGGGTTAAAGCTTAGCTGTATACCAGAAGTTGCAGTGAAATATTTAGTTAAGTCCCTTATCATTTTGAGACCTTCATGAGCAATGCATCGAGCCATGATTGGGCTTAAGTTCCTTCTTGTACAAATAAGTTGGTACAATATCTGTCTGTTACCATCTTAAGTTGTTCCTAAATCTTAAGAATTCTTTTTGTTAACTGATAGTTTTTCAATTGACCGGACTGTCATTTGTAACTCTAAAAGTTCCATTCCCCAACCGCTTATCGTATAAGCTTAGCAGTGTCACCCTCCTTAACTTCGATAAAGCCTCAATATGTCCTGTCTATTTGCCTTGAACTATTTAACGAGGTTGATGCGATTCATGTTGCAACCTAGTCTTGAGGGGCTCTTACAACAACAACAAGCCTTTCCCCATACTAGATGGGGTTGGCTATATGGATTCTTTGTTTCCACATAGCCCTATCATGTTCCATGCTAGTTATTAACTCAATATAAACTAGATCATTCTTTATTGTTTCTTTCCAACATTTTGTAGTCATCCTCTTCCACTTTTAACATTTTCACAATCTAGTTTTTCATATCTTCTTACGAAAACATCCTTGGGTTGCCTTTCTACATGTCCAAACCATTTTAAATGAGTTTTCCTTTTATTTTATCCTCTATCGGTGCTATTCCCAATTTATTTCTAATAACCTCATTATGTATACGGTCTTTCCTTGTGTGACCATTCATCCATCTCAACATTATTTCTGCTATATACATCTTTTGTAGATGTTGATGATTAAGTGCCCAACACTCAGAACAATAAAACATTATAGGTCTAATTATTGCTTTATAATATTTATCTTTCAACTTTAATGGTGTCTTCTTATAGTGATGATAATGTCATGACTAAAATGGTCAGTCGTGATAGCAAAATTTCAACCACGCATGTGGACATAGATAATGTTGTATCTATGTGTTTTCTCCCTCATTTGTCATTCTTGTTTTATAACGTATAGGTTAATATACGTTTGAAAAATTCAATTTCTTAAGTGGCAACTATAACGTATTTCTTTAATATGATACATTTAGGTTTTATAAAATATTTAAAGATATTGGATAGTGATGGTTTATGCTTCACAATGATGTTTGAAGTTACATATTTTTACTGACTGCTATTTAAATTAACTCATGCTTCACAATGATACATTTAGGATTGTCTAATGATACCAATGAATGTTAATTATTTAATGTTCTATTTCTTGTATAAGGTTGGAAAACTGAAGCTGAGTCGTTATTCTTATTTTTTTGTTAGTGAGTATAGAATCATCAAGTGCAGCTGCTTCTTCTCAAAGTGGCAGCGGCAGTGGTAGTTGTGGCACAAGCACTAGTAGAACAACTGGTATTAGGTTTTCTAATCCAGCATACAACTATAGACCCCCAGGTTCGAAGGATCCATGATAGAATTGGGGTTTGACAAAATGTAAGACGGATAATATGTCAGTATTTTGTACATTATGTGGTCAAATTTCTACGAGTGGAATAACAACATACAAGGACCATTTAATGGGAAGATGTGAAAATGTGGTAGCTTGCAAGAATGCAATTGAAGAAATAAAGAAAACAATTTATGATTATGTGCATAGTACATCTAAGAAGAAGGCCGAAAAGATTTCATTTCCATATCAAGGAGAACTTTCTAGTATGGAAGGTAACATGGTGACAAGCACCTAATGTTCATCATCTTCATCGTTATTTGGCTCACGACTACCGGTTTCGAAGGGACCCATGGATTCATTTGTGCATTCATCGCCAGACTCACTACGACAAGCTATATTGGAAAATCGATATAAGAAAGAAGAAAGAGAACGAGTATGCGTATCCATTAGCAGGTGGATGTATCAAAATGGAATCTCTTTTAATGCTGTGAGATCCCCTAGCTTTCAAGCGATGGTAAATGATATAGGGCAGTTTGGACCTGGAATGAAGGCTCCATCATACCATGAAGTAAGGGAAACATTCTTGGAGAAGGAAGTGGGAAGAGTAAGAGAGTTTACAAATGGATTTAGAAAGCATTGGGCTACTTATGGATGTTCTATTATGTCAGATGGATGGACAGATAGAAAACAGAGAACACTAATAAATGTTTTAGTGCATTATCCTCAAGGTACAATTTTTCTTAAGTCCATTGATGCATCCCGTGAAGTAAAGGATGCAAATAAATTGTATACATTGTTAAAAGAAGTAATCTTAGAGGTTGGAGAGAAGAATGTTGTGCAGGTGATTATAGATAATGCAATAAATTATGTTGTAGCTGATAGAATGTTGATGGCTGGATTTAATCATTTGTTTTGGACACTATATGCTGCACACTGTGTAGATTTGATGTTAGAAGATATTGGAGAGACAAAAAGACTAAAAGGAATCTTCAGCAGGGCAAAGAAGCTAGTGACATTTATGTATGCTCATTGTCAGATATTGCATATGATGAGACATTTTACAGGAGGAAAAGACATACATAGACCGGCTGTGACCCATTTTGCTACTAGATTCTTAACTCTAAACAGCTTGTAGCAGTCAAAAGAAGCTCTAAGATCGATGGTTATTTCTAAACAATGGAAGAAATGCCCTTTATCAGATAGTATTGAAGGAAAGCAATCTAAGGCAATAATTTTGCAACTTAGATTTTGGAAGGGCATTAGTTTTTCACTTAGAGCAATGGGTTATTTGGTAGATGTTTTACGTATGGTCGACAATGATGAGAAACCAGCCATGGGCTACATCTATGAGAAGATGGATCGTGTAAAGGAACAGATAAAGGTGCATAAATATTTTAATTTTATGTGTTATTTGTTAATCTTTACTTATTAATCTTATAAATTAATAACATTTAACTTCTTGTTTTATAGGTTAATATGAAAAACAAAGAAGAGCAGTATGCTTTTATTTGGGAGATCATAGACAAAAGATGGGACAAGCAAATGGATAAGCCATTACATGCTGCTACATTGTATATGAATCCAGGGTTGTATTATGGTTATGATGGGATAGAATCTAATATTAAGATTAAAGGTGATTTGTTGTAGGTTATAGCTATACTTGTACGAAGTAAGGAAGAACAACAACAAGTGAGTTATCAACTTATAAGTTATCGAAGTGCATCAAGTTATTTTGGACTAGAATTAGCTATAAGTTCGAGGAAAACATGTACACCAGGTAATTAATTCAAGCAACTTTGCTTTCTTAATTATTTCATTATTAAGATATGATTTAAGGTTTTTGAATATGATTAACTTATTGTTTATACATGATTTTTAACTTTTTGTAATAGGTGAATGGTAGATGACCTTTGGTTATGGATGCCCTGAATTGCAAAGTTTTGCTATACGGGTTTTGAGCCTTATTGTAGTGCTACCCCATGTGAGCAACCCTCTAAGTATCACCCTTATTGATATATAAGTGTGATCAACTAAGAGGGTTGCTATGGATGTTGCTGCTTGTAATGCCGCTCGTTGGCATGGAACGGTGCATTCCATAATCCATATGCTATCCAGCAAATTCAGGAACCTATGGGTTTGATATGTCTGTCCAAGTGCTATCTATTGCCTTAATCACTCATTATTTGAACTGAAATAGTTTTCTTGTGCTTTGAACTGGAATTTGCCATAGATCCCTCTTTCTCAGGTGACTCTCTCTTCCTCAAGAAAGATATTACTTGAGCAGATAATGACCAGGTATGCTCTCTTCTCTTCAATTCGTTCTTTGTTCAGGGTTGTCCTATTACTCAAATTTTTAATGTATATGACATGTAATTTTGTAGTTTAACATTCATTGGATTCTTCTACTCGTGCAAGTATCATGTGTTCTTGAGACTGTTGGTAGGTGCTAGTGCTACCGTGCTTGATTAGTTGTTGCAGTTGATGTGTTTTAAAAATTAAGATCTTGATATTTTTTATTCATGGCAATAATCTACTTAAGATCTTGATATTTTTTAGAAATTAGAGAACCCATTATATATATATATATATAATTTTTTAATCATAACTAAAAGTGTAGCGCTAAATCTGCTATATCCCCGCTACCGCTATATCAGGGTCGACCGCTAACAACCCGCTAACCGCTATTGATAACATAGCTTGTATCCTCTATCTCCTTTGCTTTTTCTCCAACCTATTTTGTCTCTTGTAAACATTATATATAAATCTTTCTCTGAATCATAGTATCTACCACCTCCATTAGCTTATCAGATAATGTTTTGATATTTCAAGAACCAATACGAATCTTATTATTTAGGACTAGCTGTTGAAGAATATGTTTATCTAGTGTTCTTTGTGTTAGTTTTATGTTTTTAGGTATTATTGTACTCGCCCGAAATTATAGGGCATTTTGGTAATTTTCTGTACTAGGGGTATTTTGATCATTTTGGTCAAATTCCGTTTTACAGCTCTCTATATAAGGGCTGGTAGATGTATTAGAGAAAGTGAGGTTGTGTTGTAAGAAAGAGTGGAGAAGAGGGGGGGCGGCCTCCATTGGAGGTCTGCCCCTTCCTTCGATCCCTCATTTTTCCTCCTTAATATTAGTCTTATTTTGTGTTTTTAATCTCCTGTAATACTTTTCTGAATTATAACATGGTATGAGAGCAGTTGTGGGTGCCATCATTGTGGTTAGAGATAGAAATTTCGTGTCTTACCATCATTGTGGATTCCGGATATAGATATGCCTGAAGGAATATATCAGTCTTCAAAGTGAAAGAAAGGAGAATAGAGAGAGCAGTTGATGCGATTTGCTTGAAGAGTCCCTGAAAATTTATGTATACAATATCGAAGGCTGGAAGGGACCATGTCTGTGCTTGCAAGGGACAAAGCTGTGAAGGATTTTAATACTATTCCTGAAAGAATGCAACTATGAGAAAGAATGTGTTCTCTTTCAAAAAATGCAGGAAAATAGTGTTGGCGCTAGTGAGCTCTCTTGTTCAAGTGTACTAAAGGCATGCTCGTGTTATCGGCTCTTGAACTAGGCAAACAGATTCATGGATATATAACTGTCAGTGGTTTCTATAGTTCTGACCTTCTAGTATTGTCTACAGCTCTGCTGGATTTAGACTGCAAATGTGGTTTGATTGATGAACCTTGGAAAGGATCTTCTGGGCTTAAAGGACGGTCAGCTCTTCATCATTATTTTAAGCTCTTTCATGAAAATATGTGGAATATGCTCATAAAGTCTATGTCTCACTGAAATACCATGGAATTCACCTGAAGAAGATCACTGATGAGCAGCAGGCACGTTTAAGAGAGCTCCAGCAGCAGCTCATGAATATTGAGGTGAGACATTTGCAGTTCCAAGATCAGCTAAGCAAGGTTTTTTGAAATGAACAGGCTATGGTGGCTGCATTTACTGCACTACTCGTATTTCCAAGAAAGTCATTAAATCATGTATTTAAAGGCATTTATTGGAAAGGTAGCTGCTTTTATTACCTGGTGCAGAAAATTAAATAAGGTGGCTGCATTTAATATAAACCTCGCTGCTTTGATATAAACGGCATAAAGAATGGGAGCTGCAGATGGACTGCATTTATGGACTGCAGTTATTGAAACATTGGACGTGTTTTTGGAGCTACCGTGCATTGGTAATTAGTAATCATGGAATGACTAATGGTGGAAATCATGGAGGGTCATCATTTGAAGAGACCGACTCATTCGCTATGTTTATTGGTTTGAATGACAAAATGGGAGTTCCTACTTCTTGAAGATACGGTACAGATAATCAGATGAGCAGTTGCTACTAGTATTGGAGTTGAACTCTTGGGAGCTACTGAGATTAGTAAAAATGCACATACCTATATTGTTGTGTGGCAGTACTTATTCTGCCACCAGGCAGGAAGAAAATATTGATATTGGTGATTGCGGTGATATGTTAGAGACAAAGATATGTTGCCTATATAGAAAAGCTACTGTTTTGCATCAGTTGTGGAAATTTGAGAAAGAATCACGTAGCCACAGTTTCAGTATCCAAGATATTGTAGATGCCTATTCTGAATTCCTGGAAACGGCATCTCAGTGGTGGTCAAGGAAAAACAACAGATAGATCTCCAAATGCTCTCAGTTGTGGAGTTTTCATAATGCTCATATCACCTTCAATTCTGCTCTACCTTGTGATAGAATTGTGCAATGAATCCTCAATGACTAAGTATTAAATATTTTTTTACTTGATGGAGTGCATCATAAAAGATGGGTTGAGGGTGTTTCTTCTTATTCAGCTGTCGTAATTGGTATATTGGCATTTATTATCACCTATGCCTCCTGGAATTAAATGCTGGAGTTATTAAAAATGGTGGCTGTAAAGGCTTTGCTGTGTATTTGTGTATTTCCAAGAAAACGTTAGGTGATTTGTCATCATGCGCTTATTTTGTAATCCTGTGAGGACTTAGTTGGTCCCTTGACTGAGGTGTTCTCGTGTTTCTCCATTAGTTTTCCTATATTATGTGTTATGCTGTCAATCATTTGATCACTTTACCCTAGTTTCTGATACTTATCTTTCATATTATTGACTTCTTTTTTCAGCCTCAGTGAGAGACCTTATACAACAAACGTACTCCTGGATAAACAAAGAGCCAACCTAAATCATGTTATTGGCTGAATATTAGCCCTTTGTAGGCGTTTTGCTAATTTGACATTGCGTCACAGAGCTCCTTATAGGGTGGTTGGGAACACAGAACGTTGGTTTTCACAAACTAGTGGAAACCTTGGTTTCTGGTAAGCTGGTTTTTCTTTCCAGATCAAGTCCTCAGTTTTCCTTCATGTGCTAATTCCTGTACCCATTGCATATTCTGGTAACTCTGTAATACCAATATCTGTTCAACACGTATTCATGTTTCTGCTTTACACATCACTTCTTGTATCCATTATTTTATCAATTTCGTACACTAGGTAACTATGGCAGCAAGAGTGCTTAAAAGGCTTCTTCATCCTCTTCTCATGAACTCCCTAAAAGTCTCATCCTCTTTTTCCTCTGCGCATTCTAATGTTACAAATCGTCTTCCATCAACAACTGCAACTCTCCTTTTCCATGAAAGTTCGCATCATCCATGGACTCCTTTTCTGAAGTTACAGCCAGCAGTTATGCATATTCATAGTTTGACTGATACACTACTTCCCAAGCGACGTCCAAGTGATAAGCCACGAAGGAAAAGGGCAAGTTTGAAACCTCCAGGTAAGCCTTGTAGAACTTCCATCTTTCCTATGACTTTTTTAAACCGAGAGCTGTTGTAAACTCAGGCTCATTAAGAAGCTCTTGTGGTTATGGGTTTATTGTTAAACTGCAGGTCCGTATGCTTGGTGCCATATGTACTCGGAGAGCCAATAGGTAGCAATCGGCCCAATGAAGGAAGCGTGAAGGGTGTGGAGTTTTTATGAGATTATCATCAATACACTCATGGACGAATCATTCAAGAACAGGGGGACGGCACATCCTCTTGGCAGCCGCAGCCACCCTCTTTCTTTTATTCACCATCAAATCACCCTAATACAAGCTTAGGGTTTTATATTACAGACGATCTAACTTAAATGACAAATTTACCCTTGCTTAAAGACACTAAACAAACCCGATTCCCAATGGATCAAAAACTGATCCATTGGGATGCCAAATCTCTCTAATAAAATGACAATCTATTTCAATGTGTTTGGTCCTCTCATGAAACACTTGATTGGAGGAGATATGCAATGCAACTTGGTTATCACAAATGAGCGTCATTTGCATAATATCCCCAAATCGAAGCTCCTTAAGTAGTTGTTTTAACCAAATGAGTTCACAAGTGAGCTAAAGCCATTGCTCGATATTCTCTTCAAGCACTTGATCTTGCGACCACATTTTGTTTCTTACTCTTCCAGATATCGTATTACCCCCGATGAATACACAATACCCGTAGTGGATCTTCTATCAAGTAGGAGAACTTGCCCAATCAACATCTGAATATCCAACAATCTTGAGTATGACCTTTATCTTCATAGATAAGGCCTTTTCCTGGAGCTCTTTAATATACTTCAGATACGAATGATTGCATCCCAATGTCCTTCACAAGGTGAGTTTAGAAATTGACTTACCACACTCACCGCAAAAAGAGATATCCGGACGGGTAACAAAGTGAGGTAGTTTAATTTTCCAACCAATCTCTATATCTTCTTGAGGTCTAAAGTGGCTCTCCCCCGATCCGGTAGAAGCTTGATTAGGATCCATATAGAGTGTCAATAGGTTTTGCATTCAACAAACCTTGTTTCCTCAAGGATGTCCATAGCATACTTCCTTTGTGAGATAACTATACCATCCTTGGATTGTGCCACTTCAATTCCCAAGAAATAACGAAGTTTGCCAAGATCTTTGGTCCGAAAGTGATGACAGAGGTGTTGTTTTATCCGAGTTATGCCTTGGTGATCGCCGGTGATAACAATGTCGTTCATCATACACAAATCAAATAGATGCAACCTCGGGTTGTATGGCGATAGAAGACAAAGTGGTCAACCTCACTCCGAATCATACCAAATTGTTGAACAACAGTATTGAATCGACCAAACCAAGCTCCGAGGAGATTGTTTGAGACCATACAAGGACTTGTGAAGACGACAAACGAGGCTAAAAGACTCCCCCGAGCAACAAACATTGGTGGTTGCTCCATATAAACTTCTTCTTCCAGATCACCATGGAGAAAAGCATTCTTGATGTCCAAATAGATGAAGGGGCAAATGGCGAATAGCGGCCATAGATAGAAAGCCCGAATGTAAGCCATCTTCGCCACCGGCGAGAAAGTGTCTCATAATCCAAGCCAAAAATCTGTATACCTTTTTGCCACCGTAGACTTAGGCTTGAGCGATCAAGCTTGCCATCGGGGCCAACCTGACCGTATAAATCCACTATCGACCTACAACAGACTTCCCTAGAGGAAGAGGAACAAGTTCCCAAGTGTTGTTTCTTTCTAAAGCTGCAATTTCTTCTTTCATTGTTGTCCTCCATTTTGACTGTTGTTATGTTTCTGCAAACGTTTTAGGAATATGAGTATTATCTATATTCATCACAAACAACTGATATTCTTTTGGATAATTAGTATATGAAACCGTTTTCTGTAAGGAATATCTTGTCGTTTCACGTTTTCCTTTTCGAAGGGTAATAGGAAAATTATCATGCTCAATAATAGAATCATGAGGAATTACCTGAGGAGGAGTCAAATCTTATTCAAGATGAGGTTTTTGATTCAGGGTAGTAGACTGATGCGGAAGGAAGGCATTTCTTTCACCTCTAGTATAAACTTACCATTTTTTTTCTTGTGGAGGGTTTATCTCCTCTTCTTCCCTTCCAAGTTCGTATTTGATTTGTGGTGGAAGTGGCATAATTAGGTGAACAGATATCTGATGATTGACCTTCTTGTTTGCTATAAAATGGTGTATCTTCATGAAAAGTGATATCCATAGTAACATATGACTTTCTTTTGATAGGATCATATCCTTTCTGAGTAGCAGAATATTCCAAGAAAATACATTTCACAGCTCGAGCATCCAATTTATCTCTCATACCATAATATATATTAACAAAGCAAGTACACCCAAAAACTTTTGGTAGTAAATGAAATTGTTTTTTAGTAGAACATAAGGAATGAAATGGAGTATTACCATTGAGTACCTTGCTTGGCATACGGTTGTTGAGATAGATAGTTGTTAAGACTGTTTTACCCCAATAAACCTTTGGAACTTCATATCAAAGTAAAAGAGTTCTGGCCACCTCTACAATGTCTTTCAAAAACACTATTTTGTTGTGGAGAATGTGAACATGAGGTTTGATGCAAAATACCCGATATAAGAAATAAGAATGGAGCGATTGTGACATGTATTCACCTCCATTATCACTGCGAATAGTTTTAATAGTGTGCTGAAATTGATTGTTTGGATCTTTCCCGTCCTCAATTCCATAAAATAATATCCAGTAGAGTCGAAAATTAGAAGATAGTTTGGATCTTGTGTCATGACAAATACGGATAATAAGTTTACTGAAATATTTAGAACATGTAAGATATTCTTTAATATTCCAAAAGGTATAATAATACTTCATTTTCCAACTATTGGAGTATGTGAACCATCAGCCAATCTAATATTAATGTTGCCCTGAATCAACTCATAGGAGTTGAAGAAATCTCGACTACTAACCATATGATCTATGACACTTGAATCAATAACACATGTTCTGAAATGAAAAATAAATATGTTACCCTTAGCCATAAAAGAAAATGGGTATGCCATTATAGCTTGTGAGTCAAGATTAGACGATGTAGATGAAGTTTGTGAATCACTTAGATGAGCTTTAAGTATCTCAATCTTTTTCTTCATGTCAACTAATGAAGTTACATTGCTTTCTACATTATGTTTGTCTCCTTGATCACTGTTGAAGTAAGCTTTATTAGGCCTATTCTGATAGTAAACAGGTTTACCAACTAGTTCCCAACAAGTCTCCTTTGTGTGTCTTGTCTTTCCACACTGAGAGCAAGTCAATTTGTCCTGGGGTTCTCCTTCTTCCACGCCCATATCTTCCTCTTCCATGAGAGAATAAAGAGTTAGAAGGATTCCTACCCACAAATGCAGTGGTATCTGAAAACGTGAAGCGGAAGCTAAGGAGTCCGCCATATAACAAACCTCACTGCATTATGATTATGATGAAACGGGAGATGACTTAGCTTAACCCATGTGCTGTGTTTTTTCTTTATTTTGTCACAAATTTTAAAATTAATTTGTTTAGTCGATGGATTATTGTCTTAAAAGTATATTTCTGTGCTACATTTGAGGCAGATGACTGTTCCAAGCACCTGCCTCAACCAACCATCCTCATATTGATATCTGAGCAAGCTTCATATCTAGAAGAAAAAAAAGGAAAAAATAACATCCAGAAATTACAAAAACTCTCAGCATCGAGTAGGTAAGCTCTGGACTTCCATTCAAAACCTACTAATCCACGTAAATGCCTCCAATTGTGCTTTTCTTTCTGTGCTTCATGTCATGCATTAAAAATATATGACGGGACTTGCTTGTCATGCAGAAGGCACGACAAGATGCATAAACGATGGGATGTGCCTTTGCTTTCATTAGGTAAAGGAGCATTATCCTTTTCTCAGGTTGGTGCACTCAAACGCCTCATAATATTTTTGACAAATGAGCAAACTCTCTCGTGGTTTCGTTCACAAAAATGCTCTTTATCGGGCGATATGTTTGACAAAGCAAATGTTAATACCTGGTGGTTGCCTCTGCTCATTTTGCATTAGCTTGTGAGGTAGTATATTACGTAATCTATATCAAAGGACATTTCATGCTAGAAAGTTGAATTCAGGTTGAAATAACGAGGCTTTAGCGATCAAATCTTATAATTCTAAACTTTGAGGGCGATTTTTCTTCGTAAGGAGGCATATAGAGGCAAACCTATTCGTCAGAGTTTGAAACCTTGCTGGTTTTACATTGTTAATAACATGTCCTTTGTAAACGACTCGTTTAACTCATTATATTCGTGAGCTTGAGTTTGGTACTTTGACTTAATCATAAATATGACTGGAGTTTGAACACCTCATGTTTGGTCGTTGGCTTCTTGAGTCATTTGGGGTAGTATCCAAGTGAATCGAACTAGGTTGCCATATAGCAAGTCAGACGCCTTCCCGTTATGCTAAAGCCATTGGGCTCCAAGTTTAATATGGCTTGCTTCATAAATAGGTTACACTTGTGCAATTTGGTAAACAATAAGTTGATCTATCCTTGGCATAAAATTGTTTATTCCAGTCTATATAATTATAGTAGATGTATCGGCGAGCTAAAAGATTGAGAGCATAATCATTTGAAAAGCCTCAAGAACAGTAGTTTCTTCAGTTTTACAATTATACAACTCCAAGCCATCATATACTTCTAATCATACAACTTGCTTTCAAGATTTGTGGGGAGTTGGGAGCGGGAACCAGAGAATTAGCTTTGCAGTACAAGGGATCTATTAAGAATGATGTCATCAGTGGAAAAGTCTGCTGCCTTTCTGTAAGTCCCGCGACCAAAATCAAGATTGTACGAGTCAGCAAGGCCTTCAACTAAGCCAAATTCGGGTGTCCATCCCAGCTCTCTGGTGGCTTTCTCAATTGACGCAAAGAAATGCTGCAGTTTATGAAATCAATCGTGAGTTCCCTTTATGGCGCTAAGATGACCAACAGTAAACCATACAACTCTCTCTCTCTCCCCTTCATTATTTTATACGCACATATACACCCTTCCATCGGTACTCCACCATTGATTTGTTTTATTAGGATGGCTAACTTTAAAAGTAGTCACCTGATTAAATAAATGCACAGATGTTAACCATCCTGATTAAATAAATCACTGGAAAGGACATTAACAAAAGGGTCAGGTGCAAAGGATTTCATATGGGAGAGTAAATATGTGACATGAATTTTAACTTTTAAGAGGGGTTTTCATTTTCTAGCAGGGCAAATAGGAAATTTTCTTAAAGAAAAAGGGCAGTCTAAAGTGTGATTTTGCAAAATAACCACACAATTATTATCTCTATCCCAAAGCCTCGGAACCATTTATTTCTCATTGCTACGATAAGCATAAGATTTTATAAGGGCTCAAGAATTAAAAGCACCCTCTTGGTGCTTTTTATGGAACTTATTAATAAAGAAAATAACTAATGGTGCTTTTTGCTGATAAAACAGTTTCCGTACATTGGAAAAAGTACAACTTATATTGTGGTTTTTGGTATGGATAGTTTTCCAGAGAACATATGGAACTATAATTATAGACCTCAAGTGCATTGGACTTGACCACACAATACTTTCCTTGCATGTCTGGCATCTGCCCGCGTGTGTATGACTTGGTCATGAAGAACGAAAACTTGAAGAAACAATGGACTTCTAGTTGAAACATGGCATAATTGGAGTACCAATGTGTTCACTATTTTAATAATCCATCAAAAGTGACATACTTCTCTCCTGAGATGTTGAATATTTGCTTGCTGGCCTTATCATTACCCAGAACCTGAACAAAAGCTCTTGCCAAATCCTGTCATAATTGAACCATATTTTAGTCAGATCACAAAAGCCATAAATTTACATACTGTCATATTAATTTCATTCATAGGAGATCATTTATTAATCTTCAAAACCATTCTAGAAGACAAGCATTTAAAATTTCCTTCTAATAAAGAAGTAACAGCAAGAAGAAAGGTAGCTTGAATCAAATATTTCTGCTTCTAAGTCTACAAATTACAAAATGGGACATAGTAGGCATGATACAAAACTCTGGTAGCAAAATGAATGAGCAGCTAAAGAACAGTAACATTGCAAGTTTCATACCTTAACATGACCAAGTTGTGATATCTGTAGCCCTGAGCTAGGAATAGGAATTGGGCGACCAGCTTTTAATCTGTGGAAGAACCACTCTTCAACAGGGTTGTAGTTCAAGGGTCCGTAGATGTAGACTGGCCTTATTGAAGTCCAATTAACACCCTTTGATTGCAGCAAGCTCTCTGTCTCAAGCTTTCCCTTGTGCCTGCTCTTAGGATCAACTGCATCAGTTGATGGATGAGATGAGAGAAAGAGCTAATGGAAAACTTAATTATGCAGTGAAACCTTAGAAACAAAGGGCTTCTTCAATAACAAAATAAAAACAAAATATGTGTAATGCAAGTTTGTCTTTTAACTTCAATGAAAAACAACAAAATTAAAATAGGTACACAATGTAAGAATGTTGCCTATGGACAAAAGGTACAGACAGAATTTTGTGGATGAAAAAACTTGCCCAAAGTTGACTTGGGAGTACCAAAGGGAGGTAACTCATCAAGATAATCAACAATAAAGTACTTCCATTAATAAACAAATAAAACACCTCCAAAAGTGGATCATGGTACAAAGGGAACAAATGCCTATTTATAAAGAAAAAGAGGATGGAGAGAGCTGCTAGACTTGGAAAGTTAATTGAAACACGGTATTAGAAATAGAACTACAAAACATCTAATGTACATTCTATTATTACCACAAGTTTCATTTCCATGGAACAATTTAAATACTTATTCTCAATGTTTCGACAAGATAAGATAATTTTTGAGGATGCCAAATGCAAGCTAAAACAGGGAGGTGCATCAAGTGTTCCATCTGACCAGAAATACCATTGAAATTGAACAATAGATATTGCAAAGAACTAGTAGAACTAAGAATGCTCTTTGGTACCAATTTTTGACATACTTGGCATGTGCAAAAGATGATAGTGGTATAAATCAAGAAGTTGAGGTGAATGTGTGGTCATATAAGGAAAGACTAAGCTTGTAATGAGGTTATTAGAGAAAGCTTGACCCAGGACTAACAAAGGATAAAATGAGCTAGACATATGTAAGGTGGATTGGGCATTTGGAGAGGCAACCAGATGGAGTTGAGGGAGGCATGAGAAATTAGACAAAGACTAACTCTTGAGGAAGGCCTAAAGAAATGTTCCAAAGAGACCCCTGATCTTGCTTTTATTAGTTAAGTACTAAAGCATGACACAATATAAAGCGGCATGATGATTAAGAATTCATTTAGTTGATTCCAGTTAGTATAAGTAAAGCTTCGATTTGATTTTGGTTATTGACATAGTGTAGCCTCGGGTAGCCATGTAAATCTTTGTTCGATTTTCACCAAGAGTTGCAACCTTTATGGCACTAATGCACCAGATAGCATCAAACCTCTGAAGTTAAGTGTTTTTGGGTGACCATAAGTATGGGTGACCTCTTAGGAATTCCTAGTGTTGCATCATCCTAGATGACCTCACTTAGTGTGAGAATAGTCTTGGTTAAAGAATGGTTGTTAGAAAAGAGAATATTTTCATAAATAGCAATATGTGATCTTGGACGCATACAATGTTCCATAATATTTTGTTTCCAAGAAAGGGTTTATAGTTCATGAAAGTGTTGAAAGATTTTACTAACTATTTACATACAGGTTACATTTCCCTCCAGCAGCTGCACATATCTACGATCATCTATATGACTTTGAAGATAGATCCAATAATAGCTGATCTCTACACTTCTTTTTGAATTTGCCAGAAGTTCAACATAACAGGTCTGGTTCAGGCAAAACAAAACCTGACCTATGCATGCTATTTCGGGAAGCAAATATACCCTTGTATACCTGATGCCCCTCCTTGACCAGCTATCTTGACAAGAACACACCAATAAATCTGGTGCCACCCATTATGAGGATCTCCTTTGTACTTGCTGCTGTTACCAAAACCACCCCTTGTCTTTGCCATCTCCCTCCTTTGTACTGAAAAAATTAAACACAAGTAAAATGTAATGATGTCACTATACAAGTGGCACTGAAGTTATAAACCACTAATAATTCATTCAGTATCTAAATATCAGGTTAAGCTATCATGGAACCTGTGACACCCTTTTCTCACGTACGTTCAACTGGCTTTTACAATCAGGTGAAAAAGGATTTGGTTGATAAGAATGTGCATGAGTGTTTGTCAAAAGATAAGAATTTACATCAGTAAAGTTCCATTGAAAATTAAAAGGAAAAAAAATAGCGGTAAGGAGGTCTGCTCTGTAGTTCTAAATGGTGACGAACAGCATGCCTAACAGTAGCACTAGAACTAGGACAATGCTGTCGGTAATACGACATAATACAGCTACAACTAAGCGTTGAATTGTACAAAACTTTAGTGGAAGAAACTATCTTCAATAAGCATTCCAAGACTACCATCAATTTTCAAATAAGAACTTCAAGACTACCAAATAAGCATTTCTAAAAAGCTATCCACAACAATAACTTGATGGGGATTGGTAGTTGAGACGTCCAGTACGATCTGAACTTACCATCCAAGCCAAGAATCTTTAGTTAGAATGATCTCTTTAAAATAATGATCAAATGGCGACGACCGAGACGAAAAGAAGCAGAGAATGGTGCTCACCTGTGATGGTACCACTATGCAGATCCCGTTAAAGTCAGAGCGTGAAGAAGGAAGAGAAGGTTTGGAAGAGAAGGAAGGTTTAACGAAGGTGGCATGAGCCACTACTCGAGTCATGATGAAAATGTTTTTTTGGTGCCTGCAATTTGGTTTGGTTGATGAGTGGAGATATCTTATGCATGCAGTCATACTTTCCTTTCCTCTCTCCTTTTAGGATAAGCTGATATCCGCATTCCCAACCGTTCGTTTATAAGACCCCAATTTTCTGGGGACTCTGTTAATGAGCTCTTTTTCATGGTGAAAAGGACGTGAGATGCCATGGTAGGAATTTACAGACAAGGCCATGCTGACTGCTGCGGCCTTGGTTGGTTCTTGTGCCTCCGCGGGCAAATCTCTCTATTATGCATTGCTTCAAAAAGGAAGAATAACAATCATAATCAAAGGAAAGAGAAAATGGGCGGCGATTGTCTCTACGAGCAAATCAACTATCATCTGGGTAGCCTTTTCCTTGGTGCAATGTCATCATCGCGTATCTGATGACGTTTCTCTGTCCTAGTTACTTGGTGGCACCGAAGGTTAAATCAGCAAGTTGGGTCTGGGCTGGTTCTAATTGAATTCCGACTTAATTGAATTCTGGATAATCAAGATATAAAATCCCATTGGAATAACTGATTGGGTTGTGTAGCATACATTTATTTCTATATTAACATAAAAGGTGCATCGACCAAAAATGCATGCAATTTTTTGATCTTTAAAATGTGTATATATATTGATGTAAATTTTAGATAGAATGTGGTTGAACTTTACCATATACTATAACATTATATATCGGAGTTACTTCTATGTGTGCCTTAATGTGTTATAAACTAAGATATAAGAAATCATCTATTTATGGATCCCAAACAAAGGGGGATAATGTAGGAAGAAGAGGAAAAGAATGAACATGAAATAAATAAGAATCCAAGTAGGAAATGGTGATGTATAACTCGATCAAGGTCATGCTTGCCTCCTAAAAGAGAAAACATCACATAATTGTTAAGAATGTCACTTAAACATTCTAATGCTCTGTTCCAACCCGTAGTTCAACTGCAGATTGATTGTAATTTTGTAACCTGGATTTTGGATTGGCAAGCTAGATAGAGCCCAAGACCGCAAGGTTTTCTCAAAGTTGCAAGTTGTGGCTCCTTGTGTTCTATTAAGCAGCGTCACATTTCCGTCTGAAAAACGCACAAATGCTTCTTTCCAAGGCTCTTGGTTGAAATGATCATTTTGATAAGTTGTTTAATTTAGTCATGGTAAAAAAGAACGCTAGTTACTTTTTGTATTTAGAAAATTGTCTCCCGTTTGAGTGCAAGTTTTGCTTGTTTCTTGAACTAGTCTTTGGGGAAACAACCTTGATCGTCCTTTTTAAGAGGTTTTGGACGGAAAATACTCTTGGACAACATTTCCCATTAACCTTTGACGCACATGGACTTTGGTTCTATTTCCCTCTTGCACATCAAATAACATCCACGCATATTTTCATATTGAACTTGTTTCAATATCTTAATGCATGTACATGTTAATTTGCATCGCCTCTTTAAGATTCTTATTGCATATATCTTGATCAAGCACTGGCTGTGATTGATGTTCATTAAAAAACGGCCAGTTAGTTGTCTTGAATCATCAACCGACATTTCTTTTATGCGTGAACTTGTATGCTAATCTTATATACATGAAATAGCATGGGCAGTTGTTGTCTTGTTGTATTGAAGAATGCTTGTTCTTTTATGTCCTATTGCATTCAAAAGTTCCTAGACTCACACTTATAATGCGTCACATTTCAAACAACACGTTCAAGACATATCCACATGTAACTCACTTTAAGTGCATTTCTTTGTCGGTCGGTTGCAAAGGGTGAAACTCCACCCATGTAAGGGATCACCCTTGCATTGCCGGTTCCAAGCCCGGATAAAGGAGGAGGGTTGTGTTAGGCTTCCGACAGCCAGCGTAAAACTTCGTCGGATTTTATAACATGAATTACAAAAATTATGAGCATTGCTTTGGGGTGTCCCCGCCTAGCGACGTGCTGCAGAGCCCAAATGTAGTAATAAGTAAGCAAGGGCCACTTCATTTTCACCTGAATGTAGTGAATCAATTGGAAAAAGGGTTTTCACATCATGGACGGGTATGGGTAAGGAAGTTAGTCCCGCTACATTGTCGTCTGAATGTAGTGAATAATTTTCAGAGAGGGTCTCCGCATTTTGAATATGGACAGATGCAGGGGGTAAGGAAGTCAGTCCTAGATAATAAGATTCGTATTGGTTCTTGGAATATCGGAACACTATCCGATAAGCTAATGGAGGTGATAGATATTATGATTCGGAGAAAGATTCATATTCTATGTTTACAAGAGACAAAATGGGTTGGAGAAAAAGAAAAGGAGATAAAGGATATAAGTTTTAAATTATGGTACTCAGGTAAAGAAAAGACTCGAAACGAAGTTGGTATTATCATAAATAAAGATTTAAAGGACAGTGTAGTAGACATATAACGATATGGTGACCGGATCATGACGTTGAAATTAGTGTTAGGAGCAAAGGTTTTGAATATAGTTTGTGCTTACGCACCCCAAGTAGGACTAGAAAATAATATAAAGACAGATTTTTGGGAAGAGTTAGATAAGGAGTTTCAAAAGATTCCACAAAGGGAGATGATTTGTTTAGGAGGAGATTTAAATGGACATGTCGGTAAAGAGGCATTAGGATATCAAGGGATTCATGGAAACTTTGGTTTTGGGGATATAAACGAGGAAGGTAGGGAGATTTTAAATTTTGCTATGTCATTTGATCTCTTTATAGTCAATACAATCTTCAAAAACTGAGATGAACATTTAATTACTTATAAGAGTGGCTTATCACAAACACAAATTGATTACTTTATTTGTAGAAAAAAAGATAGAGCGTATTGTAAAGATTATAAGGTAATTCCAAGAGAAAGCTTAACCACCCAACATCGACTTTTAGTTATGGATTTACAAATAAAAAAATGGACAAAGAAGAAAAGAGTGCATCGAGCTATTCAGACTAAATGGTGGAACCTCAAAAGCGAGAAAGAAGATATATTTAAACAGAAAGTCCTTCAAGAAGATGTTTGGAATTATGTTAGCACACCCTATGATATGTGGAACAATATGGCTATACATATTAGGAAAGTGGCGAAAGATGTGTTAGGGGTGTCTAAGGGAGTTGTACCAGCACAAAAAGAAGCTTGGTGGTGGAGTGAAGTAGTACAAAATAAAATCAAGGCAAAGAGGGCATGTTACAAATTACATTATGCTAAGAAAACTAGTGAAATTTTAGAAACTTATAAGAAAGCAAAAAAGGAAGCGAAAAAGGCCGTTAGTGAAGCAAAAGCTAAGATTTGGGAGGACTTATATAAAAAACTCAACTCAAAAGAGGGTGAAAGAGATATTTTTAGGATAGCTAGGGATAGAGATAAGAAAACTAAAGATCTTAATTATGTTAGATGCATAAAAGACGAAGATGAAAAAATTCTAGTGGTAAATGATGATATAAGAAATAGATGGAAAAACTATTTTTATAATTTTTTTAATGAAAATAAAGATGTTAATATTAATTTAGGAGATTTAGCCAAGTCAGAAAAGTATATAAACCACAATTTCTACCAACGTATTCAAAAGAATGAAGTCAAAGAGGCTCTTAAACATATGAAGAGTGGTAAATCGGTAGGACCAGATAATATTCTTATAGAAGTTTGGAAAATACTAGGAGAAATAGGAATCACTTGGCTCATAAGACTATTTAATGAAATATGGAAAAACCAATAGATGCTCGAGGAATGGAGAGCAAGTACACTTATACCCATATATAAGAACAAGGGAGACATTCAAAATTGTGCGAATTATCGAGGTATCAAGTTAATGAACCATACTATGAAATTGTGGGAAAAAAATATTAAACGTAGGTTAAGACAAGTATCAAGTACAACAGAGAACCAATTTAGATTCATGCCAGGCAGATCTACAGTTGAAGTGATTCACCTTTTGAGACGTCTTATGAAACATTTTAGAGCAAAAAAGAAAGACTTTCACATGATATTTATTGATATAGAAAAAGCTTATGATGGAGTACCGAGGGAGGTTCTTTGGAGAACTTTGGAAAAAAGAGGTATCACATTGACATACATTAACCTTATAAAAGACATGTATGATGGTACAAAAACATGTGTGAGGACTCATGAAAGAATGACAGACTTCTTTGAAGTTAATATTGGGTTACATCAATGATCAACTTTAAGTCCATACTTATTTATAACGGTGATTGATGAGTTAACAAAACATATTCAAGATGAAGTACCTTGGTGTATGTTATTTGCAGATGACATTGTATTAGTGGAGGAGTCTAAGAAAAAAGTTAATAGAAAATTGGAACTATGGAGAGAAACATTAGAAAGCAAAGGCCTCCGACTTAGTAGAACAAAGACAGAATATATGGAATGTAAGTTTGATCATTTGGTTACTTTAAAGGACAAATAAATTAAAATTGGCACACATTGCATTCCCCAAAAGGAAAGTTTTAAATACTTAGGGTCAATTTTTCAGAGTGATGGAAGAATTGATGGAGATGTTACACATAGAATTGATGCTCGTTGGTTAAAATGGAGAGGAGCATCAGGTATTCATTGTGATAAGAAGATACCATTAATGTTAAAAGGTAAATATTATAGAGCAGCAATTAGGCATGCCATGTTTCATGGTTATGAGTGTTGGGCAGTTAATCATCAACATGTACAAAAGATGTTTGTGATAGAAATGAAGATGTTGAGATGGATGAGTGGTCATATAAGAAAAGATTGTATACATAATGAGGTTATTAGAAACAAATTAGGAGTGACACCAATAGAGGATAAAATGAGAGAATATCATTTAAGATGGTTTGGACATATAGAAAGAAGATCAAAAGAAGAACCTATAAGAAGGTACGAAAAACCAAATTTGGAAAGTATTAAAAGAGCTAAAGGACGAGTACAAAAGTGTTGGAAAGAAACAATAAATAATGATCTAGCTTATTGTGAGTTAACTGATAACATGGCACAAAATAGGGATGAGTAGAAACAAAGAATCCATGTAGCGGAGACCATCTAGTATGGGAAAAGGCTTAGTTGTTGTTGTTGTCATCGGTTGCAAAGGGTGATATAGTTTACATCTTCTAGATAAAGACTTGTTCATTTTAAACTACTTTTCAAATAGTTACGTCATGAGCATGTTTGTTCTTTAAATAAAATATATCTCATCATCGGTGATCAATTTGTTTTTTTATGATCAATCCTTTAAAACTTTATTTTTTATTATTATTTTGAAATCGAAATAGAAGTTGAGAGGAATATAGAAAAAAGATCGAAAGAAATCAATAATTAGATAAAAAATTATTTGAGAAAGTTTTAAAAAGAAGGTGAAGAAAGCGAGATTTAGGAACAACTTAGATAATTAAAAGAGAAATGAGACTAGAAGAGATTGTTAGACAAAAAAATTATCAATTATCGAGAGGATGAAAAGCCGGAGAAGGCAAAAAAAAAAAAAAAAAAAAGAAAGAAAGAAAGAGGAGAGGATGGATAAGTACGAGTAGTTTAGGAATTATCACAAAGCTGGTGTACGTGTATGAACGGCAATTTATGAAAGGAAGAGAGGAAATATTTGTCATGCATTTCTTTGTAAATACCTCAAAATAAATCCGTCCGCTTTTTTCATCGGTAGCGGTTTAGCTACGAGAGAGAGAGAAGAGAAGGTCTGCGTTTCAGGTTAGCTTGTCGCTTCGTTGGGGAACTCTAGTTCGTCGGAAACAGGCGGGCCCGGATGGTGAAGGTTCGGATGAACACCGCCGACGTGGCGGCGGAGGTGAAGTGTCTTCGCCGTCTCATTGGCATGCGGTGCGCTAACGTCTACGATCTCAACCCCAAGGTTCGTTTCTCCTCTCGAATCTCATTCCATCAGAACCCTAGGTACGCCTCCCCGGTTTTCTACGATGAAATTCATTGGAACAATCCTTTTACATTAGAGATTGCAATTGTACCTTTGCTAACTTAAGGATCGAAGATCCCTGATGTTTGGTGAATATGGCGGATTAAACGGACGGTGCTTTAGTTGACGCTGACCTATTCACTAAGTGATTGGATACGGATGAATTGTTCGAAATAACATACGGTACTTGAAGGAGTCAATTACATAAAGCATCTTGCTGTAGAATGAATTCAACAATGATTTCGTCGTGTGCTGCTTTGCTGTGTCGCTGTCAGTTGTCCTTTTCTGAAAGGGGTGTAAGTTGTCCTTGCTTTGTCGTTTGGGTTGCATTCTTCAGTTTTATGATATTAATATCTAAAATTAAGGTGGTATTTGCGTACGAGTAACGCAAGCTATGTTGGTCGGTGTTTCGTTTATTGCTTTATGTAAGCGCACTATGGGTAGTAGTAGCAATGCAGGCTCAAATTTAATGATCTGCTTACCTCGTAGAGTTGTTCTTTTTCCACCTGCTTTGAAGATTTTCTGGAAAAAAATCGTTCGTGAGGATGTTTGAACTTCAAACAGTTCTGTATCTTATTTGCAGATGGCATGTAGTTTTTCATACGAATTCAGGAGTTCTAGTTTCACAACGATTTCTATGTCCGGTTGTACGCATGCTAGTGAAGCGAAAAAAAAAATGTCGGGAGACATCATTATTTGTGTTGGCTAAGATGTAGGAAAACCACATGGAAAGGTGGAACGAATCTCATGTCAATAGGTTGGATAGATTGAGGAAACCATGCTACACCAACCAAGGATCTCTAAAGTTAGAATGGAAACCACTCCTGTATAGGGATCCTAAAAAGGGTTGATGGATCGATGTACCATTGCAAGCACAACTTGACGTCAGATAAAACCTTTATTCTTCCTCTTGCAAGACGGGGTTGCTGTATCAAAAACCCTACACTTCATTTGTATTTTCTCATTTAACAACTCTTTTATTACTTATGTGTTTAGGGTTGTTCTTTTTTATGATAATCATTTACATGAAGATCCTCATTATGCTACTCATACTGAGGTTAATTGTATCTTGATTGCATGTTTAGATTATCCATAAATAAATACTCTCATGACAATAACATGCAATCACTGCAGTGGGAAAAATTGGAAAATACAAACTTCGGAGAAAGTCCTTACGTGTTTCTAGATTATCTGAAGTAGATCTAAGGTTCTGTGCTTAATTGAGCTTATTTTATCATTGAAAAGTTCATCTTTCAATGTAGTCTTGAAATGCAGGGAGCAGTGACCTTCAAATCTTCATTCCATTAGTCAATACATGCTTTCAGTTTCTACATATAAATGGTCAAAAAGTATAAAATCTTGCTTCTCTTGAACTGATTATGTGATGAAAAATGAATTTCAGACATATATGTTCAAGCTTATGAACAGTAGCGGAGTTACAGAATCTGGAGAAAGTGAAAAGGTTCTGTTGTTGATGGAAAGTGGTGTGAGATTGCATACAACTGCATATGTTAGGTATGGGGATAAATGCTGTCCTTTTTTCTTTATACTTATCTGCTTGTATTTGATAATATCTAGAGCTATCATGAGAAGTACTAATAGTTATACTTGACTTCTACTCCAGGGATAAGAACACAACTCCTTCTGGTTTTACACTGAAGTTGCGCAAGCACATACGTGCACGAAGGCTGGAGGATGTGCGGCAACTTGGTTATGATCGTGTATGGCCTCTAGTTAACTTAGGAATTTTTGCATGATATTCATGTAATTGGTTCGCATATAACTATTAATTGCTGGGTTCTCATGCTGTCTCCCCCACACCAACAAAGAAAAAGAAATTCTGAGCTCTTTGTTTTGCAGGTTATACTGTTCCAGTTTGGGCTGGGCGCTAATGCAAACTTTGTGATTTTGGAGCTATATGCACAAGGAAATATACTGTTGACAGATTCTGATTATGTTGTCATGACACTTCTTAGATCACACAGGTGGGGTGGTTTCTTTGTGTTATTCCTCTTGGAGGAGCCTGGTTGCTATTCAGTGGTTTATGCAAACTTCAACCTGCATCTGACTATGATTTCACTCTAAGCATGTCTTGGATTTTCCATTTGAGGGTGTGAATTTGAAATTGATGTGTTCATGGATCACTTCTTTCATAGAGTTTCTTGATATTCTTATATCTTCATAAAAACAAAGCTTTTTTAGGATTTTCTGGACATTATTGTTTGAAGTATAACTAGTGAAAAATAGGATAGATACACCTGGGTGCTTTACTGTTTAGCATAAAGCTGACAAGTTTGAAAGTTGAAATTGTAGTTTAACGTAGAGGTGTAAAGTATGTTCTATGATGTTTTGCATGAATGGTAAATTGAAGCATTGCGGTGACATAAGTCTACCATGAGTATGTTGTTGGAATTACCGAGAAATGCAACGGATAATAAACAATAGAATATATTGATAAAAGATGAAGAGTAATAATGAAGATCGGAGGAGGGGGCAGACCTCCAATGGAGGTCGCCCCCCCTCTTTCTCTCTCTATCTTAATCCCAGCAACTTTAAACCCTAATACAACCTCTCATCCCTTATATAAGGAGTTGTAAAACGTAAAATGACCAAAATACTCCTAGTACAGAAAATTACCAAAATGCCCTTACGGCTTCGGACAATTACAATAATACCTAAAACATCAAATTTAATGTTCTAAGACATCAACCTTACTAAAACTAACTCTAAACTCATATTCTTCAATCTTCAACATATGTTGCACGCATAGAACTCCATCTGCTAATTTCTGTTGGCATCAACTGTAAAGGGTTATGTTGCTGCCTTCTTGAGTGGATGTTTGCGGATACATGTAAAAACAAAAAGGCTAAGTTGAAAATATAAGCTACTTTATTTATTCTATTATCTAGTTAAGTGGCCACATTGTGTTGGTCATGGCCAATAGGCCCTGATTGCAATGGGTTAGGATGCGGTGGGTTTTTACCCCACTGACCCTATTCTGCATTTCAAGCATCTCTTTTAAATCCGCCCTGCCCCCTGCTGCTCCTCATAAGTTTTCAAAATATTTTTCATATAAAATTTAATTTAATATTATGTACCTAATATACATTATACACTATACTATACTTAATATAGTATATAATACACTATATTATATAGTATTATATTATGTTATATTAGAATATTTAATATATGTTATAAACTAATATATATATATATATATATATATATATATATATATATATATTGGATCTATAGTATACCAGTATATTTATGAATACATAAAAAATATGTGATTATATGCATATACTTTCTGCCACTATTGGGACATTGTTGTTACTGTTGTTGTTGTTACTTTTTTGCGATTACTCCTTATTTACATGAGTACACAACGAACTCAAGTTACATTTCTTAAATACTTGTTCGAAAGATATTCTTATTACTACTATTAATGCATTTCCTTAAGCAATCCTCTTGACGGTCTCTAACATCAGCTTTGCAACTCAGGGATGATGATAAAGGACTTGCAATCATGTCGCGTCATTGCTATCCAATTGAATCTTGTCGTGTCTTTGCAAGAACTAATTTGAACAAGTTGCAAGCTACACTAGCTTCTCTGGAGGAAACTGAGAATGATGGCAATGAGTTGAATGGGACTGAGATGCCAAAGATCGATGCTCAAGGTTCGACTCTTCAGTTGAAACAACAAGTTACTCCTCCAAGCACAAAACATCTCAATTCTAATAAAAAAGAAAATGGTGGTGATCAAGGCAAAAAGTTGACACTGAAAGCCATCCTTGGAGACTCACTGGGTTATGGTCCTGCACTTTCTGAGCATATTATATTGGATGCTGGTCTGCTTCCAAACATGAAAATTGGGGGTGCAATTAGTGTTGCACTTAGTGGAGATGCTATTCATGCTTTAGCTTCAGCTGTCAGAAAGTTTGAAGATTGGCTTGAGGATGTTATCTCAGGTGAAAGTGAAACGATTCCTGAAGGGTATATTTTGATGCAGAAAGGGCCTCCTAGGAAGACGCGAGATTTGCCGCCTGATGACATTAGTCAAAATAAGGTTTCTTTATTCAATTCTTGTTTATTTTGTATTTCTTCTGCAAGTCACATCTAGAAGAACTTTTTAGCGCTTGGAAGTTTATATAGGTCCACGATATTCTGGAATTCATTGGCCTGTAATTGATTTATTACTTAACCTTTTCACTTTGCGTTTGTCTCCATTGTACTTTTTATGTTTTCAGTGAATAAGTCAGTCAGTGGACTTGTATCCTGACTAGATATTCTTTTCATGGTTTTATCATTATCATCTATAAAAGGTCATATGCTTTTGTTGCAGTACAGTTTCCTAATTTTTCTTTCATACTCTTCATGTTTTCATGCCCATATGTTGGTCAAATATCTAGACCAAAGGTTTTGACCTTTCGCTTTTGATAAATAAAGATTTTGACCCTTTATATTGATTATCCATCTAATTTGTAGGTATATGATGAATTTTGTCCTATTCTACTAAACCAATTCAAGTCAAGAGAGTTTGTGAGGATGGATACATTTGATGCAGCATTGGACGAATTTTATAGTAAAATAGAGAGCCAACGTGCTGAGCAACAGCAAAGAATCAAGGAGGACTCTGCTGTTCAAAAGCTTACTAAGATACGGACGGATCAGGTGGATATCTATCGTCTACTGATGGCTTTTTATATTTATGTTGGAAGATTAGATCTCACCCAACTAGTGTCTTAATCAGCCTAAGTAATGTAGACTAGGGTGTCGAAAAGCAAGTTGTTGTAGTAGCATAATACATGTTTCTACCTCAAACGCTTCGTTTATTTTTACTGTGAACAATCTTTAGTTTATGTTGTTGTACTTTATTTCTTAATCCTGATGTATACTAGATTGATAGACACTGCACTTCGTTAGTGAAGATGTAATTTTATTAAATTGGGTTGAAGGAAAACCAACGGCACATGCATTCTGTATAACCCAATGAATCTGTATTAATACCTGTATTTCCTTTTAACTGCGAAAGGTCTCCTTAGCATACCACAGATGGATTCTGCATTCATTCCATCTACTAAATGTTTGGATTGGAAATTCTTGATGAATAAGTTTTTCCATATTGCTGCATAGAACTTCTCATTGACGTTCTTTTTTATTTTGTTGCAAATATCCTCTATTTCTTGTGACTTGTTATTCATGAAATTGTTCGTTTGTCTAGGCAGTAGTATGTTCTTTAGTGTTGAAAGTTTCATTTGAAAGCTATTTTCTTGAACTGCTTTTCTGTTGAAATGCCAAGCACACTAGATATCAATGGGTTCATTCCTGCTGCATGTGGAAAATGTTGGAACAGGGACGCAGTTTTTAATATTTTATGTTAGCAATTTTTAAATATTTTTTGAACAATATATTTTGTAGGTGTTTTAACCATGGAGAAGCTATTTTCCTGAAAATAACTGTTGCTTTTTCTGTTTAAATACCAAGCGCATAGATATCACTGGGTCATTGTTGTATGTACTGAGAATTGAATGGATGTATGACAATTTTTACATTTATTAGCTACTTTTTGAGCATGGATCTGGAGATGCTTAGCCTTATCTTCTTATTTGTCCCAAAAATGAAATTTTTAGCACGCGTTTCTCTCTTTCACAGGAGACCTGGTAAATCTGTAAACATTAAACAGATAATTTTCCTGTCTTGATCTACAGGAAAATCGGGTACATGCACTAAAGAAGGAAGTTGACCATGCTCTTACAATTGCTCAGTTAATTGAGTACAATCTGCAAGAGGTTGAAGCTGCTATCGTAGCAGTTCGTGTAGAACTTGCAAATGGTATGAACTGGGAAGATCTTGCCCGTATGGTGAAGGAAGAGAAAAAATCTGGAAACCCTATTGCTGGGCTTATTGATAAACTTCACCTTGAAAGAAATTATATCACACTGCTACTTAGCAACAACCTTGATGAAATGGATGATGATGAGAAAACAAGTCCAGCTTATAAGGTATCGCTTCATGTTTTAGCATTGATGTGTTCATTAAGGATTTTAATCATAAACCGTTATGTTCCTTTAGAATTGTTATCAAAGTGCATTGTCTATCTTTCTGCCTAAGCAGATTATGCTGTATAAATGACAGATCAGACTCAACTTTGCATGTTTTTGGTGTACTTCTCAGTTTATATGCTGGCTTTCATGCAGGGTCTACAAGATCGTGAACCTAGATTTTAGAAATGAAAATGATCATTCATTATGTCGACAGATGACCTAGATTCCTGTTTCTAGCAAATTTACACTTTTCTTGTGGAGGCTTTACGTTGTGTATAGTAAAGAATTGCTAAAATGATCATTAGATTGTAATGTCCATTCTGTGTGGGTATAACCAAAACTTACATTTTTTATGGACAGGTGGCAGTTGATTTGGCACTCTCTGCACATGCCAATGCTCGACGATGGTTTGAACTAAAAAAACGCCAAGAGAATAAACAGGAAAAGACCATCACAGCTCACGAGAAGGCTTTTAAAGCAGCTGAGAGGAAAACCAAGCAACAGCTTTTACAGGTATTCTATGATATATGGTGACTTTCTCCATCTTGTTTTCCATATTTGACGATTCTAGACAGGTTTGGCATTTCTTCTCTTGTATTCTTTCAGTTTTTGTCATGTTCTGATACAGTTTCACTTTTTCTGTGTCATGTAAACCCACAATATCATTTCCCTCAATTTAGTGAGGGTTGTCTGTGTCTTATTAATGAATGCATCATCATAACTCTAAAGTTCAAACCTAACGGGTGATTTTCAATATCTGATGTAAAAAACAAAAAGATCTACTCGGTCAGGCTCGAAGGAAATTGCTTTATAATTTTCTGTCTTCCATCATTCTTAAGAAAGAAGGTTGGATAACCTATGAGGATAGACTGAAATGAAGTCCATAAAAGTTATCCACAAATCTCCAAGAGGTTTCCATGATTCCTCTTCAACAAAAGAATGTTGCCTTCGAAAATTGAGAAGACCATGCAGAAATCACCTGATGAGCTGAATGGTTTGCTCCATTCAGCATCATATCATGTCAGAAACGCAACCAAGATCTCATGGAATTCTGAACCACATAAACCGGTACATGACAGAAGGTATTGATTCTCACAAAACACAATATTTTAGAATGTCTTTCAATTGACAGAACATATAATATACTTAAAATAGATTTAAGTATGAGAGAGAGTAGCACTTGAATAAGAGTGCCAACTGTTGGGCTCTTCTATCAGTTCTAAAATATGAAACATAAATAATTATAGGAAATAAAATTATAGGAAAAATAGATACGCTTCATATGTTGATTTGTATGTATCTGCAGCAGGTGTGTGTGATTGTGCATGCAACCGTGTACCTGTCATGTGTAAGCAGGTGTGTGTTTTCTTGTATTACTAGGTCCACGACAAAACTGTACATCAAAAGTTGGTGCACATTCTTTATTTTATTCTTAAAACTGCTTATATACCTTTTGTGTTCTTTAGGAGAAGAGTACCGCTGCAATTTCACATATGAGAAAGGTCCACTGGTTCGAGAAATTTAATTGGTTTATCAGCAGTGAAAATTACTTGATAATAAGCGGCCGTGATGCTCAACAAAATGAGATGGTGGTCAAGCGGTATATGTCCAAAGGAGATATGTGAGTCGACATTCTTAGAATATATGTCCTCATTATTGTTTCCAGCTTCTTCTTGGAGATTTAAGCACGTGTCTTTCAGATAGTGCATAGTTCATACATTATTTCACTGACCATGGTTATCTCTTTATTATGCGTAGTTCCAGTAATGGACAATGTGGATTCTCCATGATGCATTTGTTCTTCTCTGAAAGACTTTCTTGAGTAGAATAGTGGAAGCAATAGGGCATCATGTTTGTATGTGCATGCACAATGTTTCATGCAACTAAATTGTATTTTTGAAGAGTTGCATCTGTGGCTGCTGTGCGTCCTTCTTAATGCATTCAATCCACATTTATGTGATATGGGCTGTATGGGCTTGGACATGCCATGCTAATAAATTTGGTTGGTATTCCTTTACATGACCCTGTAAATCCAACTTGTGTCTAGAAATTTCCATTGATTTAAGACAGTAAACCATCTGACTTTGAACACTTTGTAGGACCTCAGCATTGGTAACTTGATGACTTCTGCATTGGTTTAATCTAGGAAGAAGTATGTATGCTTATGCTTCTAGTGGCAGATGTTGTCTGCTATGCACATGTATAACTCCAAGCAAATCTAGGACCCTGCAAGCTTTTTTACCTTGGAGAATTATATATTGTGGAAATGTAAACAGGATCATTCAATTGTAAGGAAGAAACTAAGCAATATTAGATCCCTTGTACAGGAAGTGTCAGCAGAGACAGAAAAGGATAAAATGTTGGAGAAAGACGTAGGTCGAGCCTGAAGATGGTACTGAGTGTTGAAGAATCTTAATGTATATGATGTTTTAGTATTAGTTATATAATTTTTGATATTTTGTATTATTGTAATTGCCCATAGTACTAAGGGCATTTTGGTCTTTTTCATATTGACCAGTCCACAAGGACTAGTCCTGCTTGTATTAGGTTAGGGGTTTTATGAAATAGTGGAGAATGGAGGGTGGCCCTCCATTCTCCACGGTTACCCTCCTTTTCTCTTCTCCCTCTCGTTCTCGTGTGCTCTTGCTCCTATTTTTTAACATGATATCAGAGCCATACTTCTGGAACGTCCATGGAGAAGATTGTCGCTAAAATGATCTTCATTAAGAAGGAAGGCAAGCCCAAATCCGATCTTAGGGAGCTCATCCCTCGGATTTCTCTCCACTTCATCAATCTTTGTAAGGTAAATCATGCCATACTTCTAGAAGAGGATCGTGTGAAACCCGAAACTGAGAGTGTGAAGGCATCGGTGGACTTTGCTACGCTGCAGCTGCACAATTTCATGTACGAGAAAAATCATTACCTTAAAGCCATCAAAGCTTGCAAAGATTTCAAAACAAAACATCAAAGGAACTATGCAAACAACGGGAGGAACTTGAACTCCAAGAGGTCATTGCAACCCGCAAAAAAGTTTCTTACAAATCTTCCCTCCCATTTGAAATCTCTCAAGAAGGCATCCATGCCAGTGCAGCATCAGCTAGGCATTTCTCACACCAAGAAACTCAAACAATACCACTTGCAGAGTTGCTCCCACCTCCTCTATATGTGGTGTTTTCACAGTTGGTGGTTACAGAATAGAGGTCGCACGCCAATTGTTTGACAGAATGCCAGAGAGAGACTAAGTGTCGTGGAATACAATCATTGGTGGGTTTGTGAAGAACAACAAAATCGATGCCAAAGCACTGGAGACTGATGTCAACCAATCGGTTGATGGTCCGAATAGTAGCACTGGTGCTGGAAAAAGCAGTGGCTTGCAAAGAAAATCAGGTCTAAGAAGAAGGTGAAGCGCATTATTGCCATGCGGGCAACAATAAAGAAGGGAACTAAGGTGATCAAGTATGCATTCTGGTGCATTGTTGGGTGCATGCAAGATGCATGGCAATGTAGAAGCCGAAGAGAGCTGCAAGGGAAGTGATTGAGTTGATGCCCCAAAAGTCAGGTTACCATGTTTTGTTGGCTAATTTATATGCTTCTGCTGGTAGATTTGTGGATACAGTGAAAGTGAGAAAGGATGCAGTCAAAGATGAACATGGCTGAAAAAGATGAACAACAAAGAGGGCCAAAAAATTCAGGTAAAGATGTTGTAGGTGGTGAAGATGTTTCCTTGATAAAAAAGAAGTGTGTTGGTTCCATAAAAAAAGAAGAGAGAAGCCCGTTCATTCATAAAAAAAGATGAATGAAGATGCTTCCTTCAGAAAAAGGAACCCTGTTGAAGTTGTAACTAAGCCAAGTTGGCCTATAAAGAGACATGTGTCACTAACCTACAAGCTTGGCGATCAAAGAGTAAGGAAAACACATCTCAAGGGCGTGAGGGAAGTGAAGATGCAGATTGTAAGTGAGGAAGATAAGTCGGTGAGACAAGTGAAGGAGATGAATGCCGCTAAGAAGAGATGGGAAGCATGGGTTGGTGGAAGGTAAGGTGAAGGCTCTTTCAACTAAGGAAGCTCGATACGAAGTTCAACTATCAAATAAATCTCTTCTGAATGTACGTCCCTCAGTTGAACACAAGAAGGCCTAGGTGAAGGGATCTACTTGGATACCAATATTTGATGTGGATGGCAGATAGGATATAGGAGTATTGTCGAGAAGGACGTCAAATTTTATGATGGGCGACCGGTGCCCCGACATTGACTTATCAGGGAGAATTCATCAAAAAGTTATAAGAGAAGTTTCCGAAAGATGTTGATCTCATTGTTGCATGCCAGAAGAGGTTGAAATCCCTTGTTGCTTGTGAAAAACTATTTTGGATTCGAGGAGGTCTTGAAACTGCTGAAGAAGAGGACTTTCAAAGAGATGGACCACAACCTTTCTAGTTTGTTGGAATTGGTGGAGTTTTTGAATTTGTTGGCTGGATAGACCAACAAAGAGCCGCAACTGGAAAGGAAGGCTGAAAAATTTGTACAGCCACGAAGGTCCAAAAAAGGTGTATAGCCAGGTCCATCTTCTTTAAAGTTTAGTATGGCGTTATTGCCAGAAGAGAGTAGTAGTGTTGCTGCCCAATCACAGCATGAAGAGAAGAAACCAACAACCTTAGAGAGTTTGTGACTGAAGCAGGACCGCTTGCTTGAAGTAACTCGTTTTTTGTTCACAGTGAGAGTTGGGGTATGCTCGTGAGATGATTAAGCATTTTATGTGTTCTTGTTTTTACTTAGTTGGTTTTGCAAGTTTGGAGTTCAAAGTATCTCACTCCCAACTTGAGGAGGGGTGCTGAAAAATCTTAATGTATCTGCTGTTTTAGTGTTAGGTATGTAATTCTTGATATTTTGGTATTATTGTAATTACCCATAATACTAAGGGCATTTTGTTCTTTTTCATATTGACCAATCCACTTGTATTAGGTTAGAGGTTTTACGAAATAAAAGAGAGAGAAGGAGGGCAGCTCTCCGTTCTCCACGGTTCCCCTCCTTTCCTCTTCTCCCTCTTGTTCTCGTGTACTGCTCCTATTTTTCAAAACCGAGTACAAAACTCGATGAACCCACTGTCATCTCTTAGTCAGCATTGGAATAATTCTTTGCCAAATAACCTCAAACCAGTGCCCACCCTTTGGAAGGAATATCTATGATTACTTGGACTACCAGGTGGTTAGCAGCCAGCACCTCCAAGACCATTGCGTACTATAATGTGCTAAAATTTGACACTACAGGCTAGACTGGTCTGGACCAAGGGTTAACAATAATCACTTTTGGCCATCCTGCCAAAACTTGATCTTGCTTTTTCATCTTTCTCGCCTTGTCTTGAGACATTTTGTGGACATTGATATCTGTTTTTTTTGAGTCACGGGCCGGTATCTTGCTCAATAATCCTTTAAACGTGTTAAAATCTTTTCAGGATACGATTGCCCTAAACATACATAACTTTAATAATTCATTCTCCAGAAGTGACATGGCCAAATCTCTTTACTGTATTGTGATACTTTTTTGAATGCTCTGCATAAATGAAGTATATTTCTAATATGTCTTAACTGATGCGGCGAGGTTGAGAGGCTTTTGCAAAGCCTATAGCAAATGCATGTCATAGGTCAACTGAGTCTGTTAGTTCTGTAGGGTATTATCTTTCTATATTCCAGTTGTTACTGTCACATTTTGTATGTTGTATTTTATGTTTGATTATATTTTATATTTGGTTTGCAAAGTTTATCTGCTAAACTTTTATCTTTTGATTTATTTTAGCTACGTGCATGCGGATCTTCATGGCGCTTCCAGTACCATCATAAAAAATCACAATCCTGACCTTGCCATACCTCCCCTTTCGTTGAACCAGGCTGGCTGTTTTACCGTAAGCCTACTATTTCCTCATGTTTGAAATGTGTTAAGACCTTCTAGTATTTGTATATTTGCTTCGGGTTATGATCACTGAAACAAATCAGTTGATGGTTGTGCTGACTGCTGGCAAAACTTATATGGCCAAAATTTTGCCATCTCATGAGGCCCATTGTCATTTTCATTAGGAGAAACCGTAGTCATGCACGTGAAAGTGAGGCACTTTAGTGTGCGTGAAGGATGGGTTTTAGAAGCCCAAAACCAAATCAGGCAAAGGCTCACTGAAAACTATCTACGCTTAGTGCCCCATGGTGTCTAAGTTGGCTTAACCTGAATGCATATACACAGGAGACGCTGAGGCCTGACTCTTTGGCCCAAGATGGCCCAAATTGTTTACAACAACAACTAAGCCTTTTCCCATTCTTTCGGGGTCGGCTACATGGATTCTTTGTTTCCACAGATCCCTATCATGTGCCATATTAGCAGTTAACTCACAATAAGCTAGATCATTCTTTATTGTTTCTTTCCAACACTTTTGTGGTCATCCTCTAACTTTTTTAATACTTTCCAAATTTAGTTTTTCATATCTTCTTACAGGTTCTTCTTTTGATCTTCTTTCTATATGTCCAAACCATCTTAAATGATATTCTCTCATTTTATCCTCTATTGGTGCTACTCCTAACTTGTTTCTAATAATCTCATTTTGTATACGGTCTTTTCTTGTATGACCACTCATCCATCTCAACATCTTCATTTCTGTCACAGACATCTTTTGTACAAGTTAACTGCCCAGCACTCAGAACCATGAAACATGGCAGGCCTAATTGCTGCTCTATAATATTTACCTTTTAACTTTAATGGCCCAAATTGTTTGCTTCAACTTTTACCTATCAAAAGCTTTTCCTTGTGACTTTTCTTTTGTTGCTTGGAATATCGTGATACAGGTGTGCCAGAGCCAAGCATGGGAATCTAAGATGGTTACGAGTGCTTGGTGGGTCTACCCACACCAAGTTAGTAAAACTGCCCCAACAGGTGAATATCTTACTGTCGGTAGTTTCATGATTCGTGGTAAAAAGAACTTCCTTCCACCACATCCGCTTGTTATGGGATTTGGATTGATCTTTCGATTGGATGAAAGCTCATTGGGCGCTCATCTAAATGAAAGGAGGATAAGGGGAGAGGAGGAAGGGCTACTGGATGCAGAGGACAGTGTAATTGAGGAAGAAGTGGATTATATTAGTGGTGAAGAAATTATGGAGGCTGCTGTTAGAAGTGATACCCAGACTACTAATCTGAAGAGTGGTTCTCTATCCCCAACTGATGGCATTGCTGAATCAAAAGATGTGCCCTGTGCAGCTTTCCCTCGTGGTTCACCTTCTGATTTGCCTGAGTTTGTCTTGCCTGAACTCCCGAAGGAGGTCCTTCCCAACCTAGAAGTTGTTTTTGACAGGGCGCTCTCTCTGGGACCTATTAAGCTGCTAGAAAACAACCACATGGAAGATTCTCTTCAAGATGCTTCTTTAGAGGAGCCTGGTCCAGATAATAATCTTAGGACACATTCAAACAAGCCTTACATTTCTAAGGCAGAAAGAAAAAAACTCAAAAAAGGACAAAAAGGTACTGCTGCCACTGAAGAACGTGGAACAAATGAAAGTAATGAAAAATATGCTTCAGATGATCTGGATAAAGATGTGGGTAACCAGAAGTCTGGGGCAAAAGAGGCTGAAAGTGTGACAAACCAGAAGTCAAGTGTGAACAAAGTTACCCGTGGGCGGAAAGGAAAACTTAAGAAAATAAAGGAGAGATATTCTGAGCAAGATGACGAAGAAAGGAGAGTCCGTATGGCTTTGCTAGCTGTGAGTAATGCCTCTTAATTTGTTTCAAATATCTATTTGGCCAGGTCAATTTAAATGGAATACATTTACTTGCTTGTGATTTATTGTGATGGGCTTTGTCTTTCTGTTGGCACGAGAACATCTAGTCTGCTGGAAAATCTACCAATGACAGAAAGGAATTACCCCAAGACAGAAAAGAAGATCTTATTAAAGAAAGAAATTCAATAGGTAACGAGATTCTGTGATGAAAAGAAAACGCATATTTTCTGTCTTTTATTTTTTTTTCTCCCTTGAGATATTGAAGGAATCTTCTTTTTTTTACTGGCAGTTGAATACGTTGGATGAAATTCTTGTTGGTATTCTTTTTTATCTTTCATTTAAAGAATGCTGCAAGATACATGCCAATTGCCAAGGGTATATACAATGTAGCTATGCTATCAATAGCGGTTAGCAGACTCTTAGCGGCTGAAGTGGTAGAAGGAGTATAGTAGATTTAGCAGTACACTTTCATTTATGATTAAAGTAATATATATATATATATATAATGGATTCTCTAAGAAACACATAAATATAAATCAAACTAAATAAACAAATTCTAAGAAGACAAATAATAAATTTCATATGGCATATGCATATTGAATTGTTAAACCTAAATTAAAAAACAAAAACATAGATATAACAAAGCTATTCTAAGCAATAAGCAAAACAATCAAAAAATCTAATATATATTATACTTATCTCTTCAAGTATGGTGACTATGGTCCAATCTAATTTGGGCAATGGAACAAATTATACTTACCTTGAAAAAGAATAGAATAATATTAGGGTAGAGAAATAAATACTCTTATAACATGAAAAAATGTTCAAGATCCATAAGAAAATATAACACTCACAAAAAAAATCATAGGTTTAACATGCATCAAATATGACAATTAACAACTTAACAAATAACAAGTCCAAAACATAACATCCATCAAATACGATTACAATATAAACTTAATAGTTTAAGATGAACAAAAAAAAGCTATATATTTTATATTCCACATGAAACTAATCAAGTTCATTTTCTGATGAAGATCCTTGCTCTTCTAATTCCTCTTGCACCTCATGTATTTCTTCAAAATCAATTTATTATTCTTCATCTTCCGTAGGTATCTTATCCTTTGTTTTACTTTGCCTTCTTTGTTGTTTTCGTGTCATAACAACTCTTCTTCTTGATGTTTCGGATGTCAAATTAATATCTCATCATGAAAGTGATTCATTGCCACCAACGAACTCATCATTAGTTGAATATTCATTATGATCTTCAACCAATGTCAATGTAATGGGGTCAAAATTAGCATTAGCTTTTCTCTCTTCTTACGTTCTTAACTTTTCATTATATTACAGAAAAACTAAGTCATTAAACTTTTGATGCAATAATTTATTTCGCTTCTTTGTATGAATCTAAGATAAGAGAAAGAATCCATAATAAGTTTTGGTTTAATGACAAGTAGCTTTAATTTTATTACATTATTTATAAAGTATAATTCTTACCATCTCTTTATAGTCAATACAATCTTCAAAAAACTAGATGAACATTTAATTACTTATAAGAGTGGCTTATTACAAACACAAATTGATTACTTTATTTGTAGAAAAAAAGATAGAGCGTGTTGTAAAGATTGTAAGGTAATTCCAGGAGAAAGCTTAACCACCCAACATCGACTTTTAGTTATGGATTTACAAATAAAAAAATGGACAAAGAAGAAAAGAGTGCATCGAGCTATTCGGACTAAACGGTGGAACCTCAAAAGTGAGAAAGAATATATATTTAAACAGAAAGTCCTTCAAGGAGATGTTTGGAAGTATGTTGGTACACCGTGTGATATGTGGAACAATATGGCTATACATATTAGGAAAGTGGCGAAAGATGTGTTAGGGGTATCCGGCACAAAAAAAAGCTTGGTGGTGGAGTGAAGTAGTACAAAATAAAATCAAGGCAAATATGACATGTTACAAATTACATTATGCCAAGAAAACTAGTGAAACTTTAGAAGCTTATAAGAAAGCAAAGAAGGAAGTGAAAAAGGCCGTTAGTGAAGCAAAAACTAAGATTTGGGAGGACTTATATAAAAAACTCAACTCAAAAGAGGGTGAAAGAGATATTTTTAGGATAGCTAGGGTTAGAGATAAGAAAATTAAAGATCTTAATTATGTTAGATGCATAAAAGACAAGGATGAAAAAATTGTAGTGGCAAATGATGACATAAGAAATAGATGAAAAAACTACTTTTATAATCTTTTTAATGAAAATAAAGATGTTAGTATTAGTTTAGGAGATTTAGCCAAGTCAGAAAAGTATATAAACCACAATTTCTACCGACGTATTCAAAAGAATGAAGTCAAAGAGGCTCTTAAACATATGAAAGGTGGTAAATCGGTAGGACCAGATAATATTCTTATAGAAGTTTGGAAAATACTAGGAGAAATAGGAATCACTTTAAGACTATTTAATGAAATATGAAAAAACCAAAAGATGCCCGAGGAATGGAGAGTAAGTACACTTATACCCATATATAAGAAAAGGGAGACATTCAAAATTATGTGAATTATCGAGGTATCAAGTTAATGAGTCATACAATGAAATTATGGGAAAGAATTATCGAACGTAGGTTAAGACAAGTATCAAGTACAACATAGAACCAATTTGGATTCATGCCAGGCAGATCTACTATTGAAGCGATTCATATTTTGAGACGTCTTATGGAATATTTTAGAGGAAAAAAGAAAGACCTTCACATGATATTTATTGATCTAGAAAAAGCTTATGATAGGGTACCGAGGGAGGTTCTTTGGAGAACTTTGGAAAAAAGAGGTATCCCATTGACATATATTAACCTTATAAGAGACATGTACGATGGTGCAAAAACATGTGTGAGGACTCATGAAGGAACTACAAACTTCTTTGAAGTTAATATTGGGTTACATCAAGGATCAACTTTAAGTCCATACTTATTTATAATGGTGATGGATGAGTTAACAAAACATAAGATGAAGTACCTTGGTGTATGTTATTTGCAGATGACATTGTATTAGTGGAGGAGTCTAAGGAAAAAGTTAATAGAAAATTAGAACTATGGAGAGAAACATTAGAAAGCAAAGGCCTTCGACTTAGTAGAACAAAGACAGAATATATGGAATGTATGTTTGATCATTTGGTTACTTCAGAGGACATAGAAATTAAAATAGGCACATATTGCATTCCTCAGAAGGAAAGTTTTAAATACCTAGGGTCAATTTTTCAGAGTGATGGAAGAATTGATGGAGATGTTACACATAGAATAAATGATGGTTGGTTAAAATGGAGAGGAGCATCAGGTATTCTTTGTGATAAGAAGATATCATTAAAATTAAAAGGTAAATATTATAGAGCAGCAATTAGGCCTGCCATGTTTTATGGTTCTGAGTGTTGGGCAGTTAATCATCAACATGTACAAAATATGGCTGTGACAGAAATGAAGATGTTGAGATGGATGAGTGGTCATTCAAGAAAAGACCGTATACATAATGAGGTTATTAGAAACAAATTAGGGGTGGCACCAATAGAGGATAAAATGAGAGAACATCGTTTAAGATGGTTTGGACATATAGAAAGAAGATCAAAAGAAGAACCTGGAAGAAGGTTAGAAAAACTAAATTTGGAAAGTATTAAAAGAGGTAGAGGACGACCACAAAAGTGTTGGAAAGAAACAATAAAGAATGATCTAGCTTATTGGGAGTTAACTGCTAACATGGCACACGATAGGGATCTGTGGAAACAAAGAATCCATGTAGCCGACCCCGTCTAGTATGGGAAAAGGCTTAGTTGTTGTTGTTGTTATAATTCTTACCATTTCGAAGGTACTCCAGGTGCGTTTACTTGGGGTGACACTACAAGTGAGACTCAAAACCCGTATAACAAAATTTTGCAATTTGGGTCATCAGAGCTAAAGGTCATTCACCATTCAACTATCACAAAAATATATATATATATACGTAATAAATTAATCAAATTCAAAAACTCAAAATAATATCGTAAGTTCGTAACAATTAAATAAAGCAAAGTTGCTTGAATTAATTACGTGGTCCATATGCTTTTCTCGAGCTTATAACTAATTCTAGTCCAAAAGCGCTTCGATAACTCATAAGTTGTTAGTGATTTGTTATTGTTTTTAACTTGAAACAAGCCATCTTTAACCTGAACATTGGATTCTATTCCTTCATACTCATAATACAACCCTAGATTTAGATATAATGCATGACCATGTAATGTCTCTTATGTATTTGCTTGTTTCATTTTATGTCTATGATCTCCCAAATAAAACCATATTGTCTTTCAAAATAAGATAAATATTATTATCAAGATTAACAACATATAATTAATTGAACTAAGTAAAAGAGTAAAGTAGTAAGCATTAATAACACATAACCTTGAAACATTTATGTACATTTATCTGCTCCTTCACACGGTTCATCTTTTCATAGATATAGCCCATACTGGTTTTTAATTACTGTCCACCATACATAAAACATCTACCAAGGGACCCATTGCTCTCAGTGAAAAACTAATGCCCTTTCAAAATTTGAGTTGCAAAATTATTGCCTTACATTGCTTTCTATCAGGACTATTTGAAGATAATTTTCTCGTTGTTCAGAAATAACCATAGACCGTAGAGCTTCTTTTGACTGTCACAAGTTGTCCAATGTTAAGAATCTAGTAGCAAAACATATCACAATTGACATATGTATGGCTTTTCCTTTAGTAAAATGTCTCCTCATATGTAATATCTGTCAGAAATGCTACTAGCTTTTTTGCCCTACTAAAGATGTCTTTTAGTTTATTTGTCTCTCCAATATCTTCAAGCATTAATTTTATACCGTGTGCAACATTGTTAAGAAAGACAACCAGTCAGGGCCAGTCAACTAGCTACAGCCAGTCTCTACCCGTTGGATGCTGACCAATATCTATATTGAGATGTATATAAATACATCAAGTGCAACCTTGTATGTTAAGCCTTTGGGGCTCTTGATTGATCAATAATAAACTTTTTTTCGATTATTGTTCATTGTTATTGAGTGACTTCTATTGAGTTTGAGCAATCCGAAGTCTTTGTGGAAGTGTTTAAGGGATTTCGTGTGGACAATCAAGGTAATTGGGAAATCATTAAGAAGTTGATTTCATTATATGGTATGAGAGCCTAATCGCGGGTTTTGATCGTGTCGTGTTGTATCAGAAAGTGTGTTAAGGAAGGATTGTGGTCGAGTGGATTGCTCTTCAAATCAAGTAAAGGTATTTATTGCTCTTTTGATTTTTTTATGGAAGAAAAGAGTTTTTGCTTTCGTTTAACAAACCCCAACTACAAAACATGGGCTAAGTTCATGAAAAATTATCTATATTCAAAAAATTATGGGGTTATGTTAGCAGAACAAAAATTGAACCTATGGATCCTTACAAACAATGTCATGGAATGTGTAAGACATACTCTATCTGATTTTACAAACGCTAGAGAAGTGGGGGAGTACCTAAAAACGATACATGTTCAAAGTGTTGTGACACATAGAATGTTGGCTTAGAGATAAACTTATGTCGTTACGTCAAGGAGACAAAATGTAAATCAGTACTATAATGAATTTTCAATCATATGGAATCAACTTTGAGCATATAAAAAAAATGTACATATTGTCTTTACTCTAGGCAGTGTTAGCAAAATAAAGATTTTGTTTATGAGTTTCTCAGGAGCCTATGAGAAGAATTTGAAGGGGTTAGGTCAAACCTCATTAAAGAATCAATGTTTTTAATTAAAGAATTTCTTTGAAAACATAGGTTTTCATGTTTATAGTTATGGGATCTTAATATCTTCATTCGATATTAATTCCATAAGTTTTGTTGTAGGTATGTTCTAAAGTAGATCAAAAGGTTGAAGCTTCGAGAAAAATCTATGTAGTTACATTTTCCTTTTCAAAGGATCAATGCGAGTTCACACATGAAGGATTGAAACAAACTTTCGGTATACACCGTAAGTTTGAGGAAGGGTGTTAAAATATAATAAGGTTGCGCCAATAAGGCCCATAAGTTTGTGTTGTAATCAGGTCCTAACTGACCTAGGCCATTCGAGCTAGGGCCACCTAGCACCAAGGCTACATGAGACATTGACCAGTAAAATAGCTATTGGGCCATCTTCAGCAACCAACCGTTGAATGTTGTTGGCTTTGGCTCTTCTCCTTCTCTTTATAAATATTGATCATATTCAATAAAAAAAAGCTTTGTGTGACTGATTGTATATAGATTTATTCGTTCAATAAAAGGGATTCAGAAAACTTGTTCTCTAACACCTTCCAAGTCTTAATGTTTTGAAAAACCAAGTACTTCACCTTAGAAAAGCTATGTATGGTCTCAAACAAGCACCCATGGCCTGATTCGACAAAATGAATAAGTTTATGACTAATCATGGGTTTGCTACATGTTACACTGATACTGTACTATTTGTAAGAAAATCTGTTACATGTATTGTGATACTAGTGTATATTGATGATACCTTCATCATTACATAAAGACAACTCTTGAAAAGGAGTTCAAAATGAAAGATCTTGGCTCTTTGCATTATTTTTTGGGAATAGAGATAATACGGGACAAGGGTATGTTCTTATCTTAAACTAAATTTGCTATAAAGATTGTTTATTGGTCAGGAATCATAGATGACAGGATGTAGAAACACCGGAAGTACTACACCAGCAATTGAAACTCACATAACGAGAACCACTGGAAGATCCTACCCGTGATAGACAAATGATTGGAGTTTTGACATATTTTCCATTATACAAATAAGCAAATAACAAAATAAGCATTTATCAACCTATGAAAGGAAATCAAGTCAAAATATAACAAAATAAGCATTAATAAACTATCTTCTATGCTATTCTTGATATAGCAGACCGCTATAGTGGTCATAGCGCTACTATTAGTGGCCAAAAAATTAGCGATCAAGAAGGTTGCCCACTAATCTTCCAGCGATATAGCGGTGCTCTGGCCGCTAATATGCTATAGCGGACGCTATAGTGTGCTATTAACCTATCTTATCAATAGCGCGCTATAGCGCCCACTATAGCGTTTTAGCGGGAGAAAAACGCTATAGCGAGCGACCTGCCATACCCGATATAGCGCCGTTAACAGCGCTATAATGGTATGCTATATCACTGTTAGCGGACAATGTTTTAATACATATTGGATTGGGTTGATCAAATTGGATCGATCCGATCCAAATGTAATAAAAGGTGAATCAGACTAAGATTAATCTCTCTCTCTCTCTCTCTCCTCTCGCCATCTCTCACTCCCGTGGCCTGCCTCTCGCTGCTGCTCTCCGCCACCACCCCCACGGACACCAGGTACGCCATTTTTTTCTTCTCTCTCCCCTTTCTATCTTCTCTCTCCCTTAGTTAAAGCGGCTAGGTCGAGCTGGTCTGATAAGAAAAGCATATGAGCTGATTGAGGGAATGAAAATGGACCCTGATTCTGTAATATGAGGTGCACTGTGTAGTGGTTGCATGGTTCACCAATAAACCCAACTTGGAGAGATTGCAGCTCAGAAGCTTATAGAATTGGAACCATGGAACGGTGCTGCTAACTATATGCTTCTGTCCAACTTGTATTCCTTGGGAGGGAGATGGAATGATATGGGTAGAACAAAGCAAACTATGAAGGAAGAAAGGTTGTTGAAGAATCGTGGTTGTAGTTGGATTGAGGTTAATGGTGATATACGTTCATTTTATGGTGGTGATCTTTCTGATCCCCTATCAGATGAACTGTATGAAACTTTAATGATCTTGGCATGTCATGAGAAATTAGGCTATGTACCAAATACAGATAGAGGTTATACATCAAGAACAGAGCCATTATATATTTGCTTGGAGCACTGACTCCCTTAGAAATGATGCTTGCAATTCATTATCAGGCTAATTGATTTACATCAGGTTTGCTTGATTCAATCTTTGCATAGATGACGAACAATGATACTGCACACGAGTTTAGCATAGTTTTCCTGAACAGATCTTCAGTTTTAGTATCGACTGATAGCGGACAAAGGGAAAGATCCAAAATTGATTCATCGAAGATTATCACAAGACCGCAATTCTATTGGGTTTTGGTTTTTGTGGACCAGCTTTTCTGGTCATTTATCCACACTGACCTATTTTCTTTACTGAACAACCTACAATATGAAATTTAACGGACTGAACTTGATATTTGAGAAAAGGTTGATCTTTTTACGAGTTGCACCGAGAGGACAAGCAAACTAAAGGCCAAAAAGAGGATAAGAGAGAAAGTGCCCAAACAGTACCCAATCAACTTGATATTTATAGTTAAATGACTTCAAATGAACAGGACAATCGTAAGATGATAGAATATTGGATTGAAATATCCAGCAAGTGGAACGACCTTTCATTCTAATATTATACGTTCACAGAAAGCATTTGAATGACTGGAAGTAGTAATAATAAAGCAAATGCAGATGTAGAACACGAGCTTCCAAGAACCTCAATTTCCAGCAGTTGAGATATGTGAAAGGCAATTTCCACAGCCTCAGCCCTCATACCAGGAACCTCGATTTTCCAGATATATGAAATTTATTTGAGCAAAAGAGAGCTATGTTGCCCAAAAATAATCAGCATTATGCAGCTCCATCTTTAGTTAAATGTGTTGATATCAATAATTTGACACTTAAGGGTCCAACTCAACAAAAAGGCTTGCATGGGGGTGCAGCCCAGCATCTCGCAGCGACAGTTGATACTTTTGCAAACTATAGACCTATGTTATGAATAGCGGTTGACCTTGATATAGCGGTAGCAGGAATATAGCAGATTTAGTGGTACACTTTTATTTATGATTAAACAATTATATATATAATGGGTTCTCTAATTTCTATAAGTGTAGGGGTATAAGAATAGAATTTCCACAACATCAACTATAGTAGATCTAATTAGCCATAATAGAAGTTCAAAAGTTTGAATGGAACTCACTAAACTCACTCCTAAAGGGGACACCTTGTTCTGCCATCACCATATATTGTATAAAAGTGAAAAGACACCAGAAACATGGTTATATACCTAGGTTATCAAAGGAACTAAAATAATCGAGATGTAATAAATAAGACACGATATGAATAAAGATAGTCATAGCCACAAAAATAGGAACCTTCAACAAAAGTAATAAGCAAATATAAAGAAAAATACAAAAAGCATATGAGCATCACGATTGTTTTGTAGCAAATAAAAGAGTTTAATTTGTTACCATAAAAAATAAACTTACATATAGGGTCATTGAACTTGAACAACTTCTCCCTAGTTGCGTATGTGTTTTTTTGTCTTCACTGAACTTCGGCATAGTTTTGTCCAAATATTGGTTGTCATTGATACCTCAACAAAACTAGTTGGAAATGACAAAGCTTTTAAACCCATTAGATATGAAGAGTCCAGAAGATATGTACGTGTACAATAAGCACAAGGAGCTTGAGGAGTAGACTGTTGCCATCCATCCATTTCCATTTCAGGTGGCAGATTACAAAACTCTGAGACAAAAAGAAACACGTGTTTAACACTTTGAATTTTCATTTGAAGAGCATATTACATGATTTACGATATCATGAAGTGTATGTCATCTGATCATTAAGCAGTGGACAACATGTACTATTATTAAGTATACGTATGCCTTTTGGATTGAAAAGCTCCATGTTAACAGAATACACATTCAAGGTTGGGGTTGCAAGCTCCATTAGTTCTGTCGAGCCTGAGCCCAAGCACACCATGTGTGCCTCAATCAAGTTTGAAGGCATCGAAGGTTGGGGTTGCAAGCGGGTTTCTCATCCTCGTTTTGGAAAAGCAAGCAGAGCAAGAGGAGGCATTGGGCAATGTTTGGGTAGGGAGGAGTAAAATGCCTTTGGGTGTGGGTACGAGATAATGTAGTGAGGAAGTGAGCCGATGGTGCGAAGAGAGAGACAGAGCAAGGGCGGTGACAGAGATAAGCGACGGAGGTAGAGAAAGAGAGAGCGGAGAGAAAGGGAAGAGAGAATCCTCGTGAATCCAGTGGCTTCTTGCGAGAAGCTTTCTCAAGAAAATGATGCTCTTGCTGCATTCTGCCTATGCGTCATATGATCATATTGATAGTAGAGAAAAACAAAAGGGGAAAAAATCGCGTTTGCACAACCAAGAACACTTACAACAAGCTTTGTTTATTCACTATCATCCACATGGAGACTTGCCCAAGAAATTCAAATAATCACGCATCAAATCATCACGAAATGCAATACAACACACTTTGCCCCAGAAAAGCCCCTTCCACGATTCCATTCTCGACTTGTCCTTGTACTCCCAAACCAAAGCCATGGCCGTGACCCTCGCAGCAACAGAAACAAATCGCTGTGGTCGTTTGTGCTTGCTCCCGCTTTCTTTGGATAAGTTAGGAAATTGGCGTCACGAAAAATATACGCAATATCCCAACATTTTCGGATAGACGACAATTGGTAAATTAAAAAAAAGAGCGTTCCTCGTGCAATAATCGAGGAAAGTGAAAGGAAATTCACCACTCAGCGACACTCGATACGTGGATGGCCCAGGTAGGCAGGGAGAGCACGTTCGAGGGCTCCCGAGAGAAGACAGAGGGATCCAGAAAGGGTGAAAGATATGTGACACCTAACTTGCAACACAATCAGCTCAATAAGTTTCTATTAAGTGCTTTGGTTAATATATATGCACACTGATTATCTGATTTCACGTATTCACGCTAGAATTCCTTGGTGCATACACTATCCGACAATCAATTTCAATGTGTTTAGTTCTCTCGTGAAACACAGGATTTGATGCTATCTGATTGATGCTTTACTATCACAATATATTGGAATGAAATCTTCTATTAGATCAATTTCCATTAGTAAAGATCGCAACCACATCCTTTTATATATTCTGAAGCAATTGTTCTATATTCAACTTCAGTTGTTGATTTGGCAACAATATACTGTTTTTTACTCTTCCATGATACTACGTTTCCTCCAATGAGAGATTTATATCTGGAGGTAGACTTTCTATCCTCCAAGCAACCTGCCAATCGGCATTTGTAAAAATTTCAATCTTCGTGTGTTTATTAGTTCTATATATCATACCATGGCTTGGAGTAGTTTTTAAATATCTAAGTATATGAAAAACCGCATTCAAATGCTGCTTGGAAAGAGACTGCATAAATCGACTTACTATACTCACTGGCGTGTAATAATCAAGTAGATTAGTTTTCCAACCAGTTGTTATCTACCTGCATCTCCTTTATCGACCCCATCTTCAATTCACAATTTATGGTTTACCTCCATAAGGATATGGATTGGTTTACAATCTTCCATCTTAACATCTCGTAGTAAATTCAACATGTACTTTCTTTGATTATGGAAAATATTAGTAGATGAGTACGCCACTTCAATGCCTAAGAAGTAGTGTAGTTTTTTAAGATCCTTAATGTCAAATAACCGATGTTCTTGGTTTAGTTTTTGAATTTCTTCAATATCATCACCTGGTACAATTATGTCATCAGCATTGACCAGTAACAATGCCAATTTTAATACTTGTTAATGAATAATGTATGATCACTTACACTCTTCTTATAACCCAAACGGATAATGCTCTTGTTAAATTTTTCAAATCATGCTCTAGGGAACTGTTTCAACCCATGGATTGCCTTTTTTAATCAGTATACCTTATTTGCTTGATTAGTGTATCTAGGTGGCAATTCTATATATATACTTCCTCTTTGAGCTCTTCTTGCAAAAATACATTTTTTAATCTAGCTGCTACATCGTCTAATTCTTTTGGGCAACAATACTAATAATCACACGTATGGAAGTAAGCTTTGCCACATATGCAAATGTCTCCTCATCGTCAGTCCCATATGAGTGTAACCACGGGCCATCAATCTTGCTTTGTATTTCTCTAAAGTTCTATCTCCCTCTGCATTCCTCCTTGCTGGTAGGTCATCGATTTCCCAAGTGTGATTTTTTCAAGAGCTTGAAGTTTTGATTTCATGGCTTCAATCCAATGTTCATACCTTGATGCTTTAATAAAATCCTTAGGAACTTGATAAGTTTCAGCATTTAACACAAAATTATGATACTTATGACAATTGATCATAAGATATGAACTGGGAATTATGATACTTATGACAATTGATCATAAGATATGAACTGAGAAATTAGATAATTACCACATGACGTGTTTCCTTTTTGAAGTGCAATGAGCATATCCACATCTTCTTCACCTTGGTCTCTTAGAGCAGTAGTGGGATATGAGGGAGATTCTCTCTCTTGGTCCGTGGTTTTCTTAGGAATAGGATGAATACTTTCCTCTCTCCTTTCGTGTAGACTTTCAACTTTTTTTCTTCTTGTAGTTTATCCTCTTCTATGACATTGTGATCTTGATATAAACCTTATCTTTAGTATTCATAAGAAGTACTTGTTCTTTCATGTTAGGACTTGGCAATTCGGTTTGGTTTTGAAGAATGTTACATTCATAGATATGTATTTTCGATGAGTTTTTCGATAATAGCAAACATACCCTTTTTTCTACAAGAATAACCAATGAAAACACACTTGATAACCCTAAGATCAAGCTTGTCACGGAATTGATCATGTATATGAACATAACAAAGGCATCCAAAAATCCGTGGAGTGATATGAAATGGGTTGTCTTTTGGTTTAATCAACTTAAAGGGTGACTTTTCAGAGAGTATCATAGAAGGAAGTCGATTTATGAAATAAACCGCAATAAGTACAACATCATGCCAAAAGTATTTAGGAAGATTATGTTCAAGTAGTAAGGTTCTAGCAATTTCAAGAATATGTCTATTCTTCCGTTCAACCACTCTATTTTATTGTGGAGTATAAACACACAAAATGTGATGAAAAATACCATGAGTTTGAGTATATGATTGCAATTGGGACTTGATATATTCACCACCATTATCAGATCTAAGTGTCTTAACAGTGTACCCAAACTGGGTCTTAATGAGATTATGAACTATAGGAAAAATTGAAGAGACTTAAGACTTAGATTCCATAAGATAAACAAAGGTGAGTGTAGAATAGTCATAAAAAAAATAGTCATACAAACATACCCTATACATCACAGTGAACTAGATCAAATGAAACTGACGATCTAGACTCCCTACTTGGAAATGAAGCTTTATGATGTTTAGCCCTTTGACAAGTGTCACATTCAAGGACTAAATTATTTGGAATAACAAAAGGAACAAACTCTTTAACTTTCGGCACAGGCAAATTTCTGAATCGACTAATCCTCAATTCTTCCTCTATAGTAGTGGCTGCAAGTGCTCTTCTTTCCTCCAAAAAATGATGTCCTGAAAGTATGTATAGCTCATTCCTTAGTTCATTATGTTCAAAGGTTCTTCCCATCAATACACATCAAGATGGAGAAAAAGTTACTGAAAAATTCAAATCTCTGATGCAGGAACTTACTAACAATAAATTAACTAGGAATTTGGGAATATAATTCATCGACTTAAGTCTTAAATTTGTTGTTTGAATCTCCCCCTTTCCTTCCATGGAACTAAGGAGCCATTTGCCACTTTCACATACTATGGTATGTGAATAGTTTCATACCTTATAAAATTTGACTTATCACCTACCATGTGATTGGTGACTCTAGAATCTATAACCCAAAAATTATAACATATAATGTTTTTAAGAAAGGAGTTACCATTGACGTTGTACGAAGTGGGAAGATTTGCTTCATTTTTGGGTGAGGACGTAGAGGGTTGTTCACACGGTCAGGATTCAATTTTTGCAAGTTTCTTCTTTAGTTCTATCATTTCATCCATCGAGCTAAGTTCAACTTTCTTCTAACTCGTGGCTGCTACATGATTGTCATTGTCTTTGTAGTTTGCGGGCCTTCCAAAAATATTTCAGTATTGTTCACGGGTGTTTCCTTTTCCCGTAATGTGTGTATTGCAGTTTGCTTTTATCCTCATAATTTTGAGTTCGTCCTCTTCCTCGCTGAAAATTGATTTGTCCAATACCAACAAATACAATTTTTTCAGTTTGAATATGCTCTCTTTTTTCCAAATTCCTTTTATCTTCTTCTCTCAACAAAAGGGAATATATAGTTCGCACTAAAAAAAGTTCTTTGCTAAGAATATTCAACTTAATTGATTCATACTCAGGAGCTATTCCTCATAGGAGATCAAACACCTTTTGAATCTCACCATCGGTTGTTCTCTCCTTTATATATTTGCTGCACTTATTTTCTACAAATATATCTTTGTTCATTCTAAATCTCCTTGAGTTCTCCATAATATTTGCTTATATATCTGTCTCCTTGGCGATGTTTCCTTATTTTTTTGAAAATTTTATACTCCTTGGCTATATTTTTTTGTCTAGAATGTCTCCTCCACTGCATACTAGATTTTTGCAGTCGATTCCATGTACATAAATGTTTTAATAATGGAGGAATTCATTGATTGAATCAACCACAAACTCATCAATGCGTCTTTAGACCATCACTCAAAATTTGAACTATCTTCACTCGGTCAAATTTGATTTGCCTTGATCGTTGATAGTTTTTCTCGAGATCTTAGGACAAGTTAATCGATTGTGCCCATTCTCTATAGTTTCTACCTTTGAGCCGTATATTTGTTATTTGAAAGAGTTCCAACTTCTGATCGTTGTCATACGCAGTGACGTGGGATTCCTTCTTCACCTGTTGTCCATCTTCTTTAGTGATCAGAAATTGATGTCACAACCGGGAATGATCTTTGTTTGTTTCCTTTCTTTTTCGTTGTGTTGTGTCACTATGATTAGGTTGACACGTGCCATTGCTAGTCAGATTGGGTTCCGTCACGAGATCTGACTACTGTCTTGCTTATGGTGTATTAACACAATATAGTCAACGAGATGTCTACTTACCTTTCTCGTCTAAATTTGCCATGAATAGCTCTGATACCATGTAGAAAAACAGCAAACAACAAACTAGTATGGAATGAAAATTTGATAGAAGATGGTGGGGAGGATATGAAGATCAAGGTGTAGCCGTTTTCCTCCCCTTTCTCTTTCTTCTATTCCACGATAAAGAGAGATTTGCTCGTAGGGTTTTCCCCATTTTAATTACCAACATTATAAATTATAAAATTACCTATATACCATTACAACAACAACTAAGCCTTTTCCCATACTAGATGGGGTCAGCTATATAGATAAAATTACCTATATACCATTAATGAGACTTATTTAAAGCTACTTAAAGAGAACAAATATGAATCTAAAATCTAATTCATGAACAATCAAGAACAGTCACGAACATTCTCATCTTTCCACGTCTTGCTTCATACTCTCAACACTATTGAGTTTAAGCAATCCAATGTCTTTGTGGAAGTGCTTAAGACACTTCGTGTGGACCATCAAGGTCATTGGAAAATCGTTAAGAAGCCGATTTTATTATAAGCACATGGTGTTCAAATGATTAAATTCAACCGTCAATATTTTATCATTAGCTGCCACGTAATTTGCTGCATTATCTGTAATCGCCTTTAAAACATTTTTCTTTCGAACCTCTAAGATCATCTCTTTTAACAATATATATAATTTATTTGCATCCTTTATTTCATTAGATGCATCAATGGACTTAAGAAAAGTATATCTTTTGAGGATAATGCACCAAAGAGATTTCTATTAGTCCATTCATATGGCATAATAAAGCATCTATATATATAGTCTAATGCTTTCTGAATCCATTTGTTAATTCTCTTACCCTTCAACTTCCTCCTCCAATAATGTTTCCTTGACATTGTAGCCTTCATTTGAGGACTAAGTTGTCATGTATTGTTAATCATCACTTGAAAGTTGAGGGATCCGACAACATTAAAGGGGATGTCATTTTGATACATCCACCTACTAATCGATATAGATACTCGTTCTCTTCGTAATGATTCAAGCGATGAACGAACTAAATTTAAAACGGATAATGTCAGCTTTTGCATGTTATGTGATCATATATATATATATATATATATATGGAAATGAAATCTTTTGAGCCTTCTTTTTGTGTCATATAGATAATCGAAAATCACTTTGTTTATATTTCTTTTGTTGTATTCAGAAAAACTACCAAAATTTCGCTCTTTCTCCTTAAATGGTCTTTGTATCTTGTTATTCTACTTCTAGAAATATGATCACATAATGTGCAAAAAAACTAACATATTATCTATCTTAAATTTTGTCAAACCCCAATTCCATTCAGGGTCCTTAGAAGCTGGGGTCTATAGTGGTTTGTGAGATTAAAAAACCGAATACCAACTATACTAGTGTTGGTGCCACAGTCGCAACCATTGCCACTTGGACAACTTGCAGTTGAAGTAGCTTATGATTCCATACACTATAACAAAAAACAGAATAAATAAATTATAAAAATAGAATAAATAAATTAAAAGACTAGGTAATTAAAAACTAATGGTTACTGGCAACACATTGCTTGCTTTGAGAGAGAGAGCATTGTTTGCTGTGAGAGAGAGAAAGAGCGGTGGACAACAAACGATGGCTTGCATTGCTTGCTTAGAGAAAGAGGGAGAGGGAGAGAGACACACAAAATTGGGACAGAGAAATAAAGACGACAATCAACGGAGAGAGAGAGAGAGAGAGAGAGAGAGAGAGAGAGAGAGAGAGAGAGAGAGAGACATGGTTACCATTACCGACAGAGAGCAGTGGAGGTGGTGATCATTGGTGGAGGGCGTGCGCACGGGTGGTGGCCGTCAGAGAGCAGGCGGGAGAGACATGGAGATGCACGATGTTGAATGAATAGAACTTAGGTTTTTGTTGACGGTGCAATTAGTGCCCAAAAGAGTCTCCCGTTAACAACTTCCTACTATAGCGGTCCATGAACCGCAAAATATAACGTGCTATTAATAACATAATGTAGACATGGTGTACCGCTCAACTGAATTCCATTAGTAATAATCCTTTTGGCACATATTCTTATGGTTGTGTTATACTTTCACGAACGTAAACATGCATATGTCATGGTATGTGATGAACTTGCACATTATAAGCAGGTGGCTACTCTTTGCATTTGTTTTCTCATGTACGCATGTCTCTCTGTGTTTGTGTGAGAGAGATTATTTTGTACATTCTTTTCTGGATTGAAATTGAATATCTTTAAAGTGTACATTTTGAACCTTTCTACTAGTTATTTTTTTCTTGAATTCATCATGACCATTACTGCACGTAGTTTGTTTTGTTAAGAGTTTCTTTGTCACTTAATGAAGGCTTTTATATGCATTGTTTGGGAAATGACAGGACACGATGACTTGTCCAAGATATGCTATAAATGTAAAAAAGCTGGGCATCTCTCCCGCGATTGCCCAGATCACCCTGACGCCAAAGATAATGCAGAGACTACTGCTAGCAAGCGTGTGAACTCTAATAATACTTCTCAACATAAATGGAAAAACGATTTGCCAAGCAACGTCGAAGAATCTGGCAGTACCATGATTGAGGATGATGATGACTCTCATGCAGTAGCTGAAGTGGAGAAGGAGAAAGTAAACGATCTATCTTATTTTACAGGATGTCCTCTTCCAGATGATGTTCTTTTCTACGCGGTGCCTGTTTGTGGCCCTTACAATGCACTACAAGCATACAAGTATCGTGTGAAGATTACTCCGGGCACTTTAAAGAAAGGGAAAGGTATCATATCATCTATTACGCTGTTGCATGTCCTGGCAACTATTTGCTCAACGTTTTCGTAGATGTGCTTGTCAGTCAGGATTACGTTGCAAGTTAATACTTGCCTATGTAACTTTTAACAAGCACAAAATGTGTAAAGTTTAGTTTTTAACGCAAGAAACAATTTGTTGTTTGCAGCTGCAAAAGCGGCAATGAACCTCTTTGTGCATATGCAAGACGTCACTGTAAGAGAAAAGGAGCTCATGAAAGCATGCACAGACCCCGAACTTGTGGCAGCAATCATTGGCAATGTGAAAATCACAGCTGCTGGACTCACGCAACTGAAACAAAGGCAGAAGAAGGTTAAAAAAGTTGGTAAGAAGGAAGATTCGTGAAAGGATGTGTTAAAGAATGGCCTTGCGTTCAGTGTAAAATTCTCCATTTTGCATACCTACCAAGTAGCTTAGGCTTGAACTTGTTGAATCAAGTAGCTTCGTTTCTTTTGAAGGAAGACTATGAGAAGATGCGGTGGTCCATCAACGGCAAAGAGCCAACATTACTATTTCTATATTTGGCACAGACGTGTGCTCAGAAGATGGTAGAGAGATCCGCCCACGAGGATGGGAGCAATAACATAATTTATTTGATTGTAACGACAGGAAATAAGTAAATCAACGAGTATACACTAATGGAGTTGAGAGTTGCCATCTATACAAAAGTGACGGGGTGTTTATGAAGTCAAACCTCTCTCTCTCTCTCTCAGGAAGAATGTTGTAGGGTCGATAAGTCTCTTATTAGACATCACAAAGTGTTTTCTGATCTCCTGTCTTTGTCCAAATGAAAGTAGGGCAAGCCGGTCTTTTAACATCTATATTTAATGACACAAATTAATGTAACGAAAATTCCTGTGACCGCCTCCAAATTTGGCTTGCTTCTAGTTTTAATGGCACACTTTGAGAAAATTCTCTGCAGCTCCTTTTAAATAAAGTTTCTATTTAAAATGTCCTTTAATGATATTTTCTCATTAGTGACGATTTCGATCACGCATGTCGTGGATATTCTCTCCTATATAGTAAACAATGTATGCACAAAGAGCAATAATCCTCTTGGCTAGACAATAGGTCACGAGTTCGATGCTTTGGGTGCATCTAGCTTTAGCCTGTGATGACAATAATAGTTAATGTGTGGTTGTTGTCCGTGTACTCATCCTCTTCTCTCTCGATCCATGTGAATCCTAATGTTTGCCTTAAGATTCTTTACTGCAGTGCATGAAAAGTAATTAATTGTCATTGATATTTTTTAAAATTGTGAATAATGTAATAAGATATATTGGTTGATACAACAACTAAGTCTTTTCCCATACTAGACGGGGTCGGCTACATGGATTTTGTTTTCACATAGCCTTATCATGTGTCATATTAGCAGTTAACTCATAATAAGTTAGATCATTCTTTATTTTTTCTTTCCAACACTTTTGTGGTTTACTTCTTTTAATACTTTTTAAATTTAGTTTTTCATACCTTTTTATAAGTTCTTTTGATCTTCTTTCTATATAGCCTGTTGCATATAACATTTTTGTTGCACGTAATGTTGCACATGATTTTTTTTTGTCAGTATTATCAGATAGCTTTTTCTCCAGTAAACTCGTTATGGATTCTTCTTTAGTGTAATCGCACATCCACCCTTACTATTCACACACAAAATGGGTGCATGAATAGCTATTACGTAATATAAATATTGTGTTTGTGTAACAAGAACTTGGATATGGCAAAATGCATGTCACACCACATTGATTGCATGTCGAAGACCTCTACCACTTGGCGTGAGGGGAGGCATCACGTCTGCGTGTTGGGGTGGTCGAGTTATATTGGACCTATCTTAGGTTTATTTGGGTCTTTATACTTATTTTGGTCGATTGGATTGTGTTATGATCCAATCCATAGTTATTTGGGTCAGATCCATATTGTGGTAGGATCCTGTTTGGAGAAGTATATATGTGATTAGGGTCTGAATATGTAATGTATTTAAAGGGTCATTAAGCATCTTCATGAGAGAGATTCATTTCACGTTGAATTGGTGGCAGCCATTGAGAGAAACGGCTTGGTGTGGCCACGAGAGAGAGGAGTGTGTGAGAAAGAGGACTCTCTTCCTCCTCGTTGTTTCTCGATTCTCTGACGATCGCGTGGGAGTGTGCAAGCTCTCTTTCATAGCTGAGAAGCCGAAGATCGTACCGGAAAAAAGGGAAAGTGATGAACATGCTGGTTATTCGATGTGTGGTCAAATAACACTATCACTGGGTGATTTTCGCGTTGCTTTGGTATCGACGCGTTGCTCGGTAGCCGTCTGGTGATAAAATTGTTTTTATAAGAGAAAAGTATGGAGAAAAACAAGTTTACAACATCTCCGTATATTATTTTATGTGCATGAGGAAAAGTATACAAAAGTTCATGAACAACAAAAAATGCAACATGTCACATTCAAGATTTTGGAAGAAATCAACTTTGAACAACAACGAGGAGAAAATGAAAGAAAGAAACATGAATAACAGTGATTTTAGAAAAGAAAAGAAAAGGTGTATGAATACCCATTACCTTTTCATTGAAACAATCTCATGCATTTCATTTTTGTCCTCCAGGAATGTCTTCTTACCACACAACCATGGCTCGAGAGCTATTTCCTAAAACCCGTGAAAGATTTTTGTTTTCCTTATATCGGATTATATAATTTTCACTCAATGAACATGGCCTCCATTGGATGCTTTCTAGACGTGATTTGCCACCCCTGGTCAGCATGTTGGAATTTGGGTCATGGACTTGTTGAAAAAATATGAATTTGTCAGGAAACGTATGTCCTGTAAAATTTTTACAGCAGCATCTACTGGTTATACAAGTTGTATCAAGAATATACACATCGTATGCAAAAATCAGCTAGAGGAGCAAAATTGGCCGTTCAATGTGTTCATGCCCGAGTTGGATAAGAAAAGGAGAAACCTGGGATCAAGGGAGTGACGACTGACGATCATAAGAACTTTCTGTTCCGAGTCACCGATTTTTTTTTGTATTCCCTCTGAAAAAGATATGGATTATGTGTATGCAATAACTGATCCCTGATCCACTCAATCAAGCTTTGTATCCCAGTTTCCTTTGATTTCAGTTCTTTTAGTGCTTCCTTTTACCGTTTCGCTTTACTTTCAGTCCTTTACCAAGTAGTTTTAGTAGATCCAGGCCTCCCTCCCTTGTTCTCCTCCGAATCGAATCTCGACCTGCTTCATTATTGTTCGACAAGTATCTGAGATACCGTCTATTAGCCATTATTTGAGAAATGTCACCCTTTTCGGATTCATTCGACTTCAAGTTGTTTCTGCTCAGACTTTAGCTACTTTGTGCAACATCACAACGCCCTAAACCATCCACGCAATGGAATGCAGAGCCAGTGTGAAAACCATCCCTAGTTGAGCTTAAACACTAGGCTTATGATCACAGCACAGCCGAGGGAGAAACATATGCCTCCCAAATTTGGAAAAGAATAAACCTGAGTAAAGCAGATCAATTTTTGGGAGATGTGTTTGCAACGAATACTCCCATTTAAAATTGATACCTCGTGTCTTGAGGCCGCCATTACTAAGGATATCATAAACTTTGGCATGATATTTCGACTCCCCATGAGTGAGTTCACTAACAAATTCTAATTACCGATTAAAAGCCAAGGCAAACTTGCACCATGATCCCCCCCAAGTGATAAGTAGTCCCATCCAAAATTTGCAAAAACTGTTGAAAATAGTTAAGATCTTGGAGGAAGCCCCATAAATTATTTAACTCAAAAAGGAAACACTACATTGGCACTGTGAATATCAAGCACCCGCCAGATTTAACGGCGACTTGGGCATCTCCACTGTCCAGTGCTCGTACACCACCAACTTCGTCATAACAATTAGATTACTATTGGAACCCTCGGAGCGTCAAGTTCTCTCATGGAGAACCAGCACTTGCGCATCTAAATGACACCCTGACGCCTTTAGATGACTGCTATTAACCCTTTGGCATAACCTCCTTCCAGTCAAAGATGTTCGCCATCAATGGCACCAAGTTTTAAACTTCTTCCTGCTAGTTGGCTTGAAAATGACACCCGACGATTTGGATACTCAACTGAGAGACGTTGAACCCGGTCCAATATGCTTTTCTTATCGAGCATGGATTCGATCTATTTGGATCCAACGGACTCCTGCATCATTCTAGGTCCATCGATGACTAATCTGGCTCACAGCAACTGCCGAAACGAGGACAAGCACAGTCGATGAGGCATGCTCTTTCAGATGGAGGGAAACTGTATAAACATTAAACTACTTTCCTGGAGGTCAATCCACGAGAGTGAAGTTTCGGCTGGAGAAACCAATCCATGACGATCAGCTTCAAACCATAAAGAAATGGTATCATATCTGTGCAGTTAAATCCTCTCTCCCTCTCTCCCTCTCATGCACACACACACACACGGTACACCCACACAGAGAACGCAAAGTGCACACATGAAACAATGACTTTTCTAAACGAGAGCCAGAAGCAAGATTTCCTAGCTTTAAATTATTATATTAATTGAAAAACTGAGGCAAAGAAGCCAATATTTTACAGTATGTCCGATGGATAGCATCAGCAAGCCAGCCACTTTACATATCCAAGCATGCTTCTGAAATATATACAGGGGTGCCATCTCTGCTTCCAGCCTATGCACACCAGAAAAAAACAAAAAATGAATACCTACGCCCACTCATCTTTAACGGCTCACGCAGATGAGCAACAGTACCGAGACCACCATATTGCATACAGCAAGGGACGTTCAGCCATATTGCCCGAGTGTCAAAGCACTGCTGCAGTAAACACTGGCCAGCAAAAGATCTGGAATGCAGCATTCGGCTAAGCGATATTCTGTCAATGACTTGCCATATGATCAACTTAAATCAAATCCAGCATCCGCACTGATTGCATAGATAAATTTCATTTCCATTTTCTCCTTGCTGAGACACAAAAGCAAACGCACTGAGTGACGAGTAAGAGACCAGCAGAAGGATGATCAACGACATGCCATGACATTTACCTTTTATAAGGAGGAAGCTTCAAAAGATTCATACAAGTTGCAGCTGTTGGTAAACGGTCAAGGGTGTCTTCAGATGCATCTTCCGGAGCAGCCCTACAGGTTGTCACCAGTTGTCAATAACATGAAATCAAGCATTTCCGGTTCTATTACGAGGGATGGATATGACATGAAGGGCACCTTTGTATACAAAATCTTGGTTCCAAGAACTTGAAGAAGGGGTCCACGAGAACATCCAGTAACAAACCTGGGACATCAAAAGCACACCATGCAAGTATTTCCAAGTTAGTCTTGGCTAAAAGTGCAAAGGTCTGAGCATTATTAGCATAAAACTTGACATGAACCAATTTCATTAGCATTATATCACCAAAAAGCATTTTTTGTTTTCCCCAGAAAGCTCAGCAAAAGTTGAAGGATTAAAGTGTACAATCACTCTTGGTAAGTCGTACAAAGAATGAGGTTTGCCAAGCAACTTCAACAGAAAATCCAAACCATCAATAACTGACAACTTTAACTCAGCCACATGTACGCATAAACTACATGAAAAAAATCAGCAACCTATTACAAAGGGACCTTGCTTCTTCCCCGTGAAGTCCCCAAGGTTGAAGACCTCGTGTGCAGTGCAGAAAAACTATTCCTAACAAGCTAACCTAGAAAATGGCACTAAGTGGGATAACAACAACAACAACAACAACTAAGCCTTTTCCCATACTAGACGGGGTCGGCTACATGGATTCTTTGTTTCCACAGATCCCTATCGTGTGCCATGGATTCTTTCCCATAATTTCATTGTATGACTCATTAACTTGATACCTTGATAATTCACATAATTTTGAATGTCTCCCTTGTTCTTATATATGGGTATAAGTGTACTTACTCTCCATTCCTCGGGCATCTTTTGGTTTTTCCATATTTCATTAAATAGTCTTATGAGCCAAGTGATTCTTATTTCTCCTAGTATTTTCCAAACTTCTATAGGAATATTATCTGGTCCTACCGATTTACCACTCTTCATATGTTTAAGAGCCTCTTTGACTTCATTCTTTTGAATACGTCGGTAGAAATTGTGGTTTATATACTTTTCTGACTTGGCTAAATCTCCTAAATTAATACTAACATCTTTATTTTCATTAAAAAGATTATAAAAATAGTTTTTTCATCTATTTCTTATATCATCATTTACCACTAGAATTTTTTCATCCTCGTCTTTTATGCATCTAACATAATTAAGATCTTTAGTTTTCTTATCTCTATCCCTAGCTATCCTAAAAATATCTCTTTCACCCTCTTTTGAGTTGAGTTTTTTATATAAGTCATCCCAAATCTTAGCTTTTGCTTCACTAACGGCCTTTTTCGCTTCCTTCTTTGCTTTCTTATAAGCTTCTAAAATTTCACTAGTTTTCTTAGCATAATGTAATTTGTAACATGCCCTCTTTGCCTTGATTTTATTTTGTACTACTTCACTCCACCACCAAGCTTCTTTTTGTGCCGGTACACCTCCCTTAGATACCCCTAACACATCTTTCGCCACTTTCCTAATATGTATAGCCATATTGTTCCACATATCATAGGGTGTGCCAACATAATTCCAAACATTTCCTTAAAGGACTTTCTGTTTAAATATATCTTCTTTCTCGTTTTGAGGTTCCACCATTTAGTCCGAATAGCTCGATGCACTCTTTTCTTCTTTGTTCATTTTTTTATTTGTAAATTCATAACTAAAAGTCGATGTTGGGTGGTTAAGCTTTCTCTTGGAATTACCTTACAATCTTTACAACATGCTCTATCTTTTTTCTATAAATAAATAATCAATTTGTGTTTGTGATAAGCCACTCTTATAAGTAATTAAATGTTATCTTGTTTTTTGAAGATTGTATTGACTATAAAGAGATCAAATGCCATAGCAAAATTTAAAATCTCTCTACTTTCCTCATTTATATCCCCAAAACCAAAGTTTCAATGGATCCCTTGATATCCTAATGCCTCTTTACTGACATGTCCAAGTCTCCTCCTAAACAAATCATCTCCCTTTGTGGAATCTTTTGAATCACCTTATCTAACTCTTTCCAAAAGGTTGTCTTTATACTATCTTCTAGTCATACTTAGGGTGCATAATCACAAACTATATTCAAAACCTTTGCTCCTAAGACTAACTTCAACGTCATGATTCGGTCACCATATTATTGTATGTCTACTGCACTATCCTTTAAATCTTTATTTATGATAATACCAACTCCGTTTCGAGCCTTTTCTTTACTTGAGTACCATAATTTAAAACCCCTCCATCTCCTTTGCTTTTTTTCCAACCCATTTTGTCTCTAAACATAGAATATGAATCTTTCTCCGAATCATAGTATCTACTACCTCCATTAGCTTACCGGATAGTGTTCCGATATTCCAAGAACCAATACGAATCTTATTATCAAGGACTGACTTCCTTACCCCCTATATCCATCCATTTTCAAAATGCGTTGACCCTCTCTGAAAATTATTAACTAAATTCAGACGACAATGTAGTGGGGCTAACTTCTTTACCCACACCCGTCCCTCTTTTCAATTGATTCACTACATTCGGGTGAAAATGAAGTGGCCCTTGGCGGGGACACCCCAAAGCAATGCTCTTCATTTTTGTAATGATGTTGTAAAAATCCGACGAAGTTTTAAGGTGGCTGTCGCCTAACACAACCCTCCTCCTTTATCCGGGCTTGGGACCGGCAATCCAAGGGTGATCCCTTACATGGCCGGAAAATGGCACTAAGTGGGATATTTATCGAAAAAGAATACGAAAGGTTTCAGCCCAGCAACGGGCAGGGAACCGATGCCGCACCTGAATTTTCACAGCTGCAACCGTTTGTTCCCTAAAACCCTGTCGCCGCTTCCGTTCGAGCTTCGCTTGATCCAGAAGCTTCTGTCTGTCCCTCTCCTTCGAGCTGCGTCCTCTCAAGCCAACCCTCTTCCGCGTTGATGAATCTCCAGAGAAAAACATCACCGGCGACCAGTTGTTCACAAACTTACAAATGCCAAGAGATTAAGAAGAAAAACTATTTCCTCCCATTCAATTCAACAGCCTTCCTGAAATCAAACCAGTCCAATAAGCAAACAAGAAACATAAAGAGGTCAAAGCGGCACGGAGAAGGATCGTGACGGATGTAATGGACCGCCAAACGCTACTTGAAAGAGAGAAAACCGGTTCAATCACAGTAAGGTGAGACCGTAAACGGCTATGAATACAGAGGAGAAAAGGATAAATTCAGGAATCCACAGAGACTAACTTACGGTTTAGAGACGGGAAGAGAAGGAGTAAATTCGTCACAAGAAACCACAAAGGATTGCGATAAGCAATCGAAAATCGACCTCAAACAAAGAGTAAAGGGCGAAAGACGAGGCAAAGCAGGCCGTGAGAAGCGACTGCGAAAAGGCCGAATTCGATGCCCTAGATCGTCAAATTCCCCACTTAACAGCGAGAATTGGATGCAAAAATAACAACCGGAGATCGAGAATCGCTGCAACTTGGAGAAATTGGATTGGTAGAGATTGAATTAGGGTTCGGCGGAAGGAAATACGACGAGAAAACGATGTCGCCATTCTCCGGCGGGAAGATGACGACAACTGTTTATATAGGTAAATGAATATGGGTCCTCGCGTCAGCTTTCCTAAGTGAAGATTAAGAGAAACTTTCGTAAACGAAAATTTATAAAAGAAATAAGTGAAGTGAAATGAAATGAAACGGCTCCAGATTGTTCACCTAATCAAATCGAACCGTGACTTGATTTAAAACAGAAGACTGTTGGGTCAGGATGAAATGCGGAAGGACCCGAACCTGATTTAAACAGAAAACTGCTGGGTCAGGCTCGGGTTATGTATGGTCGAGAGGCGCCCCGAAACCCACTTGGGTCCCTTTTGATTTGATTAATCCCAGTTTGCTAGGAACCGGGCCTGGTAGTGTTGCGGCATCAACATGGTCCCAATTTGGGTCCAGTACGGAACTGGAATGGCCCTTTCTCCTCAGCCTTTTCTCTCTTTGTACCAAGACTTGGTTTCCATTAGACACTTTAAAGTAAAACGTGTCCAATAGATGTCGCCAGTTTTTCACTATAACCAATGATTAGGGTTTGATTTTCTATCAGTTTTTGATAGATTTATGTTTAGATCGAGAATAAAAGAGAAAGAAGTGCAAAAAAGATCGAAAGAGGTCTATATTAAAGATAAAAAATATCATTCTTGAGAAAAAGAAAAAGAAATGAAGAAGGTAAGATTTACAAACAAAGAGATGGTTGGAAAAAGAAAGATGGAGAAAGGTTGTTCTCAATAAAGGAGAAGCTGACAGACTATTGAGAAGAGAAAAACCCAGTGAGGAAGAAAGAGAAATTGGTAAGAGGGAAAAGAGGAGAGAAAATATGAAGGGTAATTTTGGATTTTTATGAAAAAGTAAAAATTGTATATTAAAAAGGTATATGAGTAGAAATTATGTTTTCAATTTACATAAAACAATGAACCAAAATCAGACCATATCACGGTTGCTTTTGAAGCTTCATAACAAAAACATGTAGTTTGTATCGAGAAAACAAAGGAAAAAGAAAAAAGAAATAAAAGCTTATAACTTCCGGATAAAGGTTGATTCTAGTTATGGTTTGTGATTGTCCATTTCATACCACACCCAATAGTTTGCATGAACACAACAAAAGAAACACACAACCAAAATCAAAGGTTTAGTTGAGTCTTCAATTCCAGCTCTAATAGGGTTTTAGTTTCACACAAGGAACCTTATAATGTATTTGATTTATTGTGTGAGGCTCCCTGGTACAAGAACTATAAACCTAGACCCACACAAGCTTATAATCATGACAACAATAACAAAATTCGACTCCTCCCTCTAAATAGGACACTTAGATTCGACTCCTCCCTCCAAATAGGACACTTAGATTCGACTCCTCTCCTTGCCCCTCAAGCAAAATTGAGTATAGTGACTAATTGGAGGTATTTATCCATAAGTAACCTTTGGCATATACCATAATTCATGTTGTTTTGATGTGAATCCTCGATAGTCACTTAGCATGATTTCACATTATCTTTGTCTTATCCTTTGTTTCCTTTCTTTTATCCATGATTGCAATCTCATGTGATCAAAATTTTGAGTGATGTTGATGAATTGGTTTTCTTGTGAGACATGGTAGGGTTATAAAAGAGAAGAAAGTGCTTTTTTTTTGTGGAAACCCCTAGGTCTAGTAACTATATTCCATCTCGCTCGCAAGGTGTGAATGACTCAAAAGGATTATGATTTCATGTTTGATACACGAGTGATAATAATACTTGAATTTTGCTACGAGGTAAAACAATAACATGTGGCAATTTTGGGGAAAGCCCTACTCACCTCCTATCTAGTGCCAAGTTTTTTGACTAAATTTGGACCTATGGAATCCAACGATGGGTTTAAGTACATAATGAAACTTAAAACTGTAAGTCCCAAAAATCAAAATCTAATTCCCTTTAATTTTCTATCAAAAACGCTTATAGTGCCAATGTTTTTTACTCGAATTAGTTTTATAGAACCAAAGTTTCATGCCAGCCAGATTTTATCTTTGATGCATCAAAAATCAAAGTCCAGTTTCAATGAAACCTTGTACCAAACAGTCTATCATGTTTGTCCTCAATTTGGGAGAGTCAAACTATAGTCTAATGCGAACGACCGAGTTCACATTTGATACATAATGGAACTTGGGAATGCAAGCACAACAAAAAAAAATCAAGGTCCGACCCTCTTGAAACCACGAATCAAATCACACCCTTACTGAAGCAAGCTTTGGGTTTGGTTTCATGGTTCCGATTTGAACCAGTTTCCAACTGATTTGGTTCCGGTTCAGACTGGTCGACGATCCAAAGAAGATTTCTAGTTCAGTAATTGAAGATGACACGGGAAAACCGTTCGTGCCCTTTTCCAGTTCATTGCTAATTACAAACAATATTAAGTTTTTCAGTCTAGTTCTGCCTTGGAACTAGGTTCGGCTCCAGTAGTTCTAGTTCCATTTAAAAAATACAGTGGAACTTTAAAACCAAAAAAGAACTTGGCCGTTATATTAAAATGGTAGACGCGGATGAGGCACATCAAGATTGACGCGTCTTGAACATGTCACTATTTAAAGAGTGATGTGTAGGAAGCAAAAAAATCTAGAGAAAAGGGTGTTCTTAGAAGAGAGAAAAAATAAAAAGATAATTTTGGAAAAAGACAACAAAATATATGTTTAGTAATAGACAACAAAATGTACGTTTATATTTCATCACACAGGCATCAAACCAAAAATACAAGCACCACCATGAGAATTTGAATGAGTTCAATTTAACTCTCTTCTTTCGCCTGAGAAGCTCCTAAAACAAGAGTCATTTCATACCTTCAATCGAATTGATCACCTTTAGACTCTAAATGAATCAGAGTGAGCTTATGTATGCAATATGTAGGGTTCAAGTGAAAGCGACCAAGTTGAACATTTGTCTGCTATTGAGAGAGGTAGTCAGCAAGTCTGCCTTTGAGTTCAAAGATTGATGTGTGTAAATAGTCATTTCTTAACTCTAAAATCACTGGAATCCTCTCCAAATTGTTTTTCTGCTTTTTTTTCTTTATTTGTTGTTCTTCTTTTTCCGCAAGTTTTAAAGCACTTAGGATGATGGTAGATGGTTCAATACCATGTATTGAATCGAGTTTCGAGCTATGGATCACCGGAGAAATAGTGTAAGAGGATCAACAGGCATGTGGGAACATGCAGAGAGATAGTTTGGACGGTAGAGACAATATACTAATTTTCAAATTTTAGCGATGATAAAATCAGAACACAATAAAAAAATGGCCTGTGTATATCAATTCGGATTTCCAAATTGCTTCTTATTTTAAAGACATCAATTCTTAAACCCCATATTAATAAAATAAAAACTCTTTGAAGTTCTTTTCATTTTTTATGAATGGCATATTCATGTTTTGTCTAAGGTGTGAAGTTACCCTTAGAATTAAGAAGGATGAGCATATCAGGTAGTCGATAGCTAGAGCAAAACTCTATTTAAGGTCATTGGTTGAGACATTTTCCATTCCTAATGTTGCAATCTCATCAAAAGACTAAAGTTGAAAATAAAAAAGGAGACATAGATTTTAAATAAAGAGGGAAACCCAGCGTGAAAAGCCAGAAGACATGAAGTAGGCACTGCTAGAGCAGTGCGTAAAAAGGAAAAACAACAACAATATACAAAAATATTGTCTCCTTGGGAAAGGCCGCTGACCACCCGAACTTTATTTCCGTTGAAGATTATTTGGAAGATTGGACGTGGAGCGAAAGTCATCTAATTCCAGTAACCGGAGAAGAAGGAAGCTTCAGTCTGTCTCATCAATTCTCTGTCATTGGTATCAGGGCATCGGTTTTGACCTTGCAAAAAACCCCAGAGGGTACGCATTCTTGCTCTGCAAAAACAGAAAGAGAAAAAAAAAGGGAAAAGGGGAAAAAAGAAAGAAAGAGCAGGCCAGAAATCGGCAAAGAACCGCCGGAGGCCAGAAAGTGGCAGAAAAACCGCGATAGGCCAAAAATCGCAAGCCAAAAAGCGACAAAGAACCGTCGCAGGCCAAAAAGCGATAGAAAAACCGCAACAGGCTGGAAAAAGCAGGCCAGAAGGCAGAAAAGAACCACGACATGTCAGAAAATTGCCAGCCGTCGACCGCCTCAGAGGGCCACAAAGCAGAGCGAAGCTCCGTCACATTGTCCCTCTCTCCCTCTCTGTCGCCGACTACAATTGGGAAAAGAAACAGTGTTGGCCGGCGACGACCGCCCGTTGATCTCCCCTCTCTCTCTCTCAAGAGTCGAATCAGACTCTCTCACTCTCTTCATTTAAATGGAAACCGAAAACCGCGAGCCAAAACCAGCGGTTTTGCAAAACCCGATTTTGGAAAACCGTCGGTGGTTTCGCAGAAACCGCCTTGGGCGGCAGACTGAAAAGTTTGTTCTGCCTCGACTATTTAAGAGGGACTGCCGCAACAAAAAAGATGGTAAAAACAACCAACAACACGAATATAAAGAGAAGCAGGACATAATCTTATTCTCAACAACCAAAATCAAGACTCCGATTCGTGGAACACAAAAGGAAAGGAAAATAAATATGTGAAGTCACTTATAGATGGTGTTTTAGTTTATATTAAGCAATCTCTAAAGGATTTATTGGGGAATAAACCACCTAGAAATTGTTGTTTGAGCTTTTATTATTATTGTTATAAACAAACTTAGTTTATATTTTCGATTTCAGGATTGAAGAGAACGGGAAAAAGTTGTAGGCTCAGATGGCTCAATCACCAGCGCCCTGATGTGAGGAGAGGCAACATAACCCCAGAGGTGCAGCTCTTGATACTTGAACTGCACTCACGTCGGGGCAACAGGTAAAGAGAATTTACTTAACAATCACAAACACAGTGTAATTATCTCTATCTTAAGCTGGTGAAATTCCTACGGTAAGTTTCAAACTGATCGATATAACCTTTATGAAGGATCATGTTTAACCATTTGAACCGCCACTGTTAATTGCACAGATGGTCCAAAATCGCGCAGCATTTACCGGGACGAACCGATAACGAGATAAAGAATTACTGGCGAACTAGAGTGCAGAAGCATGCCAAGCAGCTACAGTGCGATGCTAACAGCAAGCAATTCCAGGACGCCATGCGGTATCATATCTGTGCAGTTAAATCCTCTCTCTCTCTCCCTCTCATGCACACACACACACACACACACACGATACACCCACACAGAGAACGCAAAGTGCACACATGAAACAATGACTTTTCTAAACGAGAGCCAGAAGCAAGATTTCCCAGCTTTAAATTATTTTATTAATTGAAAAACAGAGGCAAAGAAGCCAATATTTTACAGTATGTCCGATGGATAGCATCAGCAAGTCAGCCACTTTACATATCCAAGCATGCTTCTGAAATATATACAGGGATGCCATCTCTGCTTCCAGCCTATGTACACCAGAAAAAAAACAAAAAATGAATACCTACGCTCACTCATCTTTAACGGCTCACGCAGATGAGCAACAGTACCGAGACCACCATATTGCACATTGCAAGGGACGTTCAGCCATATTGCCCGAGTGTCAAAGCACTGCTGCAGTCAACACTGGCCAGCAAAAGATCTGGAATGCAGCATTCGGCTAAGCGATATTCTGTCAATGACTTGCCATATGATCAACTTAAATCAAATCCAGCATCCGCACTGATTGCATAGATCAATTTCATTTCCATTCTCTCCTTGCTGAGACACAAAAGCAAACGCACTGAGTGACGAGTAAGAGACCAGCAGAAGGATGATCAATGGCATGCCATGACATTTACCTTTTATAAGGAGGAAGCTTCAAAAGATTCATACAAGTTGCAGCTGTTGGTAAACGGTCAAGGGTGTCTTCAGATGCATCTTCCGGAGCAGCCCTACAGGTTGTCACCAGTTGTCAATAACATGAAATCAAGCATTTCCGGTTCTATTACGAGGGATAGATATGACATGAAGGGCACCTTTGTATACAAAATCTTGGTTCCAAGAACTTGAATCCAAGAAGGGGTCCACGAGAACATCCAGTAACAAACCTGGGACATCAAAAGCACACCATGCAAGTATTTCCAAGTTAGTCTTGGCTAAAAGTGCAAAGGTCTGAGCATTATTAGCATAAAACTTGACATGAACCAATTTCATTAACATCATATCACCAAAAAGCATTTTGGTTTTCTCCAGAAAGCTCAGCAAAAGTTGAAGGATTAAAGTGTACAATCACTCTTGGTAAGTCGTACAAAGAATGAGGTTTGCCAAGCAACTTCAACAGAAAATCCCAACCATCAATAACTGACAACTTTAACTCATAGCCACATGTACGCATAAACTACATGAAAGAAATCAGCAACCTATTACAAAGGGACCTTGCTTCTTCCCCGTGAAGTCCCCAAGGTTGAAGACCTCGTGTGCAGTGCAGAAAAACTATTCCTAACAAGCTAACCTAGAAAATGGCACTAAGTGGGATATTTAACGAAAAAGAATACGAAAGGTTTCAGCCCAGCAATATGTACCATAAAATGGGAGAATTAATTTCATAAGATTTTTTCGTAGGAACTTATAAGCTCAATTTGGGTTCAAACTTCAAAGAGCTAACGAGTGCAACAAATTTAGGCACATTTAAAGGAACACAGGTAAAGAGGCTCTAAAAACTTGCAAAATCTGTCAGGTCTTGTAGGCCACACTGTTAGAAAATGTAATTTTATCTTTATTTCATAATTCTTTTTAAATCATGTAAGGCAGGACCAGGCCATTTGGGCCATTTGGGTCATGCACTCAAGGCCTGGCCCATTGGGCCACTGGCACCTGGCCGCCGTTGGGGGCTGGCTATGACCAGCCCCTTGGTTGGTTGCTCTTCTCTCTCCCTCTTGTTCTCTACTATAAAAGACCTCTGATGTACATGTATTCTTAAGCCTTTTGTGGCTATTGAGCCTTCATTGTACATATGTGATTATAGCCTTTTTCAAGGCTTTGTGATTGATAGTTTGAGGTGGTATTCACCGATCTTTCACTGCTACATTAAAGCATAGACTTCATTACACACACGAAGTATGTAAAATATTGAGAAAAGCATATATCAAGTGGCCGAACAATTGTTAAATGTTATATATGTTGCATGATTCGCAATTTCACATTGGAAAAAATTTCCGAGCCAATATGGTACATGGCTGGTAGCCCTTAGCATGCGTAGCTCATCTCTTCACTTAGCCCAATTCAAACACTTTGCATAAACTTTCAACCAACTCCAATGCATCCCGGGCCAGGTCCCCAACCTAGCCATATCGCCCTCAACTAGGCCATTACGAATAAAAAATAAAAGGAAAACTATGACCTTGAACCCCATTCAGACCACCATTAGAGTGTTTCTTAACCTGGAACATCTCAAAGGGTTGTCTCTTGTCTGCACTTGACAAAATTCTGAACATCCTAAGTCGCTTGTATAGAACCAACATAGCCCTCAAGGAAAACCAAGCTGTGGCCCAAGGCATGCAGTAGAGTGCTGTGCACTCAGTCCGAAGTATTGCAAGCCTCTAGCCACTGAGGTGTAAGGCCCCCAATTGCAACCACTTGTTGACTGCTTCAATCAAAGAATCCGTTGGCTCCCTTCCTTCCATTTCATCACCTTAACTTCACCCAAGGAGGTTTGAAGCCTAAGTGCCTTTCGGGATACTCGCATACAAGCAAGAGCCCCACGTACGAAGAAGTGCCACCTACAATAGTTTACATGCAATCCTTCACCTAAGCCACAGCTTTTGGGATATTCGCATACGAGCAAGAGCTCCATGCACTAAGAAGTGCCACCTAAACAGTTTGCACCCAATCCTTCACTTAAGTCACAATACATTACCGATCATTATCAGGAACGTCTTCTTTACATTTATAAACCAGATGAAATCCCCCTCACTAGAAGGAACACCAAATTTCCTGGAACCAGGGATACTTTTGGAACATTATTTGAGGCCCCCAAATCACTTCAAATCAGCTCATGAGTTCCTCCAAGCGCCGAAGGAACTTCTATGCCACTTTGTTTTAAAGTCACTGACCACCTAGCCACACCCACAACTTAAGGCTCAATGTGGGCCTGGCAACCCCTTGTCCATTGCAGGAAAAACAATCAAAGTTAACGAATACCATGAAACACTACGAAAACTAAAACATGGTTGTGTGGATGCAGTAATATATGTATAAAAGACCAACCATTAAAAGTTAGACTGTCTGTAAGTTTGAAACTTTCATGAATATTTAAAATACTTGGTGTCTAGTTGCGCATGTAGGAAGTACCACATATCAGGTGTTGGAGAGTTCAATGGGGATGTGCCACCTTACTAGAGTGTTTGTGAAACAACTCTTCACTTGTGAAGGCATATAATGGTTACTTTGACAGAATATGAAGGAGAGAAACACGCTTAAGGTGGTTTGGATCTTAAAAGAGGTTGCCAATGAACCTCAGCTCGGGTGGGAAAATTAGATTGTAAACACTTAAAAAGAAGGAGAGGAACACAAAAAATGTAGGAAGCAAATAACAAACAATGAAATTTGCTTTTTCACGATTAGGATTCTAATATGACACAAGAACAAACTCCATGCTGATGAAGAATCCATATAGCTGTACCATTTAGCGGAGAAGCCTTGACTTTCACTTTTGTTAATTAAATTCAGTCTAGATTATGTTGTTGAAGGATTGGTTTTGCTTGGTTGCTCATCATGTGCCTTTTATCGAACCTAATCTTGCTTCTAATGTTGTTTCAATTCTGTTTCCATATTGATTCCTTCATCATTGCATCAGACGAATTTTACGATGCCATGCTTCTAGCTTTCCACTTTTCAGCATAACAAATGAGTTTCTGACAGGAAATGATTGATCTACCGAGTTTTTTCTTGTCACCTGCAGACACGTACATAAAGGGACATGCACGTGGCAGACACATACACAACATACATATGGACGATTATCAAGCAATACAATATACCTCATTCGATTGCAAAACACAACCAGCAGGAGCAAAACTAAAAACCACGCCCAACTTCAACATTTTAGGGCAGACTTGACACTTCCCACCAAATAAGGAAAGGACAAGTGGAGCCAAATGAAAATCTGCAAATCAACAGGAAAAGGCAGAAAATTCATCAGACAAAGACAAGAATTCATACTTCAAAAATTTCTTCTGGTGTTCAGGAGAGAAGCCCCTCAGTACTTCCCAAAACATCTCGATGACAGGATGCTTCTGCACACACACACACACACAGAAACAGAGTTAATTCCTCATGGCACTAGAGAATAATCTAAAATATAAAGCCTATGTAGTGCTGAGAAAACAATCCGAGAATAATAGCAGTGAACTTGCAAGGATATGACAAGCTTGTCACCTAAACAAAACAAGAAAAATGAAACTCAGAATACACAAGAATATTATGCTTTTTGCACCTGGAACTAGGTGAAGACAACAAAAGTACCTCATGATAACCACCAGCATAATTTGCAGTTGAGCACAAATTATCAACATCCATACCATCAAGTGACCCAGAAATAAGAAGCTGGTCAACAACGAGACAGCAGAAACAGAGTTTTGTTAAAATAAAGGATAAAATACAAGAACTTTCCAGAACATTATCCCTTCCTAGAAATAACAGTCTGAGAAAGTATTGGACTTTAAGCAAACAACAGTTCTAAGACATTATACCAAGTTATTCTTTCTTCTTTTGGGACAAACGCTGAAACAACAAATACCGGTAAAGTGCACAATGGAAGTATTGCAATCCACTGGATGTTCATTTAATCACAGAGACAGAAAGGGGAAAGTGGAGGTTAGAATCAAGACAAAGGTGAGGATTATTTTCTGTTGGAGGATATATTATGTTTCCTACTTTTTCCTCTTTCTTATCTGACATGGAATATAGAGTAAGGCAGACTTAAAAGGACATGAGTTTCAACCGTTAGCGGCAATAGATCTGCATCCTAAAGAGGGGTTAGCAAAGTGGAGGGCACCTCTAACTGCTAGCTAGGCAATCATAAGTTCAATTCCGAGGTGTTATCCACAGTGCAAGGCAATCCCACTGTAAACCTTACAAACGAGATTCCAAGCCTTGAAGTTTTAAGATGGATCCTACCAACCACAAACCTGTAGCTTATCCCGAGCTTTAACAGGAAAAGTTTTGTATGATTTCCTACATCAATACAGGACCTAGTTCCTACATAAACATGAACAGTAAGTAGATGCCCACGCCTCCACCATAACTCTTCAATATGTCCATCTTCAGGTTACGGATTCCTTTATTCAGTTTCAGGGAATTCTCCTAACTCTTTTCCCTTAAAACAAGAGGTGGTGGATTTCCATCAATTGGACAATAAGAACATGAAACTTTTCCTCCTTTTTCAGTGTGGTGGTTGTAGGCTGATTCTCCCTTCCTTTTCTTCCCCCTCCCCACCCCAACACACAGACACTCATTCACACATATGAACATGTGTGCACAGAGGCACACATACACACATGGGCAAGCTTCCATGGCATGGAAACCAGCTTTGTAGGGAAAAAAAGATCTTGAGAGGGTTCTTCCAATGTTTTCATCATTTTAAATGATTACAACTGTAATTTTTTTCCACAGTATATAAAGTACCACTTTCATGTTTAGAGATACTAATGCGTCCAAGAGCTATTTTTGAAATCAAGAGCATCTAGAATCTTCTAAAAATCTAACTCAAGATCAAATAAAAAGAAGTTAACATTTAAATAAAGAAATTTTAAGGTTCAAATATCAAGAAAAATCCAAGACACCTGGAGTTCATGCTCACTGAACATTGCTATCCAATCTGGCTGTATAAGCAGCTGAAACCCTTGTAAAAAGTTTGAGCTTTGCTGACGAATCTACACAACAGGAAAAAGTTCCAATGATACAGTGAATACATGGATAGTAACCAGATATCTGAGAAAAATGGATCGTAAGGTGCAAAAGTCACCTGCATATTCAACCGATGGTTGGCAACAAGGTGAATAAACGTTATTACATTCTCATTTGTAACCTGAACATCTTTTCCACCGGGGAGGAGCTCTTCTTCGGTCTGCTCACCATACTCATTATTCACGATCACAAAATAGAGTCCTAAGTCCGAGAGATCACCTTCATAATGCTGCAAATCCAAAGCTCAACAAACAACAAATATTAATCCCTTGAAATTAAGCACCCCCAGGTTTTAACAGAAAGAAAGAAGGCAGGCCTCAAACACTACAAGGTAGAAATAAAAACAACTGCAGCATGTCCATGCAAGTATATATGACACTAACATCCCTCCAAATTAACTCTCGCTTTAGATCAAATGTCATCCACATGTTGATGCAATTTCGAGCACAATTGGACGTGGATGCATCAACCACATAGGATATGACTTGGCATTGACTGTTGTACTCGGACATGGAACCCATGTCTGTAGCAGCATTCCACTCGCATCTTAGTAGTGTCAATATGACACAAATAGAGAAGAAAAGTAAGCTAAGGAGAAATACAGATTAAAGATGGGAATAAAGTTTGACAATGGATCCAGTGCACTCTTCTGTGCGAACGAACATAATCATCTTTTCCTCTATGACAATTGGGAATACAGTATTACACCTCCCACAGCGTTTTTTCTTCTGAAAGACAGGATTATTGATTTATTATCTATAGTGCTCAGAGATATTCCATCGACAGAATCAAAGTGATGCTACAGTAGTTTCTTATATAACCTATGCTTACTATGTGTACTGAATGAACTAGTTTGATGTCTTCCATCACTAAACTTCCTCAAAATCAAATGAACACAACATTCCTGGTCATCAAGTTCAAGAAGTAGCTCCCGTTTCATGTTATTGTTTATAAGGGGATTATTTTTTAACTCGTTTCATCCTTCTTTGCCCCATTCATTTCAGATCCACTTCATTCTCTTGGCAAGCACCACCAGCCATCAGCAACATCAGAATAGACTTTTTGAAATGGGATGCTAAATACAATCTGAAATACTCCTTTCCAAACTGATAATTATAAGAGTGAATTATAAAAACAAAATCACACTTATTGGTGGAGGAGGTAAGTACCAAAAAGCATACCTTCAAGAACAGCAGATGACGATAGAGTTCTGGGTCCAAAGAAGGCAAGTCATTGAGGTAGTTATGCCTACAAAATAGCAAAACAATATTACAACAACAACAACTAAGCCTTTTCCCATACTAGACGGGGTCGGCTACATGGATTCTTTGTTTCCACAGAGCTCTATCATGTGCCTTGTTAGCAGTTAACTCACAATAAGCTAGATCATTCTTTATTGTTTATTTTCAACACTTTTGTGGTCGTCCTCTACCTCTTGTAATACTTTCAAAATTTAGTTTCTCATACCTTCTTACTGGTTCTTCTTTTGATCTTCTTTCTATATGTCCAAACCATCTTAAACGATATTCTCTCATTTTATCCTCTAAGCAAAACAATATTAAGAACAGAAAAGAGAAGAAAATACGAACCCAAGGGATTTTCCAGAAGCAGCAACCGCTGAAACTGTAGAGGACCAAGTCTAATTCTTATTAGATAAAAAGTTGATCCCAATTCTAATATTTCTATAAGAGCATTGGGTGTCCATCAACCATGAGACAGAAAAACATTTGCTTGGAAGCATGCGACTCCAGTAGAGGTTCAAGATAGAAAAATGTGCCACGTACTTTTGTCTATGGGTATTATTCACATTTAAGCAGCAATTTACTTGCTAGAGAAATCTATGTGGTCTTCATTTGTGTCATATCACTAGCAAAAGTTTCATACAGCTTAATAAACTACCTTTTACACACATACATATATAAGATTATCCTCGGGCACCAAATTACTCTAGACATGGAAACTAATTATATCTATTTGGTCTACTCATCATGAAGCACCACAAAATGTTGATGCTAATAAGTTGGGTTGGCATTTCATTGGAGTAAGAACTACCAAGAATCAAAGTCCTCGCAATAATGAATCAACACCATCACCACAAAGGCTTTCCATACTAGATGTGGCCGGCTACATGGATTCTTTGTTTTCATAGAGCTCCATCTTGGGCCATGCTAATAATTAACAAAAGCTAGATCACTCTTTATTTTTTCTTTCCAACACTTTTGTTGTCTTCCTCTTTCTCTTTTAAACGTCTTCACCATCTAGCTTCTCACACTTTACTAGAGTTTTCATTGGTCATCTTGTTAAAAATAATACAATGTATGAAATGTAATATAAAACATAATTTTTCGTTTCTTTTTTGTAATCAGGTCCCTCTGGGCCCGGGCCTTGAGACCCAAGCCATGAGTGCGGCCAGGTCTCCAACGACTAGATTTCTAGCCATTGGATACCTTCCAACAACAAGTAATCTAGTTGTTTGGAGGGGTTATGTTGAACTTCATTCTCTATATAAACCCCCTTTCATTGTAGATAAAAATATAGTTTTTTAGTTGATTTATATAGATTCATTTGATTGTATTTATACATTCTTGCTTAGTGATTTGAGCCTTATTTAAAGCATTGTTATAGTCACTTTTTGGTGACTGATTCCCTTGAAAATAAGCATCGGACTGTTGCAGTCCATATCAAAGCACGTAAAGTATCATTTCATTTCATGGTATCAGAGCGTAATCATCCTCTTCGATCGTCGATGTGTGGTCTTCAAAAGCATTTGGGTTATAAAAGTCATTTTCAAGGTGTAAAGGTACTTGGTGTTCTATAAGTATTGTTTCTATGACTATCTAAGTAAGCATATTACTTGATCCAAAGAATCCTTCATCATTAAGATGCAAGATAAGAGTTTCATTTTTCGTTTAACAAGTTCCAATTACAAGTGGGCCCAATCAATATAAAATTATCTGTATTTCAAAAAATTATGAGGCTATATAATGGAATAAAAGTAGAACCCTTTATAGTTGCCATTTTGGAAAAACAAGAAGAATACGTAAGAGGTCATAAAACTATTATATGGATTCTAATGAACAACATTTTAATTTAACAAGTTCCAATTATAAGACCTGGGCCCAATCAATGAAAAATTATTTTAATTTCCAAAAAATTATGGAGCTACTTATGTGGAACAAAATAAGAAGAATACGTAGGAGGTTATGAAATTATTCAATGGATTCTTATGAACAATGTGAGTGATCACATTCGAGATAGCTTGGCGGATTTCACAAATTCTAAAGATGTATGAAAATATTTGAAGAAATCTCATGTTAAAAGTGATGTGGTCCATAGGATGACACTTCAAGATAAAATTTCATCTCTTAGACAAGGTGACAAAGGGATAAACGAGTTTTTTAGTGAATTTTCAAATATTTGGAATCAACTTCATAGCTATAAAAAGAAATGCACAAATTGTCTTAATACAAGATAATGTGAACAAAATGAAAACTTTGTTTATCAATTTTTTAGAAGCCTAAGGAAAGAACTTGAAGGAGTGAGATCCTCTCATACACCGAAAGTCATTTTCCACCAAAGAAGAAGTGCTTACCAATCTTTAGAGGGCCGAAACAACTTAATGAAGCTAGACTTCAAAAATATTGTTTTAGCTGCATTAAGACTCGGAGCTCATATTAGACCATATCGACCACCACACTTCACAACCAAAAGAACAAATAAAACTAAGAGAGAAGTTATTTGTCACTATTGTAAAGAGGTTGGACATATCGGGCATAAATGTCCAAAATGAAGAAAAGGATAGCTCTTGTTGATGGAGGGCTAGAACAAACCTCCACCCTCCTTGCACTTCAAGACAAAGTGAAGCAACTTGATGTTCTATTGAAGGAAAAGGCATCTATTGGTGCGGTAAGCTCCACCTCCTCTCATGACATTCAAGGTATGAAACCATGGTTACTTACATTGGTGCTTCCTTTCACATGTCATGTGATGAAAAGCTTTTAACTACATGCACAAGAAAATCTTTTGATTTATGTGTTTTTAATGCCGATGGAACAAAATTAAGAGTTCATAAAATGGGGCATCTTTAAAATAAAGATTTTTCAGTTTCGAAAGTAAGTTTTGTTTCAAAGTTAAACCTAAATTTACTTTTTGTATCATAAATTTCATACAATAGGCGTATTATTACAAATTTTGAGAGGTCATAGAACAATTTCGTACAATTGCATTATATAGATCACCTCTTAAAAAAGGTGATTGGATGAGGCTATAGACAATGAGGTCTTTATGTAATGGATTATATGCATGTTCTAAATATTGGACATTCTAATGTTTTGTCAAATAATGTAAACTAATAGAACAAAAGACTTCATTTAAATGCTCAAAAATTGTATGAATGTCCTATCGGAATAAAAAAATATTAAAAATTTCTCTTACAAAGATTATATTCTTGGTAAAATAAAACATCTTTTATTTTCTAATTGAATATAAACCGTTTGAAATTATACACTCTAATGTTTGGAGGCCCGCACGTGTCATAGAAAAGAGGAGTCTCTTATTATGTGATTTTTGTTGACGACTTTACTATATATACATGGATATACTTATTAAAAGCAAGATCAGATGTTTTAAAAACTTTGTTACTTTTTATAATCTTATTAAGAATCAATTTGATTCATAAATTAAGATCTTTAGGTATGATTTTGGTGGTAAATTTGTATCAAATGAGTTTGAAAAATATCTTGAAAATAATGGTATTGTTCACCAAATGTCCTATATAAAATCCCCACAATAAAATGGTGTTGCCGAACGTAAACACTGGCACATTGTGGAAACCACTAAAACTTTACTAGTGTCTAGTAGAGTTCCTAAAAATCTTTGGTCTTAAGCTATCATGACATTTCTTTATTTGATAAATCGAATGTCATCTTCCGTATTGCAAAATGTGTCACCTTGTCACCTGTAGAAAAATTATTTAAAATCGCTCTCAACTACGCTTGATTAAAAGTGTTTGGATGTAAATGCTTTGTTTTCACAAACAAAGGAGATAAACTCTCTCCTCGAGCCATTGAATGTGTCCGCAGATGTTTTTCCTTGCACATGGGAGAAAAACCTTCCAATCAACTCTTCTCATACTCAATTACAAGCATACCATGTCCCATGAAAGATTATGGTGGGCAGGGAGTCTAGTCAATATCGACTGCTAGGAAGACATCCTCAGTGAGATTCTTGAAGAAGCTGCTTGCACCTGTCTGACCCAAAGATTTATACTCCAGATAGCCAATAGTGATGTGATTGAGGTAATAAATATATTCCAGTCTTAGAACCAGCCTTCATCTCTTTCCCTTCGGTCGTGGAAATATAGCCTTTCCTACTTTTCCTCTAATATTAGCAACTAAAGTGCAAAACCTGATATATACTCTGAAGCACCACAAGACAAACGCTTTTAATGAAAATGACAAGGAACCAATCAGAGGACCACAATGTCCACCTATGGCTAGACTGCATTTTCACTTAATGATAGATGCTCCTCTTAGAGAAAAACAAAAGTATGCTAACTCGTGTGGAAAACATGTCAACGTATCATTCACTTTTCCAAAGAAAGTCCTTGACAGATTTGAAATTGTTCTATTAAAAAATGAGATAAGGCCGTGTTTTTGATAAACTTGAAGTTCTATGCATGACATTAACAGTTCATAATGCAAAGATTTCTTTATCACTAAAAAAATATCTAGTTTTTCGAAAATGCACAAGAATTCTCGCAATGTAACTAATGAAACACTAACCCTAAGAATAAAGCTGACATTGTAGAAAAGAAGACGCATAGCCACATGTAACTTTCCTCAAATTCTTTGATGTGTAAAAACGATATCTGAAAAAAATATAGAAACAAGATACCAAACTTCCCAAAAGCTTATATTCAATTCCTTCTTCCAACCCCTGCCCTCTTTTTTCTTGAACTCTTTGACTTGTCTAAGAATGAAATCAACAAAAAATATAAAAACAAGATCCCAAACTTCCCCAAATGCTTATAAACAGCTCCTTCATCCAAAAAGTCTTAACAAAGAAACCTTAAAAGAGGAAGCCAGAATGCATGAGAAATCTAGGTCTCACATTCACCGGAAGAAAAGGCCGCCATAGTATTCTTTTTATCTGTTGGTTGGTGGAGCGGTTAGGCAACCTCAGGCTCTGGGGATGCTCTGCTACTTAAAGCAGTGGGACATTTTACTTTGACTAATTACTCTCATGTTCACATTTAACCACTTGTGAAGCATATAGAAAAAATTATATTAAAGTAGACCAAGCCCCAAGCAACTTTACATTGTTAAACTAAATTATAAAACTGCAACTACATTTGCCTCCCGATATTCTTCTTTCCAAATATTTCTTATGTACAAATGTACAAAACACTGACTCACTTGAGAAGCCAAGATTTTATGTTAGTAATATGGCAACATCTATAGAGTGCAGCTACAGCATCCAATATTAAGAGTCTGGGTTCAGATGGACCATCATTATTATTTTCCACCTTGGCTGGGCCTGTTGAGCTAATGGGAACAGGTCATGGATGACCCTTTTTTGACTTTGCTACACTACGCAGCTCAAGTCTAGCCAATATCGAGTTCGAGTGCCCAGCTACTCATACCACATAACTAATGCGCATCGTGAATACCAAAAAAAACGAGCATATCAAAGATTAGTATTCGTAAACACCATACAAGAAATAAGAAACCTTTAGTCAACTCTTTGGTCAAACACCAAAGATCTGGATCCAGTGAAGTATGATCTCAACTCTAAGCATCTTGATAGAAGTGGGAAGAAAACAAGGTTCATAACAAGATAAATGTCCTCTCCATCTTGGAAAAACAAAACCCTTTATCAACATTTCTTCTTGACAAGTTCATACCACATTAACTTCAGAGATTCAAATCCTCAACATGCTGCATCATAGTTGGTGGTTTGCCATAGGAAAATGTTCTATGAGCCATACGATACTCCACTTTATAAACTTGTTTTACATTTAGATAGCGTTCGCAGTAGCCCCACTAATTCTGTTTGAACGCAGACCAACTGCAATCAGGAAACCCTACCTGTGACGTACCACTTACAATCTGTGATATAGGGTTCTAAAGCCAAGCTTCTCAAGTCATCTAGGCAAATAAGATCCCATGCAGAATAGCTGTTATGGTTCCCGATGTCCTCCACCTTCTAAAGATTATCTACTTATTCCTATGTTTTTCTCAAAATCTTCCAGTCATCATTTTCAAAGGAAAAGACAAAATTTAAGTACCTGAACTCCTAACTAACTTTTAAGACCATCAAAGCTTGAATGCATAGAAGTTCCTAAAAAAATGGAAATGATTTCTAAGAACCATAGAACAAAAGATTCTACTATTACAAACAACACTGTAAATATCACGTTTCCCTGTATCATGCAGGGTACCAAATACCAATACTCGTATATCATACAGTAATACTATATGGTACAATATTCAAGTTTCATTCACTAAAAACAATATAAAAGATTAAAAAAATAGAAGAATTCATACTTCAATTATGGAAATTCAAGCAGAAGACAACTAAAAAGTAGGCCTACTGAGGAGTACTAGATTACTAGGAAACAAACATAAAGGAAGCCTAGTTAAGATACTTGACAAAACTATTGTACGATATATCCGCTATGACATTGCAACACATAAGGCAAAGGAAACTGATATAGAGCAATTAACATAAAAAAATATGTACATGACTCAACAAAAATACAATAAATGAAATGCATAACGAGCTAAAGTGGACTTACTTTTGCTTTAATTTGCTAAGGAAAAATGTAGCAAAAGGTATATCAACAAGAATGCCTTCGAACATTGCCTGGCCACATAGAGCAGAAAATGTGTAATAATATGCGGTGAAAGATCATCACAACAAATAAGAAACAAGTACTAAAAAAACGCAGATCCAGAAGTTCATAATTTCAAAAAGATGTAACTGAGTAGAAACATAACTGGAAGCAATCCACTGTTGAAAAGATTGTTACCTTGAACTCACACAGACCTGATTATTGTCAATTTGAAATTTGTGAGGGCATAACTTTGCACAACTGATTATTGTCAATGTTAAAAAGAAAAAAAGAAAAACACTAGACCTACCAACGTGCACACAGTTACTCAAGGTCTTCAAATTAATTCTTGAAAAGTTGCATTAGACAATAACCCTAGCTGCGACCACTCCTTCCCCATCCAAAGGTTTTTTGCACATTGAAGTGTATATCACTACTCTCAGACAATACATTATTAGAAGGAACACAAAAGTTGACAATACCTTCAGAAAGGCAGGCTTGTGAGTTTTGGAAATTTTGAAATATTTGCAATCCTTTCTATATATTTTATATAAGTTCCTCAATTAAGGAAGTTGACCATGCCGCTTATTTTAGAATCCTCTGAAAAAAAACAAGTCCTATGTATGCAACTCTTGTCAACATAATCCGCAGGACCCCTTGAGCTTGTAGTTGCATCAATGTAATAAACTGGATGTGCTCCAACAAATGGTTGGAAGCCAAGACTTGTAATATGTTGATATTAACTTTAGGGAGACGTTTTGTGCAACTTATGAGGTGTACAGATCATATGAGAGAAAGGAAACCTAGCTCAATTTAGAAATATAATAGCCCCTAAATTCGAATGTTGTTTGCCATTTTTATTACTATTGATGACGTTTTTTATTTTCTTTTTCTGGACCAATTTCTCCTACATTGAATTTTTTTGCTGAGTGGTCCTTTATCTGTTTCACCTCTACAAGTACAACTGAAGCAGTGGAATAAATAAAGTGAGATTGGACTGCATGTGTCATAATAGGGCAAATCTTTGATGCAACCACCTGTTTCACAATACCCCCTAAATTCGAATGTTGTTTGCCATTTTTATACCTATTGATGAAGTTTTTTATTTTCTTTTTCTGGACCAATTTCTCCTACATTGAATTTTTTTGCTGAGTGGTCCTTTATCTGTTTCACCTCTACAAGTACAACTGAAGCAGTGGAATAATAAAGTGAGATTGGATTGCATGTGTCATAATAGGGCAAATCTTTGATGCAACCACCTGTTTCTGCACAAATTTTGCCAAACAATTTTTCATCATATACTTCTGACAGAGAGACCATGAGTGGGTAAACCGTTCAAGATCAGATTCCACAGCCTGAAACTTCTACGACAGCAGCATGTCACCAGATTTCTTTTCCCAAACATAGGATGAGGAGAGAAGGTTCAAAGAGAAAGTAAAGCAGCATAGGAAATAGTGGGCTCATCAACACCGTCTCTCCATACTGTTCATCACCTCAATTGTGGTCAAGCTAATGACGCTGGCTCACTTGTCTGTTTGCCAACTAGGTGTGTGTTTCTAAGCCGCTCCTTTCTTCAGTAAAACGACCACATATCCTTCTGCTTTTCAATTGACATTTTGAGAAAGTGACACCACCAAAAGGTGTGCTTTTTGCTAATTAAATTGCTAGTTCACATTTTAATTTAACATGGTTTTGAATCAGAGCCATGAATGAATTAATGTAACTGCCTGCCAGTAAATAACCTAGAAAATGAGAAAGGCTGCTATTTAGAGCTAGTCCATGAGAGGCAACAAAATATTAGGATTGTTAGACACATCTTAGTTAATTGATTCATTAAGGTATATTATTTCAAACAGAGATTTTTAGTTTTTTCAATAAAATCAATAAATTAACTTCTCAAGCATGTTTGAATATCACAAAATAAAGAGCTGATAACCAATGACAACAATAGCACTTCTGTGTAGTGCAGCATTACAGACTTGAAGACATGTAAATCAGAAGTGGCTCATACTGTTTCATTTTTTTAACAAAGAGTTGACTTCTTGAATCTTTAGGATTTTACCTTTAAATAAACTTTTATGAACACAAAATAGAGAGTTTTTGCATATTTATATTTAATAAACTAAGTACATGTACTTAAATGACACAACTTGTAAATTAGACATGAACAAGCAAATAAGTAATGGTACTCAAAGAAGAAGAAGAATAGCATGTTCTAAGCTATGTAGCCATATATTATCATTCTTAGTACACATTATTGCCTCACAGCACTATAACACACTACAGTAGTTTCTAGCATCGTGACACAGTAGGACATTCTTAACGATGCTGACTAAAACAAGACAATTGCGCACCAGCATTGCCGTCTAAGCGACAAGTGGAAGATCAAAGTGGATGTCATGTCAATGGGTTTGCTTCACCTGCCAGTAGGGTATGGCTTTCTGACGGTAGTTCAACAGTTTGATATCTGGATGTGCATGTGGAAGGCTCCACCTAACCCCTGCTAAGTCTTTTTCTTCAAGAGATGTACTTAACAACCAGAAAGTGTTTACAGGTGGAATGAAAGGGTTGATCAGATCTGGGTTTCTCTTTATCACGAAAGCTTTTGTTTCGTAGTACCTAATGAGCATATATTGGGAACTGAACTGCATTTTCCTTGAAGGATTTGCCACAACAACATTGGTGACCATAAAAAATTCACTGTCCATATTAAGACATACCTTTCCAAGAACTGTTCCAAGAAATCGAAAGTATTGGAGGTGCTGTTCATGTATCATCCCCGAGGCTGGATTTGGATATAACATGTGGCCAGAAGTTTCCTAGAACATCCACAAGTTTGATTAGAATGACCCAATGCAAGATATAACGGAAACCTTCAATGCTAACACTAATATTCAAGCTTAAACATAATAACAGAACTGCAAAAGGTGGGTGAGTAAGTCTGCATGTATATGCACATGAGTGATGTGTGTGAGTATGTGTGTGGGTGTGAGAGAGAGAGAGAGATGTGAGTCGATTAGTAAATGTAACAAGTAAAAAAGTAAATGTGCAAGAAGTAACTAAGTGGCTCCGTATAGCACCTCCTATGCCCAAACTATCTAAGTATCTACCCAGCCTTCGGAGCAACTCTTACAGTATCTTCAGCACTACCAAGATTTCCACTGCAGTAGTTTCTTATTAGTGCGGTCCACTACCAAATAACCTCCACCACTTCTAGCTCATAGGATTTGCTAAACTGAAAAGAACCCAATTATGTGCGCAGGAGATTGTTGCAGGAAAAGAGCAACCACAGAGATTTTTCATTTTTTAATCACAGAGAGGACATGTGGGCCCCATTCCGACCCGAATAACCAATGGCATTTCTACGTGCAAAATTGCAGAAAAATACAAATTTTACAGCACTGGAGGGGTTTCCCTCATTTGCCCAACCAAGAAGCAGCCCATGTGACGATGAAGTTCATGTGGCTTCAGTTTGTAAGTTACTGTCCTCGATCTGGAACTCGCTACACCCATCTCAAATATGACCCTGTTGATAGAAAAAGAATAGAAGACGCCCAGACATCCAAACCCCAAGGTAACCTGAAATCACTTTTCAGCTTCAAATTATGTCATCTTGGAATTAACAAGTGGAGACACCGCATGGCTGATGCTATAAAACAATTTCTACTATGAGTAATTAAAGTTGAGGTTGAAAACTTACTTCAGTGTCAAAACTACAGAGTTAGAAAAGGAGAGAGGAGAAAACGCTCTCCAAATTATTCACGACATAAGAGTCATATAATAGAGGGCGGTGAGGTGAAATAATCAAGCTAAGGAGACAAAAGCAGCAAAAAATTTGAGTGAAAGAAAAAGTCATCACCGTGATCACCAACCAATGGCATAGGAAAAGGTTAGATGTTTCAGCAAAGGAACTAACCTTAAATAAACCATACTGCACATCAAAAGCTGCTCTAGTTATATTGTCCATAAAGTCCTTAAAAATCCCTCCCCCATCTATGCCAGCCTCCTCAACACCAAGCTCATTGACAAAAGTCACTCGGATCTTCAGGAAAACACAATCCAATTAAAAAGCATTCGGAATATCACCAGCAATTGCATCTATGAGAAATGTATGCTGCACTCAGACTATTCACGCTCTCAGAACAAGCATGGCTAGGATCATGTCATCTAACTGTTTTGATTTCATACCATTCCCTTAAGATCCTTTTCAGACAATAGACTCAGCTGACTGAATGCATCTTCAACAATTCGATCACGTCTTATTCTGAAACGGCGCCTGGTGAAAGCAGCATGAGCTCCATTTTCTTGTCGCTTAGCTCCCAACTGTGACTGGTACAGAATCCAAACATTGTAAGCCAGCACCCGTGGATATGCAGGAAAAGCCACCGGCATGCTCATGATAATTAACTTTTAAATGTAAATTCATGAAAATGGACAAGCTAACTTGAAACTACACACTGCCTTGGCAAATCCCATCAAGTCTGCAAAATTAATTACTTACAGTAAAAATTCTGACTCTGCTTGTAAATGGCACCAGAAAAGGCGCTTGCTTTAATATATCATTTGCTCTAGTATTTTCCATAACAACCTGGAGAAAAAACTACACATGAATACATTCTCACCAAAGGATCCACATAAAATAAACTGGTTACCTGAGAAAAGAAGTTTTCATTGACAGCTTCATGAGCATGGAAGTCATCTGGTGATGTAAATTGCCGTCTACTGTTCCAATCTTGCAACTGCAATATTTACATCAGTTTTTGTTAGCATCATTACTATGTACTATCCCATAAGAAGGATTTGGTCAGCAAAAATAGGCAATGACAAAATTGAGTCGCAAGGTTATTCACAAACAATGCAATTAATGAATAATACACATCGTATGCAGCTGCAAATACTAGAAGCAAGCAGCTAATTGTTGAATGTAATTACAATATCCTAATCTCAAATATCTCCAACTCATTAGTCCTTGTAGTGACTTCTTTATCACGAAAGCAGCAAAACCAATAAGCATGTTGTATCACAAAATGGCAAATCTGTGAATCTTTCTTTGTGACCTAATGGTAGCTGACCCACATGATAAGAAACTACTGAACATCAGTAAAATCCAGCAGCTCTAAAGGAATTGTGCCAAAAAGTGTAACCAAGCTCATTGACAGCCTCCACAATTCCTTCCTATATAAGCTATGAGCCATCCTCTCATACAAAACATCTGCCATTGTCTCTTGAAAACCAAACAAATCCACCCTCCAATTTTTACAGTACAGATTCCTCACAACATTCCTCTTCCTCTGTCATTGATCCCTCTAAGATTCCAAGACAAGATGGGCTTCAAATCCATGAAAGAGTAAACGATCCACCCCTTGTTACCCACATTTCCAAGCTTCTAGCAACACCCCATTTCTAATAATTGTTATAAAAATCAAACCTCTTGAACTCCCTCAATCTACTCTTCTTTATGGTTCAGCCATGCTCACCTTGTCGGACTCCAATAGTTGGAACATGACTCCTCTCCGACTCTAAAGATAGGTGCATCGCTTCATATCCCTTGAAATAAATCCAAATATAAGTTCACACTCTACATGCTACTCAAAAACCCATTCCAAAACTGTACCGCCACCCCCCTTCTTTCCTTGACAATAGCACCACAGACATCCCTATTACTCTCCCTTCCTCATCATCACCACTACCCTTTAATATCGTTCACTACCTCACAAAAAGAAGCCCTCCACTCACCCTTCGAGCAACTTGGTCCTTCCTTCAACCAAAACTCACCATGATTATGACACTGCCTCTCAACACCCCCACCGCCCTCTTCACAACACCACTAGAGGAAGAAAAGACAACTACCATCCTCACACAAGACAAAGACATCAAGCCTATCAACCAATATTCCTCGTCTAGATAAGCCAAGCCAATGTGGAGAGACCACCTTGCAAGCCTCAGACCAGGTCACTGCATATAGATACAAAACCAACGGCAAGCATAACTTCTCACTCTACCCTCATAGAATCCACCACCGCAGAGCCCTCTTCGACCTCCATTCCTCACATGTCCAATTCCATACTCGACCTCAACTCTATTGGTCCCACCACATTTCTTGACACCAACCACCCAACATTTAGTCACATGGCCTAGGAGTAACCTCCAATAACTCTCTTGGTGACCTATTGGACAAGATCTACCACCTCGACGACCAACTGCCACCGCACCACATCGGTGGCACATCTTCCACTGCTCGAGCTATACTTATAATGATAAATGATTATTGTAACTCTCAATAAGACATAACACCAAGGGCGAGCCAACAACACTTCTAATACGAAAATATTGATATTTTTGATGATTAGGTTGAAGAGGAGGAGCCCCCATCAATTTAGAGGATGAAAACTGGAGGACACTACAAGCCGAAGCAAAACTTGGAGTTGGAGATGATGATGAAAATGAAGGTGTTGATGGGCGGATCCAATTATGGAGGAGGAAGAGGGAGGAGATGATGATAGCGATGGTGATGATATTGACTATGTTGATTATAATGCTTTTGTTGATTATGATCCACGTTGTGGATAATTATAACTTTGTAACGTTCTGGTCTTGAATCTCTTGATGATTATAAGTTGTAACTTTGTAACTTTGTTGTTTATTAATGAAAACCCAAAAGTACTATTCAATATATGGATGCTTGTTCATTATGAGATGTTTTGTTATGATACGATGAATGATTGTTCATTATGTTATATATGTTTTGTTCATTAATTTCATTTTTTTTTTTTGTATTTTCTGATTTTTTAACACAAAAAAGTAAAATGTGTACTATGGTACGATACAGGCATATCGGTGCCTAGTGCAATACGAGCACCGATACGGCTTTTACAACATTGATTAGTGCAACCATGCTCTACCCCTCCACTCCCAATATTTTTGGAAGATATCCAATTCATTAAGGCTTTGCTATTTGAGAGCTCGTTGCTTTCTAGCCAACCCAAACCCAAAATGACCTCTCTTTGCTCACCTCCACGAGGTCCCTTCACCACATCAAAAAAGTATAACCTTTCGAGCAACTTTCTAGCAAGAACTGTCTATTAAGATTGACCAACCAAAGTAGAAAAATCTTCCTCTAATTCCTTGCTGGCCCTTATGAAAATAAACTGAGAATCCCATTGTCCACATGATTTTAAGCTTCATTCTCCTCATTTGGGCCATCCACAAAAGTTTCTCATTGCAAATTCCTTACCAACCCTTAGAATTTCTCAAATTTCACAAGTGATCCTAATAATTGAGCCACCGAGGCCACGGACAGTAAATCATCTCCCTTGGCCAAATTATGCCACTCCCTAATGCCCAATATGTCAAAACTGAAGATCTTTCACTTGAACCACATTGCCCTATCATTAACCTTCACCATCATCTTGAGTGACACATAAGAATACGAGCATAGATCATGAGGAGTAGACACCCAAAAGAAGAGAAGCCTCAAGTAGCAAACACGAGAAAGAGAGGGTGAGATTTCAAGGCTTTGACCCATGGAGCCCCAAGCACCACAAAGAGAGAGCACAACTGTTGCACAGGGATGGGATCTCAAATTGTATACTAAAGCAATTATGGAGAAAGAATGCTTGCGAACACACATTCACAGGACCCACAAGTATGGAGAGAATGTCTGATCGAGCTCCAACCCACAAGGGGAGAGAGAGAGAGGGGGGGGGGTATTGGCTGGCTCACAAGAAACCATGTATTGGTTGGCTCACGAGATAACCACCAGCGAACTGTGGGACAAAGGAGGAGGAGGCGAGCAAGAGAAGAGTAAAGAGAGAGGGGGGAGAGAGAGACTAGAAAGTTCGACAAGAACCCCAACGGTGTGAGAGAGACACCATTGTTTGGACCTCGGGCACCAGAGGTAGTTCATTGAATGTTGATACGGGCTCCATCTTGCTCTCCCCATTGTTCTGCTGCACCGCTATCGCATGTTATTAAGTGGATTTGGTTCTTCTACCAAAAGCTAACCACAAATAACATGAAGCATTTCAATGTCACTCAGCAAACATAATACAGCTGATGCTGGAAAACAACATAAGTTCCAAATTTACATTCTTACAGGTAGTGAGTTGTTCCACTGAAACCATATTCAACTCCGAGGAAATTAAGAAGTTGGTTAAACTACAGGTCTGGATCGCCTAACTGTTTCTTTGTATCTGATCCATGCATTTATTGTCATCATCATCATCATCATGATTATTATTATTATTATTATGTATCCTGTTTTGCCCAGTTCAGTTACTTGCATCAAGCATCATAAGGGGCAGCATTCAAGTCACTGATATCTTCATAAAAATAACAGGTATATCACACGGATCTCTCTCCTTCCCTCAACAAAACCACCTCGCATTTGTACTTGTAGTACATGGTAAAAACACCCACTGTTATACATCATAACAGTCACAGTGGAGCAGCAGAGAACAGGGTTCCTTTCTAATTGATGCAAATATTCCATATAAAAAAATGCATACCTGTGCTAAAAGCTCAGATGTCACAACACTGACTCTCTGATGAATGAATTCAATTGAGAGCCGCTTGTCACCAGAAAGGCCTAGAGTAGACTTTTGCCCGGTAGAGCTTTTAACAGGAGCCACCCACAGGAGGTACCACAAAGCCTGCATGCATAGACACGATACTGCTAAAAATGTTCAAAAGCTACCTGTGCTGTGTAAAAGTAATGGGAAAAGGCAAGCTGAACTATGATTCACAAGAAGAGCTAGAACCATTAGATGTACCTCCTTCAAAATGATTATCAGAGTCTTCACATCTTGCAGAGGAAGTGGTTTTTGCTGTTCATAGAATTCTTCATTGTCTATTATTGACAGCATGTGCCTGATTTTGCATAGAAAATAAAAGTCTTGTTCACAGCAGCTAAGGTGTCACGTCATCAATAGCATTTAGTGCCTATTATGTGACTAAAAACTTAAGTGGATTTAGCGGTCAACTAGCACATAAAATATGTAAGCATTGACAATTAATTGCAAACAACTAAATGACTGTTTATCTAACATATTTCATGGTTAAGAATCAATTTAAACAATAAGTAGTGAGCATATGTAACTCCCAAACAACATTATAACACTTTAATAATCATTAAGTATTGATATTCCCAAAACTTGAAACAGGATCTTATGAAACAAATGCTGCAAATAACTGTTAACATACATGGATTTATCTATGTATTTTACTGTATTTTTCTCATTATAAAGTATACATACATGTAATCAAGCACCAAGGCCACCAAGGGGACCCAACGGCTAGTTTCAGCAGCCAGCAGCTGAATCATGCTGGCTGCCCACTACCACTCTCTCTCTTTTCTCTCTTCTCCACTCTATAAATACTTACCATGTACATAATGAATGTTAAGCCTTCTTGGCCAATTTATATACATTCTTTTGAGTGTACTTCCTATTGTTAGTGCATTTGCTATTATTCTAGCCTTTTCTAAGGCTTTTCATAGTCATCCTCCAGTGACTCACGATTGTTGTATATGTGTATTGGATATCCGCTGATCCATTCAACACGTTGAAGTATCATCTTCATTACAATAACCCCAACAATATAACTTAGATTGCAAATGGATCAAAACGGAGTACATCACATAGAGAACATATTTCACAGGTGATGATCAAATAAATGCACATCATAAAAAAGAAGCAAGATAAAGACAAGAAAAGGAAAAGAAAGAGGATTTGCATATAAAAAATGAAATGCATAAGAAGAAGGGACAAAGAAAGAAAGACCAAAAAGAAGTATCATCATTCATAGTGTGTGTCGTTAAGACCATTTTAAGATGCATAGTAAATTTATAATTACGTCCATATAATTACATATTTTTCTAAAATTCCAAAAATACCATGGAAACAATGTCTTACTTTATTACATGTAGTTAGCAGTTAGCACTCAAACCACACTATGAACTGAAGACTAGTTATGGAAACGTCCATATTTTTTAAAGTACGGAAAAGGACACCCATGACAACATATTTTTTAAAAACAAGTTTACTTCTATTAAAATTGAAGATAGATGTAATACAATGCCATTGTATAATTTCTACATATTTTAACCCAAATAAGCGCAAACATGTATGTAAACCACAGTAGCTCATAAATTTTTAGATTTAACATAACAGTTGACTTCTTACATTAATCAGATAAAGAGAATTTACTTGTGTGTAATATCTTAAGTAAACTACGTGTAATCAAGAATGACATATGACTTAATGCAAAGATAGGGTAACTTAGCACTTTCAGGAACATTAAGAGCTCATATCATGCTTAAGTGGGTCCTTAAGCATGCAAGCAACAACTAAGCTGATGATATATTAGGATGTTTCCTTTTACGAAAACCATGATGTTAAAGCACAAGCAGTTAGTAGGTTCATTACTGAACAAAAGACTGTACACATAATAACACAGTCAGAACCATAAGCAACTGTAAAACATACTGGAAACTAAAAGTGATGGATAGGTTCACTGAAGAGCTTAAAGCTTAAAACAAGTACAAAATCTCACCTGTACACTGGACTGAAAACTGACAGAGATAACAACCATCCAGGAGCATCAACAGAAATGAATGAGTGTGCCATTAACTCTGACAAGGATGGCCATCTCCGACTCTCATGGCACCCCTTCATAAAGTTCCAAAGGGCAGGAACAAGTTCTGTGTTGTATGCCAGTCCAGTCATAATGAGTTCCAATGGCAGTATCGAGAAAGTAACATGAAGCAAGGAACAGACAGTGCCAACAGCTGCTATTTCTGAATTATTTAGTGCATTTCCATGTGAATATTCAATCTGTTGTACTCCCTTAAGCAGATTGTTTACCTACATTTATAACAATATCAATCTTAGGATAAAACAGTCGCAATTTAACAAACCACAGGCTTCAATAGCCAAAATTTCATCTTTCTTCAGGGTCAATACAAAAGGAAGTAGATGGAAAACTGCAGACCAATTGTTTCAGGAAGACAGATCCCACGCTATTTGAAATTTGATGCTCCAAATCTTTCCCGATGAAGCCATCATTTGATTCTTCATCCATGTCTGTATCACTATCATCATCAACTTTTGGACCTGCCAGTGAAACATATATACATGTAAACTTAATGGGTCAAAGTATTGTAAAATTTCATTAATCTCAAATGGCAATGAATGTTTGATTTCATGAGAAGACACTGGGAAAAAGCAATGTGTTGGAATTCGGGATTAGCGTATCAGAAGATTAAACAACACGTTGAAGAGGAAAAACACATGCGAGATCGGAGGAGGGGGCAGACCTCCAATGGAGGCCCCCTTCTCTTTCTTAATCTCAACCTTTTAACCCTAATACAAACTTCCAACCCTTACATAATGAGTTGTAAAATAGGAAATGACCAAAATACCCTTAGTACTACGGGCAATTACAATAATGCCTAAAACATCAAATTTACTAAAACTAACCCTAAAAACATATTCTTCAACACCCCCCTCAAGTTGGGAGTGAGATACTTCGAACTCCAAACTTGTCGAAAAACCGAATTTTTTTCTCTCGATTTTCACAGCCCTCTTGGTTGTCCGCTTTTTCAGCAACCTTACTGGCTGTGACATTCTTCATCAGCCTTCATGGCTGTTCTTCAGCAACTTCTTGGCTGCAACAACTTCAACTCAGCCTTCATGGCTGGTCATCTTCAACTCAGCCTTCATGACCGGTCATCTTCAGCAACTTCTTTGGCTGCAACATCTTCAACTCAGCCTTCCTTGCTGGTCATCTTCAGCAGCTTTTTTGGCTGCAAATTTCAACAACCTCATAGCTGCAAAACACATTTTAGCAATCCTAATAACTGCAATCTTCACAAGAATCGACAGATTGGAGATTTTCATCTGCCCACAACTCTACTTCGGCGCCCACACACGGCTACCACAGCATGTCGCTTCTCCACTTCACAAGCCATAGGGATCATATTCTGCTTCTTTGAGGCATTTAATCAAACAAATGATATGAAATTTTATCATCCCTCTTGAGCATTTCATGAAAGACTTCGCGTGTTAAAGCTTCTGTGGGACATTTCATCAAACACTTGATATGCATCCTTCGTCTGCCCCATACGAACCCCTATGATGGCTATTGACTTTGCACCATACTCAACTTGTCCATAATAACAATGGGCTAGGTAATAAAAATCTGATCGTACAAATCCTGTCACTCAGAATGAGTTCACTTTGTTTATGGTGCCTAGACATAGTCGTGAGTCTCTACATAACCAACCCTCTCTAGTAGCTTATCAACTTCATCAGGACCGCGACTTTTTGCTTTGTAAGGAATTGGTTTTAACTCTTTGTTGTTAACTCTATGTAGCAAAGGAGTAAATATTGTCGAGGCAACCTTTAACTCTTCCCTAGCTTGATGGCTTGACCATGTACATGCTTGCCATACTCTACAGCAAACCTAGCCATCTCATTAAAACACATGCATGAGTGACATAATTTGGTTGTGTTCCCTCCTTTAATAGTTGATGGAACAACTCTAGCACCTCCTCATCCAAACCCAATTGTGAATACCATGCAATGATTGTTGTGCAAGAAACGACATCCCTCTATGGCATTTCCTCGAACACCTTCCGAGCATCATCAATCTGACCCGCTTTTGCATACATATCAAGAAGAGAACTGCCAACAAAGATATGAAATTCAAGTAATGTTTTCACCCCAATAGCATGTATCTGCCTTTAATGAACAAAACCACAAGGTCCTGTTCATGGAGTGAGCACCGAAGCAATAGTTAACTCATTCGGTTTGATCCCACATTCAAGTATCCGAAGGAAAAGGATGAATAAATTTATTCCCTGACTCTTTTGTGCATAACCATCTATCAGTGCGGTCCATGGTACAATATTTCACTCGGGCATTCTCTTGAACATTTTAACACATGAGACTCCCCATCTACGCCAGAGACCTAAGCCATTGCCACCATCGCGTTGGCTTTTTCAGGCTACACAATGCACGACACCAGGCCAGTATCTCGTGGCTCATCCTCACTGCCTTCCTTAGCCACTTTGGTCATCGCACAACTGCCACCTTGGTTAACGAAAAACCACACAACACTGCATGGCTGCCTTGGCTGAGACATCCATTTCTGCCTCGACTGCCACATGAACAATTTTGCCGCCTAGCTTAAGACAATCTCCTATCGTTGAATCTTTTTTTTTCTTTCTCCTATAAAACTTACTCGCAACTGCTACTCCCATCCATCGAAAGGTCTGATACCATGTTGAAATTCGGGATTAGCGTAGCGGAAGATTAAACAACACATTGAAAAGAAAAAACACATGCGAGATCGGAGGCTGCCCCCCTCTCTTTCTTAATCTCAACCTCTTAACCCTAATACAAACTTACAGCCCTTATATAATGGGATGTAAAACAAAAAAATGACCAAAATGCCCTTAGTATTATAGGCAATTACAATAATACCTAAAACATCAAATTTACTAAAACTGACCCTAAAAGCATATTCTTCAACAAAATGAAGATATGCAACCAATACTAGTAGTCTAGTACAGTCAGCAATTCTATTGGTCCCTGCTTTAAGCTCATTGAAGATCGTTTCTTGGAACAGCTAATAATGAAGCACATGCAGATTCAATGGGTTTCCTCCGGCAACCAATAATCATCAGTAACTTGTTTCAAATGCTTCTAAGCTGAAGACCATCAAAACCAATGTGACAAGGATCAGGAACGTGAGTGGAAAAGTCATGGGCATGTATAAGTTATATAAACAATTTTACAGAAGAGCCAATATCATACATCAAAAGAAAACCTCAACTCTCAATAGTTTTTATTTCCTAACATCTGCTAAATATTATATGAAGTGTCCAGTAGATTGATATAACAGTAAACCATATCTAGGTTAGCCTAGAACTTTTAATTAAAAGTACTCAAGGTAGTTCCGAGTCATAAACGGCAATATACAAGTTATACAAATTATTTTATATAATTGATAATATCATCAGCATGATTTAGCTTAACGGTTAGCATGGCACATGATCAAGCTCTATGGAAACAAAGAATTCACGTAGCCAAACCCATCTAGTAAGGGAGAAGGCTTAGTTGTTGTTGATAATATCATCAAACCAAAAGAAACCTCAAACAACTAACAACAACTAAGCCTTTTCCCATACTAGACGGGGTCGGCTACATGGATTCTTTGTTTCCACAGATCCCTATCGTGTGCCATGTTAGCAGTTCACTCACAATAAGCTAGATAATTTTTTATTGTTTCTTTCCAACACTTTTTGTGGTTGTCCTCTAGCTTTTTTAATACTTTCCAAATTTAGTTTTTCATACCTTCTTACAGGTTCTTCATTTGATATTCTTTCTATATGTCCAAACCATCTTAAACTATATTCTCTCGTTTTATCCTCTATTGGTGCCACTCCTAATTTGTTTCTAATAACCTCATTATTTATACGGCCTTTTCTTGTATAATAACTCATCAATCTCAACATCTTCATTTCCATCAGACATCTTTTGTACATGTTGATGTTTAACTGCCCAACACTCAGAACCATAAAATATGACAGGCCTAATTGATGCTATATAATATTTACCTTTTAACTTTAATGGTATCTTCTTATCCAATGTTGTCTGACGCGTATCGTATCGTGTATCGCTAGGCTCCACGATATGGGCATATCGTATCGTATCGTATCATATCGTATCATACTTTAATATTAAAATAATGTAAAAAATAATTAAAAATCAATAAAAAATTAAATAAAAAATCAAGAAAAAATTAGAAAAAATCTAATAATTGCTTTAAATTCATATAATGTAAGTTTAGTACAGATTGAGCATTCAACATTGAACAATTACATCCAAATTTACATATTTTGAATCCAAAAAATAAAATATAGACACAATTTACACTACAGTTACATACAATATTACATTTTACAAATTGTAATCAGGATCATCAACTAAATAATCTTCATCTTCTCCTTGTTGCAGATCATCATCATCATCATCAGCCACGCCCACACCTTCTTCAAAATCAAATTCTTCATCTCCATAATGTTGTTGCGCTCCTTCCAAATTAATCCAGGCAACGTCTTCTTCTGTTAGGAGGGCATTTTCTTCAGTGTCTTCCATAACCCAATCTTCTAATATATCAAAATTATCCAAACTTATTGGATCGAACTGACTTTCTTCTCTATTTACTTTTTTTAATTGCCTACGACACAAACAAAGATAAACAATTAGTAAGTAATATTAACAATTGAAAACTGAAGTTAAATAATATCGAATTGAAAATTTGAAAGTAATACAACATTACCTTTCACGAAGGCGCATGTTACAACGAATATAAACCAAATCATTAAGCCTTTTGTGTTCCAACCTGTTGCGCTTTTTTGTATGGATGTGTTCAAAAACACTCCAATTTCTTTCACAACCTGTTGCACTACAGGTTTGGCTTAAGACTCTAACTGCAAAATCTCTAAGGTTTGGACAATCACTTCCAAACCTATTCCACCAAACATCTGTAAAAAAAATATAAACATTAGAGACATAATAATCCACAGTAATGTAAGATGCAACTTAAATATGAAAATAAACAATGTACCTGGACGCATCGTAGAGCGGTTGCGAATTGCAACAGGCAAACCCATCAAGTGAAGAGCATTATCATATATCTCCATCTCTCGATGTATCGCATCTACTATGCTCTCATCAGGGACTAATCTGTCGATGCATTCAATGATTCCTCGATTAACCTCACCGTCCCTTTTGAAGGTTGCTGAGTACCTCAATGATGGGTTTAGATAGTAGGCTGCTGCATGAATAGGCTGATGCAATTGTTTATTCCATCTACTATCAATTATTTTCCACACGGGCACATAATCTCTTTTTTTTCCATTAAAGTTATTTCTGATTGCTTCTTTTGCCCTGTCCATGGATTCATAAAGGTAGCCCATAGATGGTTTCTCCTCGCTATCAGCCAATCTCAAAACTTTCACTAAAGGACAAGTAATTTTCAATAATCTGACACATGCATTCCAAAATGAACTTCTAAAAATTGTTTCTGCAATCTCATTCAACTTTCTATTTCTTCTGTTTTCAAGCAACTCTGCAAATTGTTGCCACTCATCTGAGGAGAACATTCTCTTCAAAGCTTGCTTCTGTTTCACAATACTCTGTACAGTTAAGAGGTTTGTTGCGAACCGAGTTACAGTTGTGCGAAGAAGCTTTGCACCTTTTGTATATTTCCTCATCATACACAAAACAAATGCATGGTTGTAAATGAATTTTGTAATATCTTGGCAACACTCAGTTGTTGTCTTTATTATTGTAATTCAGAAATGCATTAGAGGAGATTAAACATACAAAATGAGACTTATATTAAAGAGGAAAAATGAAGGTGTGAAGGAAGGGGTGGACCTCCACTGGAGGCCGCCCCCTCTTCTCCACTCTCACTTACAACACAATCTTAAAGTCTAATACAACCTACCAGCCCTTATATAGAGAGCTGTAAAACGGAATTTGACCAAAATGACCAAAATACCCCTAATACAGAAAATTACCAAAATGCCCCTAAAGTTTCGGGCGAGTACAATAATACCTAGAAACATAAAACTAACACAAAGAACACTAGATAAACATATTCTTCAACACCCCCCCTCAAGTTGGGAGTGAGATACTTCAAACTCCAAACTTGCCAAAAAATCTTCATATCTATTTGAAACGTTCTTCATTTGTCTTCATCACTGATCTGATCTTCAACAACTTCTTTGGCTGAAAGATATCTTGGCCTTCCTGGCTTATCATCACAAGCAGCATCTCTGGCTGCACTATCAACTCAACCTTCTTGGCTGTAACAACAAAGCAGTCATCCTGGCTGTCACAACAACAAAGCAGTCATCCTGGCTGTCACAACAACAAAGCAGTCATCCTGACTTTTACATCAACAAAGCAGTCATCCTGGCTGTCACATCAACAAAGCAGCCATCCTGACTATCACAACATCAAAGCAGCCATCCTGGCTATCACAACAATAAAGTAGCCATCCTGGCTGTCACAATAAAGCAGTCATCTTGGTTGTTACATCAATAAAGCAGCCTTCCTAGCTGTCACAACATCAAAGCAGCCTTCTTGGCTGTCACAACAATAAAGCAGCTATCCTGGCTGTCATAACAACAAAAGAGTCCTCATGACTGCAAACTTACACAAGAATTTTTTAGTTCTCTTAAACATTTTCTTAAACACTTCATGCTCATGTTACTTATCTCTTTCTTGAGCATTTCATCGAATATCTTCATATGCATCATTCATTTTCTCACACGTTTTTCAGCATAAGCTTTATTTCTGACAAAACTTCTTCATCATTAATTAGTAATTAGCCACCATCCATAAATGGTGGTCCACCCTTTGATGGCATGCCACCACAACTTGCTCTTCTGCAATATGCAATAAATGCATATGGAATAAATGCATAATTCACGATGAATAAACAGCAGCCATATGAAATGAATGTGCAGCAAGTCCAATAAATGCAGCCACCAATCTGCTTAATGTGCAATAACTGCTCCACTTTCCAATACTGCTCAAATGTAATATTGCAGCCATCGTAACAATTCAAGCCAACTGAAGTAATGATCAACTGCGCAATGAAGCAAGCCAAGTCTAGCAGCATCAAAAAGATGACATCTTCTGGATCACGACCTGTAAGCACCCACATAAGAGACCTTGCACCTCGTATTGTGTTTCTTTCTCTCCAGAACATAACTTGTTCACGTCAAGGGCACCATCTAGTTGAAACACAAGCTCTGTAACCAATTGAATGACTACTGAAATAGTTTCCTCGGTCAAGCATCTAACAACCTCATTCAGTGTCTCATATGCAGAAACCCTGAGCCTTGATTCATCGACATCACTCCTCTGGGCAGTGATTAAAAGAACATGCATAATATCTGGAAAGAATGTTGTCAATGGAGAATATGCAATATTTTTCCTTTCCCAACTGTGAATAAGATGGTATATAGCTCCACAACACTTGTCTGCAACACCTGGTACATCTTTCAGACCCTCAATCAACATGGTGAGAGCATGTCTAAAATTTGATTCAGCAACTATGAAAGTCCTGAATTGAGGACCATGCATGAACCTAAAAATCCTTCCTAAAGTTCATGCAGCTGAAGTTTTAACATGACTGTTTTCATCTTTTAGCATGAAACCTAAATCAACATCAACAAAGACAGCAAGTTTTTTCAGGTGATGGACCTTCCAGATTAGAACCAAAGGCATAAGTTGTAGCATCAAGAATTGAATTCTTGTTCTTCAATAGCTCTGCTCAGTTCTGCACACGCATCACATAACCTATTCTTGCACCGGCCACTGCTATCTATTCCCAGTGCTTATCGCAGTGATTGTCACAGTCAATAATCACTGCCCACTATTTTTTTTTTATATTCACGGCAATCCTTTCCACGATTTCTGCACTTATCCACAAAAGCTACAGTTACCGATTACCTTCTGATATCTAATATTCATGGCGCTAATTTGATTTATGATATTCACGGCTGCAACACTTTACACTTTCTGCTACTTTCTAATTTATGATTTAGACACAAACACATCCACAAAATATGCACTTTCTTTTCTTCAATCTTCAAAAAACTAACAAGTATACTTACTGGAGTATGTTTCCAGGTATGAACAACTTCGGATGGTCGCTAAATCTCTGTAGAAGGCTATGATACCATGTTGTAATTCAGAAATGCATTAAAAGAGATTAAACACACAAAATGAGACTTATATTAAAGAGGAAAAACGAGGGTGTGAAGGAAGGGGCGGCCTCAATGGGTTACAAATGGTGTCCAGCAAAAAGTCCCATAAATATCAGCAAACTCCTTCCCAGCTGCTTTGTAGTTAGCAGCATTATCTGTAATCAATTGGACCACATTCTATAGCCCAACCTTCTGTATAATCTTATCAAATTCTTCTCATAGGATCTCTGCAGTGTGCCTCTCCTCTAACATGTCTAGAGATCTCAAAAACATGAGTCCTTTAGGACAATATACAAGAAAGTTTAGCAATGTCATTCCTCGCCTATCGGTCCATCCATCTGCCATAATAGTGCATCCTTTTTCCTTCTACGACTGTCTCAAAGTCGAATAGTATTATTGCACTTCAATGATGATCTGATCTAATATCTTCCCTCTCAACTTCTCATAACAGGGCATCTCGTATCCTGGACCAATGTTTGCAATTGCATCTGCCATTACTTGAAAATGAAAACTGTTTGCTACATTAAATGAAATGCATGTATCATAAAACCATCTTCCCACTGCAAAGTCTGCCTGATCATGCAGTTGTTCTGAAGCCATAGCAGCACGAATTCCTGGTTGAGCATCAGGTGTAGTGGAAGGAGGAAAGAACGAATGCATGCTATAAGAAGAAGTTCTTCCTCTACTCCTTGAACTTTCTCTTTTGCCACCTCCAAAGTCTTCAGCTGCAACCCTCTTTCCTCTAGTAGGTGCTCGTGAAATGCTACTACTAATCTCTGTTCTAGCATCTGAAAGCAAACTATCAATGAATCCAAATCCAGTGGCAGTAGCATCATCAGCTTCTTCATACATATGAAAATCATCCTTTTGTTGTATCCGTTCTTGTATGCTCTCAATCATCTGCAGGCATTGCCATTTAATACCTTCTGGCAAACTTCTAACTCTGCTTGTGCATGGAGCAACTTCTTTCCTGGTTCCTGCTATGTGGTGTTTCAACCTTAAAATTCCACCACTAACTACCTTTTCACAAAATAAACATTTGATTTTTAACCTTGAACCCTCCACTGGTATACCCCATTGCCATGCCGGATCATCAGACTTTGAATGAGAGTCTCTACCACCCCTTCCTGCCATCTCAATGGAGTACTTTAATTCAAACAAAAACCTGAAAATAAAAGCACTTCGTAAATCCCCCAATCTTGAAATAACACTCAAATAGAGTGTCTCCCACTTCATGAATGCAATAAAAATCGTATACACACACTTAATAACTTCATATTTTGTCATTCAAAAAAAATGAAATAACACAAAAAACAACAAATATAAAGAAAAAAAATGGAAAAAATATTAAAAATATACCAAAATCCGAGTTTGGAGGCTTGCACGGATACCGTAGGACACGATTTTGGAGCTTTGAACACTAAGGAGGTGAAAACCAGCTCTTAGGGAGCTTGAGGAACCCAAGAGGAGAGAGGAAACCCGCGCAAAATCACGGGTTTCGGTAGGCAGGGGACCCAAGGGTCCCAAGGCATATCGCACGATACAAGCGATACGTACCATACGATGCGATACTCTATCAATTGCGATACACCCCCCCGTATCGTATCGTGGTGGCCCACGATACTGATAACACTGGTACTTTGTATCACATTTGCGATATTATCTATGCACCGTATCGTGCGATAGGGCCCGTATCGCACGATACGATGCGATACTCTATCAATTACGATACACCCCCCCGTATCGTATCATGGTGGCCCACGATGCTGATAACACTGGTACTGTGTATCACATTTGCGATATTATCGTACCATATCGTACGATACGGATAACACTGTTCTTATCACAATGAATACCTAATGCTCCTCCCCATTTTAACCAACCAACATTAATTCTATGCGTAACATCTCCATCAATTCTTCCATCACTCTGAAAAACTGACCTTAGGTATTTAAAACTTTCCTTTTGGGGGATGCAATGTGTGCCAATTTTAATTTCTATGTCCTTTGAGGTAACCAAATGATCAAACTTACATTCCATATATTTTGTCTTTCTTCTACTAAGTCGAAGGCCTTTGCTTTCTAATGTTTCTCTCCATAATTCGAATTTTCTATTAACTTTTTCCTTAGACTCCTCCACTAACACAATGTCATCTGCAAATAACATACACCAAGGTACTTCATCTTGAATATGTTTTGTTAACTCATCAATCACCATTATAAATAAGTATGGGCTTAAAGTTGATCCTTGATGTAACCCAATATTAACTTCAAAGAAGTTTATCATTCCTTCATGAGTCCTCACACATGTTTTTGCACCATCATACATGTCTCTTATAAGGTTAATGTATGTCAATGGGATACCTCTTTTTTCCAAAGTTCTCCAAAGAACCTCCCTCGCTACCCTATCATAAGCTTTTTCTAGATCAATAAATATCATGTGAAGGTCTTTCTTTTTTGCTCTAAAATGTTCCATAAGACGTCTCAAAAGGTGAATCGCTTCAATAGTAGATCTACTTGGCATGAATCCAAATTGGTTCTCTGTTGTACTTGATACTTGTCTTAACCTACGTTCGATAATTCTTTCCCATAATTTCATAGTATGGCTCATTAACTTGATACCTCGATAATTCACACAATTTTGAATGTCTCCCTTGTTCTTATAGATGGGTATAAGTGTACTGCTCTCCATTCCTCGGGCATCTTTTGGTTTTTCCATATTTCATTAAATAGGCTTGTGAGCCAAGTAATTCCTATTTCTCCTAGTATTTTCCAAACTTCTATAGGAATATTATATGGTCCTACCGATTTACCACCTTTCATATGATTAAGAGCCCCTTTGACTTCATTCTTTTGAATACGTTGGTAGAAATTGTGGTTTATATGCTTTTCTGATTTGAACTCTCCTAAGCTAATACTAACATCTTTATTTTCAATAAAAAGCTTCTAAAAATAGTTTTTCCATCTATTTCTTATATCATCATTTACCACTAGAATTTTTTCATCCTCGTCTTTGATGCATCTAACATAATTAAGATCTTTAGTTTTCTTATCTCTAGCCCTAGCTATCCTAAAAAAATATCTCTTTCACCCTCTTTTGAGTTGAGTTTTTTATATAAATCCTCTCAAATTTTAGCTTTTGCTTCACTCACGGCATTTTTCGCTTCCTTCTTTGCTTTCATAAAAGCCTCTAAAGTTTCACTAGTTTTCGTAGCATAATGTAATTTGTAACATGCCCTCTTTGCCTTGATTTTATTTTGCACTACTTCACTCCACCACCAAGCTTCTTTTTGTGCCGGTACACCTCCCTTAGATACACCTAACACATCTTTCGCCACTTTCCTAATATGTATAGCCATATGGTTCTACATATCACAGGGTGTACCAACATAATTCCGAACATCTCCTTGAAGGACTTTCTGTTTAAATATATCTTCTTTCTCTCTTTTCAGGTTCCACCATTTAGTGCGAATGGCTCGATGCACTCTTTTCTTCTTTGTCCATTTTTTTATTTCTAAATCCATAACTAAAAGTCGATGTTGGGTGGTTAAGCTTTCACATGGAATTAATTGTAATCTTTACAACACGCTCTATCTTTTTTTCTAGAAATAAAGTAATCAATTTGTGTTTGTGATAAGCCACTCTTATAAGTAATTAAATGTTCATCTTGTTTTTTGAAGATTGTATTGACTATAAAGAGATCAAATGCCATAGCAAAATTTAAAATCTCCCTACCTTCCTCATTTATATCCCCAAAACCAAAGTTTCCATGAATCCCTTGATATGCTAATGCCTCTTTACCAACATGTCTATTGAAGTCTCTTCCCAAACAAATCATCTCCATTTGTGAAATCTTTCGAATCACCTTATCTAACTCTTCCCAAAAAGTTGTCTTTACACTATCTTCTAGTCCAACTTGGGGTGCGTAAGCACAAACTATATTCAAAACCTCTGCTCCTAACACTAATTTCAATGTCACGATTTGACCACCATATCGTTGTATGTCTACTACACTATCCTTTAAATCTTTATTTATGATAATACCAACTCCATTTCGATCCTCTTCCTTACCTGAGTACCATAATTTAAAACCTATATCCTCTATCTTCTTTGCTTTTTCTCCAAGACACAAACTTGTAAATATAAAATATGAATCTTTCTTCGAATCATAGTATCTACCACCTCCATTAGCTTACCGGATAATGTTCCGATATTCCAAGAACCAATACGAATCTTATTATCTAGGACTAGCTTTCTTACCCTCTACATCCGTACATATTCAAAACGTGGAGACCCTCTCTAAAAATTATTCACTACATTCGGGCGGCAATGTAGCGGGACTCTATTCGCGCGAAAATATAGTGGCCCTTGCTTACTTATTATTGCATTCGGGCTCTGCAACACGTCGCTAGGCGGGGACGCCCCAAAGCAATGTTCATAATTTTTGTAATCCATGTTATAAAACTCCGACGAAGTTTTACACTGGTTGTCGGAAGCCTAACACAACCCTCCTCCTTTATCCGGGCTTGGGACCGGCAATGCAAGGGTGATCCCTTACATGGGCGGAGTTAAAAGAAACCTCAGTTTTCATAAATTATTATTTACTAATAAAGTAATAATCAGTGTTGTCTGACGCGTATCGTATCGTGTATCGCTGGGCTCCACGATACGGGCGTATCGTATCGTATCGTATCGTATCGTATCGTACTTTAATATTAAAATAATGTAAAAATAATTAAAAATTAATAAAAAATCGAAAAAAATCGAAAAAAATCAAGAAAAAATCAGGAAAAATCTGATAATTGCTTTAAATTCATATAATGTAAGTTTAGTACAGATTGAGCATTCAACATTGAACAATTGCATCCAAATTTATATATTTTGAATCCAAAAAATAAAATACAGACATAGTTTACACTTTACAGTACACTACAGTTACATATAATGTTACATTTTACAAATTGTAATCAGGATCATCAACTAAATAATCTTCATCTTCTCCTTGTTGCAGATCCTCATCATCATCAGCCACGCCCACACCTTCTTCTTCAAAATCAAATTCTTCATCTCCATAATGTTGTTGCGCTCCTTCCAAATTAATCCAGGCAACGTCTTCTTCTGTTAGGAGGGCATTTTCTTCAGTGTCTTCCATAACCCAATCTTCTAATATATCAAAATTATCCAAACTTATTGGATCGAACTGACTTTCTTCTCTATTTACTTTTTTTAATTGCCTACGACACAAACAAAGATAAACAATTAGTAAGTAATATTAACAATTGAAAACTGAAGTTAAATAATATCGAATTGAAAATTTGAAAGTAATACAACATTACCTTTCACGAAGGCGCATGTTACAACGAATATAAACCAAATCATTAAGCCTTTTGTGTTCCAACCTGTTGCGCTTTTTTGTATGGATGTGTTCAAAAACACTCCAATTTCTTTCACAACCTGTTGCACTACAGGTTTGGCTTAAGACTCTAACTGCAAAATCTAAGGTTTGGACAATCACTTCCAAACCTATTCCACCAAACATCTGTAAAAAAAATATAAACATTAGAGACATAATAATCCACAGTAATGTAAGATGCAACTTAAATATGAAAATAAACAATGTACCTGGACGCATCGTAGAGCGGTTGCGAATTGCAACAGGCAAACCCATCAAGTGAAGAGCATTATCATATATCTCCATCTCTCGATGTATCGCATCTACTATGCTCTCATCAGGGACTAATCTGTCGATGCATTCAATGATTCCTCGATTAACCTCACCGTCCCTTTTGAAGGTTGCTGAGTACCTCAATGATGGGTTTAGATAGTAGGTTGCTGCATGAATAGGCTGATGCAATTGTTTATTCCATCTACTATCAATTATTTTCCACACGGGCACATAATCTCTTTTTTTTCCATTAAAGTTATTTCTGATTGCTTCTTTTGCCCTGTCCATGGATTCATAAAGGTAGCCCATAGATGGTTTCTCCTCGCTGTCAGCCAATCTCAAAACTTTCACTAAAGGACAAGTAATTTTCAATAATCTGATACATGCATTCCAAAATGAACTTCTAAAAACCGTTTCTGCAATCTCATTTAACTTTCTGTTCCTTCTGTTTTGTGGCAACTCTGCAAATTGTTGCCACTCATCTGAGGAGAACATTCTCTTTAAAGCTTGCTTCTGTCTCACAATACTCTGTACAGATAAGAAGTTTGTTGCAAACCGAGTTGCAGCTGTGCGAAGAAGCTCTGCACCTTCTGTGTATCTCCTCATCATATATAAAACAAATGCATGGTTTTAAATAAATTTTGTAATATCTTGGCAACACTCAGTTGCTGCCTTTATTTCATCCATCTCACCGATGTCCTCGAGGATGAGATCTAAACAATGGGCTGCACATGGTGTCCAGTAGAAAGTCCCATAAATATTAGCTAACTCCTTTCCGGCTGCTTTGTAGTTAGCTGCATTATCTGTAATCAATTGAACTACATTTTCTAGCCCAACCTCTTGTATAACCTTATCAAATTCCTCTCGTAGGATCTCTGCAGTGTGCCTCTCCTCTGACATATCTAGAGATCTCAAAAACATGAGTCCTTTAGGACAATATACAAGAAAGTTTAGCAATGTCCTTCCTCGCCTATCGGTCCATCCATCTGCCATGATAGTGCATCCTGTTTCCTTCCACGATTGTCTCAAAGTCGAACAGTATTGCTGCACTTCAATCACGGTCTGATCTAATATCTTCCCTCTCAACTTCTGATAAGAGGGCATCCTGTATCCTGGACCAATGTTAGCAATTGCATCTGCCATTGCTTGAAAATGAAAACTGTTTGCTGCATTAAATGGAATGCATGTATCATAAAACCATCTGCCCACTGCAAGGTCTGCTTGATCGTGCAGTTGTTCTGAAGCCATAGCAGCACGAATTCCTGGCTGAGCACCAGGTGTAGTGGAAGGAGGAAAGAACGAATGTATGCTAGAAGAAGAAGCTCTTCCTCTACTCCTTCCTGAACTTCCTCTTCTGCCACCTCCAAAGTCTTCAGATGCAACCCTCTTTCCTCTGCTAGGTGCTCGCGAACTGCTACTACCAATATCTGTTCTAGCATCTGAAGGCAAACTATCAGTGAATCCAACTCCAGTGGCAGTAGCATCATCAGCTTCTTCACACATCTGGAAATCATCCTTTTGTTGTCTCCTTTCCTGTATGCTCTCAATCATCTGCAAGCATTGCCATTTAATACCTTCTGGCACACTTCTAACTCTGCCTGTGCATGGAGCAACTTCTTTCCTGGTTCCTGCTAGGTGGTGTTTCAACCTTGAAATTCCACCACTAACCACCTTTTCACAAAATAAACATCTGATTTTTAACCTTAAACCCTCAACTGGTATACCCCACTGCCATGCCGGATCATCAGACTTTGAATGAGAGTCTCTACCACCCCTTCCTGCCATCTCAATGGAGTACTTTAATTCAAAAAAAAAACCTGAAAATAAAAGCACTTCGTAAATCCCCCAATCTTCAAATAACACTCAAATCGAGTGTCTCCCACTTCATGAATGCAATAAAAATCGTATACACACACTTAATAACTTCATATTTTGTCATTCAAAAAAAAAACCCGAAATAACACAAAAAACAATAAATATAAAGGAAAAAAAGGAAAAAAACATTAAAAATATACCTAAATCCGAGTTTGGAGGCTTGGACGGACACCGTAGGGCACGATTTTAGAGCTTTGAACACCAAGGAGGCGAAAACCGACTCTTAGGGAGCTTGAAGAACTCAAAAAGAGAGAGGAAACCCGCGAAAAATCGCGGGTTTCCCTCGGCCCGGGACCCTTTATAAGGTCCCAGGGCGTATCGCCCGTATCGTACGATACGGGCGATACGGTGCGATACGCCCGCACCTGCGATACGGGGGCCCGTATCGTATCGTGGTGGCCCACGATACGATACGGACAACACTGGTAATAATTGACAATCTTCTATGAAGTTCCCATGTAAGATAGCACTAAACTATGTCTATGCTTGAACTTTTAATTAAAATGTTTTAAGATAGAGTTTACGATGTGCCATAGCACTAAACTATGTCTAACCCTAGAACATTTAATTGGAAAATATTTAAGATAGTTTTGCTGGAAGTAGGTAGGAACTATGAGATAAAGTTAACAACAGAGGTCAGCAGCCGTAATAGTTGCTAGATTGTTATTAGAAGGTAAATTTGGTGCGTTTTGATCAGCAAACTTATGGAATGGCCTATAAACACCCCATTTCTTCATGGGTTATGATTATGGATGAAATTGAGTCACTGTCTCTTCCCCAAGTTATCTACCTTTCCTTTTCCTGAGGTCTTCTTCCTTTTCTTCACTGGGTCTTGTTTCTTTTTTCCCCAAAACCAGGAGAATCAGATAATACACCAGCCATTATTTAGTTTAATTTAGCTCAACCATTAAAATTTTACCCTTTAAAGGTGTTGGAGATCAGTATTGGCTAGGGACAAGGGCAATTGAGGTATCAAGAAACATAGGCAAGAATCAGAACTCTTTATGAATAAACCAAGAAAAGCTACAAGAGGTGAATTTCAGCATTACCAACATGAGCATAAGTCTTCAAAGAAAAAAAAGAAATACAAAGGACAACAAGAAACATAGTAATCAGCAACAGTGAGAACCAGAATTACATTTGTAATCTCAAATCTTCTTTTGCAACCATGGTGACATTGTCTCAGAAGATGTTTGCTTTTGCATAGATAGTATCACTACGAATGGGATAATAAGAATTTACGAACCCGAGCAACAATATTTTTGGCCACTGCATAAACAAGTTTAGAAGTACACAGGGCACTCATTCAACATTCATGCTATGCAACACATTATAACTTATTACCTAACATACGTCAGACAATAATTGAAAGAGAAGAGGCACAACCAGAGCAGTGTTTCATTCAATGTCAACAGGGGAAATGCATTATTTGAAGGCCAGAAAAAAGGATACCTATTAAATTTTCTTTGACCAATGTCTTCACTGGAAGTGGCAAATGTTCCAGCCAGAAAGTCAAAACATGAGCTAAATCCATGGCCTGGAAAGGAATAACTACTCAACCGTTAAGGAGAATCAAAAAGGTACCATTAAACATAAACATGGTATAACATTAAGAGCTGTCAACTGGTAAGTATCACATGTTGTCTGCATTCTCATACTAAAGTATGAGACACAAGCAGAGGAATTAGCAACTTGAGAACATATTTAACATGAAAGCATTATCATGACATATGAATCCAAGAACTTAAGAGGTTTTAATGCAAGCAAGAAACAAAATAAACAAAAAGGAAAGTTTCATAAAGAGGAGCCATCACCCCTTTAGGTGACAAAAATCTTCAGCAGAAAGGAGGTGCCTCTCTTTATTAGGATTAACTAAAAAGAATGACAAAAACACCTCAATGCTACAACCACAAAAAATATGTTGCTAAGGCTAGATCTATACAATATGGTACACAAGAACAGTTAATGACAAAAACACCTCAATGTTACAACTGCAAAAATATGTTGCTAAGGCTAGATATATACAATATGGTACACAAGTAAACAAAATGCAAACTATGCCCTTAAACAAATGTCACTAAATATTTATCTCACTCCATTATAATGACACAATACAGTTGGAACCATGGAGGCAGAGCCGCAGAAGTGCATGAGTATGAAATAATACAAGAACAAAATCAATCTGTAGGTTGTGATTTTGTAACCTATCATAAATATGCTACAAAGAACCAACTTATGGTGAAGAAATAGTGCCATGAAGGTACTGCCAAAACAAAAATGATAGTTTGCTTATCTCAACATAAAGATCTAGATGATAATGATTTTGCACACGCATCTCTTCGTCCAAGCAACCAGATAATCTGTGTTGCTATCAGCCATAGCCCAATATTAGCCATTATGTGATACCATGTTGCTTGTCACTTTATTAAGAAATTAAGGTATCTCCATATCTAGGAGACGACTGGTTATGAACTTTCTTGAACTGCTAAGAAAAGTATTTTTCCCGTACAGTAACTAATAGCATCACTCTAAATCTACTAAGTTAAGACTCAGGAGGTATAGGTTTACATTTGCAAGTTGATTCTCCTTATGTAAAGTGCAACCTAAGCACTCATATGACCTATTTGTCCGATGCTCAGTTACAATACCAACCTGGTTTTCTATTGCACCATTATCAAAGCAAAGTTAAATTACCCATTTTCGTGTATGGCTTCCAATATGATCAGGTGATCACAATGTCCACAAGGTATGGCTCTTAGCTTCCTAGACCATTATATTGAAAAATTGGAAATTGTGGAACTAATACATATTAAAAGAAGCTACCCTACATAAACCAGATCTTCTTGTTAGCAATTAGGCAAAAAGTGTTTCAATACTTCCTACGTGAAATGTCATGACGAGATGGAGAAATTTTAATTACTAGATACCCCCCCAAGAATGGATTGTTGAAGGTAAATGTATCTAGCTATTTGGCATATCAAACAAAAGATAGCAATGAGAAAGCAAATGTGTCTAGCTATTTGTTATATCAAACAAGGGATAGCAATAAGAACTACCTCTTTGTTGGTTGCTTCTTTGAAGGGGAAATTCATGATGGGCAGTGAAGCATGTGGCCCTTTATACTTAGGCAAAGCGGACCTGCTAGTTGACTGGTTATTGAAACTTCCTGAGATGAACTAGTTAGACACATCAAGGCCGCCCTTGAGGGCTGAAGTCATTATACTTTACTTGGCCAAGAACTACTCCTATCAACCTCAGTCCTAGCATCAAAAGGAATTCTATCATCATCATCACGACCACTACCAAGTCCAACATCCTCTTCCTCAAACATCCATATATCTTATTTTTCTTGTCTCTTCTCAACTATACTCTCAATCATCTATAAACATTGTCATTTAATGGCTCCTGACACTGTCCAGTGTGCTCGTGTATGGAACAACCTCTTTCCTAATCCCTGTAAGGTGATGTTTCAATCAAGAAACTCCACCACTAATCACCTTCTTACAAAAATTATATTTGATTTTCAATCTACTTTACTGAATTGAAGTATCACATTGTCATGCCATATCATCGAACCGAGATTGAGACCGCGTAGTGTCATCTTAATTTACTACTTAAATCTTAATAAACCTAAAAATAAAAGCACTTCATAAATCTCTAATCTCCACTTCATAAACTACAAAACAATCAAAGAGTATCTCCCCCCTTCATATATTATCACAAATTCATTAAAAAGATATCCCCCACACATCATATATTGTCATTCGAAAACAAATAAAATAAGTAAATAGAAAAAACAACAACAACAACAACTAAGCCTTTTCCCATACTAGACGGGGTCGGCTACATGGATCCTTTTCCCATACTAGACGGGGTCGGCTACATGGATTCTTTGTTTCCACAGATCCTTATTGTGTGCCATGTTAGCAGTTAACTCACAATAAGCTAGATCATTCTTTATTGTTTCTTTCCAACACTTTTGTGGTCGTCCTCTACCTCTTTTAATACTTTCCAAATTTAGTTTTTTTAACCTTCTTACAGGTTCTTCTTTTGATCTTCTTTCTATATGTCCAAACCATCTTAAACGATGTTCTCTCATTTTATCCTCTATTGGTGCCACTCCTAATTTGTTTCTAATAACCTCATTATGTATACGGTCTTTTCTTGTATGACCACTCATCCATCTTAACATCTTCATTTCTGTCACGGACATCTTTTGTACATGTTGATGATTAACTGCCCAACACTCAAAACCATAAAACATGGCAGGCCTAATTGCTGCTCTATAATATTTACCTTTTAACTTTAATGGTATTTTCTTATCATAAAGAATACCTGATGCTCCTCTCCATTTTAACCAACCAGCATTAATTCTATGTGTAACATCTTCGTCAATTCTTCCATCACTTTGAAAAATTGACCCTAGGTATTTAAAACTTTCCTTTTGGAGAATGCAATGTGTGCCAATTTTAATTTCTATGTCCTCTGAAGTAACCAAATGATCAAACTTACATTCTCGTCGTCAGAGGTCAGACCGTTAGAGATGCTTCACCCTATCCAAACGACACCGACGGAGTGCTCAAGGAGATGCTAGAGCACTCAAACAAAAGCCAAAAACTCGTTCTGTTTGGAGGGGGGAGGGTGTTATAACTTAGAAAATATATCGTGTGTATTGTACAATATGAGTGGTACAATATCACACGATACGATACATCCGGTACGATACGGGCAATATGATTAACACTTATGTCAAGAAGAGGTTCTCAATCTGAGGCCGATTTTGATGACCCAAGTAAGATAGTGGACTGAGTGAGATTATTTTTAATTCACAGTTAGCTGATTTATTTGTTTACATTATGAGTATAATTATTATTAGTTAATAGCAACTTAACCTAGCTTATATAGGTACTTGCAACTTTAGCAAGTTTGGCATATACTATTGTTTTGAATAAATGACAATGTTTTCTCCACTTATTTTGATTAAGAAGAATTGTTCCTGACTTTTCTTGATTTTTCTTGATTTTTCTTGTTTTTTTACTTTTTTATTTTAAAGTATTTTTGGGAAAACATTATGAAACATCCTAATATAGTACAATACGGCAGTATCATATCATGACAAGAAATGCTATGCGTTACAATACGCTACTCAAAACACACATTGATCTTATTCCACATGGGCAGTTATCTCTGAAAAATCCACATATTGTTTAATTATTTCTTCCAAGCACTACAACGATCTTCCTCTCCCTCCTTTTAAGTATTCACTATCTAGTCTCTTGTACCTTCATAACAAAGCTTCATTTGGTTTCTCTCTATATGTCCAAACCATCTCAAATGTGTTACTCTCATCTTCTATTAGTGCTACCCCAACTTTTTCTATGTTAACATCATTTAATGTATCATCTTTCATTGTGTAACCATAAATCCACCTCAACATTTTAATTGTTGCCACAAGCATCTTTTCCAAACATTGGTGATTGACCACTCAACACTCAATCAACGCTGCATAACAATGTGGCTCTAGCTACTATTGTAATATTTACCTTTTAGTATTATTTTTCTTCTTATTAAAAAACCACATGAGATACTTCCCCAATTTACACAACCTGCATTGATTTATCTATATTATCTTCATAAATATTTCATGCTTTAGCAGAATGACCCTAAATACTTAAAATTTTCCTTTTGAGGGAGCAATCATTACCGACTAACTGACAAACTTACACTCCATATATTCTTGCTTAATTTACTAAGTTGGAAACTCTTTGTTTTGAATGTTTTCTCCACATTTCAAGTTTCTTGTTTAACTCCTTCCTTCGACTCATCTACCCAAGCAATATCGTCTATAATTAAAATACACCAAGACACTTTGTCTTGAATGTGCTTCATTAACTCATCCATAATCATAGTGAATAGGTACACACTTAATGTTGACTCATGATGTAATATAATATTAACAGTATTGTCTGATGCGTATCATATCGCGTATCGATGGGCTCCACAATATGGGCGTATCGTATCGTACTTTAATATTAAAAATAGAAAAATATTTTAAAAATCAGGAAAAATAGTAAAAATAAAAATAAAAATCTGGAAAATTAGGAAAAATCTGGTAATTGCTTTGAATTCATATAATGCAAAGTTTAGTACATATTAATCATTCAACATTAAATAATTGCATCCAAATTTATATATTTTGAAGCAAAAAATGAAATACATTTACATTTTACATATTGTTAATTTGTATCAGTATCATTAACTAAATAATATTCATCTTCTCCTTGATGAATATTCAAAGTTTCTCATCACCTTCTACTTCAAAATCAAAATCATCATCTCCTTCATGATGTTGTTGCACTCCTTTCAAATTAACCCATGCAATGTCTTCTTTTTTCTTCATTATCTTCCATAATCCACTCATCTAATATATCAAAATTAACAAATTGCTATCTTTGTACATGTAGTTGTCATATTTGCTAATTTTCATATGTGAGCAAAACGATGAGTTCCATTTCTTTGATTATTGAGTCTATGACACCTCAGTGATATGATATTGTTACTTGATGATATCCCATTTTTCTCTTACTGGAGACTAGCTTTTTAACTAATGCTTGAGCTCCATTTCTCACTTCACAGACTGAGTTAAGCCTCACACACGTTGATCATGTTCAACTCAATGAAAGTCATGTAAGGTGATCCCTAAAATAGTGAAGTTGTGAAATGCCCACTCAATGAACCGAGACAACCAAATTGTTCTTCATTATTTGCGATTTCATGAAATTAGAAACTGGTAGCAAAAATATACCTAAAAGTTGGCAACAGAAAGGGAAATTGTCTCAATTTTCATTTGTTCATAAATTATTCTTATTCAATAAATTTCTTATAAACTAACCCGAATTTACATGTTACATACACAGCTTGTAATCGCAAACAAGCATATTGGAGGATGCCTTGGAGAGAAGTAAAGAGAGGCGAAGAGAGGCCAAAAATCTACAATAAAAATTAAAAAAAAAATTACAAAAAAAGAAATTGGGCGTATCGCTCGTATAGTATCGTGGCCACAATGCGATACGGATAATACTGATATGAACTCCGAATAAATCAATAACCCCTTCATATGTTTTCTACTAATCTATGTATCCTTTATAAGTTTGATGTATGTTAGGGGTTTCTTCTTTTTATTACCTTCATCGATCATAAATTAGTAATTGCATCCAATCTCCAAAAAAGTCTTGATTGATCCATATCCTTCTTGAAAGTTCTCCAATGAATACATCCTAGTACCCTATTATAGACATTGTTCAAGCTTTTCTTCTTAGCACTAAAATGTTCCATTAAACGTCTCGACAAATGAATAGCCTCAATAGATCTCCCTAGAATGAACTGGTGTTGATTTTTTGACGTACTAGATACTTGTCTCATACTTCTTTTAGTAACTCAATTGTAGCTTCATTGTATGCCATTAACTTTATGCTCTAACAATTTGCAGAATATTGAAAATCCCCCTTGTCCTTGTACATGAGTACCACTATACTCTTCCTCCACTCCTTGGGAGTACTTTTGCCCATTCAAGTAACATTAGAAAATCTTATAAACCCTTGAGACCCCAAAATTTTTCATACTTAAATAGAAATGTCATTTGGTCCTGTAGCTTTACAAGATTTCACAAGTTCAAAAGCCTCTTTACTTCATTCCTCTCAATGTGTCGGTAGAAATCACAATATATACATAATTGATGATCCTAAGTTGTTTAGCTCTCCCAGATTGATATTAGTAACTATCCTCTCATTAAAAAGTTCATGCAAATTACTACTTAATATCCTCCCTTCATACAAGAACCCTCTCATCCTTATCTATGAGACATTAAACATAAATAAGGTCAGTTTTTTATTTCTCTAGCCTTAGTTATCTGAAAATAGCTCTTTTAGCTTATTTTGACTCAAGCTTCTTACATAGATCCTCCCAAGCTTTGGCCTTTATTTCATTTACTGTTTCTTTTGATTCTTTCTTCACCTTCTTATAATGCTTGAAAGTCTCAGTAGTTTCTCTTTGTATTAAATTTGTAAGTTTGTAACATACTTTTTTTGTCTTGATTTTTTCTTGAACTCCTTCATTCCACACCACCAGGCTTCTTATGTTGTGCTATACCTTCCTTCTCTTTTGTTACTCTTGTAATATTCATTGTCATACTATTCCATATTTTAGAAGAGCTGCCTACAAAATGCCATGCATCATCTTAATCATTTTTTATATTCCATGATTTGGTGCAGCTACCTCCATAAACTCTTCTCCTCTTGGCCTTTTTTATATATAAATCCATAAGGGTCGATGTTGAGTAGTTAAGCTTTCTCCAATGATGACCTTGCAATCTTTACAATACAGTCTATCTCTTATCTTCCTGGCAAAATAGTCAATTTATGTCTTAGACAAACCATTCTTATAAGGAATGAGATGCTCCTTTTGTTTCTTGGTAAATTGTTTGTTATAAAAAGATTGATGTTATAGCAAAATTAAGAATTTCTTTGTGCTCTCCAAAACCATAGTTTCTATGAACACCTTCATATCCTAATGCATCTTTACCTTTCCAGTTAAATTGCTTTCTAAACAAATCATTTCTCTTCATGAGATTCCTTGAATCACATTATCCAACTATTCTTAAAAATACCTTTTTATGCCTTCTTCCAGTCCTACCTAAGGTATATTTGAAATTTCTGGTGCTAAAACTACCAACATAACCTGATCTCTGTGCCGCTTTATCTCTACTATATTGTCTTTTAAATCCTTGTGAATAACAATACCAACTCCATTTCAAGCCTTGTCTTTACCTCAATACCATAATTTAAGACTCGTTTTCCCAATCTCTTTAGTTTTTTCACCAATTGATTTTGTATCTTATAAGCGTAGAATATGAATCTTTGTTCAGATCACAGTATCCACCACCTCTGTCAACTTACCAGTTAACATCTCAATGCTCCATATAACAATACGAATCTTATTAGAAAAGACTAGTTTCATCAACCCCCATGATCATCTATGTTGAAAAGGGCAAACACCTCCTACCCTTTTGGTTCATTGTATGAGTATTGATGTAGACAGACTAACTTCTTTACCCACACCATTCATGACACAGGAACCCTCGATGCAATTGGTGCACTACATCCAGGCAAAGATGTTGAGGCCCTTACTCTTCATTGCAACTCAGACATACATATAGATGAGACACCACAATAAAATTCTCAACTTGACAAAGTTTTACATAGGCTGTCAAAAGCCTAGCGATCCGGGCTTGGGACCAACAGAGGATGCTAGAAGATGTACAATTAATAAAAAACAGCTATATGAGTTGCTTCTGTGCAGAAGTCTAACAGAGCACCTGACTGGTCTCAAGAATATTTCTACTCTTATGCTCAACGCACCACCTTGCTGTGATGCTAGACATCTTGCTGTGAAGTATAGAGGCAAGGTTTCTTATACAAAACTCCTTTTTCTGGTAGGAACGCTGGTAGTTGGTCCTAATATACTCCACCTCAACATGACTCGAACAAGTTATAAAGTGGTTCCTGACCATAGAACAAAATTGCTTGTGCATGTCACATATTTCATTATCCTTCTTCATACAATAATAAATGAGACCAACTCAACATGGGAATGAAAGGAAGAGTTTCATATAACTGGCAAATTTTCCATCAAAAAGAGGAGCATTATGTAATTTGTAAAATATGAACGTGAAACAGATAATCCAACATTCAAACTTTTGATAAATACACTGCATAGTTAAAGTACTTACAGTTGCCATCTCAAAGGTAGAGTTTGCTTGTGACAATGCAGTGCTAGCAACTTCTAAAGTATTTCCAAGCAAGCAAGCGTAACTTGGATACTCCTTGGAAGTACCAGTCGGAAGTGCACTCATACCAAGAGGCAAAAAAGATGCCATTTGCCGAACATAGCTTCTGACAAGACCCTCAGCTGTGAAAACCTGGAAAACATGTAATCTTACTATTATAGAGCTTTCAAGATTAAACAACGGAAGATAGTCTGAGCCAAGACCTTGAGCTGCAAAGCCCTGGAAAACCATGTAGGCTTACTATTATACAAATTTCATCACTAAACAACAACAAGGCTGACTAACAAACAGTCACAGACAAAGGTAGGCACAAATTTTCAATTTATCGCAGCAGACAAAATGTGTCGGAAAGAAACAATAAAAAATGATCTAGCTTAGTGTGAGTTAACTGCTAACATGTTACATGATAGGGCTATGTGGAAACAAAGAATCCATGTAGCCGACCCCGTCTAGTATGGGAAAAGGCTTAGTTATTGTTGTTGTTGTTTGTATCGCAGCAGACAAAATGCAAATGCATGGTAGCCTTGAGAGTTACAGGCCTTATCTGCTCATCCTTTTGATAAATGAAATACAATGTCATATTTGCCTGAATCTTAAATGATTAGTGAAATGCAACAACAAGTTCAAAAATCATAAGCGCCACACAACTATATAATATGATTTTATAAAACTCATATAGCTTCATAAGAACTCCATTTCATAAGTTATTACTGGTTAAGAAAGCGCTAATTGATCAATATTTAATAAAAAGTAACAAAAGCTGCAAAATCAATAATTGATCAAATATTTTACCAGCCATACTATCAATTTTATGCAATTATTCCCCCAATGTGAGCTGTCACCCTAATTAATACCAAATTCTACATAATAGGTGAATTAGTCACTGAAACAGATATGGATGTCCATTTCAAAAAGATAAGCTCTTGTACCCTATCATGGAAAACCTAGCAGTTTTAGGCTTTTAGCATTCTTATATCAAATGAGAAAGAAAAGAGATGGACCTCATTATACAAAATGATCTAGAAAAATGAGGAGGAAGCAAGAGGAAAAGAAAAAGGTCAACATCAGTTATCATAATCACTACTTTTGAGATTCCTCACCATTTTTCATTTTGAACATTAACCATGACAGTCGTTCTCTGTAAGCATGAGAATTTGCCATTTTGTGAATCCTAAGAGTTCCGATTTCAAAACATCAAATAGGCCATTCTTCCCACATGTCTATAAAGCAATAATTTCTGGGGTTCATGAAAAATTTCAGCATTTTTCTAGGATCTCTATCATTCACAAACTCATAGACAGGCGCTTGATCATAAATTGTAGTATGCAGCACTCTGTTATAGATTTTCAAACAACAGTCCAGGCTAAGCCTTCAGTTTCAGAAATAGTTATATCTGCCTTTATAAGAGGCACCAACTTATTTAGTACAAAAGATTTGAGAAGAAGAAAAGTTAACATTATTTATTCTTACTCGCTCTAAATACATCTAGACTGCTACAGTTAATCACAGTAAAATATGCAACAAAAAAGAATATGAAAAAGCACGACCATACCTTCTTAAAATGTGGAAAATGCTTCCAGAAAAAAGGAATTGTGAGAATTTGTGAAGGGAAACTCTTATAAGGAACAACTGGCGGGCAAGTGCATGGCAGTGCATCAACATGAGAAACAAGATTGTTAAGAACTCGCTCCAAGGATGAAGTTCTCCCACATGGGCTTCCACGAGAGGTGACTGTCTATAATAAGCACCACCAAACCCATTATTAGCAAATAGCAATTAACCATTGCAAGAGAAAGTATATACATGAGTCTTGAGCTCAATGCAAGAATACGCAATGTCAGATGTGTCAGCTAATAGCCGCTTAATAGTGTCAGGCTGTCAGCAAATAGGAATTACATGCATAGCCATGACAATATGAAAGAATATACCCGACCAATTTGCTAGACATGATGATTGTCAAGATGATGAAACACTTACATGCTGAAAAATTTGAAAGGCACTATCTCATATAAAGCTCAAATAGTTAACCATTGTATGCGCCATTCACCTAAATTTCAGTTGTCACCCTGTCTATCATAGAAGAACGGGACTTGCTTGGGTTGAGGTGAGTGACGAATCAGATATTGGCTAAAACAACCAGTAGGATTGCAGATAACTACCATGGTTATATTCTCTCCATGTTCAACCTTTTCTAAGGCATCAAGTAAACAGCCTTTCTATGAAGTGTTAAACCTCAAAAATAAATGGAAGATGCAAACATTAACAAAGAAAGCAAACAACAAATGAGTAAAACATGTAAACATAACTCCACTAACTACATGCGGAAAAAGATACAACAACAACAACAACTAAGCCTTTTCCCATACTAGACGGGGTCGGCTACATGGATTCTTTGTTTCCACATATCCCTATCTTGTGCCATGTTAGCAGTTAACTCCCAATAAGCTAGATCGTTCTTTATTGTTTCTTTCCAACACTTTTGTGGTCGTCCTCTACCTCTTTTAATACTTTCCAAATTTAGTTTTTCTAACCTTCTTACAGGTTCTTCTTTTGATCTTCTTTCTATATGTCCAAACCATCTTAAACGATGTTCTCTCATTTATTCCTCTATTGGTGCCACTCCTACTTTGTTTCTAATAACCTCATTATGTATACGGTCTTTTCTTGTATGACCACTCATCCATCTCAACATCTTCATTTCTGTCACAGACATCTTTTGTACATGTTGATGATTAACTGACCAACACTCCGAACCATAAAACATGGCAGGCCTAATTGCTGCACTATAATATTTACCTTTTAATTTTAATGGTATCCTCTTATCACAAAGAATACCTGATGCTCCTCTCCATTTTAACCAACCAGCATTAATTCTTTGCGTAACATCTCCATCAATTCTTCCATCACTCTGAAAAATTGACCATAGGTATTTAAAACTTTCCTTCTGAGGAATGCAATATGTGCCTATTTTAATTTCTATGTCCTTTGAAGTAACCAAATGATCAAGCTTACATTCCATATATTTTGTCTTTGTTCTACTAAGTCGGAGGCCTTTGCTTTCTAATGTTTCTCTCCATAGTTTCAATTTTCTATTAACTTTTTCCTTAGACTCCTCCACTAATACAATGTCATCTGCAAATAGCATACACCAAGGTACTTCATCTTCAATATGTTTTGTTAACTAATCCATCACCATTATAAATAAGTATGGGCTTAAAGTTGATCCTTGATGTAACCCAATATTAACTTCAAAGAAGTCTGTCGTTCCTTCATGAGTCCTCACACATGTTTTTGCACCATCATACATGTCTCTTATAAGGTTAATATATGTCAATGGGATACCTCTTTTTTCCAAAGTTCTCCAAAGGACCTCTCTCGGTACTCTATCATAAGCTTTTTCATGATCAATAAATATCATGTGAAGGTCTTTCTTTTTTGCTCTAAAATGTTCCATAAGAGTCTCAAAAGGTGAATCACTTCAATAGTAGATCTGCTTGGCATGAATCCAAATTGGTTCTCTGTTGTACTTGATACTTGTCTTAACCTACATTTGATAATTCTTTCCCACAATTTCATAGTATGGCTCATTAACTTGATACCCCGATAATTCGCACAATTCTGAATGTATCCCTTATTCTTATATATGGGTATAAGTGTACTCGCTCTCCATTCATTGGGCATCGTTTGAATTCTCCATATTTCATTAAATAGTCTTGTGAGCCAAGTGATTCCTGTTTCTCCTAAGATTTTCCAAACTTCTATAGGAATATTATCTGGTCCTACCGATTTACCACCCTTCATATGTTTAAGAGCCTCTTTGACTTCATTCTTTTGAATACGTCGGTAGAAATTGTGGTTTATATACTTTTCTGATTTGGCTAACTCTCCTAAGCTAATACTAACATCTTTATTTTCATTAAAAAGATTATAAAAATAGTTTTTCCATCTATTTCTTATATCATCATTTGCCACTAGAATTTTTTCATCCTCGTCTTTTATGCATCTAACATAATTAAGATCTTTAGTTTTCTTACTTCTAGCCCTAGCTATCCTAAAAATATCTCTTTCGCCCTCTTTTGAGTTGAGTTTTTTATATAAGTCCTCCCAAATCATGAACTCTGCATATTTACTCATTCTAGTTAATGAATGTAATATGTGTAAACTAAAAGTACCAACTCCTATAGGTTTGCAATAACAGAGTAGTTGTAAACTTCAGATATGCAACTCAGTGAAGTACAGAAAGCAACATCACAACATGTTAGAATGCATATTCGTAAGATATTCAAAATTATAGCACATATCATCCTTCATGTTTTCTTTAGATTTGTCATTGAGTACAGTTTGTAACTTAAGAATGGGATTTCAATCTATTGCTGTAAACCCTGATCGCATAAATATTGTATTTGCCCCCTCCCTAGGACATATACAACTATTCTGCAGAAAATGTGTGTAATTTTCTATCTTCAGCCTTCTCTCATCCATGTCTTTTGGCTGTTTAGCATGTTTGCTTGTGTGATATTAGAGCACAGATAATTAAGTATTTCACAAACCTAGATATTTTTATTCCATATTCCATCAATTCCTATCACTTCTTTGACCAACAAGTTATCCCTCTATCTTGGACCCCTTGCATCCTAGTTTTCAAAAGCAAAGGGGAAGGAAACACTGTAGGAACAAAGGAAAGAGAGGAAGACAACCAAGGCCTTCACATTCTGTTCTTGACCAGACATACCAATGACATAAAATTGGCTGGTCTCTCTCATTCTGTAAGATGAACTCCTAATCCTCAACCCCTACTTCTTTACGCCTATTTCCATGAATTCCAGGTCTTCCTGAAAAACTAACAGCTTCAAAAGCACTTATTTAAGAAGTATCAGATCACTCATTTTGTTGAGAGCAGCGGATGAATCAGACACTTAGATGTCTTGGATCCAGCTCCACCTACACTCACGGAGGCATGCAAAAATACGACTGCTGGGACCGATGTAGTCAATTTCACCATACAGTAATACTCTTGAAACTAATGACACTTTGGCTTCTGCTCTTCCCACAATGGATCCAGTTTACCACTTTTTGGCTTCACCAGGATAAGATGTCGGACTCACTTCTGATGGCTACTTAGGTTAAAAAAATTCTTCACACCAAAGGAAGTGACCTTTCACACCATGACATAGGTGGAAAGCCAATTGAAGATTTTAGAAGCAGATGTCATAGATTCTTGTATCAGCCTTTGGGGTTTGGTACCTGTTGACCAGGTGAACGATGAATATGTTTAGAAAAGGTAGCATTTGATTTGTCTTATTTATTGAATTTGATATAGAATTATTTGTCGTTTATAAGAGTTGGCTAATTATGGTGTTGTGTGATGTTGGCTTGTACTTGACTGAAGACCGATACACATGAAATATTTGGATTTGGGTGAGAACTTTCTCTTCTTGTGAGCGCAAGTTGCATTTGACTTGGATTCTTTGTTGGATTGTGTGCTTTGGGTCAAAAGCCACATTGAAAGGTTCAGCAAATCGTATTGACCTTATCAGTGTTTGACATGTATCATGATGTAAAGTTTGTAACTTACCATGGGAAATTCTGTCTTTTGTAAAACCATATTAAACGCTTGCTACCCTATGGGACATCCACAGCTATTATGCCAATAAAATATAATAACAAAAATACCAAGTGACAACACAAAAAATAAACATTTAAATGGTAAGAGAGCATTCAAGGTTGAGATCATTAAAGATACATACCAGCCCAGTCAGTAGAATATCCCTTAGCAAGCCAAATGCATTTTTTCCCAAAAGATATGCAACAACTTCACAAACCCAAGGAAGTTGGGGTTCTATCAAGCTTGCAACAGTCCCTAGTAGGATTACGGATGGCACACCAACCGAATTAGGTGATAGAAAAAGTTGATCCTTCAGTCCATTCCTATGAAGATGTGCAGAGGAAAGATAAATATGGTTTAGACATACCAGAAGATCATCACAGTTAACGGAAAAAGAAAAGAAAAAAAGCATTTACATATTGAAAAAGACTTGGCCTGCTTCCTCAGGCACTTCCAAACAGTATACAGTAAACAATATTTTGCTCAAGCGGCCTTTTATATACTGCCAGCAATCACATTTTCCCAAGGAGAAAAAGAAAAGACATCTCAAAGTTTTCCCATCTGTTCTATCTACTCAAGAAATTGAATTAAGAACTAAACCAAGCCTTTCATGATTCATCCTTTTGACTGGATCCAACCACCACCATCTGTGCATGGAGAAACGAAGGGCAAGAAGAAGGGAGAAGAAGGAAGAAGAAAGATGGAACTGATTATATCATGGAGTAGATCATTGCTACTTGGCAAACATACTTTACAAGAAGAAAGCGCAAAAAAGGACTTCTTTGAAAGTCATAATACTATTTGGTGAAGTCTGTGAAAGAGAAAACAAGTTGGACAGGGATAAAGTAAGCTGATCAGAAAAACATATATATGCCTGCCATATTCTTCACTGAATAGCAAAAGTTAAATTCAGAACTTTATCAGTCCATGAGTCAAATCAAGCCCAATGAAGACCTGCTCTTTGCTGGCAGCAGTTGTACATGTTGATCACATTATAGAAATCTGTGTCAGGCAGAACTTTCATGATCCTGAGGCCCTTTTAGGTAGACAAGAACTGTGGAGTCTGATCCTATTCAACAGCGATAGAGTGTTGTAGATCTTTGAAATGCAACTCCCTGGATTACTCCATTATCAAGGGTTGTCCTAATGATCAGCTTGCTGCTTGACAGTTTAGGTCATAGTACTGCAGACGTCCCACAAAATTCATTGTTACCAGTGACAACTTCTGATGGCTGGCCATCTTCATGTTAAATCAGTATTTTCCATCAGAACACACTGAAACATTGGCGTCTTTCATCTATGTGAGTTACTGAATGGTTCTCACTCTTGCTTGCTTCTTTAGTTTGGGCAACAGTGAACTACATGACAGATTCCAGCAACTACATGATTATCATTGTTCTCATTAGAGCATCTTTGAACCTGCATGCTGTGAATGAGCTTGCAGACAGAAAGAGGCATAAGTAATAAACCTAGACTCTTGTTACTTGTATGATCATCAGTAGTTCTGCTGATAATTTGGTTCTTGTCTCCAACAGTGTGCAACTTGATTGACCTTCTAGTCATTTATCCTGCAGAATCAATATAAAGATATGGCTAGTCACATGAATTGCTCCAGTTCGGAGCTACACTCCAAGAAACTAGATTGGGTTCCGCAGATTAAACCGATAATGCAACAAACCGAACCATGGTCTTCCTCTGAAGTAGAATGGTTCCAAACTCATCAACAAGTCTAGTGTGTTAGGGTGACCAAACTTTTCTCTTACGATGAGTTTTCTTAACAAGCATTTGGGATTTGAAACTGTAGATGATCATCCACTCCATTAGATATATCATGCATGCCATACATAAATTTCAATCAGAATAGGTTTGCATCACGGATATCTTGAACAAGTTTGAACCACCATTTCAAGAAAAAATCAAAAGAACTAAAGAAACTTTAAGCAATGGGGCTCACAAGTCAATGGAACCAAGATCAAGAATCAGCCATACAGTGTGGATATCCTTAAGGAGAGAGACCCCATTTTGCGAAACAATGGTCTTTCTACAACGATTTGGGACCTCTGCTAAAATTTTACTAAGTGTGAAACAGGAAGAAACCTCTGACACAATGCCACAAAACATAGCTGGTTCCAAGTTCCTCCTAACTAAAAATCCGGTTGTTTCCCCCTAACAATGCTAACACCTAACTTTTAGAAGTTAAATGTGCCACATTCTGCACCGTTTCAAGTCCCTGAAGATTGTGCAGTGACCAAGTTCCAGAGACTACCTCGCTAGACCTTGATGGTGGTGCTCCTCGACAAGCTCTTACGGACACAAACGGAACAGACGACAGACCCAAAAGAAATTAGTTTTCACATTGTGCATGCATCGTGAGCATGTATTCAATAGGTAGAAATCCCAATCCTTTAGGTACAGAGAGGGTGCAGGCTGCTCGTACACATGGCAAATTGATTGTACTAATAGAGGACAAACAGAATCATAATGGGCATAGAAAACAAGGTACCTGAAGTAATTATAGAAATCTTTTCCAATCAGCAACTTAGGACCAGGTGTTTGGCAAACGCTTAATGAGTGCGCTGTTAAACATGCCAACATGGTATTGCATAACCATAATGGCCTCTTTAACACCCCAATGTGGTTGATAACATCAGAGGTCATGCCAAAAGGAAATAAAGTGGCTATTACCCACCTCAACCTTAAATCTCTTTGAGAATTCATTGAAGGAAATAAGCAAATACTCCATATTTAAGATCCAGTCCTCTATCTACTAATAAGAATCCACCTTGTCGACCATTTGTTTCCTCTAAGTCAGACAAAGACAGTTTTGTCCTTGCTAAGGTTAGCCACAAGCAAATTTCCTACCAAATGATTAGGGATCCCTCTATTTGTGGAAGGCTAGATACATACTCACGTAACAAACTTGTCTCAAGAGTGAAGAAAAAGGAAATGTTATATCACAATTATCTTCTTTACCCCATGCAATTCGATTAGTCCTTATACAGTCAACCCTATCAGACACTCTTATGCATTGGCTTATATTATTTCAAATGCCTTTGCGCTTAAGCATGCAGTTTAATCTAGGTTTCCCCCATGCTGAGGTGTGCCCAATCTTAACTCTAAGGCACATAATATTTCTATTTCATCATAAATATCCTCCTTTTATTTATTTTATTTGATTTACCATATACTTAAGTTATTACATGTAAGAATATCCCATTTAAGTTCATACAAATAGGAAAATTTGAAATTTTATAAGCCACTACCTATTTATATGCTTGTGAACCCAATGAAGTTACTTGATTAAATCATTTTAAGGTACATTATTAAGATGTGGTATTAGTTTACCTTTACAGTATGGAAAAGAATTCATGAACTTCGAGAAAAAGCTAATTTATTTTCATGGTGTACCTTATCATACTTGGACAAATATATACATTTTTTACTTTTATGCTTAGATGTGAAATTCAAGCATAGAATTACACATAGAGTAAATGTTATCTTTATGATATTTAACTTGTTTCAACTTTTTAGAAGTTTTGCTTTTACAAAAAGGTCAACAAAACTTCGATATGCTACAGTATACAACAGTAAGTATTCAAAACTGGCCTTGAATAACTATAGTTTTGGTTGGGAGTTAGATATACTTACTACTTTTTATTTATATTTGACTCATATTCAGGAAATGTTGTTTTTAGTACAGACAAGATATTCAAGTACACTGGGAGATAACGGCAAACAGATTTTGACTAAGAACAGCAAAACTTTGTATATACAGCAGTTGGCACTTGGTAGATCGCCAAACATTGAATATGTCATGTTGATATACTTCCACCAAAGAGAAGCCTTTGATACTTACATTTAAGCCATGTCATCTAGATACCCTAAACAAGCAATGCATCCATTCCCAATGATGCCAGACACCAACGTGGATTCAACCTAGAAGGATTATTTCTGAACTTCAAACAACCCAACAACATAAAATAAGCTGGATACTGTGAGTCAAGAAATGGTCACTCTATGCATGCTCTATTGACCAACAAAATTATTAAAGGCATATCACATTCTAAAATATAGCCTTCCTTTTTGCATAGTATAGAGAACAATTTACAGGTTGCTCTGATTAAAACAAGTATGAACTAAATGAATAAAAAATTGATCTCTAGTACCATGGATCCAACACATCAAAACTAAAGGTTTGATATTTTATAAGTTAGATTTCCATATATAATATTGGCAATAATTTGTTCCAGTGGAGGACAACAATGAAAGTAAAGACCTTAGATTTAGTAGAACAAAGACAGAATATATGAAATGCAAGTTCTATCGATAGAAATTAAGATTGACACATATTGCATCCTACGTAAGGAAAATTTTAAGTACTTAGGTTCAGTTGTTCAGAGCGATGAGAAAATTGATGGAGATCTAGAATTAATGCAGGTTGGAAGGTCTGTTAAAATGGAGAGGTGCATCAGGTATTTTATGAAATACATGAAAGGTAAATACTACAATTTAACAATTAGGCCCACTATAATATACAGTTCTGAGTATTGGGTAATCATAAACATGTACAGAGGCAGAAATGGGTGCTGAGATTGATGTGTGGTCACACAAAAAAGGATTGTATACATAAGGAGGTTATCATAAACAAATTGGGAGTGGCACCACTAGATTACAAAATGAAGAAAATTTGTTTAAGATGGTTTGAACATGGGGAAAAGTGACTAGAGGAACCTCCGGTAAGAAGGCTTGAGAAACTAGATGGTAAAACTATTAAAAGAGGAAGACCACAAAAGTGTTGGAAGAAAAAATAAAGAATGATCCAGCTTATGTTGAGTTAACTATTAGCATGGCACAGGATCAAGTTCTAAGGAAACAAAATAACATGTAGCAGACCACATCTAGTATGGAAAAAGGCTTAGCTATTGTTGTTGTGGAGGACAGCACAGTGGGAAGGGCCTCTAGCTGCTACCATGCAGTCAGTGGTTTTGACTGTTGTGGTGCTATGCCCGTGCACAAGCAATGCCAAGAACAAACCGGAGAACAAGGATTCTGAACTTGCAGTTCTATACTAGGTTGTTTGAGCACCTGAGAAGGTGGTCTTTATGAGATAAATTTAAAAAGAACGGAATTATTCATAGAATAGTGAATTTTTCAATGACAACCTCTAGTACCAATGAATCCATTGTACTCCATTGTTGAAAACCTTCACAATTTTGAGTTTGACTACATTAGTTTTGCAATGTGCATATCATTCACTTTTTACTATGCAATCAACATTAGATTCCCTCTGTCTCCCACCCACTCATGCACACAGTTGAGAATATTTCCAGGTACTTATTCTTTCAAAGCTTGGTTTAAACGATACTTTGTACCATCTTCAACACTTGCTGTGAGGGCTACAGCCATGTATTTTGAATTTGTCAAAGCTCAATGTGCCTAATACTCTTTTCACATGTCAAAGACCACACAATGTTCACGTCAGCACACTAACTTCAGGTCAAAAAAAGATTATTTCAAAAAGTTTTAGCTACCAAAATGTCCAAGCAGAAATCGGTTGATGGCCACTTTACCTAGAGTTCAGAACAAAAATATGATGTATCCAACTAAACCGGTTCCCATGCTATGTGTTCCCTTCATTCGTTTTCTTTATCGTTCGTAAATTTAAAAGGGTTGGTGATTATTTGAAAGAAAGACACCCAATTCACAATCAGTTTATAAGCCATGGTTGACGCTGCTCCAATTTAACAGAGGTTGGTTTTTGACCTAAATTCTGCTTCTGGAGCATTAATTCCACTTGTGTCATCATTTCTGATAAACTGGTAGACAAAGATTCACAAGTTCAATAGATATTTAGCAAAGCAGAACACTAAAACAAACTTCTAACAGAAATATCGTTCAATGCATTATGAATACAAGAACGGTCTAATCATACTCACCTATTTTGATGGACAGCCTGGATGCAAGCAAAAGCAAATCGTTTTACTCTATTCTCAACAGTAAAACATTTTGTTGGAAGATCACAAAAGCCAAAGAGAACCGTAATATTCCCTGTCAATTACAGAACCTTTGTTAGAGATAAAAAGCTTCATTATTAACTCAAAATGAGATCAGAGTATGGAACTGGAGACAAAACTCACAAAAGCTCTTCAAAATCAAAGCCCACAGATGGACATCCAGGAAACCAGAAAAACCTAACACTTGTTTCACATGTTATGGTAAATAATGCAGTACAATAATGTTAGCTCTAGGCCATTTCATTGATCAAATTAGATTAACATTCAGGAAACCTTTAAAAGCTAGTATAGCATGGAAGAACCGTAATGAGGATGTATGCATATGCAAATTGCCTAAAATGGAACTTTGTCTGCATGTCATAAAACTGATAATTATATGACAAGAAATGATAAGTATGTGCACAGGTTTGGAAGCAAATACAAAGAAATATATACAACCAGAGTCATAAAATACATAAGCCAGCCTCTGGGGAAAAACAAACCATTAGATATAAAAGTCATTAGTCAGTTTTAGATATCTCATTTAGACTTTGCTCGGGAACTGGTAGCAGAAATGGTCCCAGCACATCTGGATAATCCTCGAGTGTCAGAAACTGTCAGAGAGCTAGGTTGACACTCCAGCTCAAATCTCAGTTCTCAAATCAATCATTCATGGGAGGTGATGTCATAACTAGTATTTGCAAGTAAACAACAGAAACATTAAGATAACCTTCAATGATCAGACATCCAAATAATGTAAATTCAAAGCTAACTGAGTCTCAAGGCATTCATGTTGCAAGCCCAATATTCATGAGGAATCCATCATTTGAACAAATGTCATGTCATGCGAACGAAACAATACAAAGTCTCTTCCACCAGCAGAAAAGACAAGAATGAAAAAACAAACAATCATAAAGTTTATTCCCTTGCTAGACAGCAATTACGAAAGACAGTGTGCTAGAGATGCAGCTGCATATTACAAATTCTCTATAAGTCTATAAAAAGTCCATTCCAAATACTCAGACGTGAGGGAGAATGAAGACAAAGGTTCATCATCACACTCATTTCTTTCACAACTGCAAACAAGGCTGCTAGACATACAAGAAGTGATGAAACATTACCAAAGACTGTTGCAAATCTTTGTTCTATCATATAGAAGATAGTCTAGTTTAAGAGGCTCAAGATCAATACTTAAGGTGCTGCAAAGGTGTAACTATATTTAGTTTAGTTGTACTCCTAACTTGCCATGAATGGCTAAGCTTTATCATAACGATTCTGCGGCATTCTATGCTTTATTGCTTCGTATAAATTTCTTATATGATGTGTAGGTTTTTGTAGCTATTTAAAGAACCGCTTACTTCACATTATCAGGTCATTTCACAAAATTATGTTATAATTTTCACCTTTTGTGAACATTTATTGAACTCTTCTATTAAAAGAGAGCAATATGATATGCCAAGTTGCCAACTACCTTACTTTGTGCCGAACTGGTCTCTCGTGTCATACGTACCAATATATATTCTTAAGCATATGGTTTTCCTTTTCATGCTTTTTACTTTAAAAGTCTTCTAAGTGTTTTTCTTTAATTTAAAAAGAACAACAACTAATCCTTTTCCCATATTAGATGGGTCGGCTACATGGATTTTCTTGTTTCTATAGAACTCGATCATGTGTCATACTAACATTTAACTCAACATAAGCTAGATCATTCTTTATTATTCCCTTACCACTACTACTTTCTCTTTCTCTTTTAACATTTTCACAACCTAATTTCTCGTACCTTCTTACTGAAACTTCCTTTTGTTATCTTTCCACGTGACCAAACAAGTGTTATTCGTGTCATATCATGTATTGTTTTGGTCCATGATAATATATCACACCGTACATTTTTAATACTAAAAATTTTAAAAAAATCAAAAAAATCACAATAATTCTAACCAATTCATATAATTCATAAGTTGAGTAAATATTCATCAATCACCATTCAATTTTCAATGCATAAGCATTTAAGCATTACATCCTTAGCAAAATTACAACTTTCATAATTAAAAAAAATGAATAAACGAATTACATATTGTAATCAGGATCAACTAAATAATCTTAATCTTCTCCTCCTTGTTCAAGATCGTCACCACCTTTAGGTTCAAAATCAAAATCATCATCCCTTTGATGATATTATTGCGCTCCTTCCAAATTAATCATTCAATGTCATCTTCAATTAGAAGTGTATTTGCTTCATTATTTTTCATAATACACTCCTCTAAGATATCAAAATTGTCCAGACTTATTTGATCAAAATTGGTTCTCCCTATTTAATTTTTTTTAATTACATGCAAAAATTATGAGTAAATAACATTGTCATTAACAATTAATAAATCTAAAAAGTTCAAGAATAACATTAATAATTAAATAAACTGAAACGTTGAATTCAATACTTAAATAATAATTAATATTTTATTACCTTTGTCAGAGCTGCATATTACAATGGACAAAAACTAGGTCATTGAGCCGCTTATATTCCAACCTATAAAGACATTATAGGTTTGACTCAAAACTCTTATTGCAAAATCTCTCAAGTTTGAGCAATCACTTCCAAACATATTTCGCTGAGCATCTAATAGAAATAGACAAATATAAATATTTATTATATAATAAATATAAAATTTAAGAAACTTAAAAGATAAATGGTTCATATATTTACCTAGGCAAATATTAGTATGGTTGTGAATGGCTACAGGCAAGTCCATTAAGTGAAGAGCATTATCGTAGATCTTCATCTCTCATATGTATAGCATCTGTTCTACCCTCGTCAGGAACCAATTTGTCTATACAATCAAGGATACCTCGATTAACCTCATCGTCCCTTTTAAAGTTTGCAAAATACTTAAATGTTGGATTTAGGTAGTAAACTATTACATGAATAGGTTTATGAAAGTGTTTATTCTATTTATTATCGATAATCATCAACACGGGCACATTATCTCTCTTTTTTTCATTAAAATAACTTATAATAGCATCTTTAGCTTTATTCATGGCTTAATAAAGATTATAGATGGCTTCTCATCGTTGTCAACCACTCTCAAAACTTTAACTAAAGGACATGCTATCCTTAATACTAATAGAGTCTAACATAGAAGTTTCAAAATGTACTCCTAAAGACCGTCTTTAAAATCTCATTCTGTTTTATATTCCTTCTATTTTGAAGCAAGTCTACAAACTACTATCACTCATATGAGGAAGACATTCTCGTTAAGGCTTATTTTTATTTAACAATGCTCTGTACTGACATAAAATTAGTTACAAACTGAGTAGCAATTATACGAAGGAGTTTTGCACCATTTGTATATATCATCATTCATAATACAAAGGCATGATTATAAATAACATCTCTCTTTCTTTCATTAAAATAGCTTATAATAACATCTTTAGCTTTATCCATGACTTAATAAAGATACCTCACAGATGGCTTCTCCTTGTTCTCAACCAATCTCAAAACTTTAACTAAAAGATATGTGATCCTAAATAGTCTAGCATAAGAGTTCCAAAATATACTCCTAAAGACCGCCTTTAAAATCTCATTCAATTTTATATTCCTTCTATTTTGAGGCAAGTCTATAAAATGCTACCACTCATATGAGGAAAACATTTTCTTTAAAGTTTGCTTTTGTTTAACAATGCTCTTTACTAATAAAAAAATTAGTTACAAATTAATCCATGCAATGTCCTCTTCAGTTAAGAGTGCATTTTCTTTATTATCTTTCATATTGTACTCCTCTAATATATCAAAATTATTCAAACTTATTGGATCAAATTGGTTTTCCTTCTCTATTTAACTTTTTTAATTGCCTACAAGAAAGAAAGATAAGTAACTACCAAATAACATTAATAATTGAAGTCAAACAAAATATTGAATTGAATCTTTAAGCATTAACTAATAAAAGATCACCTCTATCGAAGCCGCATGTTACAACGAATGAAAACTAAGTCATTGAGCCGCTTATGTTACAACCTGCTGTGCTTTTTTGTGTGATTGTGTTCAAAGACACTCCAATTCCTTTTACAACCTGTTATACTAGAGGTTTGACTCACAACTCTTAGTGCAAAATTTGTAAGGTTTAAGCAATCACTTTCAAACCTATTTCACCAAACATCTGTAGAAAAAACAAACATCAAAGACAGAATCTACAATAAATATAAGATTTAAGAAACTTAAAAACGAAGATAAACAGTTTACATAAGCGCATATTAGTGTGGTTACGAATTGCTACAAGCAAACCCATTAAGTGAACGGCATTATCATATATCTCCATCTCTCGATGTATAGCATATGCTCTACTCTCATCAAGGACTACTATCTATACAATCAACGATGGCTCGATTAACCTCTAAGTCCCTTTTAAAGCTGGTTCAGTACCTGAATGTTGGGTTTAGGTAATATGTTGTTGCATGAATAGGCTGATACAATTGTTTGTTCCATCTATTATCTATAATGTTCCACACGAACACATAATTTCTTTTCTTTCATTTAAATTATTTTTAATGGCTTCTTTTGTCCTATCCATGGCTTCATAAAGATAGCCCATAGATGGTTTCTCCTTGCTATCAGTCAATCTCAAAACCTTCACTAAAGGACATGTAATCATCAATAGTCTAACACATGCATTCCAAAATATACTCCTGAAAACTGTTTCTGAAATCTCATTTTACTTTTTGTTTCTTTTATTTTGAGGCAACTCTTCAAATTGTTCACTCATATAAGAAGAGTATTCTCTTCAAGGCTTGCTTTTATCTTCTAATGCTCTATACAGATAAGAAATTAGTTGCAAACCAAGTTACAGTTGTAGAAAAGAGTTTTGCACCATATGTATATCTCCTCATCATACATAATACAAAGACATGGTTGTAGTCTTGTAGATAAATTTGATGATATTTTGGCAACACTCAGTTGTTGCCTTTATCTCATCCATCTCACCAATATCATCAACGATGAGATCTAAACAATGTGTTGTACATGTGTCCAATAGAAAGTCCCATAGGTATCTACTAACTCCTTCCCAACTGCTTTATAGTTAAATTCGTTATCGGTAATGAATTGGACTACATTCTCTAGCCCAACCTCGGATGTCACCTTATTAAACTTGCCTTAGAATTTATGTAGTATGACTCTCCTCTGACATGTCTAGAGATCTCAAAAACATAAGTCCTTTATGACAGTAGAAAAGAAAGTTTAACAAAGTCCTTCCTCTCCTATCTATCCATATGTCTGTTATGATAGTGTATTTTTTCTCCTTTCGTGACTCGCTCAAAGTCGAACAATATTCTTACACTTCAATGACAATCTTATCTAATACCTTTTTTCTCAACTTCTGATAACAGAGCATCTTATAACTTGGAATAATATTAGCAATTACATCTACCATTTATTGAAAATTAAAATTGTTTGCTGCATTAAATGGAATGCATGCATTATAAAACCATCTTCCCACTGCAAGGTCTACCTACTTATGCAGTTGTTCTAAAGTCATAAAACAATATGAATTCCAGGTTGAGCATCATGTATAGTACTAGGAGGAAAAAATGATTGTATGCCAGAAGAAGCTCTTCATCTATTCCTTCCTCTTCTACCACTTCCACTTACAAAATCTCCAACTACCCTCTTTTCCCTGATTGATGGTCGAGAACTACTACTATAAGCCTATGTTCTATCATTAGAATGAATACTATCACTCCATCCAATAGCATCATCATCCTCTTCCTCAAACATCTCTAAATCATCTTTTTGTTGTCTCCTCTTATGTATGCTCTAAATCATCTGCGGATATTGTCATTTAATGGCTTCTGACAATTTTCTAACTCTGCATGTTCAATGAGCAACTTCTTTCCTATTCCCTACTATGTTATATTTCAATCGTGAAATTTCACCACTAACCACCTTCTCAATAAAAAAACATTTTATCTTTAATTTATTTCTCTCAACTATTATACCCCACATGTCGGATCATTATACCGATATTGAGAGTCCCTACCACCCCTTCCTCTCATCTCAATTGAACACTTCGATTCAATCAAAAACTTGAAAATAAAAACACTTCATAAATCCTCAATCTTAGCATACACTCAAATAAAGTGTCTCCCACTTTACGAATGCAATAAAAATCATATTCACGCACTTCATAACTTTATATTTTGTCATTCAGAAAAATGTAAATGACACCAAAAAACAACAAATACAAAGAAAAAATTTGAAAAACGCAAAAAATATACCACAATCTGGGTTGCGAGCCTTACACGAACACCATAGAGCACTTTTTTTTTGGAGTCTTCAACACCAAGGAGGGGGGAGAGCTATCTGAGCGAGCCTTGGGAAGCGGTGAATAGAAGCCAAAAACCCACAAAAATGTGGGTTTCTATTCGGCTAAGGAAGGATCCATCGTCGTATCGCACGATACAGCATGATACATAACACTCTACGAAACATAGTGTTATATCGTATCGTAGCGTTCACAATACGATATGTATCGCACTGTATCGTACGATACGGTGTGATACAGATAACAATGATACTGAGGCATGATTATAAATAAATTTTTTAATATCTTGAGTCCTTGACAACACTTAGCTACTACCTTTACCTCATCCATCTCCCCAATAATCTCAAGGATAAGATCTAGATAATTGGTTGCATATGGCATCCAATAAAAAGTCTCGTAAATATTAGTTAACTCATTTGCAGTTGCTTTAGAGTTACTTGCATTATTTGTAATTAATTGGACTACATTTTCATGCCCAACCTCTAATATCACCTTAACAAATTCTTGCCTCAGAACCTTTATAATATGATGCCCATGTGACATGTCTAATGATCTCAAAAACATTTATCCTTTAGGATAATAGATAAAGAAGTTTAACAAAGTCCTACATCACCAATCTGTCCTTCTATCTGTCATGATAGTGCATTTTGTCTCCTTTCATATCTCTATCAAAGTCGAACAATACTCTTGGACTTAAGGTACTTGACTTATCCAATAGTTTTCCTCTTAACTTTTGATAAGATGACATCTTATACTTTGGATCAATGTTAGCAATGGTATCTATCATTTCTTGAAAATGAAAAGAATTTGTTGCATTAAATGGAATACATGCATCATAAAATATCTCCCACTACAAGGTTTGCTTGCTCATGCAATTGTTTTGAAGTCATAACAACACAAATTTCATATTGAGTATCGGGTGTAGTACTAAGAGGAAAAAATGAATGTATGCCATAATAAGAACTTCCTCTAGCCCTTCCTCTTCTACCACTTGCAATATTTTCATAACCCTCTTCCCCATGGTTGGTTGAGAACTATTATTACCAATCTTTGTCCTAGCATTAGAAAGGATGTTATCATCACCAGTGTTGTCCGACGCGTATCGTATCGCGTATCGCTGGGCTCCACGATACGGGCGTATCGTATCGTATCGTACTTTAATATTAAAAAACTATAAAAATTATTTAAAAAATCAATAAAATTAGTAAAAATCGGAAAAAAAAATCAAGAAAATTCTGGAAAATTTTGAAAAAATCTGGTAATTGCTTTAAATTCATATAATGCAAAGTTTAGCACAAATTGAACATTTAATATTGAACAATTGCATCCAAAATTATATATTTTGAATCAAAAAATGAAATACATTTATATTTTACATATTGTAAATTTGTATCAGGATCATTAACTAAATAATCTTCATCTTCTCCTTGATGATGTTGTTGTACTTCAAATTAATTCATGCAATGTCTTCTTCAGTTAGGACTTAGGAGTGCATTTTCTTCGTTATCTTCCATAATTCACTCATGTAATATATCAAAATTAACAAACTGCTATCTTTGTACATGTAGTTGTCATATTTGCTAATTTTCATATGTGAGCAAAACAAAGAGCTCCATTTCTTTGATTATTGAGTCTATGACACCTTAATGATGTTATATTATTACTTGATAATGTCCCCTTTTTCTCTTATTGGAGACTAGCTTTTTAACTAATGCATGAGCTTCATTTCTCACTTCACAGACTGAGTTAAGCCTCACACACATTGATCATGTTCAACTCAATGGAATTCATGTAACGTGAACCTTAAAATAGTGAAGTTGTGAAATCCCTACTCAATGAACCGAGAGAACTAAATGTTTTTAATTGTTTACGATCTTATGAAATTAGAAACTGTTAGCAAAAATATACCTAAAAGTTGTAACAGAAAGGGAAATGATTTTGTCATAATTTTTTTTTTATACATTATTTTTATTAAATAAATGAAATTATAAACCCAAATTATAAGCATATTGGAGGATGCCTTTAAGGGAAGTGAAGAGAGGGAAAGAGAGGGCAGAAACATGCAAAAAAATTTTGAAAAAAAAAATTTGAAAAAAAAAATTTGAAAAAAAAAATTTTGAAAAAAAAAAATTTTGGGCGTATCGCCCATATCGTACGATACGGGCCGTATCGTACGATATGGCACGATAACCTGTATCTTACGATACAGGTTACCGTATCGTATCGTGGCTTCCCACGATACGATATAACACTGATCATCACCACCACCAAGTCCAACACTGCATTTTCTTTTTCTTGTATCTTCTCAACTATACTTTCGATCATACGTAGACATTGTCATTTCATGGCTTCTAGTACTCCTAAATTTGCTTGTGCAAGGACCAACCTCTATCCTCTTCACTGCTAAGACATGTTTCAAACGAGAAATTTCAGCACTAATAATTGTGATTTAATGGCTTCTGGTACTCTCCTCACTGTGCCCGTGCAAAAAACAACCTCTTTCCTAGTCCTTACTAGGTGATGTTTCAATCAGGAAACTACACCACTCGTCCCCTTCTCATAAAAATTACATTTGATTTTCAAAATATTTTCTTGAATTCAAGTACCACAATGCCATGACGGATCATCAGACCGAAATTGAGATCGCGTAACACCTCTTTCGGTATCTTAATTTCCTACTTAAATCTTAATAAACCTAAAAATAAAAGCACTTTAACTTCATAAATCTCGAATCTCCACTTCATATACCACCAAAATACTCAAAGAGTATCTCGTACTTCATAGATTATCACAAATTCATCAAAAAGATATTCATGGGGTCGGCCACATGAATTCTTTGTTTCCACGTAGCCCTATTATAATTTGTAGAATCCATTCTCTGTTTCCCCATACTTCATATATTCATAAAAGAAAACAAATATCACAAGTAGATAGAAAATAAACAAAAGGAGAGAAAACCCTATACTATAAAGAAATCACTAGATTGCCATCGTTGTCATTGTCGGAGGCCAAACCATTAGAGATGCTTCTCCCTAGATGAAAGTCATCGACGAAATAGTGGACCACTCAAACTCGAACCAAAAACTCAGTTCAGGTGGGAGGGGTTATAACTTAAAGGGCGGGCGTATGATATAGGCGATACAAGTCAATACAATGTATCTTACGATACAATGTAGTATATTATATGATATAGGACAATATGCATAACCCAGGTCCAAACCATCTTAAACGATTTTCCCTCATTTTGTTATCTATTGGTGACACTCCCAATTTGTTTTTAATAACCTTACTACAAATACTTTTTTTTCTTTTGACCACTAATCCACCTCAATAATTTCATGGACATTTTTTGTACATATTGAAAATTAATTGCCCAACATTCAAAACCATAAAGCAAAACAGGTTGAATTGTTGCTTTATAATACTTACCTTTCAACTTTAATAGTATCTTCTTGTCACATAAAATACCTTGTCCACCTCTCCATTTTAACCAACCTATATTAATTATATGTGTAACATCAACATCAATTTTTCTATAATCATTCTGAAAAAATGACTTTAGGTATTTAAAATGTTTCTTATAAAGGATACAATGTGTCAATCTTATTAACTTATATATCATTTAAAATAACAAAATGACTAAACTTAAATTCCATATATTCTATCTTTGCTTTACTAAGTCGAAAACCTTTACTTTCTAATGTTCCCCTTTATAGTTTCGATTTCCTATTAACTTTTTCCTTAGACTCATCCACTAATATATGTAATTCTTGAAAATCAAAGGAAAATCAACCAAGAAGACTTTTAGTGACCTTCTTTTGATATCCCCTCTCTTCACTATCATTTATAAATGATGAATATATCATAGCCTTTCCCATCATTGTCCAATTTTGTTGCATTTGCTTAGGCTGCAAAATTAACAAATACAGGGAGAAAGGCATAGTAATGCCTTGTACTATATCAGCTTCACTACAACAGATAACAATGGGAACTATATGCAAAAGATGGAGAAATTTGTGGGGGGATTGGAGCAAGTGGCATGTGATTCTTAACAAATTGTGCCGGCTAGTCAACTATTTATAGAATCGACCATGACATGACATGGTTAGCCTTAACAGATCCTTGAGGGTCAAACAAAAGGATTCCAAAAGTTGTTCAGTCTTCATGGTGTCCTTTTCCAGGTTTACAACTGAAAGGCTAGCTACCTATCTAATTTTGTAGCTATGCACTTGACAAAATTAGCTAAATTGGAGGTGGGGAGGTGATGGAAGAATCATCCATGACCGGTTCCCAAGGTCGGAGTAATGTACACGTAATTTTTGCCATACCTTGCAGGGGTCTCCCTAAGTCTCCCTAAATCCACTAGCCTTTGATAGAAAAAAATACCAAAGGATCAGATTTAGACCTGAAACTGAATCGGATAAGTCAGATTCAGTAACTGAAACAATATCCAGTAATATAGTGATATCAATTAGGAGAAACTAAATGGTACCTAGTTCCTGCATGAGTCCTATGCATTTAAATCCTCATTTTCTGTTGCCAAACTACTGAAAACATGACATGTTTAACATTATCAGCTTTAATATTGTAAAGATAGCACCAAGACTGCGAAAACATTTCTATTCCCGTATGCATATACTCGGACCATAGGCAGCAATACATGTGTCTAAACCATCAACCATGCACCTTTGCAAGCAATCAGCCAAGAATCGGATACATGTGCTTATACACAATGGGAAATGAAATAGTAGATTATCAAGTGAATGACTGTTTCCATACAAAAAGGATGTGGGAGGAGATGGTGGTTAAATCAAATGTTGCTTAATGAGGATTTTAAGTGCAGCTGTGTACTTAATTGCAAGCCTTAGTTTTATATAAAATACCAGCAGAGGCGAATAACCCACTCTAAATGATAATGAGAAACCATGAATAGTTGGAGTTAAGGGGGCAGTTCCAGTTAAAAAGTGCACTTCTCCTGCACCTGTGTCCTATGCTGACATGCGCATTGCATCCATCTAAAGTATAAGCATGCACATATTGCCTTAGGCATGGTTATGAAGAAAGACAAGGGAAAAAACAAAGATACTGCTCCAATACAATTGTGCAGGGATGATGCAAAAATGTACGCGTGGTTAACAGTATACCATCAGTGGCCATAAAATGGACCAGCAAGCGGCAGGTTTCCACCAGAATATTAAAGTCTCCAACATCACGTGCATTGAAGAAGAAAAGCAGTTGAAGAAGAAAATCTGAGTTGGGACCAAAACAGTGCCTGTAAGAAGATACACGTCAGACAGGAAATGTATCAAAATTGCTCCACACCTAACTCTTATGCAGCACTAAGCCTTTCCCAAACTAGGTGGGGTTCACTAGACTACTAGAGGGTGCAACACAATGACTTCCTAAGAGGTCACCTATCCTAGCAGTATTTGCGTCCAAGAATGCTTTACTCGGAGAAAGGATGGGATCTAATGCACTAATGCTGGAAGCATTGCATCCCTTGCAAGAACAACTAAGCCTTTTCCATAACAGTGGAGTCGGCTACATGGATTCTTTGATTCCACAGGGCTCGACCATGTGTCATACTGGTAGTTAACTCAACATATATTATTCATTTTCAATTATTTCCTTCCAACACTTGTATGGTATTCCTCTTTCTCTTTTAATATTTTCACCATCTAATTCCTCGCATCTTTTTTACTAGAGCTTCCTTTAATCATCTTTCCTCGTGTTCAAACCATTTTAGATAATTTTCTCTCATTTTATCATCTATTAAATGACTTTCTCTCATTTTATCTATTAGTAATAATCTATTAGTGCCAACTCTTAATGTGTTTATGATAACTTCATTACATGTCCTAATACACTTAAAAAGAAAATATTTTGCACAAATCAATACAAACTTATTTTATAAAACTTTACATATTACCTGTTGCAGAAACCAACACTGAAAGAGATGGGAAACTTTTTCCAAAAAATTCATAACACTGATAACAAGATTTTTCAACACAAAGAAATCTTTATAAAACTTTACTTTTGACAGAAACTAATACCGAAATAGATGGGGAATTTAAATTCAAAAACATTTACAGAGACCGATACAAAACTTTTACTTTTTAACAAAGTTGAAACGGAACAACAAAAACACTTACTTTTTTGTGCCAAAATAAGTTTACCACAACAAAAAGAACATATTTAAAACTCCTCAAGAAATTAAAATCTAAAACAACACTGATAACAAGATTTCAAATGTAATGTTGACACAAAAAGAGCATTTCAACATTGAGTTACAAAGAGTGACGATAAAGAAAACTTTCTATAAACAAACACGAGGATTTACTTTTAAGAAACAAACGGATTTTTTGGTTCATAAGAAAAATCAAAATAAAGAAACAACTTTACAAGTTCTTTTTAAATAGGACAAATTCTTAAGAAATCGACAAATCCATTGTTTAAAGAAAAGCATTCCAAACCACGTAAAGAACTTTCCTTCGCCAAATCAAAACAATTTCTCATGTAAACACATTTTAGAAACAAAGTTTCGTCTTCAAAATCACCAATTCTTGTTGAAGCTACACACAAAAAGTACCAAAAGAGATGAAAAAAATCCAAACAATATTTAAAAAACAAACAAGAACTTTTAATTTTTTTACATAACAGAAGTATATTGTTTAGAACAAAAAAAAAAGTTTTCCAGTACAAAAGGAACATCTTTAGAACTCCTCAAGAAACTAAACCTAAAACAAGACTGATCAAAATATTTTCACATGAATTGTGGAGAAAATAAATATTTCAAAAAAATAAAGAAAATTGAGTTAGAAAAAAAATCACCACAAAAGAAGCTTCTTATAAAGAAAAGTATGAGTACTTGTTCTCAACAAAAACAAATTATTTAATTCCTTAAGAAAACTAAAGACAAAAGAAAACAATTTTGAAAGTATTTTTCAAAAAAGGCAAATTCTTAAGAAATCGAAAAACCTATTATTTGAAATAAAAACAAATAAAAATTGGGGCTCAAAGCACTCACAAAATGAACCAAAATGATCTTGTTCCAATGTTCCGAAATGACGTAAAGATCATTCCCCTCAAAGCAGTCTATACTCCTAACCGCCCCGTGGGGTGAAACCTTTACCCCGCGCAGCAGTAAGGAGCATCAAAGCACCAATAGCAAGAGCAAAGCAAGTAAAGTCTCTCAATAGGCTTTGGCAACTTGACGTGTTACGCTGCCCTGGAGCAAGTAAAGAACTTTTCTTCGCTAAATCAAAGCAAATCCTCACATGCAAACACATTGTAGGAACAAGGTTCCATCTTTAAAAAACGACTGTTGTTGGAACTACACAAACAATACTCAAAAAGATGGGAAAAAAAATAATTTCCACATAAATCATTTACAAAAACTAATACAAAATTTTACTCATCCCTATATGATGGCAAAGAAAGACAAAATTTATTTTAAAATAAAGAAGAAAGATATATTTGACTATCAAACTCTTTCTAAAATGTATTGCAACTCAAAAAAACAAAAAAGTTAATCGAACAGAAAGTTCGTCAGCAACCACAGAAAATAAGTCGAATAGTTAAAAACATTTTCTGAAAGAAGAAAGAAGAAGCATTATTCTCCATTAAAAGAGAAAAAGTAAGGCATGATTTTCCAATGCCACATTTCCAATCTCAAACTAATGCTTTTGGTAAAGATGAACATTAGATAAAGGAAAAAAGTGTCTTGACAATTTCTAAAACAATAAAAACCTACATTTCAAGAAATAAGAGAAGCTCCCTAAAAGCAAATGAACAAAAATAAGGAAATGACATATGAATCAATTTTCAAAGAAAAGCTAAAATTGACAAGCAAGAATATGTCGTTAAAAGTAAAACACATAATTTCATAAATTATAGAAGAAAATGACCACTTAAAAATCGTTTTTAGTTTTATACAACTAAACAAAGACCTTTACCTTTCAACACCATAGAAGTACATTATTTTGAATCAAAAAAATAAGTTTTCCAACAAAAAGAGAACACGTTTACAGAAGTCCTTTTCTTAAGAAAAAAAGAAGTCCTCATGAAATCGAAAATCTAAAGCAACAACAACAACAACTAAGCCTTTTCCCATACTAGACGGGGTCGGCTACATGGATTCTTTGTTTCCACAGATCCCTATCGTGTGCCATGTTAGCAGTTAACTCACAATAAGCTAGATCATTCTTTATTGTTTCTTTCCAACACTTTTGTGGTCATCCTCTACCTCTTTTAATACTTTCCAAATTTAGTTTTTCTAACCTTCTTAAGGGTTCTTCTTTTGATCTTCTTTCTATATGTCCAAACCATCTTCAACGATATTCTCTCATTTTATCATCTATTGGTGTCACTCCTAATTTGTTTCTAATAACCTCATTATGTATACGGTCTTTTCTTGTATGACCACTCATCCATCTCAACATCTTCATTTCTGTCACAGACATCTTTTGTACATGTTGATGATTAACTGCCCAACACTCATAACCATAAAACATGGCAGGCCTAATTGTTGTTCTATAATATTTACCTTTTAACTTTAATGATATTTTCTTATCACAAAGAATACCTGATGCTCCTCTCCATTTTAACCAACTAGCATTAATTCTATGCGTAACATCTCCATCAATTCTTCCATCACTCTGAAAAACTGACCCTAGGTATTTAAAACTTTCCTTTTGGGGGATGCAATGTGTGCCAATTTTAATTTCTATGTCCTCGGAGGTAACCAAATGATCAAACTTACATTCCATATATTTTGTCTTTGTTCTACTAAGTCGGAGGCCTTTGCTTTCTAATGTTTCTCTCCATAGTTCCAATTTTCTATTAACTTTTTCCTTAGACTCCTCCACTAATACAATGTCATCTGCAAATAACATACACCAAGGTACTTCATCGTGAATATGTTTTGTTAACTCATCCATCACCATTATAAATAAGTATGGACTTAAAGTTGATCTATAAATTCTTACAAATAAACTTCATATCATTCAAGAGAAATATCACTTACAATGTACGGCAGATTGGAGACATTCCTCCAATCTGCCTTAAGCCCAAAAACGGCTTCCTCTGTGCAGCCGTCCCCCACTCTTGCTTAATGCTTCTCTCTAACCCTAATCACTTATTAATACCCTATGTAACTTAATTTCCTAATCTACCCCTACTAAGAATTAACTATTTCTAGGATGACATAAGACTCAAAACTACAAACTGACATAAGACAGAACTTATTTACATGACTTGACTCTCATTACATGCTAAGACGACTTTCCTTAACACTCCCCCTCAAGTTGGATGCAAAATGTTGATGACACCCAACTTGGATAAAGTCTTCTTTAATAGTTTGCTGGTAGTAGCTTTAGTTGTATGTCTGGTCGAGTAATGGTTAAATATATGAGCTTACCTACTAGCTTCTGATATTTATGGATGTCTTTGAATTCTTTATTGTCGCCGTTAAAGAATTTTTGGTTTACCTCCATTGGAATGTCACTAAGTTTACATTCAAGCATTTGAATGTCTTCAAGGAGATCCATTAAATATTTCCTCTGAGTCAAGTAGATACCTTTGTTGGAGTAAAGAACTTCTATGCCCAAAAAATAGTGAAGTCTGCCCAGGTCTTTAATATCAAATAATTTATGAAGGTTCATTTTTAACTTTGATATCTCTTCAAGGTCATCTCCTGTAACAATAATGTCGTCAACATAAACTGCAAGAATCGATATTTTTGTCCCTTTCTTGAAGAATATGGTATGATTGTTGAGGCTTCTGCTGTATCCCAAACTACACACTGCTTTGCTAAATTTATCAAACCATGCTCTTGCAGACTGTTTCAACCCATATATGGTTTTATTGAGTTTACATATTGTATTATAAGATGACAAATTACTGGTCATTCCTGGAAGTAGTTCCATGTATCCTTCTTCATTTAAGTCTCCCGGTAAGAAAGCATTCTTAACATCCAATTGTCATAGTTCTCATCCCAAATTTGCTGCCATGCTAAGAAGTATTCTGATTGATCTAAGTTTAGCCACAGGTGCAAAGGTCTCTGTATAATCAATGTCATATGACTGACTGTATCCTTTAGCAACCAATCTAGCTTTATATCTCTCCACGGTTCCATCTGCCTTATATTTAATAGTAAACACCCACTTGCATCCTACTGTATGCCTATCAGACGGCAACGCTGTGATGGTCCATGTATTGTTTTTAACCAGTGCATTCAGTTCTTCGTCAATTGCAGCTTTCCATAAGGGACACTTGATTGTTTCTTCAAACTTAGAAGGAATCTTTTGTTTTTCAGCATTCATAATAATGGTTTGATAGCTCTGAGAAGTATTGACATATGACACACAATTAGAAATTGGATATCTTGCACATGTACGCTTACCTTTGCGAACAGTAATAGGGATCTCAAGGTCATTGTCCACTCGTACTGGAGGATCTGATTCAGAGGAAATCTCTTTAGCACATGGGTCTTCTTGAGTGTACACAATCTTCCGATGTCCTTTCTTGTACTTCAGAATATCTTTGGGTGGTTGTTGGTTCGCACTCTCATTGTCAACTATCTCAGGATACTCCCCCTCACTAGGAACTAGTGGAAGGACACAAGGAGTAGGGGTAGAAGCTTCCATGGAAGGAGAATAATAAGGGGTAAGTTCAAAGAAAGTAACATCCCTGGAAACATATAGTTTTTGATGTAATGGATCATAACATTTATAACCCTTTTGAGAGGTCGAGTAGCCCAGAAAGATACACTTATCAGACTTTGCAGCAAGTTTATCACGATGAAGAAGAGGAATATGTACAAAGCAGGTACACCCAAAGGGACGAGGAATAAGATGGAATGATTTGGAGTCTTTATTAAGAGTATGAATAGGACTCTCCCCCTTAAGAGTATGATTGGGCATCCGATTGATAAGATAAACGGCAGTAAGTACAGCCTCACCCCAATAGAATTTGGGAACATGGCTTTGAAGGAGAAGGGTTCGGGCAACCTCCAGAATATGACGATTTTTCCGTTCAGTAAGACCATTCTGCTGAGGGGTATACGGACAGGTAGTCTCATGAACAATGCCCTGGGCTTGGAGATAGTTGGCTAACTGAGTCCCAACGTATTCGCCCCCATTATCGGACCGAAGAATTTTAACAGTTGCATGAAATTGAGTAGAAATAAATTTATGCACAATGGGAAAAATAGAAGCAACTTCAGACTTGGATTTCATTAAGTACACGATGGTAAGTCGGGTACAATCATCAATGAATGATACAAAATACTTATGACCAAACAAAGAGTTGACTGGACTAGGACCCCATACATCCGAGTGAATAAGTTCAAAAGGTTGAGAGCATCGAGAATCACTTATAGGATAAGAGACCCGCTGGTGTTTCCCAAGTTAACAAACTTCACATTCAAACGGATATTTATTGGACTTGACTCGAAACTGAGGAACAACATATGGAATTTTAGACACAGGGAGATGACCAAGACAATAATGCCAAAGACGAAGATCTGCATCGGAAGCGGGTGTAGCGGAGACACTGCAGGAGGTGAAAGGCAGAGATGAGTCTTCAAGAATGTATAATCCTCTTTGTAATTTACCATGTCCAAAGTTTTTCCCCGTCTTCAGATCCTGAAATACACAACCAGTAGGATGAAAAGTTACGCAACAATTCAAGGTACAAGTTAAAGAGCTGACGGAAAGAAGATTGAGCGGAAAACTGAGAACATAATATACAGATGGTAAATCTGAAAGACATGTAGATACACTGCCCTGTCCAATCATATAGGTGAAGGATCCATCTGCCAATTTAATGGGTGCCTGTTCTGTAAGATTTTGTTAAGTAGAAAAATATGTGGAGTCTCCAACCATATGGTCTGTGGCCCCTGAATCAATTATCCAAGTTTTGGAAGGGGAAGAAGATAAATGAGTACCCGTGACAGTATGTGTAGCCTGAGCAATTGTAGCGTAGTTGGGGGAAGCAAAGGGTTGTGCAGAGAATCGCTGTTCAAGACCCTCTATGCGTTTGAGAATCTCTTGAATGCCCTTAGTGCTGGGAGTGGAACTGTCGGCACAGTGGACTGATGGATTCCGAGAGCGATAGTAATCGGGTTTACCATATAATTCCCAATAGTGATCTCTGGTATGACGCGATTTGCCACAATGGGAGCAGACAAGTTTATTTCTATCTTCGGAAGTGAGTCATCCACGGCCACATCCACGACTGGGGAGACCCCCTCTGCCACGAAAATGTGAACTGTCATCTCGAACCTGAAGGGCATGTTGATCTGGAGTAATAATCTGATCCTTCTCAAGATTGCGGCGGTCTTCTTCTCTGATTAATAATGAGTAAACAGTGCCCAAAGATGGAAGTTCGTCTCTGCCTAAAATATTCAGTTTGACTGATTCAAATTCTGGATTTACACCCAACAATAAATCAAATACTTTCTTCTTTTCAATCGCAGCCTGTCGTTAAATATGACAAGTAGAGCACTGGATATTCGTATAGTAGAAGAGTACATCCCAAAGACCACGGAGATCGGCATAGTATGTACTAATAGATCTATTGGCTTGTTTGCACTTTCTAATTCACTCCAGAATCTCATATTCTTTTGCAACATTCTTCTTTCGGGAATAAGCGTCAGCGACAGCACATCAAATGGTCTTTTGCAACATTCTTCTTTCGGGAATAAGCCTCAGCGACAGCACACCAAATGGCATGGGCAAAGTCTAAAAACATAAAAGTTTTGGCAATGGAGGGAAGCATGGACTCGAGCAACCACGAGGAGAGTAAAGCATCTTCTCTTTTCCAGGTGGAATAAAGACTGTCAGTGGGCGTGGAAATAAAGGATTGACCCATCAAATGTTCCCATCTCCCCCTTGCTACAATGGCGAGTTCCACAGAGCGTGCCCATTCCATGTAATTACGACCATCCAGTTTAGTCGTAGTAATCTAAATATGATCAGGCTTGTCAAAGAGACTAGAGGGTTCACCGATATGAGAAGCAAGGTCAATACCTTTACCCTTGTCAGCCATTAAAGAGGAACTGAGAAGGAAAAAAATGCAGCAAGTGTGATTGTGCAAGCTTCACAAAACACAGCCCACTAGGACAGCCACAAAATACTGAATGCGGCGAAGACGAAGGGTAGAGCAGCGGTGACAAAGGATCCCAGGCAGCAAAGAATAAAAGGTGGCCAATACGAAAACACAAAACCAAAAAAAGGTGACGTTGAGGGCTATGACAATGGGTCAGGGGTCGCGCAATCCACTTGGAGCAGGATCACGCAATGATGATGATGGACAAATAGCAGTGCAAAATCAATTGAGTCTTCTTGACGCTGACATCCAATATCGCAAATCAGCAGGCTCTTTCTTAACACATACAGAAGTTCTGTCACACGGGCATCTAATGGATGCTGGCACACATAGAATCTTAAACAAAAAGAACCTGATACCATCTTACAAATAAACTTCATATCATTCAAGAGAAATATCACTTACAATGTACGGCAGATTGGAGACATTCCTCCAATCTGCCTTAAGCCCAAAAACGGCTTCCTCTGTGCAACCGTCCCCCACTCTTGCTTAATGCTTCTCTCTAACCCTAATCACTTATTAATACCCTATCTAACTTAATTTCCTAATCTACCCCTACTAAGAATTAACTATTTCTAGGATGACATAAGACTCAAAACTACAAACTGACATAAGACAGAACTTATTTACATGACTTGACTCTCATTACATGCTAAGACGACTTTCCTTAACATAAATAAGTATGGACTTAAAGTTGATCCTTGATGTAACTCAATATTAACTTCAAAGAAGTCTATCGTTCCTTAATGAGTCCTCACACATGTTTTTGCACCATAATACATGTCTCTTATAAGGTTAATATATGTCAATGGGATACCTCTTTTTTCCAAAGTTCTCCAAAGAACCTCTCTCGGTACTCTATCATAAGCTTTTTCATGATCAATAAATATCATGTGAAGGTCTTTCTTTTTTGCTCTAAAATGTTCCATAAGAGTCTCAAAAGGTGAATCACTTCAATAGTAGATCTGCTTGGCATGAATCCAAATTGGTTCTCTGTTGTACTTGATACTTGTCTTAACCTACGTTCGATAATTCTTTCCCATAATTTCATAGTATGACTCATAAATTTTTTAAAGAGGTAGAATATCCACTCCAGTGCCTTAACCAAAAAGCATTATTTACAACCAAGATTTTTTTGAGAAATAAAGAGAAGTAATACCTTCTCCAAAATAAAAAGGCAATAATTTTATTAAAATGAAACACAATTGGAAAACTTATGATTTATATAAATTATATTTTCAAAAAATGTATATTCCCAAAAAACAATTTAAAACATCTTCCTTGGTAAAAATTTCATCAGTTAGAAAAATAGAGAACCATCCAAAACATCGGCATTTACAGAAACATCGCACCCCTTGAGACCCAAAAAATGTTTTAAACGGGTTGTCTATGCTACCTAATGCAACCCTCCATTATCCAAGCTTTGGACCAAAGAGGAGTATGGACAAACTTACATTCTCATCCTGTAGGCGTGAATATTAAAGCAAAGAAAATCAAACCTATCCACCCTCTGGCAGTGCTCCCCAAACTGACTGTAGAACTGTTCTCGTACCTTCAGCCTTGCAACCTTCACTGATATCCTTCCTCTAAACCATTTCTGAAACAGATATGATGCTTAAGTTAGAACAACCATTACAGTTAACAGTTCCCTGCAACTTGTCATAAGGCATTGCATTTAAGGATGGTAGGCCAGATTTGGTAAGTAAATAAGGAAGTTACCTACATATTTCATATATATACATGAAACATAATACTGTATATGTACATTAAATGTGTACATACATGTATAGATTCCTAAGAAGATTTTCTCATTGGTTGCAGAGGTGGTAGATACTACAACTACGAAAAATATTCATATCTCATGTCTACGGAAGACAAAGTTAATTGAAGAAATCAAGAAAGACAGCCCAAAATGGGGTTCAAACTTCACACCAACTTTTTCCACAGCATCACTTCAAAGATAGATACAGTGTTTCAGAAGTTCCACATATATCCAATTTCTTTGTACAAACACTGACATTGGAGCGGAAAAAAGAGGTTGCTGCATAAACAGTTCTAGAATACCTAAAATCATATATACTGCATATGGCATACACAAATCAACTTGTCTTTCATGGGTACAATAAAGCAGATACTTGCAGAACTCTGAAAATAACTATCCATTTCTAAAATATACAAGTTGCACTTGGCTAATTAAGTAAGTTCTCGAAAGAAAGTGTTTGGAGGATCTTAACCAAGAAATCCTGCAAGCAAAACTGGTTTGTTTGGAGAGATCATGCGGGGAAGGAGGCTCTGAAGAATATACAAATGTCCTTTATTTTCTTACAATAAAAACTTCATAAAAAAAGGATAATCATGATCTAAATTAGCTTGCTGTTGCTTTATGTATTTGCTATAAGATGATCCTCTGTGACTGAAAGGAAGATGCATCAACCCAAGATACTCCTCCATATAGACAAACACATAATAAAAGATCGGATCCACAATATAACATTAGAAAGGAACTTAGTAATGATGAGATAAAATGAGGGATACCATTAATGAGATATGGACATCTAAGAAGGATGAGGTTTGGACACCTAGAGAGAGCCTAAGATAGCTCTAGAAGAAGAAGATGTTAGAAGTTTGAGGATGAATCCCACAAAAAAGGTAGAAGAATGCATAAAATATAATCATTATGCATATGTCCCAGCATATGCATGACAGGAATTATTAAATCCATACTCCTAGTTGGCTTGGTTTTGGTTTGATTTTTAGTGTTGGATGGGAACCTCTTGGAACGAACTCAGAGCATTCTCAATATTTGATTCTTTGGTGAAAGGGATGGATGCTTCCCGAACTAAAACCAGGATTGAACATAACAAAAAAGACCTGAACTTCACCACCGCGATGGCAAGACATACACTTATTAGTTCACGATGAAATATGCTAAAAAATTACTATAAAGCATCAAACAGTGCCAATTCGTCTTATCTGGAATCTCCATAAGTCTCTATATTAGCTAAACTTCCTGAAAGTTCCAGTGTGATAGATACAACGGGCAGGGAACCGATGCCGCACCTGAATTTTCACAGCTGCAACCGTTTGTTCCCTAAAACCCTGTCGCCGCTTCCGTTCGAGCTTCGCTTGATCCAGAAGCTTCTGTCTGTCCCTCTCCTTCGAGCTGCGTCCTCCCAAGTCAACCCTCTTCCGCGTTGATGAATCTCCAGAGAGAAACATCACCGGCGACCAGTTGTTCACAAACTTACAAATGCCAAGAGATTAAGAAGAAAAACTATTTCCTCCCATTCAATTCAACAGCCTTCCTGAAATGAAACCAGTCCAATAAGCAAACAAGAAAAATAAAGAGGTCAAAGCGGCACGGAGAAGGATCGTGACGGATGAAATGGACCGCCAAACGCTACTTGAAAGAGAGAAAACCGGTTCAATCACAGTAAGGTGAGACCGTAAACGGCTATGAATACAGAGGAGAAAAGGATAAATTCAGGAATCCACAGAGACCAACTTACGGTTTAGAGACGGGAGGAGAAGAAGGAGTAAATTCGTCACAAGAAACCACAAAGGATTGCGATAAGCAATCGAAAATCGACCCCAAACAAAGAATAAACGGCGAAAGACGAGGCAAAGCAGGCGGTGAGAAGCGACTGCGAAAAGGCCCGAATTCGATGCCCTACATCGTCAAATTCCCCACTTAACAGCGAGCATTGGATGCAAAAATAACAACCGGAGATCGAGAATCGCTGCGACTTGGAGAAATTGGATTGGCTGAGATTGAATTAGGGTTCGGCGGAAGGAAGAAATACGACGAGAAAACGATGTCGCCGTTCACCGGCGGGAAGATGACGACAACTGTTTATATAGGTAAATGAATATGGGTCCTCGCGTCAGCTTTCCTAAGTGAAGATTATGAGAAACTTTCGCAAACGAAGATTTATAAAAGAAACAAGTGAAGTGAAATTAAATGAAACGGCTCCAGATCGTTCACCTAATCAAATCGAACCGTGACTTGATTTAAAACAGAAGACTGCTGGGTCAGGATGAAACGCGGAAGGACCCGAACCTGATTTAAACAGAAAACTGCTGGGTCAGGCTCGGGTTATGTATGATCGAGAGGCGCCCCGAAACGCACTTGGGTCCCTTTTGATTTGATTAATCCCAGTTTGCTAGGAACTGGGCCAGGTAGTGTTGCAGCATCAGCATGGCCCCAGGTAGAAAGCGAAATTGGTAAGAGGGAAAAGAGGAGAGAAAATAGGAAGGGTAAATTTTTTTTTTATGAAAAAGTAAAATTTGTATATTAAAAAGGTATATGAATAGAAATTATGTTTTCAATTTACATAAAATAATGAACCAAAATCAGACCATATCACGGTTGCTTTTGGCGCTTCATAACAAAAACATGTAGTTTGTATCGAGAAAACAAAGGAAAAAGAAAAAAGAAATAAAAACTTATAACTTCCGGATAAAGGTTGATTCTAGTTATGGTTTGTGATTATCCATTTCATACCACAACCAATAGTTTGCATGAACACAACAAAAGAAACACACAAAAGCTTAGATTGGACTCCTCCCTCCAAATAGGACACTTAGATTGGACTCCTCTCCTTGCCCCTCAAGCAAAATTGAGTATAGTGACTAATTGGAGGTATTTATCCATAAGTAACCTTTGGTATATACCATAATTCATGTTATTTTGATGTGAATCCTCGAGAGTCACTTAGCATGATTTCACATTATCCTTTGTTCCCTTTCTTTTATCCATGATTACAAGCTCATGTGATCGTGGTTTTTAGGAACCATAATTTTGTGAGTAATGTTGATGAATTGGTTTTGTTGTGAGACATGGTAGGGTTATAAAAGAGAAGAAAGTGCTTGTTTTTATAGAACCAAAGTTTCATGCCAGCGACGGATTTTATCTTTGATGCATCAAAAATCAAAGTCCAGTTTCAATGAAACCTTGTACCAAACAGTCTATCATGTTTGCCCTCGATTTGGGAGAGTCATAGTCTAATGCGAAGGACCGATTTCACATTTGATACATAATGGAACTTGGGACTGCAAGCACAACAAAAAAAATCAAGGTCCGACCCTCTTGAAACCACGAATCAAATCACACCCTTATTGAAGCAAGCTTTGGGTTTGGTTTCATGGTTCCGATTTGAACCAGTTTCCAACTGATTTGGTTCCGGTTCAGACTGGTGGACGATCCAAAGAAGATTTCTAGTTCACTAATTTAAGATGACACGGGAAAACCGTTCGTGCCCTTTTCCAGTTCATTGCTAATTACAAACAATATTAAGTTTTTCAGTCTAGTTCTGCCTTGGAACTAGGTTCGGCTCCAGTAGTTCTAGTTCCATTTGAAAAATACAGTGGAACTTTAAAACCAACAAAGAACTTGGCCGTTATATTAAAATGATAGACGCACATGAGGCACATCAAGATTGACGCGTCTTGAACATGTCACTATTTAAAGAGTGATGTGTAGGAAGCAAAAAAAATCTAGAGAAAAGGGTGTTCTTAGAAGAGAGAAAAAATAAAAAAGATAATTTTGGAAAAAGACAACAAAATATATGTTTAGTAACAGACAACAAAATGTACGTTTATATTTTATCACACAGGCATCAAACCAAAAATACAAGCACCACCATGAGAATTTGAATGAGCTCAACTTAACTCTCTTCTTTCGCCTGAGAAGCTCCTAAAACAAGAGTCATTTCTTACCTTCAATCGAATTGATCACCTTTAGACTCTAAATGAATCAGAGTGAGCTTATGTATGCAATATGTAGGGTTCAAGTGGAAGCGACCAAGTTGAACATTTGTCTGCTATTGAGAGAGGTAGTCAGCAAGTCTGCCTTTGAGTTCAAAGATTGATGTGTGTAAATAGTCATTTCTTAACTCTAAAATCACTGAAATCCTCTCCAAATTGTTTTTCTCCTTTCTTTTCTTTATTTGTTGTTCTTCTTTTTCCGTAAGTTTTAAAGCACTTAGGATGATGGTAGATGGTTCAATACCATGTATTGAATCGAGTTTCGAGCTATGGATCACTGGAGAAATAGTGTAAGAGGATCAGCAGTCATGTGGGAACATGCAGAGAGATAGTTTGGACGGTAGAGAGACATTATACTAATTTTCAAATTTTAGCGATGATAAAATCAGAACACAACAAAAAAATGGCCTGTGTATATCAATTCGGATTTCCAAATTGCTTCTTATTTTAAAGACATCAATTCTTAAACCCCATATTAATAAAATAAAAACTCTTTGAAGCTCTTTTCATTTTTTATGAATGGCATATTCATGTTTTGTCTAAGGTGTGAAGTTACCCATTCCTAATGCTGCAATCTCATCAAAAGACTAAAGTTGAAAATAAAGAGGGATACATAGCTTTTATACATATGCACACATGTGTGTGCATATAAAAAAGAGAACCATGCACATACTCAACAATGGTCAAATCTACTTAAAGATCCCAATCATTTATTCTTTTAGATCAATGTTAGAGATGTTTGAAGTAAAAAGCAAATTAGTACCATGCCTATTTAATGCACCTATAAAAAGTAAAATAGCATTTTATTTTTGTATTTTTAGTTTAAATTTCAACCTTTGATATCAATGGTCGAGACATTGAGATTTTTAAGAATGTTTGGATACAAATAGTTGTGCACATCCATTCTCACTCTCTCTCTCTCTGTCTCTGTCTGTCTCTCTCTCTCTCTCTATATATATATATATATAGTGGGAGGGGTAATGCTAAGCTCAAAATGTCCTTAGATACATAATGGTAGAGATTTAAATGAAAAGCATTTGTGGTTTTGAACTTTACATTAAATGTAAAATAATTCAAATCTCTACCATTGAGCTCAAAGATAAACAATGAAAATGTTTAAGAATCTCTATACATCTAGGACATTATATATATATGACATTATGCATCTAAGGACGACATTATGTTAGAACCAACTCTTAATTCCCGTGGTATTTTGATTTCTGGCTTCATGGTCTTTTTGAGCCATGAGCATATACACGGAGCTAAAGTTCGCTTATAAGTCTTCATAGTTATAGGGGTTTACATCACAGAGACCAATAGAATTGTAATAAACAAGAACACCTTTTTCATATTTTGTGACAATACAATATTAACTACATCAACACCGTGATCTACATCACAGAGACCAATAGAAATCTAGTTAACCATTTGGTAGGTATACGAAAACGTCCTAATTGGATAAAGTTTTTAAAAATGATCAGCCTCCATCATCGTGAAAGGATACATCACTAAAAAATCAAGTGAATCTTTCGGAGACCAAATTTGATCCAAATGAATCAACTTTTAGGGTTCCTATTTTCGCTGCAAATTTAATCGTAATCACAACACATACATGGTAGGTTCAGGTTTTTCTCCAACCATGAACTTGGAACGGAACTGGTACCATGCCGGTTTGAGTCCTAACCCACTCGAAACCGAAAAAATCATTGAAATGTTTGAAACCAGTCATGTTATGGTTTGAGATCTGATTTAACCAGTTATGGTTTCAACGGGTTCTTGGTCTGATTCATTTTTTTTGTTTCAAACCAGTCATGTTAAACTACACATTTAAATCTAAGAGAGTTGTGGCAAGTTGTAACTAAATATATGAGAGGCTAAACTTTTATGCAATGTGTTCTTATGCATCTCCTAAGAGAGAGAAGGATAAAAAGTATTTAACCAAAAGCTCTAAGGTGCGTTTGATTCGTAGTGCGAAGTCTTTGGTATTAGAATTACGACGTGATAGTCTGGGTCTTTTCAAGAGAAGAATTTATATATTTTATATGTTTAAAAACATTCGAATAAAATAATAAACCTCTATTATAAGAGATCTAATTACTTAATGTGGCTTCTATGATGCTTCGATGTGCTCTAACTTAAACATAAACCGAAACCAACAACTCCAAACCGTCGGCTCCAAATTGTTTAGAACCTGAAACTGAAACCGAATCACTTTAGAGATGATTTCGTTCCAATTTAGAAACGGTTTTGGTTCTAATTTCAAAACTTGTATCAGACGCACTCTTAAGTAAATATTTTTGTTCTTTTCAGCTTGGTACATTATTTTTTTCAGTTTTGTGATAACTTGGTGCTGATCCAGGTAAGCCAGGTCCGGGTCGCAGTTTTCGATGTTAGTACCGGATCCAACTTTCAGCCCAGCCCACTACTCCAACCATACAAAGATTATTGTTTTTTTAAACCCCAATCATTTGTGCAGGTTGAAAGAGAAGAGATGAACTTACCACGAAAGAAGGCATCTCTTATCCACACCGTACAACAACAAAAGTAAATTAGGCAAGTAATAATTGGTTCCATTGATTCATAAACATAAATTAATAAAGGAACAAAGTGTGGTTCTTGGCATATATGATCTTTTAACCATCCCCACCACCTCAATCCTTATCTGATAAATACCTTGTTCATTAGTTTATCGTCCAAACTAAGAAGATCATGGAAGAACGACGCAGTTGCCGGGGAAAACGAAGTGCGTCGAGCCCCATAAGTGAAGAGAACAGGATAAGAATATGCTTTGCATCCGATAATGGAAGAACCCAACAGTGTATTCTACTTAACAATCCTTGTCTTTCTTCTTAATCAGTCAAGTACATGAGTGCAAATGGGCTGGAATTGGGTTCAATCTAATCAAGCATTTGAATTGTCCTAATGGAATCAACAACCAGAATAGCCACATTGGCTTCTCTATACTTTTGTTATAAAATGAAAACATTTAATTATTTAAGTATAAATCAAACTATATTTGCTAACTGTGACACAAGATTGAACTCAAAGCCAATTAAAACTCCACGTAGTCAACACACTTAATGTGTGGATGAAGGCTTAATTTTGCTATTTATGTATACAGATGCGAACACAGTCGCAGACATGATCGGTTTCAACCAGAACTGAACTGGACTGCAGATTGATTGAAACCCCGATCAAGAACTACTCGATTCAGTTTTAGTTTCACCTTCCATAAAATTGAAATTAGACCAAGAACCGATTGGAACAAGAATCAGAGACTATCCTATTCAGTTCCATCTCTGCCTTCTGTACAAACCAGAACCATGCTGACATGGGGACCGTCCGTTTCATATATTTTTAATTTTTTTAAAACTTTTTAATAGTATTTCCGAGAGGTTTAGGCTTCAAAAAATTTATATAAAATTACGATAAATTAATGGAGTTTGGGAAGCAGATGGCGTGCGTGGCTACGACAATCACGGCCGGCGTCTCTGCACGTGACGGCGAAACCGGCCCCAGCAGGTTACACAGAAGTACTGGCGGTTTCTGAAGGAAACGCCTTGTCTCAATCTGTCATAAATGCTTAAAGCACGACGTTGTTCAACAAAAAAATACGGCTACCAAAAGAGTGGAAGTCAAAACTTACGAACTCAAATTTCCTGGTTTTGCTTTTCGCTTATTGGATTTCTCTGGAAAATCAAACTGTTTCTTTTTTTTTTCGTTTGTGTGCTGATCCACTTCTCTTCGTGTATTTCTCTCACCTGCTAGCTTTCTCGCTCTACATGGGCCTCTCTATAAAATCCACTCCCTACATCTTTCCCCACTCCCAATCACCGCCCCCCCACCTCTCTCTCTCCAGTCTGTGTCTGTTTGGCCATGGAAGCAATCACCAAGGTTTCAAACACAGTTCAAAGCCAGGAAGAAGAAGAACCGCAGCTGAGGAGAGGTCCGTGGACCCTAGAAGAGGACCATCTACTGATGAATTACATAGCTTTGCATGGTGACGGCCGGTGGAACTCCCTTGCTCGTCGGGCAGGTTAACCTTCTCACGCTCTGTCTTCTTCTCCACAACCAAAATCAAGACTGCGATTCATGGAACACAAAAGGAAAGGAAAATGAATATGTGAAGTCACTGATAGATGGTGTTTTAGTTTATACTAAGCAATCTCTAAAGGATATATTGGGGAATAAACCACCTAGAAATTGTTGTTTGAGCTTTTATTATTATTGTTATAAACAAACTTAGTTTATATTTTCGATTTCAGGATTGAAGAGAACGGGAAAAAGTTGTAGGCTCAGATGGCTCAATTACCTGCGCCCTGATGTGAGGAGAGGCAACATAACCCCAGAGGAGCAGCTCTTGATACTTGAACTGCACTCACGTTGGGGCAACAGGTAAATAAAATTTGCTTAACAATCACAAACGCAATGTAATTATCTCCATCTTAAGCTGGTGAAATTCCTACTCCGGTAAGTTTCAAACTGATCGATATAACCTTTATGAATGATCATGTTTAACCATTTGAACCACCACTGTTAATTGCACAGATGGTCCAAAATCGCGCAGCATTTACCGGGACGAACCGATAACGAGATAAAGAATTACTGGCGAACTAGAGTGCAGAAGCATGCCAAGCAGCTACAATGCGATGCTAACAGCAAGCAATTCCAGGACGCCATGCGGTATCTTTGGATCCCCCGTCTCATGGAGCGAATTCAGGCAACCGGAGATGCGGCAATGACCGACAATTCCGATTCCACCTACCAAGCTTCGGCTGCCTCGACCACCCTTCAAGAATTCCGAGCGAGTTCGATGACGCAGAGCAACACAGGGACTCCTTCGGAGTCGACGCAAGTCTCGGCGATCTCAGACCCACCCGACCCATACTGCTTCCAGGAATTCCCCCAAATGAGTTGCTCGGTGAGCCAGCCCAGCCCTTACGGCTCTGCTGGTGAGGACTTCTACCCTGAATTGCCCTCTCAATTGAATTCTTGGGGACACAACTATGGTGGGTTTGGAGAAAGCTTGTGGGGTTCAGAGGAAAGTTGGATTTGGCAACAGCAGCTATGTAACAGCAACTAAGAACATACCAAGAAGAGGGAAGAAAGCGACTTCATGAATACAAGAACTGCTCCTGTGAAATCTGATTTTCCAAGGAGTTTCTTTGTTTTTTTAGCTCATATGTGCATTAGATGATATGGGTATTTTTCTTTCTTCTTGCTTGTAAGATGATTCATTACACAATTGACATGTACTGTTCAATATGAAGCCTGAATTTTGATTGTTAGCATATGATGTCGACTAAGACTTGAATGCATATAGGCGACGCTCCTTTCAGAGTATGAAAGGAGAAAGAAAACATGCAAAACACGGAAACTCTGAACACGCACGTCAATGGCTGTTGGCATCTGTGATGACCTTATTGGTTATATTGCACCAATCATGAGAGCTATCTTTCCGCCTTATCCTCTGACACCCTTTGCTTTTAATAAAATTGTGAGCTGGGCCGACTCGGTTCGAACCTGTCAAGCAGCTCGACAAAAGCACGTTTATTGGCTCGGACTCTCAAAAGTCGGATCTGGAACCACTAAAATTGACCCAATTCTTAATTAGCAGCAACGAAATAGGCTTTGGATTGATCTATTGAGTTCTTTCATTTTATTGGAAGAACTTGTTCAATTTGCGGAAGTATGAAATCTTTGCAATGAAACAGAGCTCAAAGCTACCATTAACCATGGCTTCTCAAAACCATTTTGTCGTGCGCAAAAAATGCTAAGAGGCAACTAGACTTCCGAGCATGGCTCGATCCAGAAACCAGCCTGCCCAACTGCAACTAGTGTGTGGTGAGTGAGGCCCAACTTCAAGCGGAAGAAAGAAAGTAGGTCCATTTAACAGTTCATATCCTTGAAATACAACCTAAGTTCCTATAAACGGGTTTGGTCCTAGATCCAACCGGCTTTTCCGATACGGCGGAAGGAATTCGAGACGCCGGCTTTGACGACTGTGACCGCCTCGCTTTTGAGAGACTTTCTTGGGCGGGCGTTGAAGCGCGTGGTATCTCCACGTGGAATGCATAACCCCAGAAGTGGTGGTCCCTATCATAGGATTACGTCACTGATCGCCACGTAGCCATAGTTAGGCTCCCCTAATTGCAGCACTGACAGCCGCAAGAAGAGAGAGAGAGAGAGAGGATGGACTAAGAATGAGGAGATAACAAGAAAAAAAATAGAGAAGGCCGGTTTCTAAACGGCCGGCGGTTCCAACCAAAAATCGGTGAAATCTGAATCGAAATCGAGTCCGAAACCAAATCAGAATTCATGGTTTTAATTTGTGTGTTTAAATCTCTTTTGTAACATTTAAATTTTTTAATAAAAGTACCGGTTTTGAGTGGTTTTCAATTCAAATCGAAATCGCTCCCGAATCAATAGTTCCAAAACCGTAAGCGAACAGTAGTAGTTACACGAGTCGAGCTGCATTTGGCGTTTGTTTGCGGAAATGGAATTAGCTGGATGAGTAAGATCATATGATACGACGGGACTCTCTCCCCCTCTCTCTCTCTCTCTCTCTCTCTCTTACAAAGAAATACATGGATGTATGTCACCTTTTATTTACCGACAATAATTGGAATCCTGTTAGAGATTGAATCCATATCTTGCTCGAATCTCGCATGATTCGAATATGTGAAAACTAATATATACCCAAAAAATCTTGTTTTTTCAGGGTTGAGAGGTAATGAAATACAAGAATCCATGTGAATTTTGTCCGTCTCAACCTGTGCATGGCGATTCATTTTCCCACATGAAGGCGTCACGCTCGTTAGTCAAACGACCTGTGTCCACAAAACCAGAACTGTTGTGATCACTCCATCTTCTGCAAAGTGGAAGACGGTGCTGTATCGTTTTTAGGTCAACGTAGAATTAGTTGAAATCCGTGGGTCTCCATTTTCGGCCAGAATTGAATGAAAAGTTCATAAAAAATTCTTTGAAATGATCTCGAAAGAGATGTTGCCTGCTGTTTGGATGCTTCGTTAAATGAAGCAACCAACGCCTAGTGTTCTCCATACCCGTCATCGTTCTCGTTCCCTTGTTTTTACCTCATTACATGCAGTTTATGGTTTGTGGTTCAGATGTAAGTGTCAAAAATTGGAAAGACAATTTGATTGCACCCCAAACTGACTGAACAATAGGCTTGGCTTCTAGGGCATGAGCTATGACATTGATCACTCTTATGCGATTTGACAGGTACTTCGATGAAGGCCACAAGAGACCCTCATGTGAGGTCATTTTTACTTATCACGCAACTCTTGAATACCTAAGCTTAGGTCACTGTTTGTTTTGCAGTATGTATGCAAAGATTCAAAGCCACAAGACTAAATCTACATTTAGGACAATACCTTCCAACGAGAAGAGATGATAGTTGTATTTCATTCGCGAGATGCAAAGTCCTGCCCACCTTTCTCAATGGGTTGGTCTGGTTTACTGCACTTTTCTGTTTCTAATTGGTTCCTAACCACAAGTAATTTTCTTTATTAGTGCAATCTTAAAGAGGCAAGAGGCATCATGCTTCGAAGCATATGGAAACGAATACTCAGTGTCTAGAGATCAATTATTGCAAATTCTAAAGATCATACTTGTTCAAACAGTTCATACAATATCAATATAGAATCCACATAAGTTTGTGCTTTTCTCATTCTGGATTGCAATGGTTAGGCAAATCGCCATCAGATGTGCAGTCCAGGCCGGCAATCAAACTTGCAAAGAACATATATAAATTTATCTTTTCACTCTTTCAGATCGAAGAAATCTGCAACTTCCTTGTTTTCATGAAGTTTGATTGCTCAATACTTGACGGCTCTCCAATAAGATTATATTCCATAAAGTGGCCTAATTATATATGCGATGGGTCTATGTTTTTTTTGGGGATGTGGCCCTGTTTCACTTCCCTGATTATTTATTTTTCTAATAGCCATCATGATACTTGTTTTCGAATCTTCAGAGTTTAATATATTTCTTTGACGATGAGAGAAGTTGCATTACAGAATATAAACTAACACAAACACACACATACACACACACAAATATATATATATATCAAAGATGTAGGCCATGCACGCATGAGAAAGCATGGTCTGCTAAGTGGCCACATCATACATGTATGAAAATGCAGCAACAAAGTTAGCATCGTCTGTTAAGTATGTCTCTTTGTGATCATTACAACATTTCTAGAAGAGGAACGTTCTTCATGTCATCTAATTATCTTTACATATTCCGATGACTCCTAGACGTTTAAATATGAGATTGAAAGATTAAAAGAATAGAATCCCCAAAGAGATTGAAGGATTAAAGAAATAGAATCCCTAAAGAAAAGCACTCTCCAAAAGGGATTCTTTTCAGCATCTTTTTCTGGAACAAGAAACATATATACCCCTAGTAAATAATAGGGGAGTGCAAGGTAGTAAAAAAGAAAACAATTTTTTTCCTGATAAGTTTGCTTGCATGATGCAATGGGCAGGATAGACATGGCCGGTTTCAATACCGAACCGTCGATTCTGGTTTGTTTGTATAATTAATAAATATGCAAACCTCAAGATATTTATTTGAAGTTTTTCAAGATAATAATGATGATGTGGATTGAAAGGCTGTAAATAATGTATCATAGCGCATGTGAATGCAATTGCTCTTACAGAAGCATTCTGCTAAGGTTGCATTATTATAGGCATATAGATTGATACATAATAAGATACTGTTAGTTCCCTGGCAAGGTATGTTAGACTAGATCTTTGTTTGTGTCCGAGCTCACAGGATGAACTTAAACACGAGCTGAGTTGGACAGTTTCAACACAAACTGCTTGTTGAAGTTCGAAATGCATCTTTTTTGCATGTAAGTTTGATTGAGGAATTAAATTAGAAATAATTAAGTCAACATTTGTTTTCGTGATCTCTTTTTTTTGTGAAATTGTTATAGTGGATAATTTAATTGCGTAGTGCCCACCAAATTAGTTGGTTTAACGGTAGGTTTCTAAATAAAACTCCCAAATACTTAACTAAACAAACTTGTATGAGCTGACAGTTTCGAAATGTGAAAAATTCTTCAATCCACCACTGCATATAGAGAAATACAAGTATGCCTTATTATAAAAAGATCTTGAGTCTAACGTTTGAGACAAATTATGTTTAATGAGCTCATATCAAGCTAAGGCAAACCAAGCACGTTAAGCATAAAAATATCATGGAGAAAGCTCAGGATTCTACTAGTTCAGTTCTAGCATCAACCTCAAACCAAACCAGTATAATCGGTTCTTAATTATTGGAGAACACAACCAAACCATTATAGTATGTAGAATGGAACGAAACTAAACAATGCATGGTTCCGATTTGGTTCAGTTCCAATCTGAGGTTCTATACGTTTTACTAATATATGAAGATAAATATGAGCACTTGACCCAAATTATGTTAAGACCTAGAAAGTTATAACACTTGCTAATAAAAAATTGATTATGTTCACACACAAACACACACACACATATATATGTATATGTATATAGTAGCTTGTCATCAATTAAGCATGATATTAAATCCCTTGTTTCACATGTTTTGTCACATCAACCACCAGTTGTTATGATCTACCACTTTTTACTACTTTTCAAAACCATTCCCTACAAATCAAAACTATCACGTACAATACCAAAACCACCTCTCTCTCTCTCTCTCTCTCTCTCTCTCTCTATATATATATATATATATATATATATATATATATATATAGAGAGAGAGAGAGAGAGAGAGAGTTTTTTCAAGTGGTTTGATGGTGACAATGATAGTTTTGATTTGTGGAAAGTGATAATAGAAAAGTAATAAAAGATAGTGAAGGATGACTATGAATGATCGAAGTTGCAAAATCATGTGAAACGAAAGATTGAGTATATATTCAACAAGTATGAACTACTTTCTCTCTCACTCTCTTATATATATATATATATATATATATATATATATATATATATGTGATAGAGAAAATTCGGTATATGTCAGCATACTTAATGCTGACGTATCCAAATAAATTTCAACCTTTTGTCTTGAGTGGTGGATGATTAAAATGTAGTTAAAAAACATTAAAAAAATAATTATATTTTTATATAGTTGCTTCGTCTATCTGTATATTTCGGTTTCCTTACCCCGCCCGCTCACGCTCGCCTGGCACACTTTGAAGTCAAAACTTCTCCCATTTGTTACGGCTCAAACATAGCAAGCGGCTACGGCGAACCAATATTGCTGGCTTACACAACGCACCGCCCATGCAACGCGCATTACACAATTTTGTTCCTAACCAACAGTCAAAGGTCAGCTGCTGCTTGCTCTTTCAAATCACGAGATCAGATATATAAATCAAATACTTTTGTGAACAAATTATCATCTGAAAAATGGGGAAAATTCCCGCACCTTACTAATAAAAATGGGAAAATACTTTTCCTTTTTTGTTATAAGAGGAGGCCCAAGCCCCATACACACATGCATCCTCCAGGAATCGAACTTCGATTCAGCAGCAACGATGCTAGAGCGCCCTGCCGTTGAGCTAACTCTCTGGGTGCACCAAACTTATTTTATGGTCTCCTAGTTGCTTCATTTTCAAAGTTTCTAAGCTACCTTGGCTTGTAAATGTTCTATATCTGTCTCTTCGCAATTGGTGTTCTTTCTTTCTATAATTGCTTCTTCACACTAACATGTGTGAATCGCAAAATATCGTCGAATTGGCATTCGACGATTTAAACAAAATAAATGGCTCATTTACTGTAGTTGAACTGTTTAAAGATCCAAGTTTCTCGTGTAGGCGAACAGAGAATTATCAAGAGAAATTTGTAAACAAATTTACAAAGTACGGAGACAATTAAGTTATACTCATCAAGAACAGAGATACCCAACTCTCAATTTTCTTAACAAGAGTTGAATAAAAAACGACGAGGAATACAAAAATTATCAAGATGAAGAAATGTATGTGAAAATATGAAGAAGAAAGAATGTTTTAAATAGAGGATCGTAGTATGAATTTTCTAAAGTCAATTTAAAATATGTACTTTACCAAAGTGCATCGAAAACATTATGCTTTTAACAATAAAAATCTCAAGGGTTCTTCAAAAAATAAAAAAAGTCATAAAAATAATATTTTTACCTTATTTATGAAATAACAAAAAATTTATTCACACTTTGGTGGGAATGTTAGCCTCCGGCTTCCTCTTGTAACAAAAAAGAAACAGAGCATTAGCTCAATGGCAGGGCGCTCTAGCGCCGGCTTCTGCTGGTGGGGAGTTCGACTCTCAGAGTGTGCATGTGTAAGTGCGTGTGTGTGTTAGGGTTCGGCCTCTTCTTGTAAACGTTGTATGTAGCTCCATCGGGTCAGCTTGAAAAAAATTTTGTTGGTCAGCTATGTTCCTTTTACATGCAAAGGCCTCTAAAGTCTCCTCATACTCTTTACTTTTTGAGGCAGCAACCATGTGCGATCATGCTTTTGCATGCAGAGCAACTTGGGAACAAGAATGATCTACGCGTCACTGATGACATAAATGAACCCCAACCATAATCCAAGCAACCAATACAAACAGTAAGAATATATATGCACAATTATCAAAGAATATATATTCACAACTATAAGAATAAAAATTAAACCTGACAATGCTCTACTCTGCTTCAATCACAGTTGCCGGGCCAAATCATGTAGGATCGGAGGCAATTAATCCAAAATGGGTCCAATATAAACAATAGAAGCGATTGAAGACTTGGTGCACGAGGAATAAACTACACTCATAAGTATATCTAAAGCAGGGAAAAGGAAAAGGAGAATGTCTAACCAAAATTGGCCGGATTCTAGAGAGCCATTAACAGAAGGCGAGAACGTTAGAACGTTCTCCGGGATAAATCAATTGTAGCTTTTCAATGTATAGACTCCATCTAGCCATCTTTATTCTTTCTTTATTGTCTTGTCCTTGTATAATAGCATCTTTTAGCACCAGTTTTCCTCGTCCGGTGGTCACAGTGTTCACTACTTTGTCCATTTGAAATTGTGTGTTCGTAGCATATATTCAAGAGTTTATTTTGCTCATTTCTTCTTGATGCACCCTGGGCTTTTAGATATGGGGGAGCTTGCCACAAAAGGGTGGCTCAACAGAAGTTGAGCTCTAAAGTGAAGATTGAATACTACTACAACAACAACAATTAACCCTTTTCTTATTGGTCGGCTCTAGATTATTTATTTTCATAGAACTTGATTATGTGTAAACTAGATCATTCTTTGTCATTTCTTTCCAATACTTTTGTGGTCTTCATCTTTCTCTTTTAATATTTTCACAAACTATTTTCTCATACTTTTTACCAAAAGTTCATTTGGTAGTCTTTCTACGTGTTAAAATTATGATTTTTTCTCATTTTATTATATATTAATACCATTCTTAATTTATTTCTATTATATATAGTCTTAAAATTTTGGAGCCTCGGATTGATACTGCGATCACTTTAACTTTCGGAGGCCCAAGGCGGTCACCTTAGTGGCGTTACCCACGAGCCACCCCTGCAGCCACAACAAAATGTGGTTTTATGGAGCAAGAATCTGCTGCGACAGTTCAAGCTTCCCTTGACTCGTTCTATTCCATAGACCCTAAACATTTCAGCTCTCGAGATATCTGATCCTCAACTTCAAGAACCGATCACCCCCTTCACTTATACATGTGAAAAGGGGATAAACAGGATGCTTTTGAAAGAAACCAACTTAGGATCATGTTTTATACAAATAAGGACTAAATAGGACCAAATTTATAAGCTTGATATCTTCTATATGATTTATGATTTTGCTTGAAAGAAAACCAAGACAAAGTAAGGATGGTGAAATGGATGAACGTTGAGAAATATCATTATCATTATTGAGAAATACTTAGAAATAAAAGATAAGAAGATTGAGAGCCCTGGCCGATCCAAACTGACAGTGGATATCAGCAAATAAATTTTAGTTGGACCATGTGCAGAAGAGATGGGAGCCAGTTATTCAAACACAAATTTGGGCCTAAGTATATTTAGAAACGGATGGGACTCTTTCGGCTCATTGGTGTCATCCCAATATATATATATATATTCGTGTGTGTGTGTTTGTGTGTGCCCCATGTGTAACTCTGTGATTCTTATTTGGGACCTGCTTTTTTGTAATGTTTATCTGTTCGAAATCAGCCCCTTATTCCAATGTCATTAGTAATTTTAGAGTTCGAATATAGCATACCTTTAAGAGTAGAGAAATTAGTGAGATTGAAAGTGCGTGCAGATGGATTCATACACATTCTTAGTAAAATGGTTTATTTCTCACTTTTTTAGCTGTAATATTTAAGTGACAGTGATGTTATCACAAGCAAGATTACCCTTTGGAATCTAGCTAATGCAATTAATTTTTCCGTTGGTTAGGTTGCGTTTAGAAATCTGGTAGAAACAGAAAATTGAGAAAGAATCTGAAGAAGAATTCTACTAAAGAAGACAAAGCAGATATATAAAAGTGCAAGACACCCATTTGATCATTGACATTTGCTGCCAGCTACCACCCAAAATCTTGAATCATAATAAATTGATTAAGGCGTTTTCATGAAATCCAATAAATGAAATTACTCAACAGTATTTTGATACAACAAAATTAGGTTCAAGACTTTGAAATTTCTTGGGTACCTGTGAAGCTTTCATAACGCTTCTGTATTTATATAGCCGGTGCACTTTCATATTCTTCACCACCTTGAGCACCCCTTGCTTTGTGCTCTCATGGCTTCCAGTAAATTTCACCCTCTCTTGTTCCCCTTCCTTTTCTCTCTCTCACTCCTCCCCTTTGATTCGCTCTCTGTAGAATCATCGACGTATGAGAGACACTTCCACGACTGGATCTCATGGAATGCAGAAGACCACAGACAGAAGAGTCTCCTCAACTCATTTGAGACGGAGATGACCGGCTCATCAAAAGGTTTTGGCCGGCCAAAGAGCAAGCTGGATCACAAACTGGCCAAGGCTGAAACTCACAAGGTGTGGATCAAAGTGTCTCAAGATGGCAGCGGCGATTTCACAACTCTGAGCGAAGCAATCTCAAGCATTAAGAGCAACAATACCAGAAGGACCATAATACAGCTTGGTCCGGGCGTTTACAGGTGCTAGCTCTTCTTATATCGATTGCATTTTGTTTTCTTTGATGGTCACGTATCATTCTATAAAAAAGATCTCCTTTTCCTTTTAACATTTATCCGTATGACATACATCATTAATGTATATCATGGAGAGTGGAAAATGCGCAATGCTCAAGCCTCAAGGTGGATAGATAATGAAACCCTGCAATGACCATAAAGAAACTCTTTATATAAGACCATTTATAATTTTTTGATTGTATCATAATGCTGAAACATTGAATCCAAAGTTCATACGATCGTTTTGAGTACACAGACTTACTGGTTGTGAAACGCGTTTTCAGGGAGAAAATTGTGATAAAAAAGAGACTGCCCTTCATCACTCTGCTGGGGGATAGTGAGAACCCTCCCACAATCACGGGGAACGACACAGCAGCTACATCAGGTGCAGATGGTAAACCAATGGGGACATTTCACAGTGCAAGTATAGCCATCAATGCGCACTATTTCATAGCAAAAAACATTAAGTTCGAGGTATACCAGCGCATCTGATCATCTTCCTTCATCTTTTAGAAGATTGTTTGCCTTTCTCTGCTTATCATCTAGGCATGCACTTATCTAAACATATCTTTCTCTAGAGTACTGTACGTGGATTCAAATTGTTATCCTGATAAAAATGGTGGTAATTGAGTTTATCTAGTATTTAGCGACAGACATCACACATAATGATTCTTTTAGCATTGTGGAACTCAAGAGAAATAATTAAGAAGGATGTCTGGTTGACCTGTTTGGTGTCTTCTCTTCCTTTGATTAGAACACAGCGCCGAGCCCAGCTGTTGGATCGATAGGAGGACAAGCGGTGGCACTGAGGATCTCTGGCAACAAAGCAGCGTTCTACAATTGCAGCTTCTACGGTCACCAAGACACGCTGTACGATCACAAAGGAACCCATTACTTCAAGAACTGCGAGATCGAAGGGTCCGTAGATTTCGTCTTCGGATATGGAAGATCTTTATATGAGGTGGGTCGTCACCTGTCATATTTATTGACACTCTCCGTTCTTCCTTTTTACTATGAATCAGGAGTAAAATCAAATTCCTGATGGGTATGTCGTGCATGTGTATAATGTGCTTCACAGAGTTGCCATTTGAAGTCTATATCCATGAACGTGTCATCCGTCACAGCTCAGAAGCGAACAAACGTGTCCATGTCGAGTGGATTCTCATTCGTGAACTGTTCGGTGTCTGGGAGTGGTTTGGTGTATCTGGGGAGAGCATGGGGCGATCATTCTAGGGTTGTTTACTGCTACACTTACATGGACGATATCGTCATACCCGAAGGATGGAACGATTGGGGCATTCCACGGCGCGAATCGTAAGTCCTGTGTGTGTGTGTGTGTGTGTTGGTTCTCTTGAAAGGGCAACAAAGTATAAAAGCAGGGTATGCCTGACCCAACCCTGTGAGTTGGTTTGAAAGCAGGACCCCCCAAACAGTACGTATACTCACCCGCTGCTATGGATTTTCTATGCTTGAATATAAGCCCACTGTATTTAGCGGCGGCTGCCTTCACCCTCAACTTCAAACCCCTTAGAGTTACTTATATCATCACATCATCTTTCCTTTCTATTTAGAATGAAAAAAGAACTAAGAACATTTTCCTCGAGTGTGTGTATATATATATATAAGTATGCATATTGTTAGTCAGTAAATGCTACTTTTTGAAGGAGCGTGTATTATGGAGAGTACAAATGCAGTGGACCAGGAGCAAATACGACGGGAAGGGTGCACTGGGCGAGGAGGCTCACCGATGAAGAGGCTCGGCCATTCTTGGGAACATACTACATTGATGGGCACAAGTGGCTCTTGGATGCCTAGTGTTCATATATATATATATATATATATATATATATATGTGTGTGTGTGTGTGTGTGTGTGTGTGTGTGTGTGTGCACTTGTGTGCTCCTGAAAGTAGGAGGTGAAATTGCTTCATGTAAAAGGGTTTAAGAAAGAGGGTTATTTTTTGTGGTTGCTTGCTCAAAGTACTAGCTTGTAAACGTGACAGTCGTTTGTGCTAAATGTATTGCATTGTAATAACTTATCATTTGATGTAACTCTATCAGGTAGGCAGGCTAAACAGGGTTCAAGAACTTATGCTGTTCAGTTTTCAAAATTTATACGGCAACAAAATAAAAGGTTATAATAAATAAATGTGTTCCACTAGTTGTACCGAAGATTCTTTGTTCTCAGTAAATTTCTGATGGTGATAATTGGTCCTGGATATCGAAAAACTAGGTGTTGGTGATGCTTGTTTGGGCACGTCTATGATCGTACTGAATTCCTCTCATAGCCGGAAAACCAAACATGCTCACCTTTTGGTACAGTGCGGAAGCAAAGCTAGACTTGGATGGTTCAGAAACGGTTCGGCAGTTTCAACTTGAACCAAACTGGGTCAAGAACCGGTCTCAAACCAGACTGAAAAGCGAGTGCCACTCAGTTTCCACCTTCTATAGAACCTGAACCAGAACTCACAGTTCCAAACAGTTGATTCCATATTTTCTTTTAATTTTAATCTTTTTAATGATATTCTCCGATTCTAGGAATTTTAGGACTTAAACCGGAACAGTCCCATGTATCGAACTCATGAAATTAGCAAATGAGTTGACAACCAGTCAGGCTCTTCTCTCCCCTATGCTTTGTAAACTTGTGTAGCTGAAAAAGGAGTACCATGACCCTGCCGGATAATGGTCCCCCACAAAAAAAACCTTCAAGTAAAATGTCAAGAGTTGGATATCAAGGCACCTGATCGAGTTATATGGAAACAAATAATCCATGCAGCCGACCCCGTATAGTATGAAAAAAGCTTAATTGTTGTTGTTTATGTAAATATAGACGATATTAGGTCTTGTGTGGAGTAAGCAAAAACGTGTTCTTTTCCACTTTGACGTTTGGCTTTGTGGAGAACCATCTATTGGATGATGCCTTCTTTTTCCTCTCAATGCTTTCTTATGGCTTGCAATTAAATGGTTTTGACTTATGGATAACATTGAAAGCTTGTGGATCTTTGCTATCTGTTAAACATGACGTGATGACAGGAGCCAGTTAGGGAATCTTGAAACTTGCCTGATAAGAGCATAAGTGAGAGCATATTTTTGGAGGCTAGTTATGAACTTAAGATTGTTTTTTGGCAAAAATAACGGCAGATCGTTGATAAGCATACTTACAATATTAAAAACAACTGGCTCTGCTTCATTAATCAGAAGTATGCTGTCATTGTCTGTCCATAAATTTGACATCCAAAGCAAATACCAATATTCATAAAAGGAAATTGAGCATGATGAAGATAGGAATCATCACTTTCTATTGTTGGTAAGCACGCTTCCAGTATTGATACAATGGGCACTCCTTCGGTTAATCAGAAAGGATGCACTCTTTGCTGCACCTAAACAATACGTAGATCTCAACATACAACCCCAGGAAAAAAATCACTTTTTCCTTCTATTATTTTCTTTACAGACTAAAGAATGATTGACGCTTCTCTATACAAGAACTTGCGTTCTAGCTGCGTTTCTAGAGCACTTTGTGCGGGGACTTGTACTTAGAGGACAAGAGCAACCCATCAACCTCTGTCCTCATCACATGTCAGGATGGATGCCATCTCTGGATTCTCCAGAAGCATCTTTGCGGTAAGATATCCAGCTACTGTCCATGTCTGATACAACCGAGCTTGCTTGCCAATGAACCTAGCAGTTTGCATATCATAGTACTCTGGCCATTGATCCATGGATAGCCTCTCCTCAGCCACAGAGACGGCCCTTCTGGCCAGATCTGGTCTTCCCATTTTAATGCAAGCCAATGTGAACTGCAGATTTATGAGAGAACGTCAAACTTTGTCAGACAACCTAGACACAGAAATAACAACACGTATAAATGTGGTAGCAAAGTACAAGTACATACCTGCCAAAGAAGGGTTGGCCAGGAGCCTCCATTATGATAGGACCATGGTCTGCAAAAAAGGGATTGTTTTTATGAGAACCCCGCATTATTTAAACACATTTCTATCACTTTAGCCATTTTTGTTGAAAATAAGGAGGGCTTGAAAAGGAACCATATTGTAGTAACTTAGTTCATGACAATCTTGCAAATCAAGAAAAGTTAGGTGATTCCTACAAAAATTCAAATATCCGCTAAGCGGCTTCACACGTTCGACGTGCAAAAGAAATTCACGAACCATGTTATCAACCATAGGAGTACATAAATGAAGCAATCAAGAAAGACAAATGGGCCGATGCATGGCTCTGTCCATGTCTACAACCAACACCTTGAGAAAATAACAAAAGGAATTAAAAAATTATCATCAAAGCATTGGAAAAATTTACTATATACGTATGTGTGTGTGTGCGTTATGAAACTTGTTACTTGGGCAGACTACATCTGGAAGCTGAAACTTATCCACACCCCCAGCGGTGTGAACTCATGAGGCTAGAACACCTTGACCTCAGGGGCGGAAAATCCAGCGCCTGCAGCAGCAAAAACCCAGACTGCTTGTCCAGCAGTGGAGGCCCTCTACAACTACACTAACCCTTCAGGGCGCTAACTGGATGCGAATAGAAAGAAAATTAGTTTCACACTTGTTATGGATTCTTTACCAAGAACCTGGGACTAAACCTCCAAAAGAGCTCTAGAGGGGACCACAAGTAGTTAACATGGACACTTACGTGTTCTTTGGATCACTACCAGTGATTATACGCCATTCCTCATATTCAAGAGCAGGATAACATATTTTCAGAGGCATATTCCCAACAAGAGCATCCCATTTGTTCTCAATGAGATTCAGGATAGATTCTGATTGTTCTGGTGTGGACAAAGATGACACGATCGACCATAAATTCCCAAGGGAGAAGAACCTGAAGTCCATGTGAGCAGGCTGCAGATTTCCAATCAGATATCCTCCTTTACGAGGAATCCACTCCACTAACCAAGAAGGGATCTGGTCTGGGTAGATGTTGAATTTGTTCACAGCATCATGGGAGTACTCTTCCGTCTTATAGCGGTATATCTCATTTATCTTCCTCAGATCTACCCAGTAGTACTCTCTTATGTGGAAAGACAGAGCGCTCAGTCGGTTATTGACAGCCCTTAGTAGGTTCTTCGAGCCATCATTAACAGTTATCACCTCACAAGCACACCGAAGGGCAGAGTAGTACAATGCCTGTCAAGGTTCAGATTGTAAAACTAGTGAATATGTGCTACAATATCATGTCCATGATAGTACATAAAAGAAGATATCTAGCATTTTCAACATTAGCATATCCTTGGTTACGCTCTCAGCAATGCAGGGACATACACAAGCAGACAAACATGCACATGTATATACGCACAAATCCCACATTCACATGCACAAACGCAAAATATCAATCACACAACTGTATAATAACACAAAAGCACAAACATACACACACATGAACATGCACCTACACAGATATAAGTGCACAACTGTATAATAAGGCACGCATGTCAAGCACATCAATTACAGCACTCGATAGTTATGAAATATCCAGAACTATTTCCAACACTTTTTAAGTTAAATGTTGATGCTTTACACCACAAAGTCCTCATTCTTCATGATCTTACTCTGTTTCTTTTTCCAATTTGCAAAAGCCACAGGAAAATGGTAGCTTTCCCTCTTTGAACTCATTGATATCCTAATCTAATCATAACCAAAATTTATGTTAATGTTCTAATTATTTTGAACATTGTCAGATAAGTTTGGTTGGTCATGTAGGAAAATCCAACTTCTCCCTCTTTGCTATCTTGTTTGTATTCCATTGACAGTGGATGTCTTTTCTCTCTTGTTGTGTCCTACAGGAATATCATTCTAAAGGTTTTCTTCCTTCAGATGATACAAATGAACAAAAACTCTTTGAATTGATTTTTCAAGTTCATGCATCATAGGCAGGAAAAGATAATGGTGAGTCGGTGACAAGTGAGGACATCAAGGCAAGATGGCCGAAGTATTCTTCATTTAACTTTTGAATTAGATGACAAGTCTTCAAATAACTTGGAAGCGATTACCAACACAAAAACACAACACATGAAATCAAAGCGCATTCAAAGAAGAAAGTGGAAGAGGCTATTAAACGTATAAAATATGATAAGTTTAAGGTCCACATTCCTATAGTTACTTCAAGAATACTGAGAGAGCGCTCAATTACTTGGCTTGGAAAATTATTTGTTGTTATATGAAATAACAAGATGCTAGAGGAACTGATAAAAAGTATAACCATACCGTACAGAGGAGATCCTTGAAACTCTACAAGCTATTGAGATATCAACTTAATGAATGTTATATGGAACTAGAAAAGAGTCGCTAAAGAAGATTGCTACAAATATCTAGTACAACATAAAACCAATTTGAATTTACCTCAAGAAAATATATTACTAAAGATATCCACTTATTGATGTCTAATCAAACAGGTTAGGGCCAAAAAGAAGAACCTCAACATGGTCTTCATTCATTTTGAAAAGGCATACATAATATGGCATTGCACCAAGAGATAGCCACTTGAAGAACCTTGGAGAAGAGAAGAGCATCTCTTGTGTCGATCAAATTTATAAAGGACATGATGTCTAGTAGCCTGCCTTTGGGCTTATGAAAGGATAATTGATTTCTTTCATGCTAATAATGGGTTGTACTAAGAGTTGGTTATATACTATCTAACAAAGCACATTCCACATGAAGTGCCTTCCACTTTGGTTGATAAGATCAAACAAAGAGTTAAATGGAGAACTAAATTACTAAGAGAAACCCTAAATGGTCAATATAACCACCAGCTTTATATGGGCAGACATACATTATCATGTACAGAATGTAATAGTGGTATAAATGAAGATGCTGAGGTGGATGTGTAGCCACAGAGAAATGCTTAAGATGGTTTGCATGTTTGGAGAGGCAGCCAGATGGAGCTCCACTAACGAGGTGTTTGGAAATTGCAATGAACGATTTGAGAAGCACAAGAATGCCTCAGAATTGTTGGGAAAAAATGATTTTAACTTGCTTTTTTTTGTGATTTGCTAATATGGAGCAAGATAAAGACTAAAGAACAATGTAGCTGACTGTACTTGGTGTTGCAAAGGGCTTGGTTTTTGTTTTGGAATTTGGAATTCCCATATATTCTCTCTCATTGCTTTATACAGTCAATTATTCTATATTTGACATAAATCCCGCACTTGATTTGAAGTTGAACACAAGCAAGGGTTGGCTGACAATTACTTCATAGGATGTTGAAATCAACTTGTCATCGGATCCAGAGTCATGCAATAGGCTCCAACATTCAAAGGGTTTCCTCCCCATTTAGTCTTAGCATGTTAAGATCTAGATAAATGAAACACACAGGGTGACAACTGAATCAACTTCAACCATTTCGTAAAAGCATCAAGGGAATGTTGAAGGAAAGCTCATTGGACTGGATATAGAGGCATTAGCTGGATAGCCTAATTCACTATATAGGGCCTAGAGAAGGAGGAAGCTGCTTCACCATCTCACTTAAATAATCAGTCTATCCAAGATTCCACAACAGAACTTAACCTTACCTGGATCTCAAGAGGATGACCATGAATACCCATCCGCCTGTCAATCATGCATGAGCCATCAGTTACCAACAAGGTCGGAAACATATCAAAGCCATCAGCCAAGCATAGATTCAAAATCAATTTTATGCCCGTCTGAACATCCACTCTTTCTTGTAAGGCATAATCACTAGTGATCTTCCCATAGGCTCTCAATAAAATAATCCACCACAAACCTGATCCACAACAGGAAAAGCAATACTTTATCACCAGTTCAGCTTATACATGAGGCAAGTACATCTTAAAAGAGTTGAACGTTCTCTTACCTGAATCAACAGGAGCAACGCGGCCAATTGCAGATTCACCAAAATCTGGGTCTAGAACTTCCTCAAATGCCTCATTGCTGCCATCAAGCGGCACAGTTCTCACTTTAAAACTTGCAGGCATCAAACCTTGTCCTGGACTGTAGCAATCTACGGTTTTCTCCCAGCTCTAGCAAAGAGGTGAACAGCAATAAGAAACACCCTATAGGAAATCACTTTTACGCAAATGATGTTGTAACCATCAGAACTCTAGCACACTTTTCTACTTGATACAACAAAGATATACCAAGTAATTTAAAAACATAAGAAATTAAATTATGGAGAGAAACATTAGAAAGTAGAGGCTTCCAACATAGTAGAACAAAGACATAATATATGGAATGTGGATTTGATAAATTGGTTACTTCATATCACATAAAAATTAAGATTGACACATATTTCATCCTTTGCAAGAAAAGTTTGAAGTACCTAGGGTCAACTTTTTAGAGTGATGAAAACTCCATAGAGATGTTACGCATAGAATTAACGCATGTTAGTTAAAATAGAGAGAACTAAGGATAGCTAGGGCTAGAGATAAGAAAACTAAGGTTGTTAATTTTGTTAGATGCGTCAAAGATAAGGATGAGAAAATTCTAGTGACAAACAATGATATAAAAAATAGATAGAAAAACTATTTTTATAAGTTTTTTAAGAGAGTTAACCAAATCAGAAAAGTATATAAACCACAATTTCTACTGGCGTATTCAAAAGAATGAAGTCAAAGAGGCTCTTAAACATATAAAGGGTGGTAAATCGGTAGGACCAAACAATATTCCTATAGAAGTTTGGAAAATCCCAGGAGAATAAGGAATCACTTAGATCATAAGACTATTTAATAAAATATGGAGAAACCAAAAGATATCCGAGAAATGGAGAGCGAGTACACTTACACCCATATACAAGAACAAGGGGACATTCAGAGTTGTGTGAATTATCGAGGTATCAAGTTAATGAGCCATACTACAAAATTATGTGAAAGAATTATCGAACGTAGGTTAAGACAAGTATCGAGTATAACACAGAACCAATTTGGATTCACGTCAGGCAGATCTACTATTGAAGTGATTCACCTTTTGAGATGTCTTATAGAACATTTTAGAGAAAAAAAAAAGACCTACACCTAATATTTATTGATCTAGAAAAAGCTTACGATAGGGTACCGAGGGAGGTTCTTCGAAGAACCTTAGAAAAAAGAGGTATCCCATTGACATACATAAACCTTATAAGAGCATATACGATGGTGCAAAAACATGTGTGAAGACTCATGAAAGAACGATAAATTTCTTTGAAATTAATATTGGGTTAAATCAAGGGTCAACTTTAAGTCCATACTTATTTATAATGGTGATTGATGAGTTAACAAAACATAGATGAAGTACCTTGGTGTATGTTATTTGTAGATGACATTGTGTTAGTAGAGGAGTCTAAGGAAAAAGTTAATAGAAAATTAGAACCATGGAGAGAAACATTAGAAAGTAAAGGCTTCCGACTTAGTATAACAAAGACATAATATATGAAATGTAAGTTTGATCATTTGGTTACTTTAGAGGACATAAAAATTAAAATTGGCACACATTACATCCCCCAAAAGTAAAGTTTTAATTTTAAATACCTAAGGTCAATTTTTTAGAGTGATGGAAGAATTGATGAAGATGTTGCGCATAGAATTAATGTTGGTTCGTTAAAATAGAGAAGGATCAAGTATTCTTTGTGATAAGAATATATCACTAAAGTTAAAAGGTAAATATTATAGAGCAGCTTTATGGTTCTAAGTGTTGGGCAGTTAATCATTAACATGTACAAAAGATGTGTGTGACAGAAATGAAGATGTTGAGATGGATGAGTGGTCATACAAGAAAAGACCATATACATAATGAGGTTATTAGAAACAAATTAGGAGTGACATCAATAGAGGATAAAATGAGAGAACATCGTTTAAGATGGTTTGGACATATAGAAAGAAGATCAAAAGAAGAACCTCTAAGAAGGTATGAAAAACTAGATTTTGAAAGTATTAAAAGAGGTAGAGGACGACCACAAAAATGTTGGAAAGAAACAATAAAGAATGATCTAGCTTATTGTGAGTTAACTGCTAACATGGCACAAACAATCCATGTAGCTGACCCCGTCTAGTATGGGAAAAGGCTTAGTTGTTGTTGTTATTGTTGTAGTTAAAATAGAGAGGTGTATCGAATACTCGATAAAACAAGAAGGTACTATTAAAATTCAAAGGATATTATAAAGTAGCAATTAGACATGCTATAATATATGGTTATAAGTGTTGGGTATAAGTGAATGTTGGTGTTGGGATAGATGTGTGGTCACAAAAGGAACGATCTATATTGTAATGAGGTTATCACTGTTTCTGGGAGTGACATCAATAGATGATAAAATAACAAAAAACCGTTTAAGATGGTTTGGATATATGAAAAGGTGACTAAAAGAAGCTCCATTAAGAAGGTGTTTGAAACTAGATGGTGAAAATGTGAACAAGAAGAGAAAGGCTATAAAAGCGATGAAGGAAACAACAAAGAATGATCACGCTTATGCTGACTTAACTAGTAGCATGGCACAGGATCGAGCTCTAGTTGACCTCGTCTAGTATGGGAAAAGGCTTAGTTGTTTGTTTAAGAAAATAAACAAAAACCAATGGGAGTACCACTGTGAAGTATTTGTGGAATATGAATGGACCACTCACATAGTATATGGGTAACCATTGCAGAATTTAAAATAAACAAATAAACTTGGGAAATTTGGGAAACAAATTTCGTCAAAAGGAGACTATAAGCATGCTATATACACTCATATAACTATCATATCTACCTGGCTGTCCAACTTAGAAACTTATTCCATCAAGCCAAACTCAATCATGTGTTCCAAAATTTCAAGTATGATGTGGATTGAGCAAGATAAGAGTACTTACGACAGCTACCTTTTATAGGACGAGACATGAAATTAATAGACAGCATTATTTGATCGTGAGAAGCTCTAAATATGAACAACTTTATCAAAACGCACAAAAAACTCCAAGCATTGCATTAAAGAGTATAGCAAAACACAGATATGTGCAAATAGTCTAGAAGTCAGTGAGGCTTCAAATTCACCTGCAACTGTAATGTGTGAAGAAGGAAATTCCGAACAATCTCCTTCTCGCCCTTGAGCAAAAAGGCAAGAGCTGAAGGCACAAAATCTCTAATAAAAACCTGATCATAATTCAATGGATTAACATCGGCTGGATTATTAGCTGCCACTGTCCCAATTGGACTTCCACAGTAATTCACAACGGCTGCATTCAGCAATCTCCATGCTTCCTTTTCAATCAAAGATTCTTCCGTCACCTTGGCAACCTCCTCCACGTTCAAGCCTTCAGCCTGACCCTCAAAATTCCTGTGCAATTCCTCTTGAGAACCCGCAGAAACGTGACTTTTCTCATGAGGTCCTGGTGAATTCTCAAACTCCTTGTTCACAACGAGAGGTTTCAAATCCAGATTCTGAAAGTAGATCCTCTCCAAACCCTGTTCCCCAACTTGAGGCTCGACTGTGATCGAGCTGAACCGAACATCTGCGACCCGAAGGGCCATACAACAGTTCGAATTCTTCCATATTTTTCTGATTTGGTTGAATTCCGGCCGACTTCGGAACCCTCTCGTCCTATACACCCCAAACGATGGGGTGAAGAAAAACGCGTAATTTCTGAACCCAGTAGAAGAATTCACACTCCACGTAGCGAATTTTCTCATCAGAACCAACAATTCCGGTCGGTCCCTCTCCGAATTTCGTGCAAGGGCGAGGGTTTGTGGAGTCGCTGGGAACGAGGAGACTCTGGAAAACATGGAATTGCATCTGACCAATATCCTGCAATAAGGTTTCACGGAGAAAATCCCGACCGAACCGCGACCTTTCATGCCCCAACAACAAGGTAACTACCCGCACGCCCTTAAAAATATTGGCACCCACCCAAAAAGAGATGAACTTCAAAGCGGAGAAGCAAGCGAAAAAAGGCGCTCTTGACTCGAAAAAGAAAAAGAAAAAGAACCCAGAGATGTAGGGAAGGAAATCGAGCAGTTAGTCCTATTTTCGCCAAAAGCATCCGAATTACTAACAACGTAAGAATAAAAAATTTGTATTAGTGAGATCTACGCTTCGAACAGTGAATAAACGGAACGAAGTTAATTTATCAAAATTAGACAAAACCAAAAGGAGGCAATGCCAAAGGCGACGATTATCAAAAGCCTGAGACTAAAAAGGTTAAACACCAAAACAAGGAAAAATTAAGTGATCAAAATAGATGAAGAGGAAGAAAAACAGAATCGCAGGCGGAAGTTGCGGTTTGCCTTTTATAGCGCCCAACTGTCATAGTATCGAAGACTCATGAATCCCCGTTCTTTTTTTTCTAACAAAGATGCCTCAATATTATTTAGTCTACACTTTTCGATTTTCTTGAATGAGAAAGAGTGAGAGAGAGGAGAGCGCTTTCGAAAACTTGCCCAACTAAAGTTTTCGAGAAATGAGTTGGTTTGGATGTGACCCAGTGAATGAGTTGGTTTAACGCGATTCGAGAAATGAAACCCTCAGGGTGGTTCCGCGATGAACTCTGGTGGTATCGTCCATTGACCTGACTCGGAACCGAAAGAAACAAAACCAAAATCGAACTAAAGAGTACCCAGTTTCTTAGGTGTGTTTGATACATGGTTCCAAATAAATTAGATATGGAATGTTGAATTATATTTTACTTCGAATACATCACTCACACAGAATTGTGGTTTCATGGACCCAATTTAAGTAAAAAACTTTAGATCATGAAATAAGCATGTCATCGAAATTAAACATTGTTCTTCATCATGATTACAAACTCACATAAGTCTAAGCTTATAATTCTAGTACCAAAGACTTGATGCCTGGAGTCCAACACGTCCTTAAGATTTCATCTTCCTGAAATCCAATCTAGAACTGGAATTATAACCAATACTTGGCCTTGCAATTCTAACTTGAACCTGAACCTCAAATGTACTTGTAAAGTTTCTCTCAACAAATCTTTGATAAGAAACTCAGTTTCATTATCTGTCACTTTTTAATCTGATACAAGACTTAGTTCGATTCAAAGGATATGCCAATGCTATGCATGCTCTCAGGATGAGGAGAGGAATCAGTCTCGGGATAATATCTTAGATAGTTGTCCATCCGTGGCGAAGACTTTGATGATTGAGTCGGTGAAGTATAACGAAGGAGGAAGAAGGAAGCTATGTTAACCTTACACATACAAAACCAGAATAAGCACCAAATTAGAGGTGTGAGAACGGGTATCTAGAATACATGGTTCAAAGAGAATTGGATCATGCTCGCATTCATAAGCAGTCCATTTTATATATCTGAGAACTGTTAAAATGCATAATATGTTTTAATACTAATCTCGATGTATGCCCCTTGAGAAAATGTGCACTGAGGCTTGATTGAAGTGTTTGAGCTTCAAACCTCTAAAGATGAGGCTCCAAGATTTTGACCGAACCCCTCCGCTGTGGCCTTCTTATGAGTATCTGGGTGATAGAGAGTGGCCTTCACCACCAACAAAGAGTGAGTTCATTCACATCCCTATAATTGGAGAAAGTGAAGGAAAAGGGAGGATAAGGCATGATACACTAGGGGGGAGATAGAAAAGAAGAAAGAGTGAGGAGTACAACTCCACTGGAGGAGGCAACAGACACGGTGAGAGAGATGGGGCAGATGAGAGAAAGGGGGGAAGAATTCTTATTCAATTGTCAAAAGATCCACACATGGAGTGATTTGACATGGAGGGCTCTTATTAATCTCCTTTACTTGCTCTTAAATCTACCTTGAGCAGCTAGGGTTCTCTCTTCAGCTTCCTTCGTGAGTGAGTCCCCTCCTGTGGTGATGTGTCTCTCTTGGTTGCAATATGGTGCCTTCTCAACAATGCATGGACCTCCTCCAATCTGCAATCCTCTCCATGTGACGTGGATACCTTATGAACTGTATTAAGAATCCCTCTGACGCTCTTCTAGGAAACTGATAACAAGCACGACTGTCTGGACTCGGATTGTAGCCCAACTAGCGGTGGAACACCGATTACTTTGACCTGACAATTCAGCTACTCTCTCTCTCTCTCCACAATCTCTATATAAGAGGTTTTGTTGTTCTTGTGATGTAACGCTTTCACATACATTTTTGTATGCATCTTTTATTTTGTATTTGTTTGTGACCCGTTGTAGATTGTATTTGGAAGTGTTGCTGTACTTCTTTACCTCTTGATTACGGTTTGTCCCAGTAAAATAGTTTTAAATTGCAGTTTTTCTTCATTTCCTGAGAACTTGGGTCAATGGCACGTCAATTTTAGGTTGAATTTGTCTGTTCTCTCACCTTGTGGTATGATTGTGCTCAATGTTTGCTTTCTGTAAATTCTGTATAGATTGAAAGCATGACTGTCGTTTTGAGACACTAAGCTAGTAGTAGTGCACTGTCTTCTCTACAAGACACGTACTTGTCTCTTTCGAATTCGACCTCAGCTTCCCTTCTACCTACAACGTTAGCCAGTCGTCTGAATAGGTTTTTGGTGAAGCATATATAATTATGCTGCAACCTGAAAGCCTTTTCTATATGAGGAACTTGTCATGGTACAAATTGTGAATCAACTGTTTAGGTAGCTGCTATGCACTACTGAGTCTGATGATCCTCCATGCAACTGAATGTTCTCTCTTCCTTTCTGTGTATACCTTTTATGTCCTTGTGTTTTGTTGAGCAGCTCACATTTTGACTTGTGATTGCCGTTTTCTGTGAAGGGGTATCGCTACGCTCTGCAATTATCTGGGGGACTTGTTGCTGGCCTTGTCATTTAGTTTGCCTTGTGGCATTAGGTAATCTACATAAACTTTTAGCATTTACCTCAAAACCTTGGTTGATTAGTTTTTCCATTAATCACTATGTTCTTGCAGTTCTGTGGTTCCGTACTTCTATCCAATATATCTTCTGATCCTGTTGATTTGGAGAGAAAGAAGAGATGAAGCCAGATGCAGGCAAAAGTACAAAGAATACTGGGTTAAGTATTGCAGGATTGTCCCATGGTGGATATTGCCATATGCATACTAGAAAGGTGGCTGTTGCAAAGTTCAGCAAGCAGATACCCATAATCTGGTATTTTCCGTCAAAGAAATTTCATAAGATAATTAGTTCACACCATTTCCTTTTCCTCCTTCCTACCAAGTCTTCTGTCCGAACCCTGAATTTCAAAAGCATGTTACTTGTCTGCAACCTTAATTTCAGTTCAGTTACTTTTGTTTGGCTCATGGTGAATTTTAAGTTTTCAAGATTCCACCGACTGAATTTGTGATGCTAAGAATTGCCAAAATGAATTTCTATCTTATATAGATACATCATACCAACGTGTTCATCTTTTCAGGCTTCAAACTCTTGGAAGTTATGGCGAGCTCCCTGGTTGTTGTTTCTTTGTCTGTGGGAGGTTTGGCAAACACGAGTATTTGAGTTAGAAGATAACAGGAATTTTCTTTTCCTCAAACTCATTCCATACCAAATACATTGCGGATGGAAACAAAGATCCTTGGAGGGAGACTACAAGATCGGTTATGATCAGAGCCCAATAAGCGGAGCCCGATTCTGGTCACTATTTTAGCCTAAAGTAACTTGAGCACAGGTTGTTCTCGTTCAACAGTTACAAAAAGAAGAATCTGACACTATCAAGCTTTGAACTTCAAATTCTACACGTATGCTTCTGCAGGCCCCTGGAGTCACACTCGCGGACAGCCATCATGCGAGCCCATAGCCCTGCAAGGTGGTCTAACGCTTCCTTGTTGCTGTTTTCTTTTCTTGTTCTCCAATTTAAGTAGTTATCCAAACTTTTGAGTAATTTTAAGGGTGTTAAGGTTCAGTTCTAGCCTCAGCCTCGAATCAGACCATTACTTGTGGTTCTTGGCATTTTGAGAACCGAATCAAACTGTGGACATGATCAAAACCGAACCGAATATAGTACTAAAACCACTTTAAAATATGCTACCCTTACTCATTTCATAGTCGCATGGATCCCCAAACTCCACTTGTCTATGCAATATGGTATTAAACTTTCCTTTCTCTTTTCCTAGTGATTCGGTTGTAGCACTGGAACTGTGAACCAAACCATCCATTCTTTCTTGTTGAAACTGAATCGAACCAAACAATTTGACATTTAAAAAGGAATCAAACTATCGATATGATTTTGATTCGATTTTAATGGTTTAGTTTGGTTTCAGCGGTTCCTTGGGCACCCCTAAGTATTTTGTTTCTGAAAGGTTACTTTTTGAGTTGCATTCCCAAATAACTGAATTCGGGTTCTGTTCGACAGTACGGAGAAAGTGAACTATGTAATCGTGTAGACACGAGAATGAAATCGGCCCAATACGCGAACAATCTGTCCGCACTTGATCGTTCCTTGGGTTTTGTAGACCCTTCACTTCAGGGCCGTTTTCATCTTTTATCTGTCTATCTGAGAACGAAGGGAAGAGAACGAACTCTCTGTCTCTCTCTTGGTGGTGCAATGGCTTGTCATTCTGCTACCGCCGCCCTCTCCTTCAGCAATAAGCTCGTAGTACCCAAACTGCTCTCTTCGTCTTCTTCCTCCTTCTTCTCCCAATTCAGCCGCTCGCCCAGATTTCCCTCCTCCCTCCGCGTGAACAACAACTACCGCCTTCCGCCTCTGAGACCCCTCCGTTCCTTTTCCTCCACCGTCTCCGCCACGATCTCCGTCGGGGACAAGCTCCCGGACTCAACGCTTTCCTACTTCGACGGCGATGGAGAGCTGCAGACAGCCACTGTCGCGGACCTCACCAAGGGAAAGAAGGCCATCCTCTTCGCCGTCCCCGGCGCCTTCACCCCCACTTGCTCCCAGAAACACGTTCAGGGTTCGTGAAGAAGTCGGCGGAGCTGAAAGCCAAAGGAGTCGATACCATCGCCTGCATCTCCGTCAACGACGCCTTCGTCATGAGGGCGTGGAAGCAGGACCTCAAGGTCAACGATGAGGTTCTTTTGCTTTCTGATGGTAATGGTACCTTCACTAGGGCCATTGGGTGCGAGCTCGATTTGAGTGATAAGCCTGTTGGGTTGGGTGTTAGGTCAGAAGGTACGCTCTGCTGGCTGATGACGGGATCGTGAAGGTCTTGAATCTGGAGGAGGGTGGCGCGTTCTCGGTGAGCAGTGCGGAGGATATGCTCAAGGCACTCTGATCTGATATGATAGGGGAGAATGGCAGTTTCCTTTGCTGAAGAAACGGACGGTATTTTACTGGTTAAGGTCCAATATCGTGTCTGTTCCTCCTGTTCTTCTTCTTCTTCTTCTCTTTTTAAAAACAGCTGCAGGATTTTGAGGACTTAATTATGGTAATTCCCTCCTCCTCCTTTTCTTTCCTTGTGCTAATGAAATCTGAGTTGGGAATGATGGAAAAGCGAGATGCAGTTGTCAATACTTCTTTGAATGAAATCTGCAGGATGGTCAGTGTTAGATGTTACTTTTTTATATTATATGCATTGCGTGTTTGTGAAATGAAGTTGATGCCTTATTTGCTGTTTGTGGGACTGCTTAGGACGAGTGCATTGCTCCTGACCTGTTGCGTTGTCCCTTTCCCTCTCAAATGAGTTATAATGGACATTTACAATATGCTTGGATTTCTGTTGTTCCTTCGTGTATAGGGTTAGTTGTACTGATTGTTTGCTATGCAAGGAATTGAAGATAAAGAAATTTAATTTCTCGATTTATATTAGAATGTTAAGCAAACAGAATAGATGAAATTATATCTTGTTAACATTTGATTTGGTTTATTATGCACGTCTCATTTATTTATCCAAGTGAAATCATCAATCAAAGTTATCAAACCTAGCCAAGATAATTAGAATTTATAGAACGAACTAGAAAGTTAAATAGCCAATCTATATCTTCCTCATTCCCTTAGTAAAATTAGCAGCCAGAGAAAAGGAAAGCTCATTTGCACTCATTCCTCTCAGAATTCTTGCGCTATGCCTCTCTATTAGTAACAACCGTGCTTTATTCTTCTGCTCATTTGAAACCTGTCTTCAATTTTCACGAGGCATGATGTGTTTTAAGTCAAGATTCACTAATGTACTCTGTTCCTTTTGGCGAGTAACTTGACGCTTTGTTTGGACAGAGACTCTGTCTTGTGCATCATGTAACCTTCACAGTACGTTAAGTGCCTGTGAATGTGGAATCAGTGGAAACTGTGTGTCAAAGTTCATGGCCTTGAAGCTATTAAGGTCTCCATGACTGATCATATTAAGGTTGTCTATCTCCTTCCCCTTTCTTCTATTATCATTGGCCTTCTGGTCAGTGACCAGAGACCAAAAAGACGAGGCCGAGAAGAGCTTAACAAATAACGGTACGTCAATGCCTTATAGTCGGACGGAGGCGTTGAACAATGTGTGGGAAGAGAAGGACGAACAACGACCATCTTCTGGACGAACGACGGGTATCGTAGATTTAAAGGCCTCTCTCTCTCTCTCTCGTTTTTCTAGTGTGTTATTTCCTTTATAAAAGAGAGTCTACCTGCACCTGATAGGCATTCCCGATCAATAATTGAAGCATGCCTCTTACCTTTTCCCTTTATATTTTCTATCTTTGCTTTTCTTGTTATTACATGTGTTAATAATGGTGTGTTAGTGGAAGTTAAGGGGAAATTAGAACTATGGAGAGGAACGTTAGAAAGTAAAGGCTTTCAATTTAGCACAACAAAGACAAAATAGATGGAATCAAAATATATGGAATGTAAATTTGATCATTTGGATATTTCATAAGACAGAAATTAAGATTGACACATGTTGCATTCCTCACAAGGACAATTTTAAATACTTAGGGCCAATTTTTCAAAGTGATGAAAAAATTGATGGAGATTGGTTAAAATGAAGAGGGGGCATCAGGTATTCTATGCGATAAGAAGATATCATTAAAGTTGAAAGGTAAATATTATAAAGCAGCAATTAGGCATGCTGTGTTTCATGGTTTTGTGTGTTGTGCAGTTAATCATCAATATGTACAAAAGATGATTGTAACAAAAATGAAGATGTTGAGATGAATGAGCGGTTACACAAGAAAAGATCATATACATAATGAGGTTATTAGAAACAAATTGAGTAGCATCAAAATGAGAGAAAATTGTTTTAAATGGTTTGTAAATGTAGAAAGACGACCCAAGGATGCTCCCGTAAAAAGATATGAAAAAATAGATGTGAAAATATTAATTGATATATTGAGTTAACTACTAGACGCATGATAGGACTATGTGGAAACAAAGAATGTATATAGCCGACGCCATGTAGTATGGGAAAAAGCTGAGTTGTTGTACGTGTACTTCTTGCTTTCTGTGTCGTTTACATTCTTGCATGTTTATTTCTTTCGCTTACGTTCTCTGCACCTTTAATATTAATTTTACTAAAGCCGTAACCAGGAGATTCCTTCCTCTCCCATCTCTTCCTCCATATGAATCAGCCTCCACCAGTTTATCAATGATCGCCGACGGCTACTTTTGATACGGTTTTGAAGGATTCCCCGAGAGCCCAAACATCGTTTGATCCCATAGATAAATCCTTTGATAAAACACCCTTCAAACCAACCGAGCTGTATTGGGTTAAGGGAATCAGGATGGATTTGTTGCCTCTCTTCAACATAGTGTCCAATGTCGAGGACAACTACCTTGGACCGCCATGTCGTGGCCGTGAAGTTCTATGGTGGCACAGGCTCAAAGTTGTCATTCTCATATTCATCTTTGGCCTTTAAACTATGGTTTTAAGTATGTCCATTTCTTTTGGTGCACCACCAATATTTTAAGAGTCTTCATTAGGCTCGCGATGTCCTTAGGGTAGATCCACTTCATTGAACATGCTTCATGGGCTGGATTGATCCTGGTATTCCTCTTATGCTCTCGGAATCGGAATCCTTTTCAGTGAAATTTCGTGGAGTCAGGCTCGCGTTGTTGGTTGCATAGTTGGTCTATATGCACGAAGCCCTTGGTGCCTAACTTGTCTCGGCACCCATGGTATAACTATCCTGGGCTGACAAACAGCACTGTCAATTAATCAGTCTCACCGCACCATATTTGTTAACAAGTGACTGCATAATCCGGCCCAGCCGGATGTGGAGGGCCGATCTGAATTGAACATGGTGTGTGTGTGTGTGTGTGTGTGTGTGTTGGTGGCTTCACCTGCAAGATGGGCTGGTGTTCCTCGTTTCAATCTGAGGGTGCGCAATTTTAACAGGTCTGAATCTCGGTGTGGTAGTTGGGTATAAAGCAACTCATTGTCAAGACCAATTCTACGACTATGCTTCGTACCTTTGATAAAGATGGAACTACCAGTTGCATGGTTAAGCTTATCTTAGCTATGCTCAAGCGAGACAGGTAGATCAAGGTAGTACATACTTTCCGGTAAGGGCTCAGGTTGTGAACAAACTCGCAAACAATAGTATGGAGTAAGGATTGCAATGGGATGGGATGGGGCAGGTCTTCCGTCGGTGGTGGACCGACTTTAAGGCGAGGTGAGGCATGTCTCTCATCCGAAGTCTGAAAAAATCCTCTGGCCACTATTTCATTTAGAAAAATAAAAATGCTTTGTAGACTTGAAATACAAGTATGCATCGCCCAAAATAAAGTACCCCTCCAAAAAGAATTGTTGAGTTCACAACTGTTTTCACCCTAACCCCACCGGGCCTTCATGTGAATCCCCTCATTAAACCCTGCTTTGCATATCTTCGGGACCAAACACCATACCCACCTCACACCCACTATGATATAACTTGCCTTGTTCTATTTCAACCTACAAAATTTGATTTTTAAAAGAAAACTCAATTCATGTCATAATTTTATGTAAACATAAAACCTACTATATGAGATTCTATATCATTAAATTGGAAGATATATTTACATAAAATATACAATATAAAATACATACTTAGTGTAATATATATACATGAGGCATGTTTACTTCATAAAACCCTACCCACCCAAGGTGCTTGAAGGTCTTTTTGCCCTGCCCTACAACAAAGTGGGTTTTTTCCAGAACCCACCCCATGTAAGGAGTAGGGTGAGTAACCCACAAGGTAGGTAGAGATTGTCATCCCTACTCTAAAGCTGTCTTACCTCACACATGTATGAAACTTTATTTGTCATGACTTGAGGGTTAGCACTGATGGCGGGGCTCTCTAACTCCCAAAAGGGTGTCTGTCGGTGTTTCTACAAAGCCTTATCAATGTAACTAGTAGCTCACTTGGTAGGGTTCTTGATTCACATGATGCAATACCTGATTTGATTTTGGTGTCTTTTATTGGAAGAAAAGAAAGAAAAATCAAGAGTAACTCACTTAACATTTTTGGCACTTTAGCAAGTATTACAAATTAACTCTGCCTAGCACTTTAGCAAGCATGACAAATTAACTCTACCTATGTAAGAGATGACCCTTGTATGATAGGTCCCAAGCTTTGGATAAAGGAGGAGGGTTGTGTAAGCTTCCAACAACCAACATAAAACTTTGTCGAACTTATTTACTATTGATTCTATAAATTATGATAGGGCTTTGTAGAAACAAAGAACTCATGTAGCCAACCTCATCTAATATGAGCAAAGGATTAGTTGTTGTTGTAGCAAATATGACAAATTAATAAAAAAGATCATTTTCTTTCTCTCTTCCTCTGTTCACCTGCATTGTCCTTATTGTTTTGTGGGTAACCTTTTGTTTTTCAACATTAAGCGTAAAACTTTGTTTGACTTGTTTACAATGGATTCTACAAATTATGATAAGGCTTTGTAGAAAGAAAGAATTAATATAGCCGACCTCTTGTAGTACAAGAAAAGTCTTAGTTGTTGTAGCAAAGTATGACAAATTGAGAAAAGGATCATTTTGTTTCTCTCTCTTCCTCATTTTCCCTGCACCGCCCTTATTGTTTTGTGGGCAACCTTTTGGTTTCCCGCACAAAAAAATTTAAAAATCCTCCTTATTCCTTCCCACCATATTATTAGCATATTAAAAATAATACGAGGGAAACGAAAGAGCGGCAACCCGCTGCGTGTGTTTGCTGTATTGACCCGAAAGACATTTTCACCCCTCCTCATCCATTTCAGACCGTTATGCCCGAAACGGTCTCTGCCCACACACGTTTGGTTATGGCGTCGCCTTTCCCCCACGTCCGCCAAGAGGGCGGGTATCAACCCGACCCGACCCGTATCACTCCTGTGTTTGTCAAGAGTTTCGGTTCTGTTAGCGGAAGTTTGTTTTCTGAGTTGAATCTCAAGAATTATCTAACAGATGAAACCTTGAATGCCCGACTCAACCACTGTGCTATTACCCTTTCCTCTTCGACACGAAGAAGGCGAGAAGTTGTCGATCAATCGAAATGGTTCAGATGCAGTAATTTACTGGACCAGCTTAATCGATTTGATCAGATACTGGCAAAATTACGATCTACATATTTAAGATTTATCATAACTATTTATGCACATTTAGGTTTCAATGCCTATTGGGTTTTAGCTTCGGATCCATAATCCAAATCTCAATCAGGTTCAGAGTGCATATGAGAGGACAACCACCAGGAGTTTTCGGTTGGAACTACTCGCTCAGTGCGACTTTAATTAGGGGTGGCATATCAGCAGGTCAAGAGGACGTCCACCCTCGCCTGACCCTTTCTCTTTTGTGTCTGTTTCTAAATCCTCGACCTTACTTGATTAGCTTTGGACAACTGCTTCATCCATTCTTAAATCTATTGAAATATCTAAAACGTTTGATGGTTGAGATGTTTAAAAATAAAATAAAATAATGCCATACAGTTAAATTTATTATGTAAAAGGTTTAATAATACTGTTTTATTTGTTGAATTTAAAATTCAATCATCGATCTCATCAATCAAACAGTTGAAATTTTTAATGATGTTTGAATAGAATTGAGTGTGCACATTTATTATATCCTCTTTCTCTCTCTCTATATATATATATTTAAATTTATATATATAATATACAAATACACATCTATATTATACATGTACATAAAGTATGTATACAATATATTGTGTCAAAATGCATATATATGTACGTATATTACATATGTTATATAATATATATGTGTGTAATGGGTCAGGTTCATGTCGGCTGGGACGTGATCTGACTTATGATGGGTCCATATCCAACCCTGGGCGTCTAAAGCCCGACTCGGACCAGGATTTGCCAGTCCGGGTTCGGGTGGAATACAGAATCGCCACTGAGTCTTCTGCGTGTTGCCGAACACAGAACGATGTCATTACCACAAAAGTTTTGCAGGGCGTCAACAATAAAATCACAAAACAAAAAAAATAAAAGAAAGAAGAAGGACCATTTGAAAAAAAAAATTCTTTTAGCGGTTTTCTGTGGAAAAGAAGGAAAATGGAAACGAGAGGTAAAACCAAAAAAAAAAAACAAGAGGGGAGGCGTTCCGAGTTATGAGAGAGAGTAGCATTAGGGCAGAAGAGAGGAGGGCAGCGCAGGGCAGTGTATGGAGGGACAGACGACAAAACCTTAGGCGAATCTGCAGAGGAGGAAGGAATCTCTATTCCTTCGTTGGCCCAAAAGTTAGGGTGGAAGCGATGCAGCGAGAGTTGCTGTAGCGAACGAACGGACCGACGGGAAGAACGGATCGTTCTCTGATTAATCTGCCCCACGCGCCTCCTCCATTAACCAATCCAATTCATCTTCTCCCGTCTTCTTTGCTCATTATGCTTTTTTATCACCGTCGATGTCACAGATTTAGTGGTGGTAAGACGCCTTTCTCATCATCACTGGCAATATCTCACAGATTTAGTGGTGATAAGGCAACAGCAGTTTAGGTACTTACGCCTCTTTTCCTATTTTCTGTGATTTGTTTTCCCTCATTTGTTTTATTGATAATGGTGATGATTTGAGTTAGGGCATCAAAAATCCTTAAATTTTGTGTTAGGTTTTAATTAGGAGTCGCTTGATTCAATGGAATCGAAGAAACGTGGACGTGGACGTCCCCGGAAGGGGGAGAAAGTATCTGCTGGCAATGTCACTGAAGGGGCGAAGGTCGGTGGTTCGGTTGACAGACGTGACAGGCGTTTCGTTGGTGGATATGTGAGGAAAGAGTTTCCTGGACATGGAGTCTTCCTGGGGAAGGTGGTCTCCTTCGCTGCCGGGCTGTACAAGGTTTTGTACGAAGACGGAGACTGTGAAGAAGTCGATTATGATGAGCTTTGCAGGTTTGCCGTTGACAAGAGCGAATTCGACGCAGACACAATGAGTAGAAAGAACAGGTTGGATCAGTTGGTTTACTCAGGAAAGTTGGTCCCGGTTACTACTACTAGGACGAGACGAAAAGCATCCGTAGCGGATCACAGTTTGGGAGATGAAAGCTCGAGAAGTGGACTTAGCTCAGAGCCTGAATCTCTTGTTGTTGATCGAGTAGAAGAGATCATGTCGGATGATGGTAGAACCAACACGAAGCACAAGCGTCAGAAAGTGATGGCTAGGAGACCAGGTCCACTGGTGGAGGACAAATCAACCGTTTCTCGGATGGAATTGCATGGCAAAGGTTCTACACATCTTGAAATCGGCTGGCAGACGCCTCTTGAGAAGACAACATCCCTTCCTTCTTCACCCCGTGGACCTTTGGTTGATGATGGAAGACCTACACTTTTAGATGGGACGACTGAACATTGCCTTGATAGAGAAGCTGAGTCATACAGTGATTCATGTGATTCTGATGATCCTGTTGAGGGGCATGGGTCACTTGTTGACAGCAAAACTATCCATCCTCCTCCACAGCCTCTTCCACCATCTTCATCTGATATAAATGTGCCACCCGAAGCAGTTGGCGACCTCTTTTCTGTTTATAATTTCCTTCGCTCATTCAGTCATCAGCTGTTTCTAAGCCCCTTTAGCTTTGAAGAGTTTGTGGCTTCACTTAATTGTAGTTCTGCAAATTCCATTCTTGACGCTATTCATGTATCTCTCCTCCGAGCTCTGAAGCGACATCTCGAAGCTCTCTCTTCAGATGGAGATGTTCTTGCATTAAGAATCTTGAGGTATTTCACATTTTATGGTCGCAATATACTCTTAAGTTCATATTTTTGGTTTTTGCTCTGAATTAGGTGTATGTGGTTATAATCATGTCCATACTCTATGAGATGCCTGAATGCTTTCTAGATCGCATTGGAATGATTCAGGCTCTGCCCTATCATCACCTGGTTTTCAGGAACCCATGTCAAGTTGGTGTGAGAGTCGCTGTCTCATTCGAAGTCTATACCAAGTTGATTAGGAACTTCAAAACCCATTTAAGCATCTAGTTTAAATATTTTACTCAAAACCTCTTTCCGTAACTCATTCAGTTCTTTTGTTGATATCACATCTCAACATGTTTTCAGGCACCTTGATTGGAGCTTTGTGGATGCATTCACTTGGCCTGCTTATGTAGTTCAATATGTTTTGGTATCTGGAGCTATATCTAAAATGAACTTGAAAGCTAGTACTGACCATTTAGTTGGTGAATATTATGCTTTACCAGTGTTCACCAAGCTGAGGATCTTGCAGATCCTCTGTGATGATGTTATTGCATCTGCAGAGCTAAGGGCTGAAGTTGATGTTCGTGAAAAAAAAGAAATGGTTGTGGATGGTGGTGTTGATCCAAGCTGTCCTGCAGAAAATAGACTTGCAGCTGCATACTCTGAACAACTGAAAAATTCCCTAATGTCCCCGATTTCCTGTATTAGTCCTTCTCAACCTGCACTTAATATGTCATCCAGTTCGAACTTGTTGAGTATTAAAGCTGATTTTCCAGTAGTTGACTCAGAGACTGCTAAGGATGGAAATAGTGATGAATGCTGTCTTTGCAGTATGGATGGGATGTTAGTCTGCTGTGATGGATGCCCCTGTGCATACCACTCACGATGTGTTGGCATAAATAAAGCTCTTTTACCAGAAGGATCATGGTTTTGCCCAGAATGTGTTGTGAATAAGATGGGATCCACTTCATCCAGAATAGGAAGGGGATTGACTGGTGCAGAGATGTTTGGCATTGACCCATATGGGCGTGCATTTTTTGGCACATGCAACTATCTATTAGTGTAAGGTTTCTTTATCCGTTATAATTTCTCCTATTTCATAGTGTATTCTGGCATTTCTGTTCAATTTTCACAATTCAAGGACATGCTTTTTCTCTTACTAACTTCTAGCACTTTGTGTACTCAACTTCCTTGCCGTTGTTTTAGCGTCATGTATCCCTGTAATTTCTGTAAATTCTTAGTTGAAATATAAGAAAGGAAAAAGTACAGAAAACAGAGGGAAAAGTTCCTTCTTGGTAAGTTTGTCCAAACTTTTATAGCTTATCATTCTTGTAAAAGAGTATTTTAGAAGCTTATTTAGAATTTCACAATAAAAATTAAGTTTGAGAATGGACTTATCTTTCACTTTTATGGTTTTCAAGTAGCACTTGAGTGATGTAACCTTAGTTGGACCAGATGGTAGACGTCATGTGGATGCACTTGCACAGGCTGTACATGGCGACAACAAATTGACAAAAGTATTATCCTTAGGAAGAGTAAAGATAGATTTGGTCAAAGCTCAAGATATCCACTCTCTAGATGCATTCAGATTTAATTCAGCTCACAGGCATGTTGCTGCTTGAATTACAGAACCCATGTTGTTATGTCCATGGGAGTTCCCATGCCTTTCATAAGTGTTGGTGTATCGGGATGATAATAATGAACACATGTTCTTCAATGAAATATTTGAATATTCCCTATGACTGGTGTGCATGGTGCTTATGTATAAAATAGTTAATATCTTAACATGCTTATATTGTTAATAAAACAGTTACCATACATAGTGTTGTGAAGATTACATCATTCCCATACTGTGAGGGCCTAAAAGTAGATGGACATCATTGTAAATTTATAGTAATTATTTAGGATGCAAAAACTCAGAAAAATCAAGCATCATGAAAGCATAGCATTTGGCATTAGATACATCCAGTGATCTGTCTTGATTTACACCCCCCAGTATAGTATGAAGTCTTATAGAATATAGATATCCAAGTCATGGTCCACTTTATAACGGCCTTTTCCTTGATGGGCAAGATTGTGTTAGGCAGATTCCTTGCAGATGCACACTAGGATGCTGAACTCCTGACCTCCCGTCAGGGGGTAACCCTGCTATGCCCCTTTGGGGAACTTGTATCATGGTCCTTGCATGATACAGTCCTATATCGTAGGATGCACACCTTATAAAAACAATAATATAGCCATCTTCTGTACTATGTTTAATTGTCTTGTAGAAGGCCATAGCAATGATGCATAGAATATGGACTGATACAAATAAAACTGATTTGCTGCATGCTATTTGATTTTATGTAAGTAAATGAAGAAAAGCAATAAACAGGTGCAATTTATTGGAATAATATTTCATGTAAATAAAAATGGTATTAGGTGTAACTGGGCAAGTAGTCATATCGCAGCAATGCCCAGATTGTCGTGTATCACATGATAAAATTCTGTATCATAGGGTATGAAAACGATAGTATTGCCATTTGGATACTGTTGAAACATTTCATAAATGGCCATAGTAATGATACATACCATATGGACCGGTATATGTACCGACACTAATTTGCAGCATTTTTTTGTACTAGTAAATTGGTTTTATATATTTTTCCCTAGTAGAAAGTTTGTAGAGAAGACTGTCGGGCTAATTCATGTGTTGAGAATTTGTTAGTTATCCATCTCATCATCTCAGAATTTGTTAGTTATCTATCTCATCATCTCATGAATGCATATTACAGGCTTGAAGATTCATCAAATCAAGAAACAACTTGCAGATATTACAATGCATATGATATTCCAGCTGTCCTTAGGGCCCTTTGTTCATCTGAGCAGAATTTGGTGATCTACTCTGATATTTGTAAAGGGATTATTCAGTATTGGGGAATTTTACCAGAGGCAAAAGCATTGAATGTTGTAAATGCTTCACCTAACTCACATACTCTAGGTGAAAAGGCGGTTGTGAATGGAACTCAAATGTTCTTGATTGTTGCTAAAGAAAATGGTTCAGTTTTGCACAAGACAGAGGCTAATAGTTGCCCTAGTGATGTATCTCAAAGTCATAGCACTTGTGGGAGATTGCCAGATCATCAAGATATCAGCCATGCAAGTGGGGATTATGGTTCTTTTGCATTGCAGAAGACTGAACTTCAAGACATTCAAAAATGCGATGGTGGCACCAGTGAAAAACCTGCTGATGAGGACTCGGAGGCTTCAAGAGTTGGAATTTGCAAAACATTTGATAGCTTCAGCCTGGGAGGTAATCCTGCATCCTGTTCCACTAAAGAATATGAGAATCTCAATGTAGATCCTACCACAGGTGTTTCTGTTAACTTGCCAAGTGATGCATTCCAACAAGGTGAGCCGCATTTATGTGTAAGGTCAACCAGTACAGAATCAGCTACTTGTGTATCTGGAATCAGACAGCTGCCTACTGGTGCAAAAGAAGACGATGCAAATGTGAAACTTGTTACGATCGGAAGTTCATATCAGAAAGTTGACTTTATTCCATATGCATATGTTAACCAATACATCCTTGGTGAGATTGCAGCCTCTGCTGCTGCTAATTTGTCTATCATGGCGGCTGAAGATAAGAAAATCTCTAGCAATAGCACTTCTTCCAATCCTAAAATTTTTGTTTCTGCAAACATCAGTTTGCAAATGAAAGCATTTTCAGGGGTAGCTAACCACTTATTTTGGCCAAGTTTTGAGAAGAAGCCCATGGAGATTCCAAGAGAAAGATGTGGTTGGTGTGCTTCATGCAAATCCTACAGTAGTAATAGTAATAATAGAAAGGGTTGCCTGCTGAATGCTGCTGCCTCAAATCCATTGAGAGGAATTGGAAGGATTCTTGGTGGTGGTCCTCGTCCTCTTAAGAACAACATGGGCCATATTGGTGCCATTGGTGCATACATTTTACATATTGAGGAGTGCTTACGTGCCCTAATGTGTGGTTCGTGGTTAGCTTCAAATCATAGGAGGCAATGGCGAAAGCAAGTTGAACAGGCATCCACATGCAGGGAACTGAAGATGCTCCTGCTTATGGTATGATTTCTGATCGTGTGGGATATGATTTATCTTTGTAATTCTTTAGGGTTACTTATTGCATGAATTGGAAAGGGAAGTATAAGTTGCTTTTCTCAGTCAGCTTCATGTTTTTCCCCCCCTCCTAACTCTGCCCAAGTCTGGATAAAGGAAGAGGGTTGCGTTAGGCTTCCGTCAACCAACGTAAAACTTTGTTGGACTTATCTATCATAGATTCTACAAATCATGAGCATTGTGTTGGGGCGTTCCCTCTTAGCGACACATTGTGAAGCTCAAATGTAGTGAAAAGTATGCAAAAACCTTCACATTTAGTCCTGCTACATTGTTACTCGAATGTAGTGAATAAGTTACAGCAAGGGTCTCCACATTTTCAGAATGGACGGATGCGGGGGAAAGGAAGCTGGTTGTAGATAATAAGATTCGTATTTGTACTTGGAATATCACAACTTTTTTTAAATTAATGGAGGTGGTAGATACTATGATTAAGAAAGAGATGTTTAAGAAACAAAGTGGGTTGGACAAAAAGCAAAGGATATTGAGAATAAACGTTTTAAACTATGATATTCGGGAAAGGAAAAGGCTCAGAATGAAGTTGGTATTATTATAAATAAAGATTTAAAGGATAGTGTAGTAGATATACGATGATATGGTGATTGAATTATTATGGTGAAATTAGTGTTAGGAGTAGAGGCTTTGAATATGGTTTGTGCTTATCTACCTTAAGTAGGATTAAAATATAGTATAAAGAAGGCTTTTTGGGAGAAGTTAAATAAGGTAATTCAAAGAATTCCACAAAGGAAGATGATTTGTTTATGAGGAGACTTAAATGGACATGTCAATAAAGATGGATTAAGATATCAAGGTATTCATAGAAACTATAGTTTTGGGGATATAAATAAGGAGGGTAGAGAGATTTTAAATTTTGTTATGGTTTTTTATCTCTTCGTAGCCAATACAATTTTTAAAAAATGAGATGAACATTTAATTACTTATAAGAGTAATTTGTCATGAATACAAATTGATTATTTTGTTTGTAGGAAAAACATAGATCGTGTTGTAAAGATTATAAGTTAATTCAAGGAGAAAGCTTAACTACTCAACATCGACTTTTAATAATGGATTTCTAAGTAAAAAAGTGGACAAAGAAGAATAAAGTGAATAGAGTTATTCAAACTACATGGTGGAACCTCAAATACGAGAAAGGAGATGCTTGAAATTATGTAGGTATATCTTCTAATATGTGGAACAATATGACTATACATATTAGAGAGGTGAAAAAAGATGTGTTAGGCAAATCTAAGAGACATACTGGTACAAAAAGAAGTTTGATGGTGGAGTGAAGTGGTGTAAGATAAAATCAATGCAAAGAAGGCATGTTACAAATTGTATAAGACTAGTGAAACTTGGGATGCTTATAAGAAAGCAAAGAAATAAGTGAAAAAAGGTTGTTAGTGAAGCAAAAGACAAAATTGGGAGAATTTATATAAAAAAACTTAATTCAAAATAAGGTGAAAGATATATTTTTAGGATAGCTAAGGCTATAGATAAGAAAACTAAGGATCTTACTTTTGTTAGATACATCAAAGATGATGATAAGAAGATTCTAGTGACAGATGATGATGATATCAAAAATAAATAAAAATTTATTTTATAAGCTTTTTAATAAAAATATAGATGGTAGTATTAGTTTAAGAGAGTTAGCCAAATTAAAAAAGTATATAAACCGTAATTTCTATTAGCGTATTCAAAAGAATGAAGTCAAAGAGATTCTTAAATATATGAAGGTTGGTGAATCTGTAAGACCAGATAATATTCCTATAGAAGTATGAAAAATCCTAAGAGAGGTGGGGCTCACTTCACTCGCAAGACTATTTAATGAAATATGGAGAACCTAAAAGATGCCCGAAAAAGAGAGTGAGTACACTTATACCCATATATAAGAACAAGAGAGATAATTGTTCGAATTATCGAGGTATTGTGTTAATGAGCTATAGTATGAAATTATGAGAAAGAATAGGTTAAGACAAGTATCAAGTACAATAGAGAACCAATTCGGATTCATGCCCGACAATTCTACTATTGAGGCAATTCACCTATTGATATGTCTTATGAAACATTTTAGAGTAAAAAAGAATCTTCACATGATATTTATTGATTTAGAAAAGGCTTACGATAGGGTGCTAAGAGATGTTCTTTGGAGAACCTTGGAAAAGATAGGTATCCCATTAACATACATAAATCTTATAAGAGGCATGTACGAAGGTGCAAAAACTTGTACACTCATGAATGAATGACATACTTCTTTGAAGTTGAGTTAAATCAAAGGTCAACTTTAAGTCCATACTTATTTATAATGGTGATTGATGAGTTAACAGAACATATTCAAGATGAAGGACCTTGGTGTATTTTATTTGTACATGACATTGTGTTCGTGGAGGAGTCTAAGGAAAAAGTCAATAGAAAATTGGAACTATGGACAGAAACATTAGAAAGTAAAGGCTTATGACTTAGTAAAACAAAGACATAATATGTGAAATGTAAGTTTGATCATTTGGTTACTTCAGAGGACTTAGAAATTAAGATTGACACACAATGAATCTCTTACTGGGAAAGTTTTAAATACATGGGTCAAATTTTCAAAGTGATGTAAAAATTAATGAAGATGTTATGCATATAATTAATGCCGGTTGGTTAAAATGGAGAGGGGCATCAGGGATTGTGTGTGATAAGAATATATTATTAAAGTTAAAAGGTAAATATTATAGAGCATCAATTAGACCTGGTATGTTTTATGGTTCTAAGTGTCGGGCAGTTAATCATCATGTGCAAAAGATGTCCGTATTAGAAATGAAGATGTTGAGATGACTAGTGGTCAAGTCCTAGTTTGTATTGCTCATATCGTATAATACGGGTGATGTGCCCCATTCTTATAAAAATCTTACTTGAAATGGGGAAGGATTGATTTGATCTTGTCTCTTTTGGCAAGAAAGACCTCTTGCCTTGAAAGTTGACCTCCCCAAAATAGTAATAAGCAGTTTTCAAAATTTTCAAAGACAATTTCCTTCATCAACTTACCAATTATGGTCACATCTAGTTTTGGTAGGCTGCATAACTGTCTCTACCTGAGTTTGAAAACTCAAAGAGTAGCTCGATACCTTCTCAACTGAGTTCCACCAACCCACAAATTAGGAAACTAACCTAACATATAATAGTTCTTGATTTTTACTTACTTTTTTTTTTCAATATTTAAAAAAAATACAATACAATATGGTATGATACAACACACCTGTTTCATGGAGAAAAAAGATACATGATACAATATGGTACAAACAACACCGGTTAACTGTATCGAGTGTATTTACATGTCAAAACTTCTAAGAAATTCATAAAACCTTTGAAGATGTCAAAACTAACTAAATTCATCAAAGCTTTTAAGAAAGCGGCATGATACTATCGCAGATGTGTAGTGGATCGGCTTGAATTGTATGATACGGGCTGCATCGTAATGATACAATACACATTTTTACTATATATTTGTTTTTTAATTGTTTTACTGTTTTTCATTTACTGTCCACTGTCACAGCACAGTGCTGCGGTCAGTACTGTCCACTGTCACAGCACAGTGCCAGCACTTGTGTTGTGCTCTACAGTACTGTGCTTTATTGCACTTAATATTAGGTGTTTACTTATTTCTGATCTTTTAATGATTTTTTAATTTGTTTTTGAAAAATGAGATGCGAATGATATGATATGGTACATATTGTATTGCCCAAGAAATTGATATGGCCTGCGTATAAAATTTTTACGACCATGAGGAATTCATTAAGGGACCAAAGTTTTGATCCAACAGTTAGTCGTGAGTGAGAAGTTATAGAGGGTCTCCTTGGTAAACAGAAGACATGCATTGATGAAATTCATGGTGGATGTTTTCCCCTTGGAGGAACAAATTTCAACGATGCACACTTCCTTCTTTTCCTTCCAACCCTATCAACTCTGTGTTTCATATCACGTAATTTCCCGGTCAACATCCATTCTTTTGAGATCAGACTTCTCAAGACTTTTCTATTTGTAGTATTCCTTAGTGGCAACAACAGAAATCCAGGAGACACAATGAGCTTCCTTAATCAGCTGCTTGTAGTATTCCTTAGGGCTAAATCTTAACGCCTAATCCTTGTATGATCACTTGCTTGTGGGTTGATCAAGTTGAGTCCATAGGTCTTTGTACTGAAGTGATCGTACATAAGCTGGCCACAATGAAGGAGCTACAAGATGCCACCTCAACTGCTTCCCAACTCAAGCTGAACCATTTGTTCTTTCGGATAACATCCACTTTAATCAGCTTTCAATAAGGAGAAGCTGGTGGAATTAGATCCATTTCAACGGACAAACCAAGAAGCAAGTTTGTAGAAATGGTTTTCCATATGAAACGTTCTTACGAACTACCAAGTTGTAAAGATTATTCAAGTTCAAATTGTAAAATATCCTTGGCACCCATGCTAACAGACAAAAACTAGCTAAAGAGCCTTGAGGAAATTACTTGCAAGGACAAGGGTTAGCTAGGTCTTATTTGGGACTCTGAGAAGGGGATATGGAAAATGCAATATCATAGGGGGCAAAATATGAAATAACCTCTAGAAATGATTTTGAATAAAGGCGCCCACATGGAGGTGACTACCAACTGGAAATAAAATGAACAATGAAGGGTAAAGTTGGAAAAGGCAAGCAGAGATGTACACATGGAAATTAGCCAAATTAACTTCCAATGTTTAGTTGGCGAATTAAATCTGAATTAAGATGAAATATTGAGAATTAAACTCCGCGAGCACATGGATTGATGATCCAAACCAAAGAAGAAGCAGTCCATGGACGATCTCACAAGCCTGTCAAAAATCCGTCCAGAAATTCCCATATATTATGCTCCACAATGAGCTAAGTCAAAAATATGAAATTCATAATGGAGTTACCTCTTAATGTTATGAAACTTTGGCTTTGGTTTGTGACTTTAGTGATGGTGGTTAATTGATGCTTTATGATTGGAAGATATCAGACTAAGTCTGGCAAAAAATCACCACATAGACAATGTTGCAAGATTTACATATGACTGGAATTTGGAATGAAATATCTTCAGTTGAGCTCCTCCTACCACTCTCTTGTTCATCCCACTTGTTGTGGACTATGTTGTCAATAGTGGTTAGCAGGTTGTTAGCGGTCGACCTTGATATAGCGGTAGCGGGGATATGGCGGTACACTTTTATTTATGATTAAAAATTATATATTATAATGGATTCTCTAATTTCTAAGAAATATCAAAAAACACAACCACTTCTTTCATAAATATGAATTAAACTAAATAAATAAATTATACTTCTAACTTCTCTTACTCTTCATAGCTTGTATGGACATTACATGTTTTGCTCCAGAATTATTCACAACTAGTGGTGAACGTGAAAAAACAATTCACACGTACTAATCATTAATCATGTTGCTACAAAGGAAAAGGTTAAGGTACATATGTACAAGAATATATGTAGAAACAAGTACATTAGATAAGAATAAGTTACATGGCAATTCATGGAGAAGATTCATAAAGACAAGAGAAGCAAACAAATTCTTGAATCTTGATGCATTAGATGGAAGAATAAGTTACATTGCATCCATCAAAATTCAATTACACTCACACTTAATTGTTTAATATACACTTAATTATCATGTTCTCTCATTTTCAGATGAAGATCCTTGTTCTTGTAGTTCCTCTTCCTCTGCATTTGGTCCTTTAAAATTAAATTCTTCAGACGGCTTCATCAGTAAGACCCAGGTTTGCCTAATATTTAACATATTTGAGTAGGGCTTCAAAGCAAACCAAGCTTCTTATAGATCGGGTCAGTTATGCTCATTACTAATTTCTTGGTGTTTGGTTCATGGGCTTCATGCAAACCACCTCTATACTACTTAATCGTCTAATTGTTGGAGTAGATTATTTATGCGAGCTCAAGTACGAGCTCAACTGTTCAAATGAGTGAACAATTTGAAATGTTCGTCATTGAAATGCCGAATTGTTTATAAATATATGAATACATCTAGCTAGCATTTGGAAAAAAGGAGGAGGAGCATCCCATGTTCGTTAGTTTGACCCAATTCGAAGCCCTAAATTTCCATGATTTAAAAAAGATTTAGTTAATTTTCAACCAAGAACAATACAACTGAGGAAAAAGATAAACAATCTAATACTTTAAGGAGTCATGATGAACAAGCTTGTGCTTCATTAGATTCCTCAATACTTTGTATGTTCCACCATGCATGCAGTATTAAAAGCAACACAAAATCATGCTTCCGGCAAAGCGACATGTAGAAAAAGAAAGTCATTTTTCCTTGTTACTTGTCGCATAGAAAAAGTATTCGTTCAACAAATCAAGATGAGTACAAGTAGTAATCCTAACTATAAGGATAAAAAGGAAGGCTTACTTTAGAGACACAATCCGGTCAACGAGCTCCATAAGAATGATTTTGTGTTGTGAGAAAGAGAGTCAATGCAAACTGCCATCACAAGTGAGCTCTCTTCGAGTCCCTATCTCGACGACAATAAGAACACAGAAATCATCCTTGGACAGGTGTCGCAGCACGTGCACATCTAGCTTCATGCATTCTACCTTTCTTTAGCTTTCAACTCAAGAAATAAAATCGAAGGAATACCCAAAAAGGATAGAGAGCGCAAATGGGTTGCCGATCAACTTCCCTTTTAGATAGATAGAGAGAGGGACACAAAAAGATGGATAAGGGAAGCATTGTCGGCATACCGGTTGCTGTCCCTTGCTATGGCCAGTTGTCCCCCATAATTTTGATGCCCGAGAGGGAGAGAAAGAGAAAGAGAAAGAGAAAAAGAAAGTGAGAAGAGAAAAGGAGAGGGAGAATACAAACATTGGAGGAAGGCGGAGGTGGTGGTGGTGGTTGTTGGCATGCGTGCGGGTAGTGGTGGAGAGAGTATTGGCGAGAGGCGAGAGAGAGAAAGAGAGCAGAGGCGAGAAGCGTGAGACAAAGTAGGTTTTATTTAATTTGGGTTGGGTAGATCCAATGGATATTGGATCAACCCGACCCAAAATGTGTTGTACGCTATTACTGATATAGCGAATCGCTATAGCCCAAGAAGGTCACCTGTTTAACTTCTGTGCGCTATAGTGGTTTGAGGTCCGCTAAAGTGCTATACCGTGCTGTTGATAACATGGTTGTGGAAAAGGCTTGCAATTAAGGTAAATTGTGCTTTTTTAATAACATAATTGTTTGGGCATGTTAACTCCATCATATGCTTGCAAATGTTATTTGAAAACTCCAACCATCTTATTGGTGTCTTCGAACATCAAGTTTATCATGTTTCACATAGGGTCCAAACAAAATTCTGATAGTTCTCTTTGAGCATTTTACCAACTCTCATATAATTTGCAACACTATCCATATGGACCACATTCATATATTATTTGAATAATTTGGAGAACATGTTGGCAGTTCTTTTTAGTATAACCAATACTATAACCAAGCTTTATTCGCACCAACTGGCATTAGTTGACATGGTGCCCTATCTTGTGTCATATTAGAGTTTAACTGCACAAAAACAAGACATGATTTACTATTTCTTTTCAACACCTACGAGGCATTGTTTTGCCTCTTTAAAGTGCTTACCATCTAATTTCTCACACTTGAGCTTCATTTAGCTGCCTTAAAGTGTCCTAACCACCTGATGTGCATCTCTTTGATTGTATGTTCTGTTGGTGGTACACCAATATTTTCTATAATGACCTCACTGCCTATTTAACCTTTCCTTGTGTGGAGACACATCCATCTCTATCCATTCATTTCTGTCACTGCCATCTTGGGAAGGTGCCGATGGGTGATTGCCCAAGACTAGGCACAACAGAGGATTGTTCTGTCTTCCCACTGCTTTTCAATTTCAATATCTTTCAATCACAACAAGGCACCTGGTAATGCACCTCTCCATTTTTGCCAACTTTTTGAATATTAGACAATTCAAAAAATTTCAAAGACATCATAAAGGCACATTAGCTTAAGACGATAATCTAAGAAGTTCCAGACTCCAATATTTTCTGTCGACCATCCATATGCCATATATAGCAGCTTATGATCTTTTATGAGTTTGAAGTTGCTGCACTATTTAGTTACTTATGGGATGCTTTTCTGAAACAATTTTATCCTTATACATGATAGGAGGGTATCTTATTATGATTAATGGGTCCCTGTCTTCGTTATGGTATGTAACACAGTATGGAATTTGAATGAAGTGCATACCTCATGAAACTATCAACTGCCAAATCATCCTGCTCAATATGTGTCGATGAAATATGAGGGTGTGTCAAACTGAGAGCTGGCTTTCCCTATGAGGATGATACCTATGAATTGCAGGCCCTGGGCTATTATGTGGCAATTGGGGTTGTGAACCTTGTTTTCTGTAAAGGATAATCTGGCCGAACCTTTTTTTTGTTTCACTTACGAGTCATAAATGTATGTTTCTTGAGTGAATCCAATTCTCATGCAAAGCCTTCCAGCTTCATCAGATCCGGTATCTCTTCTTTAATATAGCTGAAACTGGGTTTCTGGTTGGTAAAGGCAATTTGATTTTGCATTTATTCATTCGCAATTGATGCATTGAAGATCTTCTAGACCGAGTCAATAACTGGTGATTGGTCAAACGGGTTAGTCAATCATAAACTTTGTAGTTTTCTTCCTTTTGCTTGTTGCTATCCTGTTAGGTTTAGTTGGCCCATCTGAAATGGTTGCCACTTAATTTTGCAGTTTGAGGAGAATATTCGGCTTGTTGCATTTTCTGGGGCTTGGATCAAACAAGGGGATGACTGGTTATCTGAAGTTTCAGCAGCAGAAAAGTGTGTCATTCCTGTTCGGCAAACTCAAAAACTTGGTCCAGGTAGGAGGAACCGGAGAAGTTTAGGAACCTCTGGAAGCACATCTGACTTTGTTGAACCTAGTTCAAACGATTTTATTTGGTGGCGAGGAGGAAAACTATCAAAGCAGATCTTCAATAAAGGGCTATTGCCTTCCGTTTCAGTATACAAAGCAGCTCGGCAAGGTATTTATATTTTCTAGTGCACTCTGTGATCTGCAAATGTGGGTCTATATATACATATATGTATGTGTGTATGGATGTTCGTGTGTATACACACTTCTTTTCTGTTTCCTTTTTCGATAACTGGTTTGGTCTCAATGACAGGTGGATCGAGAAGGATCCTTGGCCTTTTCTACTCTGAAAATTCTGAAATTCCAAGAAGAAGCCGGCGTGTTGCCTGGAGATCTGCAGTAGAAGTGGTAAAGGGTACATGTCATCTGGCTCTTCAGGTATGTATTTTCTGTCTCTTATTTTTAAGATTACTGTGATATTGGTAATAATAACAGTAGAACAAAACGTTTAACAGGTTAGATACCTTGACGCACATATTAGATGGAATGATCTCTATCGACCCGAAGTTTCTCAGGACATGAAAGGGACACATTTGGATTACTCTGCCTTCAGATATGCAGTTTTATGTGGAAAAGTTGTTGTGAATAATGAAATAAGGTATATGCTAGATTTTGGCATTCAGAAAGATATCCCCGCACGTGTGATGAAAAACGTGACAAAAACGGATCAAGGTCAGGATGGCAAGAGCAAGTTCTGGTTTCCTGAAAGTCATGTTCCGCTTTACCTTATTAGAGAGTACGAAGAGAAGATTCCTCTAACCTGTGCCAAGAAGTCCGTGTTGCATAAGTATAGAAGGCATTATAATACTCTTCACAAAAACATCTTCTCCTACCTCATTCAGAAACTGGACATGCCTGAGAGGTTCTCCTGTGGTCGATGCCAAAACGATGTGTCACCAAAGTAAGTCTTTCTTTTTGTTTTCATGAAAGCATGATCAGTTTCCAATCTCTTTTAATTTTAGATTATTCCTGACCAGGTTTTTTGGCTTTCTCCACAGGGTTGCTGTCAAGTGCAGATTTTGTCAAGGTACAGAATGGAACTTCTTTTTGATGGACAACTTGAGAAAACTTTATCTATTCATTATCTAGATGTTGACATCCTTGATAGATTTGTTGGAACTTCCTCTTCCTTGTTGTAGGTTATTTTCACAAAGACTGCGACTTGGTGACATCAGTGATTGGGGAACAATCAGAACCTGCATTCACTTGCTACACATGTTATTGCAGTGAACAAGATAAACAAAGCAATGGTTGCAAGGATTATCTTATGGGTGGCAAAGTTGAAGGACAAGTGAATGGTTTGAGACCACCAAATTATCAACAAATGGGTCCATATCTGTATCCCTGTGCACCAACTTCTTTGGTGAGTGTAGAAGCACGTCAAGAGGTCCCTGGTACAAAACCCTATCAAAAGAGCATAAAGAAGCGTGGGGATGGTACAGAGTACGGTCTTATATTAAAGAAAAATAAGGCCCTTGAGTGTTCTACAGACTTTTGGAGCAAGAACGTTTTGAGTAGTAGGAACCAGTGCGTTGATAGGTCACTCAGACCTATGTGTGTCGCCTGCCATAAGCCCTACAATCCAGATCTATTATATGTTAGATGTGAATATTGTGGAAGTATGTATCAGTTTGTCATGGCATTTGTATCCCTCTCTTTGATTCTTTTTGTTTCCTAAACATTTTTTCCCTCTTCTATGCAGGATGGTTTCATGGAGATGCTGTCAATCTTTTGGAAGACCAGACTAATGATGTTGTAGGATTTAAATGTTGTAGGTGCCGGAAGAAGTGTATGCCTATATGTCCGTACTCTGATCAGGACAAGAAAAAAGTGACTAGAAATACGAGGAGAAAACGAGGAAGCAATGTCCAGTGTTTAGAGCCACAAGAGGTGGAAATGGTGCCCAGTATTTCCTCATCTGGAAACATGTTTACTGTCGATGGCAGCGAAGCAGAAGATGATCCATTTCTCTTTTCTCTTGAAAAAGTTGAGGCTGTCATGGAGCAATCCATACCAGAGATTGGATCTATATGGAGCAACTCTGAACCATTATATGGAATCCCACAAAAACTGCCGGTGAGACGATGCCATATAAAAGAAAAACATGAATATGTTGATGATAGCCGTCTAGTGCTTGAAGAAAAGAAAGAAAACGTGGAGGTGGAATCCCCTCTGCAGTCAGAGTGGCAATTTTCATCTACAGGTCATTGCAACAATGAAGAAATGATACCGGGCTCCAACGATAGGTTGGTTGGTTGTGAAACTGCTAATCTTGATAATGTGCAGTATGAGCCTCAAACGTACTTCTCATTTACAGAGTTGCTGGCATCTGAGGACGATCAAGTAGAAGACATGCCTAACATGTTAGTGGATGATGCCGTAGGAACAGGCATTAATGAAGATGAAGGTTCTTTGCTTGGCATGTACTTTGATTCATCCTTCACATTAGCCGAGTGTGGGATTTGTGCACGCAGCGACCCAGTACCTGATGTCTCGTGTGCTAAGTGTGGGTTTTTTGTGCACGGAACTTGTTTACCCTTTTCCACTGAGGATGGCTGGACGTGTGGTTCATGTGAGAATTAGCAATTGTTCCTTGGAACTCCATCGTAGGCCAAGAAATTTGTCCTACCATATTCAATTTTTGAAAGGGTAAATAACAGTTCGCTTCTGATGGTCCGGAACCAGTCGCAGGCCTGTCATACGCCAGGAAGGATCAAATTCTGGATTCTTGTTGTACAGCTGAACGGGAATATTGATGTCAGAAATGAAAGGAAAAGAAAGAATATAAAGGATTACAGTGGGAATTGCATTTACCATTTTCAATATTTTGTTGTTTTGGGAGATTGATGCAAGTATAACGACAGCATTGCCATTGAGACGTTTTCTTTTCATTGCCAGACAGGTTGGGTTAAGCCGTATGTTAAAAGGTGATTTTTTGCCGATAAAAGATCTCATACTGATGCTGTTAGATGGTGCATAAGACTGCAATCTTTGTAAATTAACAGCACAAATGGTAGAGCCATTCAATATACATTACATTTAACAGAGGTGTCTCCTTCCCTATATTGTGTTTTAGTTTTTCTTTTCAACAAATCTCCTTTTTTATCTATTAGCCTACTGTCAACATGAGCATTTACACCCCATTTTTGGAATTGTGACTGCCGTTTCTGCGGTGGTGCTAGAACTATTTCTCTTAGAATCTTTTTTCGTTCCATTTGCACGAGGACCTCCAAATTTGAGAACCGTCTCCACCGCTAAGTTACGACGTATGACATTTTGCTACCACAATTTTACGATGTTGAATCTAGAAATTGATCTACAAGATTACATGAAGATTCAAAAGAAACTGAATGCATATGTTGCAATCGCACATTCGGTGGGCAGTCAACAAACTGAATGCGTATCTTGTTGCTTGGTGACTGTTAAATTTGGCTACCTACTTTTTTTACGAATTAGCGTTTGACATGTAAGGAACTATGACACTGCATACTTGAAGATATTCAACTTGAAAAAAAATCGGTTTAAAGCACCGTGCTTGTGTTTTCTCGTCTTATCTGTCTACCTCCATCTTCCAATCTCCTCCATACATTTTATTCCTGTTGACGCTCATTCTGTGTCTTGCTTTGCTGTTACTGCTTCTCTCCTAAACTTGGTATACACGGTCTCTCTCTCTCTCTCTCTCTCTCTCCTCCCATAGGCACACACACCATCGATCCTACTCTCTTAGAAAGGTGTCAAACACTATCAGGCTTGAATCACATCACTAAGAGTCGAAACATCGTAGAAAAACCTGTGAGATGCTCTATGAGCTTATCCCTGAAGAAGTAAACCGGTCTTTCCTGTTTCTGTAGTTCTTACATTCTCCCACGATTATTTACGGGTTACGCGGTTGCTATTTCACCATCATGTGGCTCACATGTTGAAAAGAGGCCTCTATTTACATCAAAGAAATTACAAATCAAGTTTTCAAATTAAATTTGACCAACGATAACACATCACCTACCAAAATAATCAACATATTTGAAAACAAACACCAAGTTATTTAAAAAGATGAATTTCTTTCTCATTTTAGCCGTTCTGAATCTTGTCCAACGTCAGCCAGCCACAACTTAACAGCTCATGAATTTACCGAGTCAACAGAGGACGCCCACCATTTGTGCTACATCTATAAACCCTCTTCTTGCATGAATTACAGCATTCTTATTGGCTCATTGTAGCGAGCATCCACCTAACATCTCTGTTACACGGGCAGATTTATGCGTCTAAAGTGACATCCATTGGAAGGTTGCCAAATATTGCCAACTTTATCATCTGCCTTGTCGTCTATAATGACGTTCAAGGTTGGAGCCACAACCATCTAAAGTTTGTGGAACCTCATTTCATGGCATTTTTATGAGCTCTTCCATCCCGACTGATCTATCAACGTACCTATGTGATCGCCACACAAGGCTCTTGATATGTTCCCCGGTTCAAGCAAATTGAAGATTACAACTGTAGAGGAATAATGAAGATCACTAGGAAACATACGGAATTTACTTCTGAGAACATAAAAACTACCAAGTCCGAAATGACTAACCGGGTATCCCGTTGTCCTCACATAATGTAATCGCAATCACATCGACAGTGGCAGTGAGGCCGCTGGATATCAGCTCCCTGTATGAAATATGCTCGAAAGCAACATTGCTGCTGTTTCGAGCATTGCAATCGTAAATGACATTTACTGTAGTGCCCTTGAGAACTGCCTCAGCGTTTACTACAAACACGTCAACAAATGAGTTGAAACGTAGGGTGCACATATACACACACAGAATAGAAGATGGAACCCAAAAGAACAATAACTGCACTTTTTAGGACTTCTGTAGTATGCATATAAAGTTAGAAACCCAAGATGATTAATATAGTTCACACTTCAAAAGGCATCTGAAGAGTGGAAATTGTCGAATATCCTAAAATGTGCAACCATACTTTCAGAAGCTCGCAGAGAAGCTGCTGTGTCGGTTGTGAAGAGCGGCATTCCAGTTCCAGCACCAAAAATAACCACACGGCCTTTTTCAAGGTGTCCGATAGCTCGGCGTCTAACATATGGCTCTGCAATTTCTGTCATTGTGTAAGCTGTTTGAAGACGAGTCTGTACACCCAAGTTCTCTATAGATGCCTGAAGCAAAAGTGAGTTCATCACAGTTGCCATCATCCTGTAACCAAATAATGCATGTTATAGTTGTGCACAAAACTGTCTCACGTACACCTCCAGTAGCATATCAAATCAGATTGTAATAGCAAAATGAGTGACGCTACAAGCGCAAAAAGAAAGTGAAGGAAAATCAGTCAGGGAAAAGAAAGAGGGAGTAAGGACATCCGCCAGCCATCTTATATTTCAAAAAACGGTGCAACTGTTCCTTCAAGTCATCATTTTGGTGCATCGTAAATTACTTTCTTTTGGTAATAGGAACAACAGATCCTTGTCCAAAAAAGGATAATCGGCTCAAGAGTGATGTGTGTTGAGATTCACTACTAACCTACTGGTTTAGAATTAGATGAGCCGTACAGGGTTTCCACCACAATAAATGACCAAAGCAATTCCCAAGCAAGTTTTTTCTTCTCAAAAGTTTATATTTTTTAGATTAAAAGATCACTTAAATATTCAATTCAAATCACTTAAGTGTGCAGAGAAGACATTCTTCATTCTACAATAAAGGTACCTTTAATAGTACCACAGATATAGGTTTTCCTCGTAATCAACCAGCTGACCACTGCTAACATTTACAAATTCAAGCTCTTCAAGTTGTGATACAAATATTCAATTCAAAACACATGCATAGAATATACATTTACATAAATGTGTATATCTAACTCCGCCCATGTAAGGAATCACCCTTGCATGGCCGGTACCAAGCCTGGATAAAGGAGGAGGGTTTCGACAACGAGGATAAAACTTTGTCGGATTTTTATACTATAGATTACACAAATTATGAACATTGCTTTGGAGCGTCCCCGCCTAGCGACGCGTTGTAGTGCAGTGAAAAGTAAGCAAAGGCCACTATATTTTTTCCCGAATGTAGTGAATAATTGAAGAGAGGGTTCCCACATCATGAACGAGTATGAGTAAACAAGTTAGTCCCGCTACATTGCCGCTCGAATGTAGTGAATAAATTACAGAGAGGGTCTCCGCATTTTCAATATGGACGGATGCAGGGGATAAGGAAGCTAGTCCTAGATAATAAGATTCGCATTGGTTCTTGAAATATCGGAACATTATTCGGTAAGATAATGGAAGTGGTAGATTCTATGATTCGGAGAAAAATTAATATTCTATATTTATAAGAGACAAAGTGGGTTGGAGAAAAAGCAAAAGAAATTGAGGATACAAGTTTTAAATTATGGTACTCAGGTAAGGAAATAGCTCGAAACGGAGTTGGTATTATCATAAATACAGATCTAAAGAATAATATAGTAGAAATACAACGATATCGTGACTGAATCATGATGTTGAAATTAGTGTTAGAAGAAGAGGTTTTGAATATAGTTTGCCCTTATGCACTCCAAGTAGGACTAGAAGATAGTATAAAGACTTTGGGAAGAGTTAGATAAGGTGATTCAAAGAATTCCACAAAAGGAGATGATTTTCTTAGGAGTAGACTTAAATAGATATGTCATTAAAGAGGCATTAGGGTATCAAGGTATTCATGAAAACTTTGGTTTTGGGGATATAAATGAGGAAGTTAGGGAGATTTTAAATTTTGCTATGGCATTTGATCTCTTTATAGTCAATACAATCTTCAAAAAACGAAATGAACATTTAATTACTTATAAGAGTGGCTTATCACAAGCACAAATTGATTACTTTATTTGTAGAAAAAAGATAGTGTGTTGTAAAGATTGCAAGGTAATTCTCAGAGAAAGCTTAACCACCCAACATTGACTTTTAGTTATAGATTTATAAATAAAAAAATGGACAAAGAAGAAAAGAGTACATCGAGCTATTCAAAGTAAATGGAAGAACCTCAAAAGCAAGAAAGAGATATATTTAAAGAGAAAGTCCTTCAAGGAGATGCTTGGAATTATGTTGGTACACCTTGTGATATATTAACAATATAGCTATACATATTAGGAAGTGGCGAAAGATGTCTTAGGTGAACCTAAGGGAGGCATACCGGCACAAAAAGAAATTGGTGGTGGAGTGAACTAGTGTAAAATAAAATCAAGGCAAAGAGGACACATAACAAATTACATTATGCTAAGAAAACTAGTGAAACTTTAGATGCTTATAAGAAAGCAAAAAAGGAAGCGAAAAAGGCCGTCAATGAAGCAAAAGCTAAAATTTGAAAGGATTTATATAAAAAACTCAACTTAAAAGAGGGCGAAAGAGATATTTTTATGATAGCTAGGGCTGGAGATAAGAAAACTAAAGATCTTAATTCTGTTAGATGCATCAAAGACGAGGATGAAAAAATTCTAGTGGCAAATCATGATATAAGAAATAGATAGAAAAACTTTTTTTATAAGTTTTTTAATAAAAATAAAGATGTTAGTATTAACTTAGGAGAGTTAATCAAATCAGAAAAGTATATAAACCATAATTTCAACCGACATATTCAAAAGAATGAAGTCAAAGAGGCTCTGTAAATCGGTAGGACCAAACAATATTCCTATACAAGTTTTGAAAAATCCTAGAAAAAACAGGAATTACTTGGATCACAAGACTACAACAACAACAACAACAACAACAACTAAGCCTTTTCCCATACTAGACGAGGTCGGCTACATGGATTCTTTGTTTCCACAGATCCCTATCATGTGCCATGTCAGCAGTTAACTCACAATAAGCTAGGTCATTCTTTATTGTTTCTTTCCAACACTTTTGTGGTCGTCCTTTATCTCTTTTAATACTTTCCAAATTTAGTTTCTCATACCTTCTTACAGGTTCTTCTTTTGATCTTCTTTCTATATGTCCAAACCATCTTAAACGATATTCTCTCATTTTATCCTCTATTGGTGTCACTCCTAATTTGTTTCTAATAACCTCATTATGTATACGGTCTTTTCTTGTATGACCACTCATCCATCTCAACATCTTCATTTCTGTCTCAGACATCTTTTGTACATGTTGATGATAAAATACGGAGAAACCAAAAGATGCCCGAGGAATAAAGACCGAGTACACTTATACTCATATATAAGAATAAGGGAGACATTCAGAAGTGTTCGAATTATCGGGGTATCAAGTTAATGAGCCATACTATGAAATTGTGAAAAAGAATTATTCAACGTAGGTTAAGACAAGTATCGAGTACAACGGAGAACCAATTTGGATTCATGCCAGGCAGATTTACTTTGGAAACGATTCACCTTTTGAGATGTCTTATAGAACATTTTAGAGCAAGAAAGAAAGACCTTCACATGATATTTATTGATCTAGAAAACACTTACGATAGGGTATCGAGGGAGGTTCTTTGGAGAACCTTGAAAAAGAAAGGTATCCCATTGACATTGTTAACATAAACCTTATAAAAGACATGTATGATGGTGCAAAAACATGTGTGAGAACTCATGAAGGAATGACAAACTTCTTTGAAGTTAATATTGGGTTACATCAAGGATCAACTTTAAGTCCATACTTATTTATAATGGTGACTGATGAGTTAACAAAACATATTCAAGTTGAAGTACCTTGGTGTATTTTATTTGCACATGACATTGTGTTAGTGGAGGAGTCTAAGGAAAAAGTTAATGGAACTATGGAGAGATACATTAGAAAGTAAAGGCTTCCGACTTAATAGAACAAAGACAAAATATATGGAATGTAAGTTTGATCATTTGGTTACTTCAAAGGACAGAGAAATTAAAATTGGCACACATTGCATCCCCCAAAAGGAAAGTTTTAAATACCTAGGATCAATTTTTCAGAGTGAGGAAGAATTGATGAGATGTTACGCATATAATTAATGTTGGTTGGTTAAAATGAAGAGGAGCATCAAGTATTCTTTGTGATAAGAAGATACCATTAAAGATAAAAGGAAAATATTATAGAGCATCAATTAGACCTGCCATGTTTTATGGTTCTAAGTGTTGGGCAGTTAATCATCAACATGTACAAAAGATGTTTGTGCCAGGAATGAAGATGTTGAGATGGATGAGTGGTCATACAAGAAAAGACCGTATACATAATGAGGTTATTAGAAATAAATTATGTGTGGCACCAATAGAGGATAAAATGAGAGAATATCGTTTAAGGTTGTTTGGACATATAGAAAGAAGATCAAAAGAAAAACCCGTATGAAAAACTAGATTTTGAAAGTATTAAAAGAGGTAGAGGACGACCACAAAAGTGTTGGAAAGAAACAATAAAAAATGATCTAGCTTATTGTGAGTTAAATGCTAACATAGCACATGATAGGGTTATGTGGAACCAGAGAATATGTACCCGACCCCATCTAATATGGGAAAAGGCTTAGTTGTTGTTGTTGTTGTATAAATGTGTATATGTATGCACGCATGCAAGATATGACATTAATCAAACTCTTATATAAGACAAAACTTAGCATTGATCCTTGTTATGAATGATCACCATTTGATCCAACCAATGCGTAAGTATGAAAATTTTAAAGGTACAAGTATCAAAAAGCCTAAGTGGTGGATAATATAAACTATATGCGCAAGTATGAACATTTTAAAATAACAATAAAACGTGAAAAAATTAATCAGAAAGCCTAAGTATCACTTGATATATCTTAAATGTGGAAAACCAATAACACACTGATAAAAAGGAGGATGGTGAGTGGTATTTCTATGCTCATCTGGATGGTAATAATCCAGTAAAAAAATTCTTGGGAGCGAACAAAGCAGAAATTGACATAATCAGTTGCATGATCACAGGATATTCAACGTTTGTCATTTCCTAAAGTTTCATGGTAGTTTTGCTGATATAGCACAGAAAGGAGAATAATAAGGAACCCATGTTACTAGTTTATCTACACAGCAGAAGCATTTGGAAAAGATAAATGGAGTATAAGTGTATAACTGCACAGTCATACCACGAAGAAACTAGGAAATTTATATATAAAAACAAATAATATATATATAGAGAGAGAGGTTAAAATAATGAACAACAACATTATTCTCCACCAATGAGGAAAATAGTGATTTTGCATTACCCTATCTGGTAAGCAGCAACTCTATCAAGGCCAGCTGCAGCAACCCATGTGTCTCCACAAAAGAAATTTCGGCCCCCAACAACAATTGCCACCTGAATAGAACAATGAAATGGTCATCAAGAAAAAAAGAAATGTATAATCTGTTCAATTGAAATGCACGTTGAGCAAGTTTAAGTTTAAATGAGAATACGTTAGCAACATAACAAAGCAACATATTATGGTACCTAAGAAAAACCATTTTTTCCAAACACACCTGAACGCCAAGATGGGTAGCGGTTGCAATTTCTCTAGCAATAAGAGAGGTCACCTGTGAACGAAGAAAACTCATCCATATAAATACATAGTCGCATATCAGCAAGCATCGTTAGCAGTCATTAATAGGCTTTATTGTAAGAAAAATCACAAAAACTGTCAAGCAATAAACCTTCGGGTCAACATTTTGTGGACTGTTTCCAACAAGTGCAGCTCCACTGATTTTCAAGACTACTCTCCGCCATCTCGGAGCTGCTAGAGATTTGGTCTTCAAGTTATTCGGCAAGCCAACAGGCGCAGGTGTAGAAGCAGCATACCTAGTCATACAAACATAAAAAGAGGGAAAGCATTAAGAGAGCCATGCCAATAAAGCTGAAACTGGAGGTGTATTATCTTTCTGTGCAATAACATAGCTGTACCAATGCAGACGAGCATTATCAAGCAAATCCTTATCAACAATTACATAAAAGAAATGGATTAATTGCACGGAAACAAGCACAATTATCTACTTCTGCACTTACTCCAAACGTGGATATTTCAAATGGATATTAGATTGCAGTAGTCTGAACACAAAATTGTTGAAAAACCTGCTTCGTATTCCAAGATAATTAAATTCGAGCCAACCACATGGACAAGATAATCAGCTACCCACGATCCCCTGAGAATTAAATTCAATGGCAGATTATATAATACCTTTTGGAGAACCTGGCGGAGCTGGCAGAGTTTGCGGCTCCACTGGCGGCAGCAGTAGGCTTGTCGTCGTCAGAGACGGGTTTGGAAGCGGAAGAAGAAGAGCCGACGATCTGTTCCATCTTCTTACCAGGACCAGTGGCTCACAGTCAAGCTGCCGTTGTTGAGGCGATGACGCTACGCCTTGTACCTCTTTTTCAGGTTGTCCACCTTATTCTTGCACTGCTCGACGCTCTTGCAAGATTTCTGCTTGTTGCATCGGTCGCTGACGACCGACGCGACCTCGTTCCAATCTCTCCCCCGGAGGTTCCCCCGATTCAGTTGCACGTACTTCTCGGTATACGCATCGAGCAAGCACGCGATCGCTGAATCGCTCCACTCCTCCCTGTCCTTCTTATAATCCGCTCCGCATCCGGCGCCAGCGTCGGGCTTCGTCTTCTTGTAGCAGTACATTGTCCCGCCGTCGCTCAATTCGTCGCGGTCCTTGCGCTTCTCAGGCCGACCCCTCAACTTCTGATCGTCTTCGTCTTCTTCCTCCTCTTCGCCGCCGGTGCCCGGGAAGGGGTGATGAGCGTCGTCCTGGAAGACGATGGCGTCGTGGAAGGAAGGAGGGAGGCATTTGGGGTCGGAGAATCCGCCGCCTGCGAACTCGTCGGAATCATCGACGGATGGCTTCTTGACGGCGGCGGAGGAGGAGGGATCGAGGGAGACGCGAAGCAAAGAAGGTGGCACCTTTGTACCGAATCTGGAAGAGGAGACGGCAGAGGGTTGCGGCGAGTGGTGACGCTGCTGCTGCTGCTGCTGAGCGTGGTCTTCGGGGATAACGTATTCGTCGTCACAAGCCATTTGGGGGCGACGACGGAGACGGAGACGGCGACGGCGACGACGGAGGAGACGGAAATGGAGATGCTCTGAGACGACGTTAGGGCAACGCTCTTTAAGACGTTAACGGAGGTTACAAACCGTGACCTTCTGTCCCCGGTTCCGTGACGGCTCCGTTATGTACCGCATCTGGCGGACTCTACTCGGATCGGTGGGTGACCCTCGCGGGCAGCATCCTTCCCGTCAATAGACATCCTTTTCGACCTATTGACACGAAAAAGGAACTGAAGGTGTGTTTGATTATTCGTAGCGTCTTGATATTAGAATTCCAGCAGGCATACATTCACATCGGCTTGTAACCATAATTCTAAGAATTAATGTTTTTATTGTTTGATTTATGAGTTGTATTAACGCTTGGGTTTTATGCTACTGCGAGATAACAATACGAGAGAGAAGAAACACTTGGCTTCTACGTGGAACTCTTGGATTCAGTTCCTACGGTTTATCTCCAAAAATTTTAACTTATATTGAGTTTATGTAATTGTAGTTCTACGTAATCGACTAGTTCTTTGTTTGATACAGGTTTAAGTATCAAATATAAAAATCCATTTCTGTTGAAACCTTGTATCAAACACACTCTAGGAGTATTTTTCTAAAAAAATTATGAAACAGTAAGACCACAAAAGTGTTAAAAGAAACAATAAAGAATGATCTAATTTATTGTGAGTTAAGTGCTAACATAGGGTTGTGTGGAAACAAAGAATCCACGTAGCCGACCCCGTCTAATATGAGAAAAGGCTTAGTTGTTGTTGGTGTTAGTCACCAATTTTAAGCTAAGGACTCGAGCACGAGCATCACATTTATAAAGCATTAGTATTTTTCTACATTCAGTGGTGAAAAGTTTTTTCTCCAGATTTCACATATGCCTCACCTCACCCTAAAGTGAGTTCATCATTAACCATAAAGGCTCTATAAAACATGCCCACCAATTCTCACTTCTGTTTGCACGTAAGACATGGGTTCATCAACAATGAACCTCTCTAGAGAAGCTTTCCCCTTGCTTATGTCTTTCACCAAAGAAGTATTCCAAAACAAAATGCCGAATCTCTAACATTTTTTATACAGAGACGCCGAATATAGGCTTTCGGTGTTAAAATTGTCAAAAAAATGTATGCACTCCATTAGACTCCGAAAAGGCCAAAACAATCTACTAAACGAGAGCGCCCGAATGTCATTATTTGGCACAAAGGAAACAATTATTAAGAAGTAAACGATGATTGTTGGATGTTGGAACAAAGACTAAGCCTTTGCAGCAGCGGCGTTAGCTCAACGGCAGAGCGCTCTAGTCTTTGCACCGACGGCAGAGTGCTCTAGCACCGTTGCTTTCGGTGGGAAGGGAAGTTCAACTGGTGTTTGGCCTCCTCCTCCTGTAACAAAATGTTATTATGAGGAAGTTATTGATTTCCTTTTAAGATGAATCAATGTCGACATCACAAATGCTCTTTAATTTCTGTACGTAAAAGAAGACCGGCCATTGCACACCTCTCCTGCACCCACGCATGACCACGTTACAGTTTCCTCATCAAATTCGTCATAACCGTCATCTTCTTCCTCCTTGTCTAATATAAAATGGAGCATTCAAGCTGTGCCACATACTTGCATCCACGAGCAACATAAAAAAAGCAAAAAGTTTGAAATTGACACGAAGCAGAGCATCACTATTTATTAAGAGGGAAGGGAGTCGCATGCTTTCAATAATTATATACATATATATTGTATTACATTATATACACTGATTGGATTCTATCATGTTCTTTATTTATGCTCACTTATTTGTTTTCGAGTGATTTGAGTGTATTTTTTATATTTTAAAAAAAATTTAAATTTTACTCCTCGAAAGTAACAAGTAAGATTCAGTTTTTTATATATAAAACAATAAGATCCACTCATTCCTTATTTTTGAATGGTATAAATATAATTTATAAATTTTTAAGAATTTTTGATATATGTGAAAGAAAATACTATTACACTGATATTCCTAAAAAAACAAATATTGAGTATGAGGTGTAAGTAATATTTTTTAAGAGTTTTTGATATGTATGAAATAAATATTATTATATTCATACTCTCCAAAAACAATTATCGAAAATAAGTGAATAGATCCAATCAATATATGTATATACAACCGGATCTTGCCCACGTATGATATCCCTATTTATATTCATAAATGCTATCAATATAATTTAAATTTTTTAAAGTATTAAAAAAAGTGTGAAAAAGCAAACACATAGAGAGAGATTGAAAACGATGAATACTTGTAATTTTTTTTTATTTTCACAGCAGCATGATTCGATGTATAACGTCAAAGTTTTTAATAATGAAGTTGTGAGTATCAATAAGTTTTGACTTTTGATAAGCTCCGATGGCATGCTGTTTATGTTAATTGATCGTCTCAAAGGATTTGTAATGACCTTAGTATAAGCCCAACCACGTCATACTCAAGCACGCCACAAGCCTTTGCGTCGTTCACATCTGAATATTCATATAATATGGAATCAAACAAACATGATTGGGTCTATCTACACACTTTGAATGAAAGTTTCAGATGAATTTGAATGTACCTAAACACGAACACTCTGGGTCTAGATAAGTCGGGTTGCACATGGGTCGAAACCTAGCTAAGCTTTGGATCACCGATTCGGGCATGGCCCAAACACGGGCTCGAGCTCGAGCGATGAAGGAACATAAATGTGTTGAGTGCTAAAGTTTGGCTAGATCGATCTTAGTTCACTAAACACAAGCATGTAAAGAGTGATTTGTGACAGTTGCATGTATATATATACTGGCCTGGGAATACAAAGTGCATATACCAAGCCAAGCCTATTCACACCCCACTTCAATTTATAAAAATAATATTTAAGAATTATATATATTACATAAATACAAAATATCATTTATGATATTTTATAATATTAGACTAAAAGTTATTATGTATATATAGTTATATTTATATATTATATAAGCATGTAAAATACTTATAAAAACACATATATAATATTTTATATAAATAAATGCTAAAACTCAAGACGGATCCAAACCCATCTCGCCCCGCATCTCCTTCACCCATAATTCCGGCCTACTATAAGACGGGTTTTCAAGCTTAAAAGCCCGTCTCATACGAGATGGGTTGGAGCGGGTACCCGCGTGGCGAGTCGAAATTGCCGTCCCTACTCTAGATTTCTAGTCTCCTCCCCGTTGGCAGCCGGTTCGGGTTGGAGCCAATTAATTCTTGAATGGTAGTGGGGGATTGCGAAGGTTTTAGAAGGGGACATGGCGATGGGGTAGTGACTTGTCGTCCACGAAACAACCGGAGGCGACGGATCTGCTATTCTTCTCTTCCTTGCCCCTGGTCCACACACTGACCCACTACCGCGGTGGTTTGCTTTAAAAACGGAAAGAGGAGGAGCTTGCGGGACGACGTGTAGGCCGCGTCAGCGCGCAGGGTGGGGTAGGTCGACCTTCTCTTGAAGCGCGCCTTACCTTCCTTTCAACTCCTTCCATTATAAATATATTCTGAGCCCCTGCCTCCCTCTCTGCCCTTGGTATTTCCGTTTCATTTCGTTGTCTTCTCTTCGTTTCTGCTCTTGCTCTCTCTCCTCCTCTTGCCATAATGTCTGCATATCGCGGGAAGTACGCCGGTAATAATCATCTCTCACCGTTTTTTCTTTTGTGGTATCTTGTTTTTGTGATTTCTCGGTTTGGTGACTCTGATGCAACGTGCACTTTTCCTTTTTCTTTTCTTCTTTTGTTGTCATCTCCACTTGATCATTTTGTTTTGAGTTTTTTGGCGCGATCGGGTGGACACTGTTCTGTGTTGGATGTGTTCCTTGCGTTGATGCGATTCGCTTTGATCGCGACTGATCTAGCACCTCTTTGGTCATGGTTTTGGTATTCCTTGGGTCTGCAGAGTGTGCTGACTAATCTGTGATATGCTACTTGGCACATATCCCTTTATAGGTGGATCTGTTGCTTATTTTGTGAATTTCACATTGATAAGCTCTGATCTATCGTGGATCGGTCATGGATTTGATGACTTATTTTCGGTATACGGTATATGGGCTAGTCTGCGATCTGAGATATTCTTTCTCTCGTCGTCTTATTTTACCCCCTTTTCCGTTTGCTTGCATATGATGATACCTGAATATTCAGAGATTGATGACCTGCTTCCTCGTCGGGTTCCGATAAAGAAAAGAGCGATCTCTCACATTCTGCTAGTGAGGAAAAACGAGTGCTAGTTAGATCTGCTTTTCCTTTTCCCCACCTTATCAATCCTTTGTGAGATTCTGGATTTACGTACATCTTGATCTTTTACTACATTTTATAGCGTCTGATCTTCGGTATTTGTCGTGAAAAAGAAGTGTTTCGTGAATCTGTTGCAGTTCCGGACGGATCTGAGATCACCCTTTTGTATAAGAAGCTTTGTGTTCCCTTTCGTATTTTTCCCAAATATTGTTCGATCCTGTTCTCCTAATCGATTCTGCTGCTTTCTCCATTTCACTTTTGTCATTGGATGTTCTTTTTGACGAACCCGTAGTTCCTAAATTTTCTCCTTCGCTGTTCTTCAGATGAGCTCATCGCCAACGCTACCTACATCGGGACCCCTGGAAAGGGCATCCTCGCGGCTGACGAGAGCACGGGCACCATCGGCAAGCGTCTCGCCAGCATCAACGTCGAGAACGTCGAGTCCAACCGCCGCGCCCTCCGCGAGCTCCTCTTCTGCACCCCCGGTGCCCTCCAATGCCTGAGCGGCGCCATTCTCTTCGAAGAGACCCTCTACCAGAAGACGGCCGATGGCAAGCCCTTCGTAGACGTTCTCAAAGAGGGTGGCGTCCTGCCGGGAATCAAGGTCGACAAGGGCACCGTTGAGCTCGCCGGAACAAACGGCGAGACTACCACCCAGGGTCTCGATGGTCTCGGCAAGCGCTGCGCGGACTACTATTCCGCCGGTGCCCGCTTTGCCAAGTGGCGTGCAGTCCTCAAGATCGGACCCAACGAGCCCTCAGAGCTCGCCATCCAAGAGAACGCCAACGGGCTTGCCCGCTATGCGATCATCTGCCAGGAGAACGGGCTCGTGCCCATCGTCGAGCCCGAGATCCTCGTCGACGGTGCACATGACATCGACCGCTGCGCCTATGTGACAGAGCGCGTTCTGGCTGCATGCTACAAGGCACTCAACGACCACCATGTTCTTCTGGAGGGTACCCTGCTCAAACCCAACATGGTCACTCCCGGCTCGGACTCGCCGAAGGTCGCTCCCGAGGTCATCGCGGAATACACAGTCCGAGCACTCCAGAGGACGGTTCCGGCGGCGGTACCGGCAATCGTGTTCCTTTCCGGTGGGCAGAGTGAGGAGGAGGCCACTCGGAACCTCAACGCAATGAACCAGCTGCAGACCAAGAAGCCATGGAGCTTGTCCTTCTCCTTTGGGAGGGCGCTGCAGCAGAGCACGCTCAAGACGTGGCAGGGGAAGGAGGAGAACGTCGAGGCGGCACAGAAAGCATTTCTGTCCCGCTGCAAGGCCAACTCGGAGGCGACGTTGGGTACATACAAGGGTGACGCCGCACAGGGCCAGGGCGTCTCTGAGAGCCTTCACGTCAAGGACTACAAGTATTAGAGAGAGGAGATGAATACCACCTTTTCTTTGTTGCTTCTCTGCAGCTTCTCTTATTTGAGTGACAGTAGTAGCAAACCGACCGATCATAAGACAGGAAGGAGGTTCGTTCCCTCTGAGATGGGAGCATGTTTTGTTTCTTCTGTCGTTTCGAGTTTTCTTTTGTTTGAGGATTTATTCCCTTGTAATGTTGGCTTTATTTATAGCATCAAAGTCATAGTGAGGCGCATGTTAGGTGGTTTAATAAATGCTTTTGGAGGATGAACCCTTCTTTTTGCAGACATTTGAGTCGAGACTGATTGTTGTTTCCCCTTGTTGCTTTGTTGACCCAGTTTCTGCTCTCTTCCGGCTTCGCCCCCGCCGGTTTCTTGTAGATTATGTGTTTGTGTTACGTTTCTTTGATTGAGTATCAAACACTACACACACGTACACATTCACATTCCACTGTGACTTCGAACACTTGCAGACATTTGAAGAGGCCTTTGCAGCTTTAAATGTTGCCTGGGATGAAGGGAACCTGCAAACACCTCAGTTGTCCTGAATGATCTAACTTTTTTGACAAAATCTGCTCGAAGATATATGGAAAATGTCAATATGCCTGAGATTTTGAATTTTAAGTTCAAATTTTGGTTGAAACATTTTATGGCATTAAGGCAAAATGGCGGCAATCACTCTGAAGGTTGAACATTTTGAAGTTCTTGAGATAGTTGTGCTTAGACACTTTCGCAAGTTGGCCAAACTTGACAGACCTCAAGATTCTTATGCAAGTACATCTCCATTTAAAGATTATTGATCCGACTGACTTGAGAGAATTCTTCTTAGATCAAAACACTTTTTCTTCTTGTCCAAACGGTACAGCTAGCAGATGCTCACTGATTGTTGAGAAGCTGATTAAGATTCAGTGAATCGACCAGCTAGAAGAAACCTTCAACGCCTTGTGTTGACGTGCAAGGAAAAGGACGTGTTATTGCTATGGATGGTGAGAAGTCTCAAGCCTCCTGTGTTGCTTTTGGCACCTCAATGATTGGGACTAGTAATTAATTCATAAACCACACGTATCATCTGAAAGGTACTAGGAGCAACAGATGCAAGGTATGCGAAAGAACAAAGAAGTGTTTCTTTCGGTGGTTCAGTTGTTACCTTTACAAGGTGGTTAGTTACTACAAGGTCGTTGGTCTTCATTAATGTTTTTTCGTTTATTGTTGTGTATTATAATATTTTATATTTTTCGCTTACGAGATTCTTTAATTGTATGGTGCTCTAATAAGTCTTGTACTTTTTTTTTACTGAATGAAGTTCTTACCTTTTGGTGGAAAAAAGCTGCATCTAATTTTTAATAGATCCTCATTACATCTACCAACATTTACGCTATCAAGTCATTTTAATAGCATTAATTGTTTGATGCAAAGAAGGGACATCTATTTCTCCATGACCATCAATTATATCTACCACAAATATTGATACAACATCTGATGCAACATCAAATTTCCTTTTTTCCCCTTGGTTACAAGAGGAGGTTGAAGCCTACATGCACATGCATGCACCCTCTGGGGGAATGGAACTCACCACCTGTGTCATGGGAATCAGAAAGCCCTTCAGGTGAGCAAATGCTATGGATTGCAGATCAGTTTGTTACTTGCTTCCTAATTCATTAAACCCTTTTTCGCTTTCTTCTTGATTCTTAGTGTACCTCCTTAAGAAAGTGTACCATGAAAGGAAGGAAGCAACCAGTACATCAACAACTTTAGCATCATCTTTAAGATACAAAGTTAGAATGAATATCAGATTCTTAAAGGGAAAAAGAGAGTTGCATCATATGTACTACCAGCATTTTTGAGACATAGTCGATGATACTGAAGAAAACATTTGATGGAAGTATTAGTTAGACTATAAAGGTTTTTGTGGTAAAAAGTAAATAATTCAATTGCACCAAAGATGAATACAACTACCTGAATTTATCTCAACCGAATGATGATTTTGGCCCTCTTTTCTTACTGCATTCGGTTACGAATAACTGTTGTTCGTCATTATCACTATCACCAAATATTATTCTATTCATAACAACTCTTTTGAACGCATATAGCTCAGTGTGTGATTGGATCTTCTCATACTGGACTTGACGCTGATATAATGGATCCTGTAGTTTATTAAGTTGCTCTCGAAACTCACTGAATTGACCTTGAGGCTCATTGAATTTAGATTTTAATTCATCTACTTCTACTTGTGTAAGCGGGGTTCATGTCTGTCTAGCTGCCTCCTCTCCCTTGAGCATGACACTGACTTAATTGTCAAATCTTCATCCAATTCTTCTGTCAAGAAGCAGTAGTATGAATATTATGTTGTATGCGCGCCATCAAGAAGCATACTTTTCTCTAATAATCTATTACGTATATTAGCAAATGGACTTGTTTGATATTACTTTCGTGCCCATTCATGGAGGTCCCAGTTTGCTAACATTTTCTTTTACAAACTCATTATATGTATTGTGTCACACCATGAGTACCGTCGCGAGCCAAGAAAGCATCATGAAGCACTTGACCATGAACATCAAGCAATGGCTGGATTCATGGATCTTCTATTGTCCATTCTAAAGGCATAATAATCTTGATATAATACATTTTGAGCAGTCAAGGGTAATACCAAATGAGTACTCACATGGGAGCTTAGGAGTTGTGTTAGGGGAGAATACCAAAAGCAACTAAGGGAATTAAGAATAGGAACTGAGACCCATGCCACATGATAGGGAGGTCCACATGGGGATTATGGGTTTCAAAAGAACCAAGGGACATGGGCAACAACTGAGGATATCCAAGATCACATGGTGCTAAGCCTTTGGCAGGTGATGATAAGCTTTAATCCATGAAATGGGACCTGAGATTATGATAAAGAATATGAATTGATGCATAAAAATAAAAGTGAAGTGCTAGAGATGAATTGGAGGACTCCCTTGACATTCAAGATAATTGTATGAGTTAGAAAGCTACACTGGATGCACGTAGAACTTTGTTGAGCAGGGGATGAAATTCAGTCTCTGAAAGTTGATTTAGATGAAGAGTTATGATCAACGCAGATCATTGAAACCCTAAATGGTAAAAAATTGAGGTGGAAGCACCAAATGACACAAGTGTCATAAACAAGTACTTTAGAAACTTCATTTTTGTGAATTTTAAAGTTTTTTTTCAAAAACCTCTATAAAAAGGTGATATTAGGCCTTGTATTGATGTTTTTGAGATTGAAACCAATCTTCTCTCTCAACTTCCTCCAGTTCCCTAATAGACAAGGAAGAGCTCGACAAATCGTACGAAATCCTAACAAGTATATAGCCCAATCAAAATCCTAATATAATCTATAGAAGACCTAAATTTTGGTTGTTAGAATATGGATTTCATGAAAGTACCTAAAGGTGTTGGTTGATGCTATATTTCATTCAAGCACCAAGCTAAAGACCAAACTCTTGAGGCATCATTGCAAATATCTTGGTTTTAAAGTAAAGTCTTTCATTTGAGATATTGATGTAAATCCTTGTAAATTTGACTAATCATTCCAAGCAAGTCACAACCACATGTTTGCTTAAGTTGTGTTTATGTTTAAGTCAACTTGGAACTGTCATTTTGTTAGGAAATTATGTGGTCTATTTAAAATAGAAAACTTAAGACTATGACCTACCTCCCATAAGAATACAAATCCATGAAAGACGTGCCAACCAGGAGTTGATGATGATGCATTGAACTCGAGAAATTCTCTACCATTAGAATATTTGAAGAAAGAATGACCTCTTCGAAAGAGATCGTGGAAGAAAAATGACAGAAAAATATTAAGGAATGTTTGAGCAGATTAGTTTGAGATATTGAAAAAGATGTAGCTTGAAGAGCGGCTGACCATGTTTCTAGATACGGATCTTTCAGAGGATAGGTTCTTTCAGAAATTTACTCAGCAGCAGAGGAATTAACCAAATATGGATCTGAAAATGGGACTGCTATGTGGAGTCTAGCTTCCTACATTTTTTATTGATATTGTATGTGAGGAAGCGACGAATAATATGAATGTTAACCATGTTTGAAGGTGATAAATGAAATTCAAAGTTTTCACTGAACCCGGTTGGTTATGACTGTTCCTTTCACATTTGCCAAAAATCTGGGTGAGGCAGACACACCTCGCCTCAATTATAATCCTCCATGAAGCGTTCGATTCCAATATCTTAATTATTCTTAATTGCTCTGGTACGAACCAAGTTCATGATTCAGACTTTTGCACAGGGGAGTCTTTTTAATTGTAAAGTGAACTCAATGCTCATTCACATCAGATTGTAACAAAGACGTAAGGAATTGAGAGCATGCTTCAATCCAAACACAAGAATCATGCATTGTAGCATAGACATCAATAGCGTCTGCAACTCTCTTGCAGTGCCTGGAAACGTATTTGGCTTCAAAACTATTAAACCAGCTAGTATCTGTAAAAGCATCACTCAGCAAAGAATCCTCATAAGAATTATATCATCTTCCACTGTATATGTTCCAGCTTTCCAAATCATTATACGCACAGACGCATGTGCATGCTTGCAGGCTTACACAAACTAACATTCCATGCTTGATTATTTGAAGGAAAGGAAGGTAAGGTATGGGGATAGCATACATCCAAGAAACGTATGTTCTGAAAGGAAGCAGACGCATGATGCTGTCGATGAATTAGAGAAAGATAAAAAGCTAGATGTAAAGCGAATACTTTCAACCGACACATCACACTGTCCTTTTTCTGCTTTTTCCTTTACAACTTCGACGTTATCATCATCTTAAGCACAACTTTTATCTGAGTTGAAAGATTTGCAAGAGTTGCGACAAAATCACAAAAGAGCATTAAAGTGATTATATCTTTTCCTTAAGGCTACAGAGAGATTTCTCCATTTGAGGGCCACAAATTAAAAACTTATATAATTCAAGCTTTTAGTAGCACATGAAACTGAAAATTCTAAGAACAAGAAGGCAGTAACAAAGTATGCCTGATGTGTGGAGCCCCACAGATGTACGACACAAGGAAAAGATGCAGAAGCTCCCTCTTTTTAATGCCCTCTTATGCATCGCCTCATTGCATAAAATCGCTAGCTTTTTTGCAGCAAACATCAATCAAAATGGCATTCAAACACTTTGTGCTCGTTAAGTTCAGAGAAGGAACTTCTGCGGAAGCGATAGTCAAGAAATTGGAGGATATAGCTTTGGAGATTGACAAAGTCAAGGCTCTTGAATGGTAATCTTGTAATAGAAATATATATGGATGAGTTGCAATCTGATGGTCCGGTTTTTGTTAGCTTCATATAGTGTTTCTTTAGTTCAATTGATTTCTCTTATGTTTCTCTTGCGTTGCTCCATCGTTTGTATAACAAAATAATTAGGACGCTTTCAATAATCAATTGAAGTAACAAAAGAAAAGATAAACAAGCACAAGATTTGCTATTCAATACACATGGTTTTCTCCTTTTCATTTCAATCTATCTTCATCAAGACAAATCTATACAAAACAACACAAAGATTGCGCATCGACCATCATTACAACTTGACAATGGCTGCAGAACAGATCTGAAGGTTTTTAACAGTGTATGCCTGACCTAAGTAGGTAATGACTGCAATTGGTGAAAATCCTATAGAAATAAAAAAAATCATCTGCCTTGAGGGAATAATTGAGATGACCAAGCGTAGGAAGGCATCATCAAGGTCATGGTTCGTTCGTGCAGATATATATATATCTATCTATATATCTATATATATATATATATATATATATATATATATATATATATATATATATATATATATATATATATATATATATATAGAGAGAGAGAGAGAGAGAGAGAGAGAGAGAGAGAGAGAGAGAGAGAGAGAGAGAGAGAGAGAGAGAGAGAGAGAGAGAGAGAATATGTATATACGGGGAGAGAGCATACTCCATACACACCCTCATCCACGATGAAATCTACCTAAAGATCTCAATCCTAAAGCAATATAGTATCAGGTGGATAAATGCACCCTGCAATGTTTTTTTAAATTAAAATGCAAGAGTAATTGAGATCAAGAATGTTCCCACACAAATGAATGTATGCATTTACCACGGAACTCTCTCTCTCTCTCTCTATATATATATATATAGAGAGAGAGAGAGAGAGATCTTTTTTCAAATTGGATCAATTTAATCCACTCTATTAGGGAGTAAGTGATTTTGGAGCACCGTATCATTCCATATATATATATAGACACACTAAAAATGCTTGTAGTTATCACTTCTGCCTTTCTAAATCACTTTCTATGTGTGAAATCACGTCCTATGCATGGCAGGGGACAGGATTTGGAATCAGAAGATATATATATATATATATATATATATATATATATATATATATATATATATATATATATATATATATATATATACACACTTAAATGCGTGTAGCAATCACTACTGCCTTTTCGAAGAACTTTCTATGTGTGAGATCGCGTTCTATGCATGGCAGGGGACAGGATTTGGAATCAGAAGAGATGCTGAGACAAGGGTTTACTCATGCCTTCTCACTGACGTTCGAGAGCAAGGAAGAGTTTATTGATTTCTCTCAGCACCCAACTCATCTTTCATTTGCGGAGACATTTCTTGCTGCCATCGACAAGATTCTAGTCTTTGATTTCTGCGTTGCTACCGTCAAGCCACCATCAGTCCAAGCCTAAACAGGTTTGATCATCCACTCACATATCCCATTCATGCACTTTCATGTTACATCAGTACGTATTTGTGACTGAGCGTGCGCGCGCGCGTGTGAGAGAGAGAGAGAACACAAAAGACGGCATTTTTCAACGGCATCCAGAAATTTCATTTTCTGCGTAGTCCTAAAGTTAGAGGATTACATGTATTTTTCATCAAAAACCGTAATATTCCATCCGCATGCGTGCTAATCGATCAATTAATTCTACTTTGTTTGTAAGAAAACCATGTCAAATAGTACAATGCTTAGTGTTTTCAACATGAAGGAATGTAAGACGAGTCATTGTGAATTATTAGACGATGGCATGTGCCTCAGGAGCTGACTGATGCACGAACTAGCAATTATGCGAAGCAATTACAGGTCCTTTATGTTCTCTACACAGCATCACAGTCACATGCATGAACAACACTTCTTATTATTGTAGGAAATCTTTGGAATCATGATAGTGGGTGCCCTCTATCCCTCATACCCTATAAAGGAGGGTATATCATCTGGATATATTATATATGATGGATGGTATCCTACAGTTTATTCAGATCAGTGCATATGATGAAGGATACCATATTCCACATCATCTCATTCTTCAGAAAATTGTCACCTGCAGCTGGAATTACAGGGAATTAACGAAACAAAAAAGCAAGACAGAAGTTAGTGATGATGTTCAAGCAGAGAAAGAAAAAGATGGTGCTTCCGTAGCATAATTATATCGCCACTCGATTCGTAGTTTTTTATGTACAGCATTATTGGGTTCTAATAGTCACAGAATTTTACCAACTTTTTAGCTGTCCTTCACAGAGAGTTGCACAGTATCAAGCCAAAAGGTACCATATTTCTTTTCCCACGGGTACTTCAAACTGGTTACACAAGCCTGAGAATTCCACATGGATGGATGAAACCAGTTATCTTCATAATAGAAATTCTCAGCTGTGTTGACTAACTGTTAGCTGTTGAGGTATTTGTGTCCAAAGTTGTATAATTGAGAAAGTAGGTCACATAATTCTATGAAAGATATGGCTTCATGCACGCCTCGATGCTTACAGCAACCATGGTAAACAGCTTGTTCCTCATTTTTGAGAGCATCCAATTTTGCTTGCTTCATCGTTCTTTGATTTTCATTATCAGAACCATCATTTCAAGTCATAAATTGATATATTATCTGCGCGGTCTTGATACTCTGCTTTTTGTGAAGAATACAGGATGCTTTCTGGAAGTGATTTTGGAAAAACTCATGGAAGCTGGATTCTGCCTCTTGGTTTCCAATGGTTGTCTTAATGCCTATCTTTGTTTCTGTTGTTGTGTTGCTTAATTTTCCGGACTTTGTATTTTGTAATCCTCTCAGGTAGAAACCAGCAGTCGTGTGAAGGTTTCAATCGTTGTCAAGGGCAGCGTTGTCCTCTGTCTGTGTTTGTGATTTATACATTGCAAAGTGAGTTTAAATATGCTTACCCCCAAGCTCGCTCCCGAAGCCACACACATATTTAGCAAAAAAATTCTAAATATATCCTCTTAAAATGTATGTTATATATATACATATCCTTCGTTTGATATATTTATGTTTTTCCGATCACGGCATATGTTAGCCAAACTTGAGCTATTTTATTAAGCTAGTTGAGCTAAACACAAATATTACGTGTTTGGTTCAGTTCTTGTTGACCACCTGTTTTGTTGAACATTCAATAATGCTTGTGTATATGTTGCAAAATCAGGTAGGATTAGGGATGCTCATGAGGACAGGGGCAGGGATCAAGGTCCTCATCCCCGACTCCATTTAGGAACCCACTTTCCATCTTCATTCCCGTCCCTACGACGAAGTCCTCTCATCTTCACTCTCCCATCTCCTACAGGTCTGGATAGAACTCATCTCCGTAAATCAACCTAAAGAACTCCTTCCCAACCACTATTAGTATATAAGTTTCAATGTTGTCTGAAAATAAATAGAGAATAAACCTTAGAAACTTTTTTCTTCCTTTTTTTCTATTTTCTATCTTTTCACTTCTCCTCATAAGTATTAAAAGTAGGAAAACAAAATAAAAAATTACCCCTTACACAATGAATCATGATTGGCTTTAGTGGGTTCACGAAAACCTGTCTCAAAACTCGCAGAGATTTTTCCAGCTCCTACGTTCCCGACCCCAAAATGTACTCCCGAATCTGTTCCATCAGGGGTGGGTACTCGCTGAAAGTGGGGGATCCCCTCCCATAACCTCCCTAGATGGGATACCAACTATTTGGTGGCTCCACCTTCCATACACATTTAGTAATGCTTTTGGCTTTTTCATTTTCAGCTGGGGATCAAATTCATGATTCACCTTGTGAGTCGACCCTCTAGCCGGTGAGCTATAGCTCTTTGCTCTAATGCTATTGATGACTGCACGTAAGGAATATGGAAACATATTGTATTGTCACATATCTTTGCTTGGCTAGATCATTCTAGCCAGCTAAATTTCCACCACCGGCACTTGTTCACAAAACTACCACACTTGCATTCAAACATCTAAACCATTCATTTCATAAGCAACAGCATAATAAAAGACGAAGAAATTAAGAAACATAAAAAAGAAAAAGGAAAATCTACCAAGTTCTCATACATGAGTTCATTAAACCTTTGGACGTGATGTCATTAGTCACACCCCCTCCGGGGCTTGATCATTGCTCGAAGTGGGTTCTTAGCCACCACAGTAAAAGCATACTTCTCTGCCATACTTGCTTCATTGTAACCAGGAGGAGGCAGCCATTGGAACTCTTGAACCATCCTCGCAACCATCAAGCTAATGTGAAGAGTCCCCAAGCTCAGCCCGGGACAGATCCTTCTCCCCACACCAAAAGGCATCATCTTCACCTCCTTCACCCCCGTGATGTCGGCGTTCTCCTTCCCTAGAAACCTCTCCGGCATGAACTTCTCCGGCGACCGCCATAGCTTCGGATCGCCAGAGACAGCTGGAGTATAAAATTCGACCGAGACGTCGGCCGGGATGTCGTACCCGCCCAAGGTGGTGGCCTCAGTCACCGCATGGGTGAGGAGAAAGTGCGTCGGTGGGTGCTTTCTTAGCACCTCGTTTACAAAGGCATTGAGGTAGTCCATCTTCTCCACGTCTTCCTCTGCCACTGCTCTTTTGCCTCCGATGACTCGGTAGACGTCGTCGGCGAGCTTCTTCTGTATCTTCGGGTCATTCACCAGGTGGATCATGGCCCACTCCACCGCCGCAGCCGTGGTGTCGGTACCTCCGTTGATGAATTCAGAGCACAGAGTTACGAGCTCCTCGTCGTTGGGAGGGTTCTTCCTTCCCTCGACCTGTAAAATTTTAAGGTGGACAAATAAGCTGCACCATACCAAACAAGGTGTTCAAACTCAGGTCGCCCTTGTTCCGCAGTCAAGCAAAGCTCATGCTCATAAAGGAGCTCGAGCTAAAACACGCAAAGAAAAATACATGATTTCAATGACAAAGCTGGGCATTCAAACTTTAGAGGCAGATAGTTGCGCTACTGTATATGTATGAGCGTGTAAAATATGTATATATATATGTGTGTGTGTGTGTGTGTGTGTGTGTGCCCATCAGAAGATGAAACGGTATTGTTTCCATGACACACAAAGGAATGGAATTCGACGTATCATGAACTGCTCTCTTGCCGAGCCACGGCTTGTCTGTTTCTGGGCATTGACCTGTAATCCAAAGAGGGTATCAACGTAAGAGACGGCGCTGTTATTTTTCTTGGGCATGGGCGACGACTCGACCAGCATCCGGCGTTTCTGCACCATGGGAAGGATGGTATTGAGCTGCTCTTGCCTAACCTTCATGGCTTCACTCCGGCGTTTGCCGAAGAGCGGCCAGAGCACCGGCAGGAAATCATCGAGCTTTGGTTCGATCGTGAAGAGAACCCGCTTCAACACGTTGTCGACTCGAAGGACGTCGGATTCAGGCAGATCAAGCCCGAAACACATAGCGAGGAGGATGCAGAAAGCCGTGAATCGGACGTTAGCGAGCACGGATACTACGGAACCCGGGTCCTTTGCAGCTTCATGCTCGAGTCGCTCGATAAGTCTGTCTAGATTGCTGTTGCGAACTGGCCGAAACGCATTGACTCGGCCCGAGGAGAGCATCTCGGAGACGAGGTTCCGGCGGAGGGAACGCCATGCCGGGCCGTAAACGGAGGAGTTGACTGTGAACTTGTTGCAGCTGAAGATCGACTTCGTCGGGTACTCCCGCGGCCGGCTGGCGAAGAGTTGGCCCTTCTTTATGAGCGCGTCGTGCGCGAGCTCGGCGCTGCAAACAACCACCAGAGTCCGGCTGCCCATTCGGAGGGTAAAGATAGGGCCAAATTCTCTCCGGAGATCTTTCACTATTTCCATGAACGGCCGGCCGGAAAGGGCTACCTGCAGAAGGTTGCCCACTACCGGCCACCCTTTAGGCCCCGGAGGCAGTTTGGGCTTCGGTCTTCTCACCATTCGACGGAGAAGGAGGAAAATGGCCATGACGAAGAAGGCCACAAGGGAAGTCATGGTGGGGATACTCAGGCCCGGGAACTCCATGGTGAGAGAGGGAGAAAGAGAGCTTCCTCTTTGGACCTATTCCTAGTATTGGCTTTCAGGGCGACTATATCATTTTATATGTCACATGAACCACTTAAGGCAGTTGGCGGTGGGTTTCTGAGCGTTGAGAGAGAGAGAGAGAGAGATGAGGCTCACTGATACTATGCTAACATTGCCAAACGATCCCGCAACTCATGGCTTGTTGGGCGCCTTTACTCCCATCGTCTGTTCTTTGATCGCCTCAAAACACACGTAAATGCGTTCTGAAGTGACCACCTTCCCCGTTTGCCCATTTTTGGTGATGGACATATTACTGTAATAATGCCATGAACCAACCGATCTCGCACCAAAACCCTTAAAGCCAGCCGGATGCTTTCGTAGTAACTCCCCTAAAGCGACCAATGTATGTGTAGTTGCATTTAGATCATGAAAAATTATGCAGTTAAGTTCTAAACAAGCTCAGCAAATTGTTAAGCTAAGATTATCAGAAAAACCTATTTTGATTTCGGTTTTTATTTGTTATATGTCTTTATTTGTTGATTAAAGATATTCATATAGCAAGCCCATGCATCAAAGAGCACAGCAAGCGGCTAGAAGCTTGCTTCAGTTCTTACTGTGAACTTAATTTTTACATGTAAATTGAGATGATACATTTTCCCATGACAACAAAATCTGGTACCATTTATATTTGTGTCTAATGTGGGCATCAGAGGAAGGCTCAGGGTCCATTTGCTGCTGGGCCCTTTCTCACCTCCCCTGAACTGAGCCGAATTGCAGCGACAGATATGGGTGGCCTCAAGTCTGGGCTGAATGTATTGTACACCTCAACCTATTAACAGTGGTCTGATTTGCTTTGTAATTATTCTTTGAACAAATCAAAAGAATCGATTAGAAATAGAAAAAGAGAAAATTCCATCTGCGTGAACAATTAATATCGGTCACCTTAGACACACGAAGATCATAGAGAGAGAGAGATCTTCAGGCTTCAAACAAACGTTTCTGCTTTATTTAATCCTAAACCATAAAATGAGCTATTCAATACCCCCTTTTGTTCGGTCACCTGCTCTTTCAGGCAACCGAGATTCAATGCGATCGTTTCTATAAAGCTCTTACATGCCCTTCTCGCGCTGGCTGCCATACTCGTAAGAAAATGGCTGAATCACATACTAAAAATGTGGTCTGCTAACAAGCTTTCTCATAAAAGAAAAAGAAAAGTAACTTCTCTCTCTCTCTCTCTCTCTCTCTCTCTCACACACACACACACACACACACACAAGGCAATCTAATCGCCTCAGCATGAAGAAAACTGCAAACCCAACAGTCGGACTATACATGGTGAGCACCGCAGAAGTGCCCCAATATTACTACTTGGTTCTAAACCCTTCAACTTGCTTTGCTAAGAAAGATTGCTATCCTATCAACCCGGTTCTCCCGGCAACAGTGCAACCAGCTCCCTCTTTTTTTCTTGATTATAACGGGAGGCTAAAGCTGGGTATGCACGCCTCAAGTCGGTGATTATGCACCCTGGAGAGTCGAACTTACGACTAACAACACACTGGTCAAGAACCTTGCCAGGTGAGCTAACACTATGAGTGCAGCTCGCCCTTTTTTCTTGGGCCTACTCTTTTTTTTTTTCCCAAGAGGCCGAAGCTTAACACACAAAGAATGGAATTCCACCAACAGCACCGGTACGGTTGAACTAACGTTCTTAGTACAATTTAATATACTTCTTTACTGTTGAAAACGCTGGAAGGACTCGGAGAAATGTCATCGATCTGCCTCAATAAGAGCAAAATACAGAAAATCATACAGCACAGAGAGGACGCCATTGATGCCTGAAACATCTCTTTACAGGTGAAAATAATTTTTCTGGGACCTGGAGCCGTCGGTAAGAGTCTCATGGATGATCCATGGCTTCTCCACTGAGAATATTGCCAGTGGTTACTCATCGCCGGCATTGCAACAAAATATGTTGAGCCGAGATGCTTTGACCTGCAACTCGGCAATCCTTGGCAGCTTTGACGGCAGCTTGAGAAAGATGCGGAAGCAGTATTCCTGAACGGAGTAGGAGAAGAAAAATAAGAACGTAAAGTAGAAGGGAAGGATGGTATCCTGTTATCCGCTGTATTTTTTGGGTGAAACATGGTTTTCTTTTTGGGTGTATATTTTTTATGTTTTTCATTGTATAAGTATTTGACTTTTTTCTCCTGCGAGTTTTATTCTTTGAGCTTTCCATTAACATTATTTTATGTTCATTCACCATATTCTTATAACTTTTTTAAAAAACAAAACAGTTTTTCTATAAATCTTTATCTTTATAAAGGGAAACTCATGAAATTAAGGAAGACACCCTTCTTTATGTATTTCATGATTATTGTTATTAGGGTCGATAGTACTCTCAACAACTTACATCTTTCACTTAGCTACTTAATCAATCTATGATACACTTTTACTTCCCACTATTTTGGTTTTTTTTAAGTTGTATCATTTATATAGTTACAAGTAAATTATAATTTTTACCCGATATGTGGTTTTTTCATAATTAATATATTTTATTTGCATAACAATCAATAAAATGTATTCATATACTTATACTCTAGGTATATCTCAATCCCATGTAAGTCACACATTTAGTAAAAAGTTCTTAAATGTCTTTTGTCAAGGGGTCAGCCAACATATGAGCAGTTAGCATATAGGATATAGTTATTTTTCTTTTTAGCATATTATGAACGTAGTGATATTTAACCATTATATGCTTGCTTCTTAAGCTATCAGCTTCACTTTTAATAAGAGTAATTGTTGTTACAATAAATAACAATTGGTTCGTTGGCTATGTCGAGCTTCAGATCATGTATGAAGCGGCTTATCCAAATGACACTAATAACAATCATACTGCAAGCAACATATTCAACTTCTTCTGTATGCAACACTACACAACCCAAGCTTAAAAAATAGTATCACCTCAAAATAAAAATATTTGACTAGAGAGTAGACTTGTTATCATCTTTGCTCCCAACAAAGCAAACATCTAAGTATTGTACCACTTTTAGTTCATGAGCTTCAAAACACAGTTTTAAGTCTTTTGTAAGATATCTTAGAATCCTTTTCACGACTATACAATATTGTCATCCAAGTCACACTGATATCTACTTACAATACGAACATCAAAATTAATATCAGTTGTGTATAAAACATCACATACATCAAGTTACCCACAACTTATACATAAGGAACATTAGGCTTGTTCTCAACCTTATTGGAGCAATCAACCTTACTCAATTTGATTCATTTCGCAATAGGTGTAGATGAAGGCTTGCACTCATCTATTTTAAACTTCTTGAGGATATAATTTATATTATCTCTCTTGACTCAAACATATAAGATTAGATTTTCTATCACAAGAAATTTTTATACCAAAATATAGGATGTCTCTCTCATATCCTTCATTTCGAACTTTGAGTTTAATCATGACTTAGTTTTGACAATCATTTAATTATCATTTTGAGTCAACAATGTTATCTACATATAAAGATAGAATGATAAAGTGACTCCCACTATTCCAAACATATACAAAGTGGTCAAGTTTATTAGCAATAAATTAAAGTTCAATTATAACATTTTGAAAAGTCAAATACTATTGACGAGGTGAGTGTTTAAGGCCATATAAGGATTTTTTCAACCTATATATTTTATCTTCCTAACCTTTAACACTAAATCTTTCTTGTTATTTCATATACATGATTTCTTCTAAATCTTCATTTATAAAGGCATTTTTACATTTAATTGATGTAAGTTCAGTTCATAATATGCGAAAATAGTCCGAATAATTCTAATGGATTCCAACATAATTTATCTCCTCATTTTATGAGAATCTCTTTACAACCAACCTCATATTAAATTTGTCGATAGTTCTATCGACTTTATACTTCTTTTTTAGAATCATTTGGAGCTTATATGTTTTCTTTCTTTTGTCAAATATGTCAATTCCGAGACTTGGTTTTTCTCAATAAATTTAATTTTCTCATCCATGGCTTTCTCCGAGTCTGACGATTAAGACGAGTCAATAGTCTGGTGATACGTTAAGTTATTAATCAACTCATCTAAATCTACCAAATTACACACTTTCTTTGCAAGGTAAGTATGATAATTCTTTAAGTAGGACAGAGTAATACTAGGTCTTTTATATCCACTTAACATTTCAGTTTGTTCAAAATGATCATAATTATCTATAGGTTCAAATGATGATAGATCTAAATCTATTAGATCATCTACATGTTCATCATCATTCTCAAGGATATCATTCTTAGTCTCCTCTAAGAATTCAACATCTCTGCTTTCTATTAATGAGTGATCCTTATGATAAAACTGATATTCCTTATAATTTTTAGGATATCCAATAAATACACATTTCAAGGACATGTTGTCTAGTTTATTCGTAAACTGATCAAAGATCTTCACATGTGTGATAGATTCTCAACTTCTGAGATGACAAAGGTCTGGTTTTCTTCCAAACTATATCTCATATGGTGTATATAATATAATCTTATAGGGAACTATGTTTCGTATATACACGATTGTACTTACTGCTTCTCTCCAAAATGCCTTAGATATAGAAATATCTATTTATTCAATAAGGTTATGTTATATCTCTCTACCACACCATTTTGTTAAGGTATTTATGATATTTTGTTTTATAATACCAAAGTCTTTACATTATTTCAAGAATTTTGTATAAGTTTATTCACCACATCGGTTTGACCTTAAGACTTTGATTGTCTTCTCTAATTGATTTTCAACTTTTTGCTTATATTGTTTGAATACATCAAGTGTCTCAAACTTATGTGCCAATATATATATATATATATGCATACATTGAATAATCTTCGATAAATGTTACACCTTTCTACGATGAGATCTTACCCTAAAGGGTCTACATAAATCGGTGTAAATAATTTCTAATGAGCTTATTGCTTTGATTATTTCTTTGAGAAATTATTTTTTAGTTATTTTTCATTGTATTTAGGTTTCACACTTATTAAAAGTGTTTTCATAAAAAATAGGCAATAAGTTAAAGTTCGTTAACTTTCTCGACTTGTTCAAACTTATATGCTCCAAGAGTTTATGTTATACCTTCATATCAATTTTATAGACACAATTAATATATGTAGAAAAACTTTCATTTTCATTTATATTGAGTTTAAACAAACCATGCTTAGCAACAAATAAAGTTGAAAAACTATCATATCATGTTTTTCTACAGTAACATTGCTACGGATAAACCTGACTTCAAACCTTTTTTTATAAAAATAGAGACCGATATAATATTGTACTTAATAGTGAGTACAATTAAAGACTATAAAGGAACCAACCCCAAGAACATTAGAAAAAGTATTATTGCCCATAAAAAACTAGAGTAGGGGTAAAATTGTTTCCCTAAGTATATAATAAATTCCCTCTAAAGTTAGAGCAAATGAGATTATTCTTTTTCATGTTTGAAAATTTAGGTCATTTAATTTTTCTATCTTTGTCAATTTAGAAACACAAATTATAGAAGTCATTTTTAATGGTTCGATAGATTCAACAAGTAGAGGGTTTGTATATTTAAATAAAAAATATAAAACAAGCATCATATGAACAAATATAAGACATCTCTTAAAGAATCAGTAATAAAACATAGCCAGACACTTCAATGCAATATCTATAATGTTTAAGTATTGAACTTTAAATATTTTTAGGCACTAAACAATAATTTGTATAATAACTAGGTACCATTTTAGAAATATCAAAAAATAAGGAACATAACCCAGTGTTCTATAGAAAGTACAAGGACAAAAGCACTTTTTCTCAAGTGACATAACTGATAATATGACAATCAATCAAGTACTATTCCATAAAAATACCAGAATATTGGGACCACCACCAACTTACAAAATATGCTTATTAGGTGTTGTTACTTTTGTACCGAGTTTTAACCACAGCCAGCTCTAGCCATGAGTGAGGAGCATTTGCTCAAAGTCTCGTCAGTTGGTAATCAGTGATAATGTCTGCAATCTGTCAAACCTAACTTTCTCTCAATCCAGGGCCTCGATAAATCAGTTCGTTTAACTAGTTGTCTGCATTAGTGTACATAGGATGGTGGCGGATCTAGAAAATAGTTTTGGAGGAGTCGTCTTAAGGGCGGAGCATGAATATCAACCATATATATATATTTACTGTAAAATTTCAAAATTTCAGGAGGACGACCACTCCCACCATTGTATATAATCCGTCAGGGGAGGTTGAAGCCAGATTGCCTGCATGAGTATCGAACTCACAACCATCAACTTGTGAGTCAAACCACCTGCTTCCTTCCAACACGGAACATTTTGCTAATATTGTACACAAAATAATTTTCAAGTGGATCTTGAATATGGTATAAAACAAGCTTGCTAACTTGGATAATTTCAATAGAACCTGGAACATTTGATCTTCACATGAACATGCTCCCCAAAGATAAGAAAGATACTTCGACTAAAAACTTGGTCCAGTTCTGAACTATTATTGTACATTGCAAAACTATGATCTAGTGCAGTTTCTGTCGGCCATCCATATGCAGAAGAATATGTGGTACCCAGTTGAGCTTCAAAAACTCTTGCAACTTATGTGAGCTTCTTCGATCCCTGTAAGGCTTTGCTTGAGTCGATCACATGTTAAACTAAGCTCACCAAACTAGTTTCGGTCTACGAGTGGACCGCGTGGTCAGTCCATGAAGTCCTGAAACTAGTCCATAAAGTTCTTCATTTGAACTTCAAGTTCATCTTTGGGACATCGTAGAAACCTTCTTGGCTTGGCCTGCACATGGTTTGAGTGGGATGTAATTGGATGGTTCAGTGAAAATTGCTTTATGGATAGCACATGCAAGCTTCTTGATGCAAAACCAATGTTAGCATTCTCCTTGGTTTATTTCTTATTTTAACTAGAACCAAGCTTGTGAACCATCTAAATTTGACAAGTAAAGGAGGTTATAATTTGAAGAGAGCTTAGAAATCAATATCTTGCATATATCACATATTGTTGAAAGTCTTCTGAATCAATCCTCCTTATTTCTTTCACCCTTCCCCCTTCACCACCACCACCACCACCACCAAAAAAAAGAACACTTCTATAGCTATCATGATCACCATTTTCCTATTTGCATCTAATACTTTTCCTATTCGGCTACAATGGTAGGCCGAAGGCAAGTATGCATGCCCTGGGAGTCGAACTCAGATCATGCATCTGATCGGGTCGAGAGCCCTGCCAGGCGGAATAACGCCTTGAGTGTGGAAGATCTAATAATTTTGTAAGTGTTTCATTGAGCTTTACAGAGGTAGCTCATCCTTTACAGAGCTTCAGCACTTGCATTCAGAAGCCCGTGGTTCGAACTCCCCTCAGATTTGAACCAAGGCTGCCCACTTTGTTCATGATCTCCCCGTTCATGCGCACTAGTGGGTTGGGCCGATTCGTTTGGTATACAAAGCTCTACTCCGAACCCGAATCGTATCTGGCGTCCCGACGCGTTGTTTCCGCCCCTCGCTTAGGGTTAGGGTTTAAGCGGAACAACCAATACGGGGAATCCTTCGTCAGCACAAAGGAAGTCTCTCTCTCTCTCTCTCTGATATTTTCAAGACGAAGTCATGCTTGACATCAACCTATTCAGAGAGGAGAAGGGGAATGACCCGGAAAGGATCAGAGAGTCGCAGAGGCGAAGATTCGCAAGCGTCGAGATCGTGGACGAGATCATTCGTCTCGACAAAGAATGGAGACAACGTAACCCCTTCTTCTTCTTCTTTATCCTCTCCTATTATCATCACCGAATTAAATTAGGTCTCTCCTTTTTTCAGGTCAATTCGAGCTCGAAAATCTGCAGAAGGATTTCAATCGGATAAACAAGGAGGTCCGCCGGCTGAAAATTGTAGGCTTGCCTCTTGAGACTGAAATGCTTGTCTATTTTTCTCCATTCTCTTATCTTAATTGTGGGCATATTGTTCCAATTATCGTGTGAATATTTCTATTTGAGGTCGTTTTGGTGTTTTGATTCGTTATCTTTTTTGAAGTCCGGAGAAGATGCCTCAGAATGGATCAATAACACAGAGGAGAATAAGCAGCTGACGGAGAAGAAGAAAATCGAGGTGGATGAGGTGAAGGCGGAATTGTACGCTAAGTTGGAGACCGTTGGAAACCTCGTCCACGACTCGGTTCCCGTTTCCCAAGATGAAGTCTGTAACTTGTTCATTTAAATTGCTTCTTTTCGTGGTGGCTCCGGTTGTTTGATGAGTCTAGATAGGAATAAACGTTGACGAAAACAAAGGTTATTCTTTAGTTTGTGGTTAGATTACATCTGAATTCCGCACTTGCCATTGTAACTCCTATGTGGATTAGCTTAATTTCTTCAAAAGATCTAATTCTTTCGTCTGCATTCTTCATCAAGTTGAATTCCAATGCCGTCACTTGTTTAAGACAACTGGGATAACTTGGGATTCTGCATTTATGGAACATGAGTTAACCGAAGTTTATGGTTGATTTGGTTATTCTGAACACTCCCAGAATATCATGGGTGGGGTTAGAGGCAGAGACAAGGTGATATTGCATAAATATATGAGACGTACATGCATATCTTGCAAATTACGATTCACACCCAATGCATGTTAGTTTCACATTGATAGATCTTAATAGATTAAGATGGGGCCTTACTCAATTTGGTAGGCATGAAAGTCGGGTTTTGAAACGTCAAGTTCTAAGTAGAACCTGGCTTGCTATATTTAAGGATTTGTTCAAACTGGGACCAACTCTCAATGGATATTTTTAAGCCTGGGGACCCTTATCCGGTATAGCACCACTGAACATCATGCAAAAGTGGTTGTATCTGTGGACTTGGAAGTCTGGCATGGAGCTTTAAATTAAAATACGTTGACTTGGGTTTCAACAACTAGGCTTCACATTGGGAGATTTGGTTTGAGTAACCTTAAATGTGGAACAAAAACTGATTCCTGGGTGATTCTTTTTGGGGATCCATTCACTTTGTTGCGTAAGAATTCAATTTTTCTTATATTAGAATTGGCATGTCTTGGTTTCGGATGTAACTGAAGATGCACAATGTTAGGGTAACATGTGTATTGAGCATTTTTCTTTATCTGAACCTAGGAGAACAACCAAGTTATTCGAAAATGGGGAGCAAGAAGGACAGAAGTAAAATTAAAAAATCATGTAGAGCTTGTTGAACTTCTTGGAATTGCAGATATTAAGAAAGGTGTGTATGCAATGTTCCCCTCTTGCTGCGATATTCTATACTTGAGCATACTTTCAGGCACGTTGTGTGATATGGTCCCCATTGTTCAAGTTGCTTAATATTTGTTTAAGACAAGCTTGATTTTTCTTCCGTTCGCAACTCAAATAGTTATGATTGATTGCTTTACTTCAAAATTCAATGGTTTATGTGGGATGTGCCTGTTATTTACTTTGCATTTAGTAAGGCAAACAGTAGCAGAAAAGCACATTATCGTGATTCTCTAATGCTACACATGTCAATGTATAGTGTGCAACATTCTGCACTTACAATGGTATAAACGTACAAGTTGCCCAGATTTTTAGGGAAGAATGTGCATTAATCATTTGGGAAAAACTAAGATTCATGTTAGTATTTGGAATGTTACTTACAAATTGTTTCCAGAATTTTGGGGAAGAATATGCCATTAATCATTTGGGGAAAATTAAGATTCATGTTAGTATTTGGAATGTTACTTGGCAAATTGATTTAGTTGGTGTGCACATGATAGGTAAAAGATTTATGCATTAGAGACAAAGTGGGTTGCACCAACAATTAAGTAGATTGATAAAAGAACCTTTACTTTATTTTATTTGGCTGAAACGGAGCTTTAAAGAGTTGACATTGCTATAAATTGGTAGTTGAAGGATAGTATAGGAAGGACAAAGCAATATAGTTATTGAATTGTGATGGTTAAGTTAGTATTTGGGGAACTCTTTCTTAATATATTCCATGTGTTTATAAGCAAACAGGTTATTGGAAGAAAGTCTAAGGAAAAGTTGGAGAGGAGTTAGATTAGATGGTTCAAGGAATTGTATAGAGACACAAATTTAGGAGATGTGGGTAAAAGAATAAAGGTCTCAACTCTCAAGTATTAAAGTGCTTAAATTTCAATGGTGTATGTTGGAGTGTGGAGTAGATTAGATCTTGGACTTGGGTGGCATCAGTCAGGTTGGAGTTAGATTTAAAGGAAACAGTTTTTGTCAAGTACCACATGTTGTGATATGATGATTTTGTTGGTAGGTGGGTTTATAAGGTAACCATGGATGATCTTTTAGCAATTGGTGAGTAGGGTCTCAAGGCTATGTCACAATGGTGTGGTTGCAAGACATAGGTGTGAGTCTAAGTGCTTGACACATAATTTTGAAAGTCAGGACCAAGAACATATAAACGAACATATGACTTATATTATTAAATATAATTGATAATATATCTTAAAGCTAGAAAGAAAACTTAGTTTTTGTAAGTTATTGTCACTAATAAAGTGTTATTGGTTGATATTCCATGGGACATAGCACTGAACTAGTTTGAAGTTAGAATTTTGGTCCAAAAATATTTAAAATAATGTATTGAGTTGGATATGGAAAGAACCTGAGTCTATTGTCAGGCATGGCATCTTGATAGATGTGTCCATGTTATATAGGTCCTAGGTTGGGTAAGCACTGAAAGAAAATTTTGAAGAAAGTGTATAAGGTTTTATGTTTGTAAAGAATATTGAGAGGATTCCCTGTTAAGGGAAGATGTTTGGTCAACTATAAGATACCATCATATGAGGTGTAGGACCAATATTTAGATATGGAGTGGGACAGGAGTGGGAAACTAGAATCTACTTAGTGGGAATGCATGCGGTCTTCCGTGCTCCATACACATATGAGTCCTATTTGGTTTAGCACCTATACTTGAACTTCCCACCTCAATTTGTATGTAAACTCTTTCCTTTTTTTCTAAACTTTGCTCTAGAAGTTCTTTAGAAAATTGTGAACTTCATGAAAATGACATGGACATTGGACTTGCATCATATAAATCCGCCGGAACTTTAAAAAGAAAATGTTAAGTAGCACATACTCGGTATGCTTCAAATTTCCAATTGCTTTTGGGCCTCACACCCCTCCATATATGGGTACAAGAGGTTCAAAAAGTATTATGTGCCTTGTTTTCCTAAAAAGTAAATTATGAGATTTAACTAGTTCACATGCATCACAAATTAGCATTACAAACCCTTGGAAGACTCTAGAAAAGGATGTCCCAAAGGGTGATGCCTTCGACTTGGTAATGCATTCTTTCTTAAGTAGGTGTCTCTATTTATGTTCTTTATTTCATATTGCAACTGTCATAGTTCATTTCTAGTTTGCCCCTGTTGGAACTCCATTATGCTTGGCTGATCCTTCAAACAACATAATCTATGATGAAACTCACTTATTTGATTGTTGTCCTTATGGAACTTCTCGGTGAGACTTTTTCTTTTTGAGAATTTTCATACATGTAACACATTGTTTTGAAAACTTTAAACTAGAACTAGACAAGTCATGTGTCCCACCTTTAAAAATCTCAAAAGACCATGAATGTTCCAACCTTTAGTGTGTGTTTGATTCGTGATGTCAAGCCCCTGGTACTAAAACTGCAAGAGGCCTGGACCCGTATGGGCTTGTAACCTGGTTCCAAAGAACCATGGTTCTATGTTTGATTCACGAGTAGAACTAATGGTTGGGTTATTGTGAGAGGTAGGGTTAGCAACACAAGAGAGGAGGCACTTGGGTTTTCATGTGAAGCCCATGTTTCCAGTTCTTATGGCCCACCTACCCATGGTGCCGATGTTTTTGACTCAAATTGGACTGGGATTTTCGTCAATCTGAGTTGCAAAATTGTTGGGTTTTGCTCTGCCATCTAGAGATCCATACTTCCTACACTAAGTGTGGTGGACTACATGGATTCCAGGTCATCAATTCTCTCAATCTAGTTCAATATTAGGTTTTAACTCTAAAAAGGAAAGATCATGTTTTAATGCATTAGGTAGCCGAAGGCTAGCAGGCCTTACATTGAATTCTTGAATTTATGAGAGATGTCTGAAAACGGGTTTTCTGAAATGAAGTTATTAGCGATCAGCTTGGTGATTTGGAGTATTTAGAACTGACTTTTTGAAAATCATGAAGAAATCAGCAATTAACTTTGTGATGTCTGCTCGCATTCCAAAAAGTTTAAGCTAGACATAGGAAGAGATGTCTGCTCGCATAAACAGTTGAACCTTGGCTTTCCTCAGTATATATGGCACAAGTTCACGGTCATACTCATCTCTGGCAACTCTATTCTTATACGAGTGTCTGGCTTTACAACTGATGTTAGCTTTCTCTGTGTTGAATAAAAAAAGTCAGGAAGTTCATCTGGATGTGTGCTCCTAAAGCACCTGGAAACTTGTTCGCTGTCTTCACCAAATCATTGAAGAATGAAGATTTAAATTTGTTAACTGATGAATTTCCTTCACAATGCATTGGTGATAATTTCATTCTCAGAGGTGCATGGAACTGGGATATTCGTTTCATGAAAGGTTCACATAACAATACCCAACAATTGTGCTAACGCATTTGTTAAGATGGGCTGAGATTATGCATGCAGCACCTGGTGGATTTTGGTCGTCTTTTGTCTTTGCTATGCTTTGCTTAATTAGCCTGTGTTATACAGGAGCTGCTGTAGCTGGAGGAAGAGGCTTTTATTTGAAAGGAGATGGTGTACTTCTCAATCAAGCACTAATAAATTTTGGCTTGAAGTTTCTGAAAGAACGTGGTTATAAGGCCCTGCAGACTCCATTCTTTATGAGAAAAGACATCATGGCAAAATGTGCTCAGCTAGCACAGTTTGACGAGGAACTTTACAAGGTACTATTTGTTGAAGGAATTAATTTCTAATCTATCCTCTGGCTATGTTTTGATAAATTCCAAGTCATGAGGTTCCCTTATTTGCATTAATTTAATGGAGCATTATGTTGATATTTTTGGATCTTGCCCAAAAATTATATGTTGCAAATGAGGTGCTTCCATATGAGCAACTGTTTTACAAATTAATTTGCATAAACTCAGAAGATTGGAATCAGTTTCCTCCTAGGAGAATGGTGTACCTTCCTTGTTTGGCCTCTCTTTGACTACAAAAGGGACTTTGAAAGAGGATGAAAACACAATTTGTCCATGCTTGAAACCAGATCAAACAAAATTGCAGCATTGAAATTTGTCTTTTTTTCCTTTCATTGTCCACATTTACTGTTGGATTTGAAAATTTATCTTCTACCAACATTTTGATTATCTGTTCCTTCTGCATTGGTTTCTTTCCTACCTTCATTTGCGTGTCCATTTTATCAGGTCTGTCTGTTCTCTTATGGTTCCTAATGTCCTAAATTTGTCTCTATGATCATAAATACGTCCAACGGCTATTAGGTGACTGGTGAAGGGGATGACAAGTACCTGATCGCAACAGCTGAGCAGCCTTTATGTGCTTATCATCTTGGTGACTGGATTCATCCCTCACAACTTCCACTTAGGTTTCAATCTTTCTTATCAGTCCCTTCGTTATGTTTCTGATTCTCTATATAAGTTTGAGCTGGACGTAATTGCACATGTTTTGATTGGATCATTGGCTGCTAGATTCCCGTTAATCACATAATTGTTTTGGTATTCAAACAGGTATGCTGGATATTCTAGTTGCTTCAGGAAAGAAGCTGGTTCACATGGACGAGATACCTTAGGCATTTTCAGGGTGCATCAATTTGAAAAAGTTGAGCAGTTTTCTGTGACCAGCCCTAATGGAAATGATTCCTGGGATATGCATGAAGAAATGATTAAGAATTCTGAGGACTTTTACAAGGAGGTTCTCGCTTTTCCTGATTATCCTTGTTACTGTACCCTTTCTCAATTTTTACTCGTCACTTTACATATACTCAATTGAACATATACTACGGTGGTTACTTTTCATTTTCTTTTTCCAGTTGAACATCCCCTATCAAATAGTGGCAATAGTTTCAGGGGCTTTGAATGATGCAGCTGCAAAAAAGTATGACCTAGAAGGCTGGTTTCCTGCATCTCAGACGTATAGGGAGCTGGTTTCCTGTTCAAATTGTACCGATTACCAGTCCAGGAGGCTAGAAATTCGTTATGGGCAGAAAAAGGCAAGTTTGAACGTCAGTTTCTCGCTATATTTGCAGATTGTGAATTGACTATAATAAAAACTTATGAATTACGAATTCCAACATGGATTGGTATGGTCCTTTTCAGGTTCCAATTGGTTCACTGTCTGTTGCCTTTCTGCCTTTCTGGTGGTTTAACATTAACAATCTAAATACCTGATAGTTGAAATCTTTGAGCCTCTGCATTGGTCCATGTCAAGCACATATCTGAAATCAACATATAAAAAGTAGCATTGGTCCATGTCAAGCACATATCTGAAATCAACATATAAAAAGTATTAAGTATTTTTGGTCCGGCGGTTGTTTGTATTGTTGCAGGGAAATGAATCCACGAAGCAGTATGTTCACCTATTGAACTCCACCCTTACAGCAACAGAGAGGACCATATGCTGTATTCTTGAGAATTATCAGAAGGAAAATGGCGTGGAGATACCGAAACCTTTGCAACCCTTCATGGGAACTGATTTCCTTCCTTTCGAGAGCACACCAATGACGGAAGCCAAAGAGAAGAACTCCAAAACCAAGGTACCATGCCCCACTGTCCCCTCTACATATAGTCAACGTAGGCAGTTTGCTGGAATATCCTCTCGGGCAGGGTATTTTTGCCATTTCGTGAGGAAGTTATTGCTCAAACGATGAAAGCCGTGTAGTAAAAGACTAACCTTGAGGTTAGGATTGCAATCTTAGTAAGAGAAATGTTTCCATTGATGATCATTCACCGATTCCCCAAGCCTGCATCTTCTTTTTTGGCTTTACGTTATGATTTATCTGTGGTAATTTTGTTATTTTGTCAGGGACGCAGCGACCATGTCAAATCTTCATCGTGAGTGCTGTCCGAAATGTTTCCATTGATTGCATCTTTTGTTATTTTGGCTTTACGATGGGTTTGTTCCTTTCACCTTCTTTGTGACCCATGTGGGTCTTCCAGGTAGTCGACTAGGCTTTTTCTTTTCTTGATAGTTGATACTATTCCAAGGGACTAGTTCATCCATATCATTTTGCTGCGGAATCTACTTGACTTCATTCTGATTGAAAATATAATTATTGTTGTAACACTTTTTCTCCCTTGCTTCTCACAAGCACGCTGCGTGAAAGTGCGTATAGACTTACTGAACAAGAACTCGTTTACTTGACTATTGAAACAAAAGGATGAATGCTTTTTCTTTTTTGGGTTACAAAGGGAGCATGAAGGGTGCCATTTGACACGCACACATGCACCTCCTGGGAATCGAACTCCCACAAGCAGCAAGTTCATATCAAAGCGCTCTGCCAGTTGAGCTATCGCTTTCTGGGTGTAAATTACTTTTTTTTTATGATCATTACCGAATCCGATAAGTTTTGAACAACTAGAAACCTCCTGGGGGCGAACTAGAACGATAACCGTCTGGAAAGCTACAAGATGTTAGGGCCTTGCCACCCCTATCAGCAACCGGTAGAAGTGATGAACTATGAAGACATCAAGATTCGTCCGGAGAATATACGGTGAAGGCAGGTTATGTTCTAATACAGGGCGATGTGGGGTAAAATACAATAATTTTGGATACTTAATGCCCTGGCTGGGGTCAGAATTGGGTTCTATCTCTTCACTGGCTAGCGGCATATGGGTGATGCAGTGATGCTGTTTTTGGGTGCTATGCTTTGTATAGGGGAGTATACACAAACATTTAAAAAAATGGAGAGAGCAGGTGCCTACAGAGATCAGGACTTTATTATTGAAAACTTCGAGATGCAGAAGATAAGTGGTTGGAAGGATTTTGAAAGAATGTCAGTTGGTGCAACCCATCTCAGGCGGAGGCTTCGCGAGTCCTCACTGGGCTAGAGATCTGCAGGAATTCAAGATTTCTTAAAATAATAGTGATGGACTTGCAAATTGCAATGCTTGTTTCAAATGCTTTACGTTATGAGGACATAAATGATAGAGGCAGCATCCATTCCACTCTCAGGCGCATGAGCTTTCAATGGCACACTCAAAGAGGCAAATGACTGCTGATCACATCACTGGATGACAATGCCATCACCCATCTCCATGTCGATCTTAACTGAGCCACAGATAAGAGCTGGGTAGCGTTTAAAGCCTGAGCTTCGGCTCCACTTGTAACAAAAAAGAAGAAAATCAATGGTTGTGAATTGCTTAGCGTCTCTCCTGCATTCTTTTTCTGGGAGAACTGCATCTCAATTCAATGACAACCTAAACTCATTAATGGAATCAAACATCTTCATGCGCAGACAGATGTACTCTGGGCTTAATGAGCGCCTTGAGTGGCTCCTTCATCACCACGGTGAAGGCGTACTTCTCCGCTAGGTCGATGGTGCTCCAGCCCGGGCACTGAGCCCACTCGAACTCCTGCACCATCCTAGCCAGCAGTAGGTTCATGTGAAGCGTGTCCATGCCTAACCCCGGACAGATACGCCTTCCGACACCGAATGGCATCATCTTGATCTTCCTGACGCCGGTCATGTCTACTTCGTCGCGGCCATGCATGAACCTCTCCGGCACGAACTTCTCCGGAGACTCCCAGAAGTCCATGACAGTTCCAGCTGGGATGTCGTATCACCAAGATTCATCGGCTCGGTGACCATGTGTGTGATAGTGAGGTGCACAGGTGGGGGCCGCCGGAGAAGCCCCTTGACAAAGGCATTCAATTACTCGAGGCCCTCGACATCCGTGCCCTCCACCGGCGCGCTCCCGGACCTCTGCGGCAAACCGAGCCTGTGCAGAAATTTGAGATGATTTATATAAAAGTTCAACTTAAAAAAGATGAAAGATATATTTTTAAGATATTTAAGATTGGAGAAAAGAAAACTAATGATCTTACTTCATTACATGTATCAAAGATGAGGATGAGATATTTTAGTGGTAAGTATTAAAAATATATTTATTTTTATAAACTTTTTAACAAAAATATAGGTATTAGTATTAGATTAGGAGAACTAGCCAAATCTCAGGAGCATATAAACCTTAATTTCTATCAACTTATTCAAAGGAATGAGGACAAAGAAACTCTTAAACATAAGAATGTTGGTAAATCTGTATAATTAGATAATATTTGTATAGAAGTATAGAAATTTCTAGAAAAAACGAGTATCACTTAGCATATAAGATTATTTAATTAAATATGGAGAAATCAAAAGAATTCTAAAAGGTGGAGGACGAGTATAGTTATACCAATATAGAAAACATTCAAAATTGTATAAATTATTTAGGGTATGAAGTTAACGATTCATATTATTAAATTATAAGAATAATTATAAAACATAAATTGAGACAAGTATTGAGTACAATAGCGAACCAATTTGGATTCATGTAAAAGAGATCTTTTACTAAGACTATTTACTTATTGAGACATTTTATGGAGCATTTAAAAAAAAAACTTCACATGATATTTATTAATCTAAAAAAAATTAAGATAGAGTGTCAAAAGATATTATTTAAATAACCTTAGAAAATAAATGTATCTCGTTAACATACATCAATTATATAAGAGATATATCATGATATACAAACATGTGTGAGGACCTATGAAGGAATGACAGATTTTTTGAAGTTAATATTGGATTACATCAAAGATAAGGTTTAAGTCTATATTTATTTATATTGGTCATTGACAAGTTAACAAAACATATTTAAGATGAAGATGAAGTACCTTGGTATATGTTATTTGGAGATGACATTATATTAGTAGATAAGTTTAAGAAAAAGTTAATAGACAATTATAATTACATAAAGAAACATTAAGAAGTAAAAATTTAAAACTTAGTAAAACAAAAAGAAAATATATGGAATGCAAGTTTGATCATTTGGTTATTTCAGTTGACATAAAAATTAAGATTGACAAACATTATATTCAACGTAAGGAAGTTGTAAATACTTAATATCAATTTTTCATAACAATGAAAAATAGATGAAGATGTTACCCATAATTAATGTAGGTTGGTTAAAATAGAGAGGTACATCTGGTATTATTTATGACAAGAAGATACTATTAAAATTGAAGGTAAATATCATAGAACAACAATTAAACCCACTATGTTTTATGGTTTTAAGTGTTGAGCAGTTAATTATCAATATGTAGAAAATATGCTTATTATAGAAATGAAAATGCTGAGATAGATGAGTGATCACGGAAGGGAAGACCATATACAGATTCAGGTTATTAGAAACAAATTGAGTGTGGTACCAATAGATGATAAAATAAGAAAAGATCATTTAAGATACTTTGAATATGTAGAAAGACGACTAAAAGAAACTCTTGTGAGAAGATATAAGAAACTATGTTGTAAAATGTTAAAAGAAAAGAGGAACACCTCCAAAGTGTTAGAAGGGATCTTATGTTGAGTTAATTGTTGGCATGTCACACAATCAAGCTTTTATGAAAACAAAGAATCCATGTAGTTGACTACATCTAATATGAGAAAAGTCTTATTTGTTGTTGTGAAGATCTTCATATAAATTAAGGCCCTCTTTAGTAAATGATTTATGAAAATGGGTTATCTCTGGATGTGCTTAAACATCCTTAGACATCTCAACTGTCAAATCAGTGAGATCAAGACTTGAAATTCAAAATGTTAAAAATATAAAAGTACTTTGGTATTTTTTATAGGTACATTTAGTGCACCTTATACAATTTTATTTTTTGCTTTAAAGATCTAAAAGATTGAACGATTGAGATCTTTAAGAAAATTTGAGTATGAATGAGTATGTGCATGGACTATGGTCTCTCCCTCATTATATATAGAGAGCATAGTTTATGCACACATCAACTCATTCTTAAACATGCTTCTAAATTTCAACGGCCTGACTAGCGAGATTGGCGATTGCAATTCAAATATCAAAAACAAAAAGGTATATTGGTACTTTTTTGTAGGTACAACAAATGCAAATGTACCATATATAAGTTATTTTTTGACTTAAAGATTTCAACCGTTAATTTTCATGATCAAAAGATTGAGATCTTTGAGAATGTTTAAGCATATATCCATGTACAAATATACTAATCTCTCTCTTTATATATATATATATATATATATATATATATATATATATATATATATATATATAGAGAGAGAGAGAGAGAGAGAGAGAGAGAGGAGAGAGAGATGGTTGCTAATGCACTTATGGGTCTCATGCTATATGATCCCTACCATACGAGCGTTAAAATGGATCGTCAAGATAAAAGTGTAAAATGTACACATAGACATGGTCAGTTTAGGATCAGCTCGACCATTTCAACTGAAATTGAATCAGGCTAAGAATGGGTTGGAGGTGAAATTGACAAAACATGACACTGAACCACCTGGCTCGATTCTAGTTTCACCTTTCGTTAAACTGAAACTGGAGCTGGTGGTTCCAAATTGTCAGTTCCATACTTTTTGTATTTTCTAAAGATTTTGATTCTTTTTCTCTGGTTTTGAGCGTCTTGGAACTTAAGCCAAAACCAGCAGTTTCAAATCAAAACCAGCTTGATACCGGTTCAGTCCCTGGTATTTGTAAAGTTGCACTTTTTCTTTTCTTATTCCAACAATTCATCTCAAAATCGGACACTTGAGATCGTAAAGAATAAGTAGCAGAATTTATGTACATAAGCGATGATATATATATATATATATATATATATATATATATATATATATATATATATATATATATATATATATATATATATATATATATATATATATATATATATATATATATATAATTGGAAGGAATTTTAAGAACTTTTGATAGACGATCAAAGTTTTGTGGTGCCCATCTGCAACAAAAACTTATGTAGGATCTCCATTCCTAGTAATGTTCTGTCTTCAGTCATTTATTCATTGTTTCGCTCAATAATTCATTTTCTATATAGATTTTGCATTGGCTGCTATGGTAATCTTAGACACCAATCTGCTCTAACTTGTTTTGTCTTGAACTATATTAAAAAAGCGGGCAGATCAGTCGGTCCCCTTTTGGAGTTGAAGTGTTCTACGGGTTTGTATTCAGCTCCAATTATGAATTACCAAAGATGAAAAATGCAATTATATGCAAATGCCATCAGTATTCAGAACGGTGCGTGATACCTATTATTGACTGTTTTGAACCCAAATGAAACTAGTTTGCAGTTTGATCCATTTGGGTGAGAGTCTCATTGGAAGGGAGTGATAGAGTTTCTTCCCAAGCAAATGACCGGTTCGGTTGTTCTAACCTGCTGGAACCGGTGAAACTGGACACCATCTAACTCAGTTTCAGTTCCACCTTTCATGGAACAGGAACCAGAACTAGCCCAGAACCTTCAAACTGCCGGTTCCATATGTTCTAAAATTTTCAAAATTTTATTTTAAAATGCTTTTTAAAGTTCTTTTGCTGGTTTAGGTTCAGGAAAACCAAAAAGCATAAGTAGCTCATTTTAAACATAGATCACCCAGAAAGATCAAGATTTAAACGGCACTCTAACATGTCAAGCCACATGTCTATGGTTTCCGGAAAGATGGATTGATTCAGGATTTGATCTGTTCTATATCTACTCTATACATATTAGAGAAATGATAGAGAAACAGAATTATTAGGAAGAATCCGGGTGGCTTTTCTTTTAGTTTAGCAATTAGCTCGTTGATTCCGTTAATCTTACTTAATACATGGCAAACACCAAAACATTTATTTAATAAACCAAATTGTTCATTGCATAGCACCTGAGATCATAGCATGTGCTCTAACAAGTGTACTTTTCTTGTTAACTTTTTCCTTTTGGGTTACAACGGGGGAGGTGGATGCCCAAATAATCGAACTTACTACCTACCAGTGAGCTAAAGCTGAATGCATTTCTCTTCTCAACTTGGGAAGAAAAGGCTTTTCCATTGTAATCTCTTGTTCTGGTTCTTGCTTCATTCACATCTAGAAAGATTGCAAGGTTTTATTTGCTGATCTCTTTGTAATGTGATGTCATTGTAGAAAATAATCTATTACACAACACCATATTTGCACTATAAAAAACAACAATAATAGCATGTACATGCAAAGATTTCAAGATTGTGCTATCATCTCTTGCGTTACTTAAGCTTTTTTCTATAATAGTTGGGATTAGTTAGATGATACAACACGAAGACTTTTAGGAGTTTACTCCATCTTAGTATTATTCTCACTCAAGCACTCTGAAGTTTGGAGTTTAGATAGATTTTGGTGCACTAATGCTAATGGCTGCAACTTTTAAGACATGACAAAATTTGATATTGATTTTCAGCTGTCTAATACAACCCTCTATCTTTATTCGGGTTTGAAACCAACCGCATTGCATAACAACAACAACAACAACTAAGCCTTTTCCCATACTAGACGGGGTCGGGAGTTTGAAACCGACCGCATTGCATGAGACAGATTAATAGAATGTTTTAGACAAAAGTTATACAATAGTAGTAGAATGTGGATATTCAGCTTTCAAACCACAAATGTCTACCATCATATAAATTTTGCCCATTTCTTCAATAAAAGCTGATCCAAACTTATGGCCTAATATTCATATATAAAGACGGATGACTAGATTGAGCAATTTGATATTAAACAGGTTGACGTCTAAGTAAGGACAACAGAAAGTGTAGTTTATCTTAGAGTGATTTGAAACCTGTTCACATTTGTTCACTCACAATTTTGAGTCATATGAATATAAAATTATAAATTATATTCATACCACTGTAAAACAAAAACAATGAATGCACTTTAATCCTGCTTTCCGTTTATCTTGTATAATTTTCTACAACAAACTGCACCCAGAGCGTTAGCTCGCCGGTGGGAGGCTCACCCAGGTAGCGCAGGAGTTTGGTTGGTGGGGTTTGAATGTGTGTTAGGCTTCGGCATCTCATTGTAAATTGATAAACATCGACCGCGCAATGCGTAAAGTTACCAGCCCTTAAACGCAGGATAGTTGTCCCCGATTTCTCAAAAACATGGCTTGAAATTTCGGAACTTCGGAGCAAATCTCTCTCTCTCTCTCTCTCTCTCTCTCTCTCTCTCTCTCTCTCTCTCTCTTAGGGTTTGCAGGAACGATGACGGCGACGATGGTCGACTCGTCCGAAGTTCGTTCAGAGGGGTTTGAATTACATCTTCTTTTTATTTTTCTTTCATTGATTTTCTTTCGGTTGGGTATTTGTCTGCGTTTCCGTGCAATTTAGGGTTTTGTCTTCTCGATTGTTTGGGTGACAGTCTCCCTCTCTCTCTCTCTCTCTCTCTCTCTCTCTCTCTCTCTCTCTCTCTCTCTCTCTCTCTCTCTCTCTCTCTCTCTCTCTCTCTCTCCACATGTAAAATTTATCGTGTTTTAGAGGCATTGGTCTTTCGTCTACAGCTTGTTTTGTGAGTTGGGAATATCCATGAACGCTTCTGAGGCTCGGTCCGGGTTTGGCGTGCGGCAATCTTTATGTGACAAAGCTGGTTTCTATCTTTTACTGGACCCAAAGTAGGTGGAGGATTCTGGGGAATCAATATCTTTGGTAACTAGTTTAGTCATTTAGTACAAAAACATCGAATGCGACGGATTCGAGGGAGCAGCAGGGGGAGTTCACAGTCTCTTGAAAGGAGGGATTTCGGGAGGCATGCGGGTGAGAAAGGCGACCATGTTCGTGGTGGTCAATATTCATTTGGTTCTAGGAGAAGTTTGCAACCAGGAAGTGCAGAAACAGAGGGCAGGTTGCAGTTTGATGAGCCGTTCTCTCGTCGGGATTCACCAGCATGTGAATTTAGGCGGAGTTACCTTGTTCCAGAGCGGCATGGTGTGAACTTGGAAGCAAATAATGGTATAAAGCTTGGTGGTGTGAGGTCAAACCCTGCAGTTAAAAGCAAGGAGAAAGATTTTCAGAGTGTTAACAGTGTCTCTGTTTCTGTTGATCATAGAATACTAGTTCAGAAGTCGATGTTTCTGGATGATGGGAACTATCACTCTTTGTATGGATTGCCTTCTGAAAGATACCCGCTTGAAGATATTAATCTGCGTAGACCAACAGGTGACCCTATGCGATCTGATATACGATATGATGATTTTGGTGGTACTCTTGTGCATTTGAACAAGATTCCACTACGTGAACCTTATGAAGTTGAAGGACAAAAGAAACCAAAGTTATACTCCAGAGATGGGCCTTATTTGCCTGGCTCTAACTTCAACAGCTCTTGGGAGTTCTTCCTCTGGGCTTTTCAGAGACGCATATGGTCAATAACGATACTTCTCAAAGATCCTTTATTGATCCTGCTTCATGGGACGATCCATTGCATGGGAAACCGAGTGAGATCTTCCGTGATACTCATCTGCATCCCTTGACAGATAAGAGATGTGGGGAGTTTTTGAGCTCAAGAAAGTTGCAGGGCGATTTTGCAATGCCAAAAGGCCCGGATCACCCATTCATGAATTTAGCAGATGATCATGAGTATGGAAGAGAAGAAGATCCTTTAAGTTATAGAGAAGTTCCACCGAGATCCATTCATGGACGAGAGATGGAGACTTAGTCACAAAGATAAGCGTATCTCTATAAGAAGATCCTGCATACAGGGGAATTAGTCAGTATTCCACCAGATGGAAGGTTGAAAGGTAAATTTGACAGGAGACTAAATAGCGCAAAAATTAGGATATCAACTCACAAAGATAAGCGTATCTCTAGAAGAGTCCTGCGAATCTGAGACATTAATGAGCATTTGGTAGATGAAGGTAATGACGGAAGGTCATTTGCAGGAATTCAAAGTGTAAGGGCACTGAATCTTGGTTTTCAGTGCAACATGGTACAGAACAAGTTAAAGGGGGTTTCTTGGAGAGTCGTCTTCCTAGTGGAATAAGTGTCATGTTGAGGAAGAGGTCAAGGACAGGTGATTCTGAGTTCAGTCATCCTTTCTGCAAACATGAGAATCGTGAACAATGTCTTGCTTCCAGATCACATAAGGTCAACATGGACGATAAAAGTGCAGCAGTTGATAAGGAAACTGATAAGCAGCAGGATGAATCACCAAAGATCAAGTCTGATCCACCAGAAGACTCGGGGGAGTTTAGGCAACTGGTTCGTAAGGCATTCTTACGGTTTTCAAATCAACTGAATGAAAACTCTGGGCAACAAAGAAGATACAGGGAACAAGGAAAGGCTGGTAACTTACTTTGCCTCGCATGTTGCAGGTTTGTCTTCTAATTCATGATGTGTTTCTGAAAAAGGAGAAAATAATTCCTCATATATACTGGTGCAGCAGTTATTTTTGAACTGATAACACAAAGTGTTAGGGCTATAGTGTATGATATGCAGGAAACTGTCAACTCAGAACCATCATTGTGTTGCTGTTTTAAGGGTTATCAACAAACTATTTACTAATTTTTGTTGGAGTATGATGCTTTAGAATTTATTCTTGAAATCCTCCTTGCAGTTTCTCTGTATTGTGAAGTTTACTGTCTGGAATAATATTCACCATGAGCTTTAGGATTTAGAAGGGGCTTATCTTGAATTTTGAAAGCATTAAGCCTCAGGAATCAGGATCCTTTGAAGTTCTATATGATTTTGATATAGATCATCTCAGTCTTGATTGGGAACCTTTGCAGTTGAGCAGTGGATACAGGTGATGCTTTACATGACTAATGATCTACTAACACTGATGTGCAACACAAGGGAGTGCTTCAAGACACACAAAATGGATGGTGAATAATAAGTAGGGTTTGATCTGCCTTTGTTAATGTCTGTTTAAGTCTTGGCAGTAAGGGTTAGAGTATTATCATCTATGCTCCCTTATATTGGACTATATGATCTTGACAAATCTTCACCATGCGCATCCTTCAAGGTTTTCTTGAGGACTTAGACATCTGCATGCAACAAGTGATGGCTGTTCTCCTTTCCGGAGATGAGTACGTCTATGGATGTTTAATATCTAGATATTGGGAAAAGATTCTGGGAGTCCTATACCAAACATTTTGAGAATCATATTCCAAACATTCAAGTGATAAGGCTCTTTTGAGTGCTCTGCAATGTTTCCTGAGTTAAAAGGATATTTTTCTCAAATTTCTGGAGGATGTGAAACTTTCAAAATTGGTACGTTGGATGTCCTTGGTTCATGAGTCCTATACCAAACATTTTGAGTCTTATGCAGATCTTGCATGATAATCATAAACTGTCTGATTTCTGGCTATCAGCTCCATGAACATGAATCTGTAAGGTGTCTGAGGGTGTTGACATTTGGTGTTCTATAGGACTTGAAGTTCTAAGGCTTGGGTTGTCTTAAAAGTTCTAAGACTTCACAGTACCTTCAATGCATAGTACAATGGTATTCATATCTGCAAGCTTAATCACTATCATGAAGAGTTGTAACCTTCCGATAGTCTTCCTTAAGTTACTATGATTGCAAGTATTTTGCTTTTTTTTGTTGTCCTTTGGCTTTTGAGGGGTATGGTGATTTGATGAAGGAATTTTAAAGCAATAAAGAATAAATTTTTTTTAGTATCCTTAGTAATAATTCTTTTAATCAACTGTTTTAATATAGTGTTACTTTGTATGGAAGTACATGAAGAAGTCTTTCTTAGTTCTTTCTATTACCTATAATGAGGCAAGAAAAGAACTTGGTATTTAACTTTTATTTTGGATTACAAAATGCGCACGTGATTAAGCAAATTTGAAGTATTGTGCTATCTTTAATTGTTTGCCCATTTCTTGATTTTATAAGTTTTTGAATGTTCGTTAATTCTTTTGAAATCAGAAAGAAGATACAATTAGAGATGGCCAGTTCGAACCACAACCAAACTGTTGTAGAACAAAACCTAACCGGCCTCAGAACCAGAGACACCTTTGTTCGGTTATGGTTCACCGGCTTGAAATCGGAATCGAAACCATCGAACTGTCGCTTTTATTTATGTACCTTCTTTTCAAAATCCCGAATCACAAATTGATTGTTATCTCAACGGTAGGTGCTCTCTGCACTAGTGTCTCTGGTAGGGAGTTCGACTCCGAGGAGGCGTATTGCGCTCCTTGTATTTGAAAAGGAAAGGGCTTAAATGTTTGTTCTGAAGTCCATTATCACTTATGACTCTTTAGCTCAACAGCAACAAGGTGCTCCTCACTTTTGTATCTGGCGAGGGTTGAAGTTTCCGAGGGTATTGTGCCAAACGATTTTTTTAGACTGGTGATAGTGGTTCCAAATTCAGAACTGCTGGTGGTTCGGTTTCGATTTACCTAGAACCGAACATGTCTAAATTCACTACATATCTATTGTAAGTTGGGAGGATGTGTAGAATGCTTTTAAGTTACTTGCTAGTTCTTTACATTTTTTAATGTTCTTTAATGTTTTTAGTGTTTAGAAATGGGGGCATGCTGTTGATTTAACAACTACTTGTGCGTTCAATATTCATCATTTCTTTGTGATCGGATTGCAAGTGACTGAACAGCTAGTCCCATCCATTTTAAGTAGGGAAAGGAACATATATCAGTATGATTTACGACTTTTATGGCATGAGGTAGTGTGAAGGCTGTATTATTGTTGTTATCATTAACTGTTTGTGTTGTGTGTTGTCTCCTAAAATAAGAAGGTATATCTTCAAGAATTTATAAAGTAAAAATATGGGCAAATTTGAGGGATGTTTAACTCAATGAACCCTAGTAAACACACATTGTTGTTTGATAATGGGAGTATTCTTTTGGTTCTTTTGCTTTTTCATCTGAAATTCTTTATTTTTAGAAAAAATTATACCGTGCTAAGGATGAGGTAGGTCCAACCCTCCATGTCCTTGCACACACCTCCACTTGGTAGGTATTGTTAAGCAAAGTTTTGACGCAATCAAACTTGAAGATTTGGGATTCAGATGGCCACTTCATGTACCTTATCTGAATGTGCTCAGAGAATACTGCCAGATTCTTGTGGCTTTCCCTTCTTCTAGCATAGTGCTTGGATAGACATTTTGGTGGGTAGATCCAGATTATGGTGAGAAGTTGACTGAGTGGGATAGGAAGAGTTTGTAAATTGGTATCAAGAAGCGCACAGCTTGCCGGGGATGGTGGTTCATGGCAAATCAAAAGAACCAGAGGACTTTCTGAAAGTTATCATGAAATAAATTTTTAGTTAAAGGTTTGATTGGGATTGGGATTCATCAATTCGTATACTATTTCATTGTGGACATGCTCGATAAGACTTACTGCTGTTGGAGTTCTCATTCAAAGGTTGTTGTGAGTATTAACACGGGACAGATTTTTCAGGGGCCAAAAAGTAGAGACAAGACAGTTAATTTTGACAGCCTAGAATGAGCAGAAGAGAAGTAATTGTTACTGCAGATTGGTTGACCTTCATGCACATGGTTGTGTATCATGAATGGGGAACCAAAGGTTCTTGATAGAGTATTTACCAACTTGGGTCTTATTGAGATCTCTTGCAGATGTGGTCTGATCATGAACTGAACAAGTGGGTGTGAGGCTGTTGGTCAAGATTTAGCCGTTTATCTTTCTTTATCTTTTCTTGATGAAGGTAATCACGTTATTCCTGGTTCTTAAGTGAAACTTTAGCTTCTTTTAAAGTTACCACTAGTGAAAAGTATGATCAGCATTTTGGCTGTTGAATCTCGTGCATTTATCCCCACTTGACCAGGTCTGGTAATGGATAGTATGAATCCATTATATTCAACACTCAGTTGGAAGCTGATAAATCCAGACTCTTGCATATATTGGAAGATGGATTCATAAACTTGTATAGTAGTATGATCTAACGGTCCTCTTTCCCAAAAGCTTTATTAGCTGTTTCTCTGGCCGTCTTTCTAATCCTTCTGCCTCTTTCCATGAATAGCGATTCTGGTTAAACTATTTCAAGGGTGTGAGATTCCAAGAATGTGTTATTTCAAGTGCTTTCTGATACTTGGTTCATTGTTCCATGAGAAAACCACAAAAGTACAAAGGTAATTAAGTCTTGTTTGGAGGTGACTGAACTCTTGGCTTAGACTAACCTAGATTTATTAAGAAAGAGTGCACACAGATGTGATCAGGTTATGCAGTAAGAGCCTTTGGGAAAGAAAGTTCTGTAATAAGGATGCATGAACTTGTGGAACGCTGATACTTTCGCATATTTGGCATTTTTCCAAGACCGCCACTTCACAAATCATGGTGAAAAGAATGAAATGGGTAGTGTTGTCATAGATTGGGTGAATTATAATCCACAACACGTAAAGCTTTTATCCTCTATGATCTTTCCTAATTTCGTAAGAACTAATCTGATGCAAGATCAAGCTCAATGGTGGTTAGATACACGTAGACAAACCCACTTGGTTTGGGAAAGGCTTCGTTATCGTTTTGGTAATGTTTTACCGTGTTTGCCCAACTTCTAACTTGTATCATTCGCTTGTTTTGGGGCTAGTCTTTCCAGGGAATTTGCAGATGCCCACAGCTTGGTAGCACATGCATACAGTTCTCTGAAAGTTGGGATGAGGACGGACCACCTGGGGCTTCACAAGGCTCTCTGTATCCTCCTGGAGTGGAACAGCCTAGTGGCACCTGACAATGAAAAGCCTACCAATCTATGCCAGCAGCTGAAACATCTGTTCTTAAAGAGGAGAGGACCTTCTCTTATGGCCCCCGGTGGTCATTATTCATGACAGCATTCGACATAGGAATGCGGAGACAACAGATGATATGACCAGTAACAACATAGAAGACACACTCAGAGGTTCGTAAGACATTTTCGAACTCTTGAGGGTTCTTTATCATTCTGATCTTCAGTTAGTATTTGATTTGACCCACCAATTGCAGCAATAATTTGAACATAGTTCGGTACCACTCTACTTCATTTTTATCCGTTATAGGTATTTCAATATGCTGCACCAAAAGTTGGCACATCAGGAAACTTTTCATTGTTGCTTTGTCATGAAAAGGATATATTCAGTGGAGGAACAATAGTTCGGTAGAATTGAACTTGGATTCTGTGTGTTTTTTGCCATGACCAAATATTTAAAAAACTGACCGCATCACAATCATCTTTCCAATAAGGATCTTGAGATATTGTATTCATGTGAGTCGAGGTGCTCTTCAGTTTTGATACTATCTATTGCATGGCTGCAGGGATGGGATTTTCTGGGGGAAAGGTCTACAAGGGACGGCCTGCAAATCAAGGTGTATTTTTGGTGAAGTCCCTGCCGGCGTTTTCTGGGTTGCGGGAGGCTGAATGGCTGCACAATCACTTTGCAGAAAACAAGCGCGGAGTGGGAATTGCAGCCCCTCAGATCCAAAAATGGTGCAAGTGATGGTGAAAATGATACGATTGAGGCTGCTTCCAGTAGGTTGGCAGAATTCATCTATAGTTATGTGGGAATTGCAGAAGATTTGGATAAGCTTGACTATGAATCAAAGAAAAGGTGCGTGGTGAAGAGCAGTAAGGACAGAAGCCATTGTGGATGCCCGGCTCGGATTCACAGTAAAACATGTGAAGAAATTTAATTTGCAATGTTCCAAGTCCCTACAGTTTACAGTATAGTTAAGTGTTGGTTGTTATATTTCCTATAAAATCTAGGATTTTATGGGCAATCTAGGATTTCACGGGCTCGGTAAACATATCAGGGTGCTTGTGGCCCTGATGCAGATGATCGATTTGGAACTTTTCAAGCAAGCAAACGAAAACGCGTTCTACTTGCAAAGATATCAATGGAGCCGGTCTCTCTCTCTCTCTCTCTCTCTCTCTCTCTCTGTCGTCGAACTACCGGAACTATGAGATTGGCGTCTTTCGCATGTAAGCTTGGAAATTCATTGCTCCCTCTCTTTACATAAGGGTAATTCATTCATTCGCAAGCTTTCAAGAGCCGTCGTTTGACATATTCCCACTTCCATCTCTTGCCGACCACAAAATGGTTGTTTTCACTTGCTAACTACGTGCACGGTGGTATGTTTCCTTGCAGCAGTCAAGCCAGTCCACACTATATGTACACAACTTAATAAGCTTCACAGTTAAAGGTTTAATATTAGAGGAATTTCTCTAAATAGCGATGAGGCTGAACAAAAGGGCATGCTTAATCAACCATGGTTCAAAATATCCAAACTAGCTGCGAGGAGCGAACCTTCGGCAAAAATAAATTAGTCTAAAATGCCCGCAACAATTTTGGCCAGGGAATGCCAGCTTTCGGCCTTCCTAGTTCTGAATGCGTAGATTCATAATTCTCTATATTTGACATTCAATTTTTTCAATAGAGAATCTGTCCCGCGAAAATATTTAGCTATAGCTGAAACTCACAGTTGCAACTTCATTTGATAATTTTTACCGGGCAGATACATTAAAGTGAAGTCTACTAATAAATGCATTTTATATCCGCAGTTTCAAGGTCAAGCCTCAGTCCACGAAAGTGATTGCCATTGAATGTTTGGCCGTACAACAACAACAAAGCTTTTTCTCATACTAGACAGGTCGGCTACATAGATTCTTTGTTTCCACATATCCCTATCGCGTGCCATGTTAGCAGTCATAACTCACAATAAGCTAGATCATTCTTCATTTTTCTTAACACTTTTGTGGTTGTCCACTACCTCTTTTAATACTTTCCAAATTTGGTTTTTCATACCTTCTTATAGGTTCTTTTTATCTTCTTTCTATATGTTCAAACTATCTTAAACGATATTCTCTCATTTTATCCTCTATTGGTATCACTCCTAATTTGTTTATAATAACCTCATTATGTATACGATCTTTTCTTGTATAACCATTCATCCATCTCAACATCTTCATTTCTGTCACATACATCTTTTGTATAAGTTGATGATTAACTGCCCAACACTCAAAACCATAAAACATTGCAGGCCTAATTGCTGCTCTATAATATTTACCTTTTAACTTTAATGGTATCTTCTTATCACAAAGAATACCTGATGCTCCTCTACATTTTAACCAACCAGCATTAATTCTATGCGTAACATCTCTATCAATTCTTTCGTCACTTTGAAAAATTGACCCTAGGTATTTAAAACTTTCCTTTTGGGGGATGCAATGTGTGCCAATTTTAATTTCTGTCCTTTGAGGTAACCAAATGATCAAACTTACATTTCATATATTCTGTCTTTGTTCTACTAAGTCAGAGGCCTTTGCTTTCTAATGTTTCTCTCAATAGTTCCAATTTTCTATTAACTTTTTCCTTAGACTCTTCCACTAATACAATGTCATCTACAAATAACATACACCAAGGTACTTCATCTTGAATATGTTTTGTTAACTCATCAATCACCATTATAAATAAGTATGGACTTAAAGTTGATCCTTGATGTAACCCAATATTAACTTCAAAGAAGTTGTCATTCCTTCACGAGTCCTCACACATGTTTTTGCACCATCATACATTCTCTTATAAGGTTAATGTATGTCAATGGGATACCTTTTCTTTCCAAAATTCTCCAAAGAACCTCCCTCCATACTTTATCATAAACTTTTTCTATATCAATAAATATCATGTGAAGGTTTTCTTTTTTGCTCTGAAATGTTCCATAAAATGTTTCAAAAGGTGAATTGCTTTAAAAGTAGATCTGCCTGGCATGAATCCAAATTGGTTCTCTGTTATACTTGATACTTGTTTTAACCTATGTTCGATAATTCTTTCCCACAATTTCATAATATGACTCATTAACTTGATACCTCGATAATTAGCACAATTTTTAATCTCTCTTGTTCTTATATATAGGTATAAGTGTACTTGCTCTCCATTCTTCGGACATCTTTTCGTTTTTCCATATTTCATTAAATAGTCTTATGAGCCAAGTGATTTTTATTTCTCCTATTATTTTCCAAACTTGTATAGGAATATTATCTGGTCCTACCGATTTACCACCTTTCATATGTTTAAGAGCCTCTTTGACTTCATTCTTTTGAATACGTCGGTAGAAATTGTAGTTTATATACTTTTTATTTGGCTCTCTTAAGCTAATAGTAGCACCTTTATTTTCATTAAAAAGCTTATAAAAATAAAATTTTCATCTATTTCTTATATATCATTTGCCACTACAATTTTTTCATCCACGTCCTTGATGCATCTAACAGAATTAAGATCTTTAGTTTTATTATCTCTAACCCTAGCTATTCTAAAACTATCTATCCTCTCCAATTTTAGCTTTAGCTTAACTCACGACCTTTTTCACTTCCTTCTTATCTTTCTTATAAGCCTCTAAAATTTCACTAGTTTTCTTAGCATAATGTAATTTGTAACATACTATCTTTGCCTTGATTTTATTTTTCACTACTTCACTCTACCACCAAACTTCTTTTTGTGCCGATACACAGTAATAGAGAAAATAACCGTCTCAAATTCATATCAATATCTGAATGACCGGATCCAACACTGGGATAACAGAAGTGATTATTATGATCTCCAAAAGGAACCAAAAACATTATTTATTCTTACACCTTGGTAAACTTCGAAGAAAAACCAAATTGCTATAAGATCAACGGTCATTTGAAAAAACATCTGTGTCACGCACGATTTTCTTCGACGGAAGAATGAGGGCGGCCAGAGGTAAATGCTCTAACCCTCCACTTTCATCAATTATCAGCCTAAGATCATGAATATGTAGCGAGCCATGATGGCCACTCACCTCTATGGTCTTGTCATCAGCCAGTGCCTGCAAGGTTGGATCACACAATAAGGTTCTAATGCTGCTAAGCTAAAACACCAACACCAACTCAATTTCCAAAAAATCTCTCTCTCTCTCTCTCCCTCACACACACATAAAGATACAGGTTTCAACGCCGGCGTTGGTGCAAGCGGTGCATATGTCAACTTCAAAATAATCTGGGCAGAGACACAGAAATACATATGATATATATTATGTATATTATTTTATATAATTGATAATATCTCATTAAATTGAAGAACAACTCAATTTTCAAAAGTTATTATCCTCTAAGAAAGTAATAATAGGTCAATATTCCACAAAATGCCCTTTAACATAGAATTAATCTAAGTTAGAATTTTCATTTAAAATGTATTAGTGCTGAACCCTACCCAGGAAAAGTATTGGTATCGAGTGTTGGAGTGTCAGACATGAGTGCATGAATGTCGTAGAAGTGTCTGTTTGACATAACCCTCTTCTAGTTCCCTATATATATATATATATATATATATATATATATATATATATATATATATGCCAACGAAAATATCGTTAATAGCAAGCAAGAAGAGACTAAAGAGAGAGAAGGGATTAGATAAAAATGTTTTCTACCTTTGGAATTTCCCAAATATCACGCCTGCCACTAAGCGCTGCTACTTTAGGCTGACTTGTATCCCTGGATCTCAGCATTTTCAGCTGGGCCTCAACGTCCTTTTTAGTCACCAAACCACCGTGAACAGCTATCAGTTTATGGGAGGACATTCCTTCCGAGGTCTCAATATAAACGTTAGCCTGCAGCAGAAAATCATGTGCATTTCTATATTCAACATTCAACACCCAAAGGATGCAGAGTGCAGGTGAAAGCTTAAGACTTAAGGATATAAATGCATTTAAATGCACAAGCTAAAATAGAATTTCCAGAAGGAAAGAAAAATTTAAGCCCGCTTATGAAAACCTTAAACAGGATTTACGCATTAAGCCTCCAAAGAAGCTTGCCGTATGAGGGATGCATTACGCACAAAATAAGATAATATAGGCCTGATACCTCTTCATGTACCCAAACCAAGTCAGCGAGAAACTTTTTATGCTCCTTGGGAACAGCTTTCATCAAATCTGCAGTGCAATAAGGGGCACTCTTTACATGCTTAAAGAAACCATCTCTTTTGAGACAATAGCTTTCAACCTTTTAAGGGGCACCAGATACTCATTAGCCATATTACAAGAAGGACATAGCCCATCAAGATTAACCAATGGAAAAAGAATCAGAAAAAAGATAGAAAGACTACTGTCCCACTCAATCTATTTATAGTGCGGTTCTTAAATATCTAATTCTCGTACTCTACAGTCACATCAATGCTATGCAGACAAATTACTGATGGTTTAACATTATGACACGTTTACATCCAGCCAAGCAATGTTAAACCAACCAAAACGAAAACCAAGCCTTTTCCCATGCTAAGCGGGTCTGCTGCATGGATTCTACACTCTAACAACAAAGAATGCATGTCTTTTGTAGCTAATAAATGTTCTTCCTGTCCTGCTTGGTATGGACTATGGGTTTCGTAGTTGTGAGAGTAAAACAATGTTAAGGTGACCTTTCTTCGTCTCATGCGTAACTTAGGGTTGCTTCACAATAAATAATTTATTTTATTAGAGTTTTGAAAGAGGGTGGATTTTTGTCTTCTATGAGGTGCTTACTGTGGAGTAATCTTATTATACTAGCTTTGTTTCTTCTGTACACATTCTGGGAGAAATTGAGCCTGGATTTTCCATCATTAATCCCAAACCATAGCACTACTTGCAGAAGTGTCCATTCTCTTATTCATTCTGCTTCGGGAATCAGAATGCTGTATTTGTATATTATCATGCTGTAAATGGACTTTCAGTCTCTTGCAAAGCACGTAAGACTGAATTAACTGAACCGGAATTTTCATGCTTCTTGGTTGTTCTACTTCTGATTATATTTTGTATTTACACGTATCTGAATGGCATCGTGTAACCATCAAATGCAGTTAGATTTCGGACACATGTTAGCATGGTTCATCAATAGCCCAGTTACTGTACACTTCTAACATGATTGCTGGTGGTTGTGGGTTTACATATATGAAACCTGACCAATATTGTTGATGCGCTCCTGCCAATACTGGGTATACATATCTGACACTTATCTGGACTCGGCAATATACTGATTAAAAAGATTATAAAATAACATTTGGCAACTCGTCTAAATGTTTTTGCCAAGTTTTCATTATTCTTACAAATTGATATTTTCTTATCATGCTCACGAAATGATATTCAATGTCAACATCATACAACTTGAAATTGCATATTATAATTAATCAGGACCTGATTTTCTACCCTGCCTTCAATGAAACATTCAATCTTGCAAGTATTTCACATATAGCAATATTATATCTCTATTTAAATCTGCAAGAGATAATGATAACATACATGATACAACCATGTAAATGGCTTTTTTATTATGTTAATAGTAGCTGATCTATCATTTAATAAATCACATGTTGGTAGGTGGGATTCTGCAACTAGGATATAGTATTGATTTAATTGGTAAGTACATGCTCAAATTATAAATATAAAATTATCCTACTATTGTAGAGAATGAAAGAAAGATATTTGCAGATGATACAGAACTGATAAAGCATGTTCTTGGATACATTTTTATGTAGATAAAATATTCCCATAATAACATAGAATCTCATACATCTAAATGACAATTTTTACTTTCTCCGAATTCGGTCACTAGTACCCTCGAACAACATTCTTCAGGTTATACATGGAAAGGCAAAGGCAAGACCCTCTCAAAAATTGATTGCGAGTTTAGGTATGTCAAATAATACCAAATGTTGAATCTTCCTCATTCTATGACCATGACTACCCTATCTTAAACCTCCCAAGCATGGAAGGAGTGACCAGTTCCATGGTGGTCAAGGTTCCATATTTATGCCAAGTTTAACACACACACACACACACACACACACACACACACATATATATATATATATATATATATATATATATATATATATATATATATATATATATATATATATATAGAGAGAGAGAGAGAGAGAGAGTTATGAAGATCACAATACCATTCCGACAGGCAAACCACAACTACACAACTAACGGAAGGTAAAATTTTAGGTTATACCGTGGATGTTTCATTCTTCTTCTCCATCACTTCTCTTGAAAATTGAATTTAATATGCTACACGGATAAATTGAAGATTTGATTTTAGAAATGTTATTTTAGGATCATCCTGAAACTCAAGGGTTGACGGTGGACATTAAACTTGGGTTGCAAGAAAGATTACGTATCTTAATCAAGATAGCTATTGTTTATAACTCATTTCCTAAAAGCTGCACGTTTGCATTGGAAATTGTCGAACTGTACATAGTTTTGCTGAATGTCCATGTAGAATGCATCTCTTTTCCAGCTATGCATATGAACGGGCGGGTTTAAATGAATATGGACGCATTCCCTCAAGAGAGAAGAAGCATTATCCTGTGGAGTAGGCACCTCAGGTCGAACCACATAGCTCTGTTTGTAAATATGTGTGATTCAGGGTTGCCTTTTTATAAATAATTACCAAGCACCAGACACGATAATTAAATCTGAAAGCACCACGCCCACTCACAGATACGAATGTAAAACACTAGAGAAAAAACCAACCAAGAAGCCAGGAACTTACAAAACAATCAAGCACAAAGATGAGAGGAATTGAATTCAAAGGTACCCACAGAAACAAAGAAAAGAAAAGGGTATTGATCAGAATAGCAAAACCTGGGGAGCCATGAGGAACGCCGTAGGAACTAAAGGTAGTGCCGGCATCGTAGATGGATCCCTGATAATCCATCCCCTTCTTGGAGTTGAATTTCTCCTTGATGCTCCCCGCCCACCTTCTCCCTTGCACATGCATTTCTTCGTACCTGCATGACACGACAAATACCTCAGAAGAGGCTCGATTCGTTCTTTTGGTTCTTTAATCTCCTATCAGAACAAGTACGAGAAAATGCAAGAAAACGATATGAACGGCGAAGAAAATTTTGAAGAAAAAGAATTCGTACCCTTCTGCTCGGTACCACCCTTCTCTGTCCTCGTTGTGGATGTACTCGTCCCACGTCTGCCGGAATCCGCCCGGCGTCGGGGGGAGGACACCGAGGAAAGCGGCGAAGGCGAAATCGTGGTTGCCGCAGAGGAAAACGTGGGATTGGGAGGGGTAAAGGGAAGGGAGGGAGATGAAGAAATCAAGGACGCGGGACGTGTCGGGGCCTCGGTCGCAGTAGTCGCCGAGGAAGATGACAAGTGCTCCGGCGAAGTCAGCCGGCCCGACGGCAGACTCGAGGTTCCGCCAGAGGCGCTGCAGCTTCGAGAAGTAGCCGTGAATGTCCCCAATCAAACAAACCACCCTTCCCCGCTTCTCTTCTTCTTCTGCCATCACCAGAATCGAGTGGTTCCTCAGTCGGCGAAGCACGACAGCCTGCTGTCCCTTGAGTGTTGGAGAGGGAGAGGGGGAGGTTAGAGCCTTTCGTACCTACCCAATAGGAGCCGTAACTTCGTGACGGGTTCGGTTAGAGACTTCCCTTTACGGATTGCACGGCAAGGAGATCGTCTTCTGTTAAAATGGTAATCGTAGCGAACTGTACTTTCCGAGAAATCTCAGGTAAGTGATTTAGAAGTATACAATTTAATTTGTGCTCTTAAGTTTGATGTTTTTAAGTATTTTTACTTGGTTGTTAAGGAGACTTTCTTGAGACTTCATTTTGGCTTTAAAGTCTGTGAAAGGCTGGGTCTTTCTCTCTCTCTCTCTCTCTCTCTCTCTCTCTCTCTAAAGGAAGGTACAGTTACTAGTTGCACCCTCGAGCCCTACCATTGAGTTGACGCTCTGGGCACACAACATTTGGTGATTTGTGAAGAAAAATAGAATATTCTAAATGTGGCATTGTCTTTCATGGTTCGTTAGCCCTTTTGTTTACAGCCTGGTCTATATTTCGAAGACATTTTGTAGCTTCTATCGTATATTTTGTTGTCTCTTCCTTCGTTCTAGATGACTCTTGTGTCTTTTTCATATACAATATTTAGGGAACACCTCTCATGAGTCCTTTAACGTTTTCTTTCAGAAAAAAAAGTACCTTGAGGTTTTCGTTATCTGCACATAAGAAATCTAATGTTTTGGAAATCATCACTCCAATATCACGATGTTCTGATGATTTATTAAGTTTGAGGAAAATCTATTAAATTCCATCAGTTTGCTCGTTGCTTACATGGTAATTCAGCTTACGTATCAGCAAAAGAATGTGTTTAATTATAATTATTGATTGATTAATTAAAGCATGTTATTTTAGTTAATTTTTATTACTTTAGTAACTAATTCCTAATTCAGTTATATTACTAAATTGAATGCTAAATTAAATGCCTGTCCTTTGATTAAAAATGTTAGTAATATTACTTGATAATATTATTAATTAAGTGTTATCAATAACTCTAATCTAACATTTAAATCATTATTAATTTAAAAATTCTAACTTAAGTTAATACCTTCTACTTTGCTGTAAATGAGCTCATCCTCACAAGGACCAGGACCAGGATATCCTTCATTCCGTCCTGCAATCTTTTTCCCCAACGGGAGGCTATACAGGGAACGTTTACCATGATATTCATCGATGGATTACCTCTGACAACAACTTCAGGGACCTCATGTCACCTTATTCTAGGCTGCTGTATGGCCAGAAAGAGGGGATCTCATTGCCTGACAAACAGCTTGGCATCTAAGTATGGCGTTCGAAGTTCTTTTTGACAGTGCCGGCAGAATATTACTGTAACATGTAAAGGTTAACTGGAAAATGTGAATTGCATAAAAGGACATGTTTATTTGGTTTTTGGACAGAGAATAGCCAACCGAAGCAAAATTGGTGAAGGTATATATGTGAATTGCATATACAAGTTTTTTTTTTATTTTACAGTAGCCACTGAAAACACAAAAGAAAAATGTGCCGTTACGTCTGCCATTGCAACAGGAGAAGCCCAATAATACCATCTCCACCATACAGGAATTTGCTGTAACATTTAGGAGAATATAAGTTTTGATATGCAGAAGAGAGTCTCATTTCCGGGATCAAATTATGAATTCAACACTGATATGCACACACCATTTTTTTGTCCACACCACACACCATTTTTACACTAGTTAGCAAAGTATAATTTTCTGATTAATAGTGTGTATTATGTGGTTAACGGAAATTTTAATCGATTAGCAACTATTGATAATTAATTAATATCCCTATTATCACACACACTTTTAATAAGAAATTTTTATGTTGTTAACAGGGTAAAAATAATGTACAAAAATAGTGTGTGCACATCGTTTTCCTTATGAATTATATATCAAAGTAACAGATCACTTACCGTCCTAGGAATGAGAAAGCCAGAGAACAAGTTCCAGAAGCTCAAGAAGAAGGACATACAAATGGCAGCAACTTGGTGACCCGGTGTTAGTGCAACAATCATCATCCCATACAACGTGAAGTAGATAAAGACATGAGTATATAGTAGTAGAACCAAAAGAAGCTCCCAGCTTTCCATTCAAACCCCATCATGGGGTAAAGGATAAGAGTGTAAATGGATGTTTGAATTGCATTATAAATTGCCTCTATTGCCACCTGCAGAACCAATAAAGTGCTTTTAGTTTGAAGGGAAAGTGCTTTTAGTTTGAATATATTTTAACTTCTTTTCCATTGGGACAAGGCCTTTATCCATGGAACGGGTCTAATAAAGATTCGTCGTTTTAAAAACAGCATAAACTTAGCTTCAATAAATAGACAAAATTGAATTGGTTAGTTTTTTTGTTGAATCCATCAAAAGGATGTCTTTATTCAGTAGTTTATAACCGTGTAAGTCACTCTACATAGGGGAAATCGAATTAGATCACTCCTCCTTTGCTTTTATACCTGGCCAAATGCATAGGGCAATGCAGAATACATCCCTGCTGCTCTTTCACGATAGAAGACAGTTCTTTCAATGGCAACAACTGGCTGCACTGATGAAGCGTTCATGGCTCCAAGAAAAAGCACAGAAGCGTACATGGCTCCCAAAAAAGATTCATTAAATCTTGTTGTTTGTGGCTGCCAACAAAATTTGTTCAGCAAACATCAATAGTGAATATTAACTTGTGCAAATTTTAATATGAAGGGTATAAACTTATAACTTACTAGAATACTAAATTTAATATGAAGGGTTATAAACTTATAACTTACTAGAATACTAAACACAATTATTAATAAGAGTGGTAAGCAAAGCCCCTTTGTGTCTTTTAAGATTATAGACAAGTTGAATGAATATGTAAAATGTTAAATGATGTTAGAAGATATTAGGGTTATTAGTCTTAGTGTTAGTGAACTTGGGCTTGTACACCTAAGTATTAGTATAAATAGGAGTACTAGGTTATGGAATTATATAACATCTCATTCCTATCAATAATATTCTTAATCTGTTATTTGCTAGCCATTTTTCTCTCTTTTTCCTTTCCCGAATCTTAAACCCGTAATTCTTTCACATGGTATTAGAGCGATACCATCCACCTTGAGAAAAGTTTCTCCCTTTCGCCGTTTCAAGTTCATTGAACTCGTTTGTATATTCTCTTAGTAGTTTTTTTGTCTTATTTTTCCTTATCTCGAGTAGTATGTGTTTTTGAAAAAAAAAAAAAGAGAAAGAGAGAGAAAAAGAAAATCATGAGTTTTGACTTTTGACAGACGGCCCTCCAACATAGTGAGCACGAGGATTAACACCAAGAGCTCCGCAAGAGTCTGGGTCGAATGTGATGAGTGAAGGTGTGTTGTCCACGCGTGAGCACCGGCGTGAGAGCAACCCGAGCCGCCTGCAGGTCGAATGTGGATGAGTGAAGGTGTTTCAGCCACTGTCGGATTCTCCGCTGCAGGTGGGTGATTGATTTGACACCTTTGAAGGAGGCAGGCTGAAGTTGCTGTTCTATCTTGTGTTTCTTTGTTCTTCTTGTGGATTTTTTTGGTGCAACTTAAGCTTGGAGGAAAGCCATGCTGCCGGTTGGAGGCAAAGAGCAACCAACGAGGTGGAGCCGCCCCGTAGATGTTAGAGGAAAGGGCTGCCCGCTAAATGGAGCCATTAGGAGAAAAGGCTATCTGCAAGGTGGAGCCACTCTAGATTCTCACTAGCAATGGTGCTGTAGGTTTGGGAGCAAGAGTTTCCTAGTTTCTCTTCTTCTTCCTTCTTGGACGCTTGGATAGTTCACATCTTCTCTTCTTCCTTATGCCATATTCGAATGGTTCAACGTCTCAGTGCTAAGTTTCTCTTATCGCTTTCGGATAAAGATGAGGTTCTATTATTTGCCAAGTTTATGTTTATCGCCCGTTTCGGATCAACAATGAGGTTCTAAATGTTTATGGGTTTGACCAAACGTTAATCAATGCTAAAGCTTAGTAGCTTTAGCTTGAGAGGGAGTGTTAAAGATATTAGGGTTATTAGTCTTAGTGTTAGTGGACTTGGGCTTGTACACTTAAGTATTAGTATAAATAGAAGTACTAAGTTATGGAATTGTATAACATCTCATTCCTATCAATAATATTCTTAGTCTACTATTATTTAGCTGTTTTTCTCTCTTTTCTTTTCCCTATCCCTAAACCCGTAATTCTTCAACAAATGACTTACTACTTTTTGGCTTTATTCCAGAATATTAGACCAAACGTTAATCCAATGACTATTGTCATGAAGAACCGGACGGCATTATACTGAGAATGTCTCCAGTAGGACCAATGTTGTTTCCAGAAGCAGGCTTTGCACTGAACAAAAAATGATTGGGAATATTTGGTTGGAAAGTACAACTCCTTGGAATTAAATCATCAAAAGCTTCGTCCAGTTGTCTATGCTTGGCTGGTGAATTGTGCATCAAACATTCTCCCTGTGTCTACTGTATTCCTCACTTGTTTTAACAATAGCAGCAGCTCTAGCATCAAGGCCTGATGTTGGTTCATCCATGAAATGATTGAAGGAAATTGGCAACCCAGCTCTACAGCAATGAGTAAGCCTTTTCCTTTGTTCTGTTGATAGACCATCCACGCCTGGAAGGCCCACTAGAGCTCTCTGATTGGCGACCAAGCTCAACCAATTCCATAACTTCTTCAACAAACATCTGCATTACCAATAGAAATAGAACTAAATCAAAATTGCATTGAAAAAGAATTGCATTAAAATACTTAGTCAATAACAAAAAAAGGATGACAAAGTTTGTTGCAACACACCTTTCGTGTTTGTGTCTTTACATCTGAAGGAAGACGAAGCCATGCCGAAAATAATAGTGATTCATAGACAGTAACATGTGGAGAATGAATGTCATTCTGTTCGCAGTAACCACTAACTCGAGCAAATGTTGCTTGTTCTTTGTATAACCTGAGATGCTACTACTTCCTTCAATGTATCCACCTGTTTTTCTTCCGGCTAATACATCCATGAGGGTTGTCTTTCCTGCACCACTAACACCCACAAGTGCTGTCAATATGCCTGGTCTGAAAGCACCACATCTGCATTACCAATAGAAATAGAACTATGTCAAAATTCTATTGAAAAAGAATTGCATTAAAATACTTAGTCAATTGTTAATGGCCAGGATGACAAAGTTTGTTGCAACACACCTTTCGTGTTTGTGTCTTTACATCTGAAGGAAGACGAAGCCATGCCGATTAAATAATAGTGATTCATAGACAGTAACATGTGGAGAATGAATGTCATTCTGTTCACAGTAACCACTAACTCGAGCAAATGTTGCTTGGTTCTTTGTATAACCTGAGATGCTCATACTTCCTTCAATGTATCCACCTGTTTTTCTTCCGGCTAATACATCCATGAGGTTGTCTTTCCTGCACCACTAACACCCACAAGTGCTGTCAATATGCCTGGTCTGAAAGCACCACTAACATCTTGTAGTAGTTGAAGTCGATCTTTATTGATTCCTTGCCTCTTCATTTCCTAATGTGATGAAACAAAACTAAAAGCTTTACTGTGAAGAATAAATAGGTGTCAATAAAATTTCAATGGATGCTTGAAGTTCAACTTCTCTATAAAAACTCCAACGATTTTGATAAACATATAAAGGCATGAAATTCTATAAGAACATATTTACATGACTACAAGTAAAAAACAAGGAATTTTATATTGTATTATGCATTCATCTAAGCTCCCTTCAAGAATTCAAACTGGTAGTCAACATGGTTGAGTGTTGCTACAACAAGAAGAAGGTAGGGACATCCTCAAGAAGGAAATCTTTCATAATCATGAACACGTCAATGTAAGGTAAGCACAAAAGAATGCACTGTTTAAAATTGAGTGGCTTACTGCAGGCATGGTTTTCAAAACTTGCTATGATATATACAGTTGTAGGAATGTTACAGAACCGAAATAAAAATGAGATGAGACTTGGAATCTTCTTCAAAAAGTGACGTAAAAAATAGGTTAAGCATGAAACCTTCAAGGATATTCCTGTCTAGAGGATGACTCTTTCTGTAGTTCTTCTTGTCATCTTCATCCACGACGACTGCTTTTAGAATCACCCAAAGCTGAAATTTTGGTTTGACATGTATAGAGGTTTACTAACACCGAAATTTTCATTCAATTACAGACTTTATGAAAATTAAAAGATATAACTTATGATTCAAATAAGTCAATGCAACAATGAATAGAAGGTTGAAGACAAGAGAAAACCCAAACAAGGCTCCAACTGCAGATCCAAACCAATAATCTTGGGCTGTATAAGAAGATTCTAGAAATGAATGCAGTACTTGCAAGAAAATGTAGGTGCATCAAGATTTGAGAAGTACTCTTACCATGTTAGGTGCATCTTACTAGCACTCATTTGGCTGCAAAAGATGAAAGAGATATTTAACAATGCTTAAAGCTCATAGAATAGAAGTAACTGAGGCTCAATACAAATTTGTTTTTGTTGTTTGGCAAGTACGTAACGTAGGCAGTGAGAAAACAAGAAGTGAGAAAACTGATTTCTTACTTTACTCCATCTTTTATCTAAGAATTCATTAATCACTATGGCATTCTGACCATACATCATAGGAGATACATAATAACCCCCATTTCATCCATGGCTTAATCAATGTCGTCTGCAAGCACAAAAGAAAATATACTGCACTAAGTATTAGCAGAACCATTGAAGGTGACTGTAAAGTGTATTTGCCACAAAACTGACATATTCTAATCCAATATTGAATGAATTGGAAGCTTCTCAAACCCATTGTTTTGTCCATACATCAGAGAGAATGCATAATAGCCCGAAATCTGCAACAAGTGATCAATGTTATCTGTATGGCAATAAGGAAAAACTGTTTGAGCTTGTAACTTGCAACTCATTGAAGGAATTAATCCTTAAACAATACTAGAGGATCTATCAATTAAGAAGTGTATCAATGTGTATTTTGGCAATAAAACCTCTAATGTGTTCAAGGTGCCTGTGTATTACCTACTGCAGCAATGAACCGAAATAGAGAGAGACTGCCATCTGATGAATGCCAAATAATGCCACTTAGAATTGTCTGAAAAATCTGATCAAGATAGAAAGGACAAGTGTGAATTAAGAAATTGTTATCATTCTACACTCTAAAAACTATTACCATCACTAAAGCCAAAAATTGAAAAACTGTAAAGGTGTTTCACTTAATCAAAAACTAATTTAAGTTTAACTACAAATGCCAAGCTGAGCAAGAAAATTAAGCCTTATATATTTGGGAATTAAGCAAAATTATATTACCTGTTAGCAGCAGGAGCAAACCCAATTGTATAATAAGTAAGGACAATCCATATCCCTGATTCCATAAGGGAGAGAGGGATCCTGAGAACCCATATAGGCAACCCAAACGCCCATCCAGGGATAAAACAAGAAATCTCTTTGTTTGAAGAAGACAGGAAGTCTGAAAAATTGTCATGGATAGTTCTGCCATCCCATTGAACATTACATTTATTAGACTGAAGAATAGTGCACCAACAATATTTTCTCTCCATCTTCAAGTTGCCCATGCTTCATTTCTGTTCTAAGAAACACTGTCATTGTAATTAATAGACATTATTGCTAATCTGAGTTAGTCTTAAATATATATATAAAAGAGTTGCGCTTCATCAATAACCACTCTCTTGCAAAGCATGCCTTTGAAGAGTTCTGGTTGTGAGATTCCCATATTTTTCCTTAACACTAATGCAGCAGGATGAGTTTTAGAAGGATCATAATGGAACCTTGAAGCTCTTCAGAGAAAGTTGTTGACCAATGCCAGTAATTGTTGAAGTGGGCTGACAAACTCAGGCACACTGATATATTGATATAAGCTATGTCCCTTCTGGACCAGTACTGCTCTTGGTCCTTTCTGGAAGATTTAACCTCCTGTAAAAAGTCTGCAACTCCTTTCCTTTCTGGGCATCTGAATCCCATGAAATCGAAGAACTCAAGAACGTGCTCACGTGGGCCTTGATACACAATGTATCCTTCTGAAAGCAAAATGACATCGTCGAAGAGATCATATGTTTCCGGTGCAGGTTGGAGAAGAGAAATCAGCATGGTTCCATCCATGACATGAACAAATTGTCTCATGTACTTCACAATCTGGAAGGTGGTGGAGCTGTCAAGCCCCGTGGATATCTCATCCATGAACATTGCTTTGGCAGGTCCCACCAACATCTCCCCTGTGATAATTATCATAAAGTAGGATCATCAAAAGACCATTTTACGCTGAAATTCAGAGCAAGAATTGATCCTCAGGATAACAATATGCACCTAGAAGACTGTTTGCCATAAATAAATTTCCGACTGGAACTAAAGGGGAGGTAGTACTAGCTGGGGTCAATGGAAGGATTGGTCTTTGCTTCTCTAGTTAGTTTAGATAGCAGAGGAGGCCAAAGGATTGAACATGATAAGAGTGGAGGACAACTCAGTGCAAGCAGGCCCGTCGCGGCACATTCCAGAAGATCAGTGCTAGAGGAATGCATGCGATTGGCACCTTGAAGATCAATCTCAGGATTATAAAACCAGAATCGGATACAATTCATACAGTTGTACGGAGACAGAGATGGAAATGGAGATCTTCGGCTGAGAGCAACCTCCATGGATACCACACTTTTTTGCATGTTCTGAAGAGAAGCAGAACAACACTATAGAACGTCAAATGCGATTCTTCAGCAGCAGATGAGCTGAGTCCGCAGTACAAGGCAATAGAAACAACGACCAATGCCTAGCAAAGTATCAACAGTACAAGGTACTTGGAATGACAAGAATGCCCACTAGACAACACACGGCAGCCTTTCAAACACCTTACTGTGAATGGCAGAGGTCATACTGGCGCCAAGGAACAATACCTTGCAGGATCATAAGCCGAACAATACTCTAAATCCAAGTCGAGTTGCCTCAAAACCATCTTCTGAAATATGGGGCAGTTGGTCTCTTGGTTTTTTTTTAGAAGGTAAATTGTTCTACCTTGTGCTTGTGCATATTGTGTATACTCGTTTTTTTTTACTGGTACGGGTCTTGCCTAACCCCATCTTGTCCATCCAACAAAAAAATTTCAAGATTAAACTACAAATAGAAAGTCCCGAATAGCTTCTATCCTGAAAAGAAGAGTACTCAATACGGGGTATTACATTTTAAAGCAGAGACAGGTACTAAACATCCTAACAGTTTCCAACTACTTAGATAAGTGACTGCAAACTAAAAGTCACCCTGCATTGCGGAGTTACACTCGGAGCAAGAAATGAACTAAAACATGGTTTAAAAGTTCAAATCTCAAAAGAAAAGAGGGTGAAGCATATGTATATATATATATACCTGTGGTCACCCTCTTCTTCTGCCCACCTGAAATCCCTCTAATCATCTCGTCTCCCACAATGATATCCGCACAGATATCCAAACCAAGAAGCTGAAACAACAAAACTCAAACACGAGTAAGCCAAAGCCCCACCATGCATCTATTTTTCTACAGTCCAAAACAAGAAACCGTCTAAAGTTGCAGCACCCCACTAACAGAAAGCATCAATTGAGGGATGAATTCTCCAACACTGATCACAGCAATCACTTTCCGCTGATAATCGCCGTCGAGAGGTGCACTAGTGTCCCAGAGTGTAACTCATCACACTGAGAGGTTTGGAAACAAAATATTAAGCTAATCAGCTACAAAATGACATTATAAGCTCTTGTTTTCTCATGGGCACGGCGAGAACCGACCATATGCCAAAGCTTCGTACGTATTGGCCGTGAGTGAGGGTCCTTGATACCTTCGTAGTTTTATGCCATGCAAACCTCTCAAGATTGGTTTCTCTCAATAACAAATTAATATAGAAATCGATTGCTTTTAAGACATAAGTTTTTCTTTGGGGTGAGTTTAAGGCATAAGTTTAACATGGTCTTTTCCGCTATATATGCCAAACATGTATCAGACTCACAGACAGATCGGCTTGAAGCTAAATCCTTGAAATATTTTTAACTAACAATGCTAACCTAGAGCTACCTTAATGTAAAATTTTCTATACTTCTTCCAAGTTGCTTCGTTTAAAGTAATTTCATTGTTTGATCTTCAAGAAATTCTATGTTTTTATACATAAGGAGAAGTGTTCTATAGCCATCCGCACTCATGTGAGTGGTGGGAAAGTGTCTACCACTTCAACTAGAAAGCATCTAGTTTAATCATTCTCTAATCAACCTCGTGTATCACTCAAACTTCTCCTTCAGAAACTGATGATTGCAATTTTAAATGGCACACAAACCTGTTATTTGAAAATACGGCTTAATTCACTTTCAATCTTGCGCAAGTGACCAAACGAGAATGGTTGGTTTTACCTTGACAACATAGTCTGTCACGACGCTGGTTTCCTGCCCCTCCATGGCACTGGCCTTCATGAAGGCGTCGATCTCTGGATCAGGTTTGATTCCTGCATCTCGCTCTCTCCTCGAGAGCTCTGTCAGCATGTCATAGCGGGGGCCGACACCTTGACACCGGCCAGAGAAGTCGAGTGTCTCCCGGACCGTCATCTCCGGGTTGTGAACGTCATGCTGGCTGATGTACGCCCCTGTCCTCTCCGGCACGAACTCCGTCAACTCATACCCATTGTAAGTGATCCTTCCGGCAGCCTACACAAACATTTAGGATGAAATTTTCATTGTTGGTGTGATTGGAGTGGACGTCTAGAGTGCATGCTCCGTGCGGTAACGTGGGTGCCCGCCCATGACTATAGCCAACTTAGTTCTGTGTCAAAATTAAGATGCAAATGCAAACACGATATACTGCCAGGTTTGTATGATAACCACAGAGGCCAAAATTGAGCAGTTTAGTCCGGCCAAGCATGCATATGGAGCTGTCCATATCGGCCAGGCACGTGGGCTCAACCAGACCCTAAGCACAGATTTTTAAAAGGACTTTTTGTCCTGCCTACTTGATTCTCAAGGCCGAGGAAGTTTTGGATGGCTCATTGGGCCAGATTTTATATATATTTTGTGTGTATATGAGAGAGAGAGAGAGAGAGAGAGAGAGAGAGAGAGACTCACTCTTAACTTCTTGTCCAGCTTCCCAGCAAGGGCCAACAGAAAGGTGGTCTTCCCTGAACCTGGAGGCCCAAGCAAAAGCGTCACCCTAAGGAAAAGGCAAAAGCGTGTGAGAGAAAGAGTTTTAATTGTTCGTAGAAATATTGTGCAACTTCTCATAATCTTGAAGCATTCATATATGCGTGTATGTGGAGGAGGAGCACTGAAAATAAATCTCAGCTGCAGATTAGTCGGGCACTCACCTGGAAGGCCTCAGAATTCCTGAGACGTCATTGAGTATCTTCACGACTCGTTTCTTCGTTGGAGACAGCCTCACCAACCCAAGGATTCCCTGCCTCAACCATGAACAAGCATATGGCAAAACCATCAGAATGTTTTTGAGTTTGAAGAATTTAAGCACTCGACTGTGTCTCTCTGTTCGTAATTAAGCTAGCGGCATGTATCGAGCTTTTGAGCCTTTCTCTGTAATGGTTTCAGTTATATTTTTTGGTGGGATTTGGAAAAGAAAGTGGGATTTGGTGGGATTTCAGCTTCAGAAAGTTTGCCTTGAAACTTATCAAACTCACGATTTAACGATTGAAGCCGCGAAAGAAAGTTAATTTTAATAAAGATTTAAGCCACAAACAAGAACTAAGAAGACCGGTTTTCTGAGAAAGAGCTACGTCACCTGAAGATATACAATCGTTTTTTTCGCTAGTAAGAAAGCTTATCTTGCCCATTAAAATTATTAATATAGTGTTTTGCCTATAAAATATCACTATATATATACATTCATACATACATACATATTAACCTAAGCTGGTACACGAGCAGAATGACAGACCGCCTTGTTCATTGCTCGATTTATTTTCTAAGCAAACAAGCTGCTGACTGTTGTATCTTTTCCTAAGTTGTGTGGTTAACAAAAACTGGCACCGGACTGAGCTTGATTTTGTAATTCTTTTACGCATAGAATTAATGCTGGTTGGTTAAAATGGAGAGGACATTCTTTGTGATAAGAAGATACCATTAAAGTTAAAAGATAAATATTATAGAGCAACAATTAGGCCTGCCATGTTTTATGGTTTTGAGTGTTGGGCAGTTAATCATCAACATACAAAAGATGATGGAAATGAAGATGTTAAAAGTGGCACCAATAGAGGATAAAATGAGAGAACATCGTTTAAGATGGTATGGACATACAGAAAGAAAGAAGATCAAAAGAAGAACTGTAATAAGGTTAGAAAAACTAAATTTGGAAAGTATTAAAAGAGCTAGAGGACGACCACAAAAGTGTTGGAAAGAAACAATAAAAAATGATATAGCTTATTGGGAGTTAACCGCTAACATGGCTCATGATAGAGATCTGTGAAAACAAAGAATCCATGTAGCCGACCCCGTCTAGTATGGAAAAAGGCTTAGTTGTTGTTGTTGTTGTGAGAATCTCGTCTTATTCCACTCTATCCACTTTGCCAATCTGTTTGCGGAACCGAACGAAACTTGAGTTTGGTTCCCAACATAGTGAAACGCTCTTCTCAAACCCACTGTAACTAGAGTTTGGAATCTCACGTAGCTGCCCATCAAGTTCTTCGAAACTTGACGGAGTTCCGTAGGGGCGGCCGGACTGTGAGATGCAATGGACCGCTGTAGTCCTTTCTTTCACGCTTGAAGAACCTAGGCTTAGTGTTCGAGCCAAACTCTGACTGCGAACTGCTCATCACTTCGGGCTTTTCTTCTAAGACTCACTTCTATGCTGCCAGTTCAATTCCCATAAGCAGAGTATCCGACTGACTGCTTCTACATAGACGTGGTCGATTTGGACCGGCCCAGCAATTCCAATCAGACAAGAACCGACTGAAACCAGAATCGATCAAACTCGAATAGGAATCAAGGACTACCTCGATCTGTTCTAGTTCTACCTTTCGTGAAATGGGCAGCAGGTTGAAACTGGAAATGACAGTTCCAAGCTGTTGGTTTCATATCTTTTTAATTTCTTGATAATTTTCAAAAAAAAAAACATATTTTTATGTTTCCAGAAGTTCAAGACTCAAACTTTGATTCAAGGAAAATTGGAAACCATCGTGTCTAGGCACACATGACAAACACGGCAGGCTGTAGGAGAACCTGGCGAAGAAATTGGGATTCCTTCTCTATGCTTCGGCGCTATCGCCATTTTCTTTTAATTAAATCTACAGAGTACTAGGCAACCGATCTATATGAGGAGAAATCGGTCATATAAGGTCGCTCTCCACCTTCCAGGAAAACTCTTTCTAGCTGACTTACTGTTATCTAACTATTATTTATAATCATTATGTGCCAATCAGGATCACCATCATTTAATGATGCGTCGTCATATGACAGAAACAATTAAAACTTAATACAGTATTAAACAACCAGTCAGCACTTAAAAAGATCAACTAATCGTTGAAAAGAAGAAGAAGAAAGAAATTACGGACTATATAAGGACATATATATACATAAAAATTTAATTTTAAGAGAAAAAACAATCATACAAGCATATTATTCTTATTTATCGTTTTGTTGGAGTAATTTCAATCGATTAAAATATGGCAAGTATATAATTTTAGAATCTCGTAGGATTTCTGTAAATTAAACCACCAACAAGCATGTGAAACTTGTCAAAGCTTCTTGGTTGCCAACTTGTGCATGCAATAAAGTGATAGAAGCAGAGTACGTGGTCCATTAGCAGCATGTGAGCATGTGACCGGCGGTTAGCTGCATAAATATTGATCTTCTTTATGAATATAAATACATCAGCAGATCTGACCTTAGACTATTCCTTTTGTTAATCAGGTCTTCTTGATCGAATCGGGACCGCCTGGCAAGTGGATCATGTTTTCAGTATTGAATAACCCTATTATATATATTTATATATCATGTGTGTGTACCTTATTGATCGGTTTTGATGAGCCATAAAATTTCAAACCTTATAAACTTTTATTTATTTTGTGTACCCTGTTATATATTTATATATTATGTGTGTGTACCTTATTCATCGGCTTTTATGAGCCATAAAATGTCAAACCTTGCAAATTTTAAAATTATTTTATGTATTATATATAGAGAATAGTCGATTCCTAAGTTTTTATTTTTTATATGATTTGGTTCATGATAAATATGAAAAAGAAAAAGTTCTTGAAGCATTAGTTGCACCCAACCAGTGCAGGAAAAAGAGATGTTAGAATCGGTTTTGAGCATTGTCGAGGTATGAAGTTTAACTATAAACTGCATGACCTGACATAGGATGGTTGGTTTTCTCTCCATCCAGTTCTTTATTAATTGTTGCACTCATCTGAACGGCTCAGATTTCCCCTAATCGCTCAAATGGATTTGGTTGAATGGCTAAGATTTGATATAAGATAGCCGGCACCCACCATCATTACTTCAAGAAGTTTCATGGCTACTTCTGTCATATAGCATAGGTTTCTCGTGAACTGAGAAAACAAAAGCCGACTGTGATATCCAGCCAACCTAGTAATTAAACAAGGGGAGCTGCCATTTCTCTAGTTTTAATTAGGGCAACTCTATAAATTTCTACATTTTAAGCCTTAAATGAACAGTAGGACCCCACTTTCTCACTGCTCTTTGTTTTATATATATATATATATATATATATATATATATATATATATATATATATATATATATATATATTCGATTATAATTTCCTTTTTGTGATCTCAGAGAGAGAGAGAGAGAGAGAAACTCTTCAGTGAAGAAAAATAACGTAGTATAGCTACGATCTAATTACGATTTTTCATGAACTTTAGAACAGTATAAATAGCTTTCAAGTCTATTTTTGCTTTTTGATAGAGCTTTCAATTCTTGGTCATGAAGACGAGTGGCTAGAATGCTCACCGAGAATACTTGCATTTAATTAATATGATCACTTAACTATGGTCAACTGACTTGGATAGTACCACAGTTGGAGTATACGAAGTTGGTGCCTCATTATTTCGAATTCATTAACTTGTTTTAACACAACACAGTCAACTTTATTAGACGGAACATGCGTGTACGTATGTATATATGTATTGTGTGTATTATTTCATGTATTAAAGTACAAATTCTTATCAATGCACATATCTGCACATATCTTAAAAGAAAAGCTTTAATATGAAATCCGTGTTTCCCTTTCAATGCACGTAGACGACAAGGAAGATTTTAAATGATTTATTTCGATGTGCTTTAATCACTATGTTGTCATTCCAGGTAAGAGAGTAGCTGCGCACCGAACAGCTTATGACACGCACACGCGCACACACACACACAACGAGAGAGAGAGAGTTGATATACCTCGAGCGTGTTGATGGTGGCATTGAGAAGCGTAGGGAGGGCTCTACTCCCGACATAGGCATCACCCTCCACCGATAAATTCTCAAAACGGACTTCGATCTTCGGCAGATCTATCCCCACTCTGCAAATATTTAATCGGAATGAGACAAACAAAAGCGGAAATTAGTTCCAGATGATATAGAAAAAGCAGAAGAAAACAGACGGAAGATCAAGAAAGCTCCAGGATTTGAGGTTGATAGTAAAATTTATAATAAAATCGACTGTTTATTTTATATCCTGACCGAACGATAACATCATTTTGAATTGGCACCGGAAAATAACAAATCCAGTTTGCAGTTTAATCACTAGAGGCATAGAAAGATGAGTGAGAACGCACTAAATGCAGAAGGGCTGAGAAAAGCGTTGGGAGATGACGGTGCCATTATTACGAGCTCAGTACAGAAGCAAGAGATCGTGGTCTTTAACTATTTTAAGAGGAAGAAGTAAATCCAATTCTATCAGTAGAAAGATGAGAAGACAGTCTCGAGATACGCTGCACAACCCGGATCACATACAGATAGAATCAGAAGTAGAATGCCCCACGCCGTGCTGGACCTCCCCTCTCCCAAAAAAAAAGTCAAATCCGGAAATAACTCCGAGATGGGAGCTGATTGAAAGATACGACCAAAGTCCTTTTTTCCACACACATATATAGAGAGAGAGAGAGAATCTGTTGAAATTTGTTATATATATTTTTGTTTTCCGTGCATTTTATCAGCAACGAGATATGCTTTTTCCTCAGTCGGAAAATTTCACCTTCCAAAAGAGTTGCATGACTTAGTACATGACTGGACACAGCATCCCGATAATGTGATGATGATTGAACTCCTGACTTCCTATTTAACAGCATACAAGGAGAGGAAATAGGGAGTCACGATTCCGTGTTTTGGGTACATTCGTGTCACAAACAGGTTAACACCAATAAGATACATGACACTTTCCCTCTTAGTAATCAATCAATAGAAGTGCAAGTTGATCTACTTTGTGTCAGTCAACATGAATTCAACACGGATAGCATGAAACTACATGAAATACTGTGCAACAACGACTTAACAACAATGAAGCCTTTTTTTGGGTTCTTTTCCGTATATGTATTCTTTGTTTTCACATTTGTAGAATTGATATAAATAAGTTCGACAACTAGCACAATCCTCCTCTTTTATTCGAGTTTGCACCGATTGCAAGGGTGAAACACTGTACAATTAGATAAATTTGAAACCTTTCGTGTCGATTTTGTGTTAGGTTTTCCTGAAACTGTCAGCCATAGGGGCAAGAGTGAATTGATTACCTGTCGACTCTCTCCCTGAGGCGGAGAAGGAACTTCTCGTTGTCTTGCTCGGCAGCCTTGAGGATGGTGTCCAGAAGGTGCCTCCTGCTGGCGACTCCCATCTTCGTGACGTCGACCTCCTTCGAACACACCACCCTCCCGTCATCTCCGACCCGCCGGAGAACACCCGTCCGCATCCGATCGTACGTCGGAAGCCGCTCGAGTGCCGCCCATCTCAGCGCCTCCTCCTCGTCGTCGTCGTCCTCCCCTCCCCTCCCCCCCATGCTCCGCCTGAACACGTTGTCCTTCCCGCTCCCCCAGACGTCCCTGAAGCTCTCCGTCAGGCCACTCCTCAGCCTCCCGCTCATCGATCCCCTCAAGTCATCTGCTGTCATCGCTCCCCTCCCTACTACTCCGCCCCCCCTCAGCCTCCCGCTCATCGAGCCCCTCAGGTCATCTTCTGCCATCGCTCCTTTTCTGGATTATCTCTCTTCCTGCAATGCTAATGGATCTGCTTCTCTTACATCACTTTCTTCATCAATCTGTTGAGAGACAGACAGAGAGAGAGAGAGAGAGAGAGAGAGAGAGAGAGAGAGATGGTCAAGTGGGAGAGGTGTGGGCTCTTTATTAGAGTTGCAGAATGAGAGGTGAAAAAAAGGAAGGTGCCAACCATGACAGATTCATTACAAACTAAAAAAAGTGCATAATGAATTTGACCATGAAGCTTTGAAGCCAAGAAACCCATAGACGATGACAGGCAGACTTGTTTCTAGAAGCAATATGGGGAACCACAAGCCATGTGGGTTTTGACTTGGGACATAACCTCAATCCATTCAGCTGGTTTATGAACTAAAAGTACAAGTGAAACCATCCGCAAGCTCAGCTCACATGATGTCTCACATGACGTCAAACATCTTTCTAGAATGAGTGTGGGAAACACCAGCGATGTGGGTTTGACTTCGAACATACACTTGGCCGTGTGGTTGATCGTCTATTTAAGAACGATTAAATGGTGGTTTTTCGAAAGTATATATTTAAAAAAATCCGTATAATTCATATATATATATATATATTACTACTAATAGTAAACACTTCACATTTTTCGGTACATAATCTAATATAAATATTTTTATCATTGAATTGATATGACATATGATAAAGATTTGAATTAAAAAAGAATAAAATATTATTATTTCAAGTAGTGTGAACCACCAGAGATGTGGGTTTTAACGCCAAACGTGAACTAAATCAACTTGAGTCTTGATCTAACTTAGGACTCCAATTTGGTTTTGCATTAGTATTTAATTTCATTGGTTTCTCTTTTAAGTGTCAACCATAATCTCTTTGATCTTTTTCCTTTTCTAATATCTCTACTTTTTTTCTTATCCTTCATCTAGACATGTCTGTGAAACGTAATCCAACCAGTTCGCAACCAGTTACGATTTTAAAACCATCGATTCTGAAATGGTTCTGGTTTGAGTTTGGAATGGTTCAAAATGAATAATGTTATTAAAATTTTTGAAAATTATAATAATTTAAAAAAAAAATCCGACTGTTTAAAACTGTCTGTTTTGGTTTGATTCCAGGTTAAGTCGGTTTGAGTTCGAAACCTCCGAGCCTATTAGAAACCCACCATGTCTACCTCCATCTAGCAGCCTTCTCAAAAGTCAAAACAACGTTAACTGTGGCTCTTCATTTCATTTTTTATTTGTGTGACATGAGTTTGTCACATCTACCTCGATATTTGTCATAATATTTAGCTTTAATCAAGTTGCATTTTCTTGCACAAATACCACCCGAAGCATTACTTGGATTACTTTTATTTATGGTGACTTTACCATTTCTTCCATCTTGTTAGAACAATCATCCCAAAGTATTAAAGACCTTTTTTAATATATATATATATATATATATATATATATATATATATATATATATATATATATATATATATATATATATATATATATATATATATATATATATATATATATATATATATATATAACATGTACCTGTTCAGTCAGGTTTTGTTATCAAAAGAAGATCCAAGCTGCACAGAGATTGTTAGCTCAATCGCAGGACGTTCTGGTGCCGTTGCTACTGGTGAGGAGCTTGATTTCCGGAGAGTGCATGTGTGTGTGAGGCTCCAGCTTCCTCTTATAACAAAAACAAAAGAAGAAGAAGATCCAAATTAGAGAAGGCTTGGCAGTTTTCTGCATTTGTAAAGGCTTGTGAAGTAGAATTTTATCGATTGACCATGCTTGATAGAATGAAAAAAGATGGCTCCAAGAACTGCATACTAATTAAGCCAAGTATAAAGCTGGTGGGATGAAGATAAGAGAACTGCTAGAAAGAAGAATGCCGGTGTCCAATGATGGGAAGCCGACTTGAACTCGACTCTGCTGCACATATATATTACTATTGTTCAACTTGGTTTCTGTTCAGACCGGGTCCAGTTGTACTAGATCACATGCCCAACCAGCAAAAGATCCCATCTTGACCTACAGCAGATGAAAGCTGTTTAAATAATGGGTCGATTCTGTAATAATATACATATATATATATATATATATATATATATATATATATATAGAGAGAGAGAGAGAGAGAGAGAGAGAGAGAAACTCAGAATAGTGGATGACAATATATTAATGATTGTCTGAAAACAATATATTAATGGTTCTAAACCGTGGTTCTACTTATTTAACGGTTTTGCTAAACAGAATGTATTATGCCTAGATCTATGGTCTACTTTTTATATGTATGAGGTTATAAAACTCATATATGTAAACTTATAAGCTTATCAAGATTTAAATCCATATAAGTAATATAAACTTTATATGTATATACTGTTATAAAACTCATATACATAAACTTATAAAGAAATTGTACATAAACACTATATATACACATGTGTCTGCGTGAGCGTGTGTGCTTACATTTATATGTATATAATGTTATAAAATTCATATACATAAACTCATAAAGATTTATATCTGTGTGTATATAAACTCTCCCTATATATAACGGTTCGGTTCTAACACTAGAACCTGAAAATGAACCACCAATTTTTTTCCGCGCTAGAACCAAACCGAACCTAACCGCCAGATGTCTATGACCGAACCCAACCGTTGGTTTGGTTCTGACCACTTGGTTTGGATCTGGTGGTTCCATAAACACCCCTATACACAACAATCTGACTGTGCGCACACACTTTTAGAGAGAGAGAGATGTGAGGAACTGTTTGTTAAATAGTGTTTCACCTTGCATAGTTTTAACGTGGTTGATTTTGCAGTGTTTTCAACTATTTACACCATTGACGCACTTGTTTTTTTCTTTACTTGTTCTATTGCACCTGATTTTAATTATTCTTGGTGTTTGGTTTCACGAATAGAACTTGAAAATTTGTACCCAAAGTCACTACATTAATTACCTTTGGTTGACATTGTCACTGAGAAACATTTCTTAAATTTACAAAGCCGTAAAAGTGTTATATATATATATATATATATTATCTTCATCCTCAAGGGCCTTAGTCTGATGAGAGAAGTTCTTCCTTTACTAGATGGCTATTACTTCTAAAAGGTCATAGGAGTTTCAACTTGAATTCCTCTGGAGATGTTTCTTTCGTGTTGCCAATAATGAACAATGATATTTTCTTAGGTTAAATCTCACCCATTTCCCACATATTTCAATATCATCAAAGTTTATTTTTGAGTTATTTTCTCATATTTTTGTTATTTTATTACTTCACTCTAGAAAATCAAATTTGTGATCATGAGATTTTACTGCACCAAGAAGGCGACTTTAGCAGTTTTGCTGTTGATGGGGAGTTCAACTCTCTCAACGGGTGCACGTGTGAATTAATTATGTTAAGTTTCAACCTCTTCTTGTAACCAATATATATATATGAGATAGCTGCTTATATGAACTCAAAAACATTAATTGGACGATAGCTGCTTATTAAAGATATCAATCCTGGTGGGTGTTTGAATTAAAGTCGCATAATTATTTTATTAGGTTTATTATTGATCCAGCAGACGGCTTCAAGCAGAACCGCTCGGGTGCTTTTCAACATCAAAAACATTAATTGGACGATATGCTTATTAAAGATATCAGTCCTGGTAGGTGTTTGAATTAAAGTCGCATAATTATTTCATTAGGTTTATTATTGATGCATCAGGGAAACAAATTTTCAAGATGGCCCCTCACTGGCCGTCTCTTCACCCATTGACGTCAAAGATAGAGGAGACTTGGATGAGCACCCGAGGGAACTGAAAGGGAAAGTCGGTTTAAGCTCATGACGAAAATTCGAAATTGCTTTGCAAACTTATCGATCATCCATTTGAATTCAATTTTTGTCTTCCATGGTAACTAAACACTTTCTCCTTTTCAAGAAGCATGGTGGTATGAGTAAATTCTAGGGTTTCATTTTTTCTTCTCGACTCCCATTTTGGGAGTACTAGAAAACCCAGCTACCATGTCTGCATTTCTGTCAGTATCACTTATGGTTTATTCTTAATTACATTTTATTTCATCTCATCATTCATCCTTATAGGTTTAGCCACATATTATGGAAAAGTCCTATGTTAAAGTGATTATTTATTAGATTGTGATGGATATCAATCATGAAACTATTCAAATCCTCTCCAATCCCTGGTGGACTGATGTTCAAAGGCATTAAAAGACAAAGATATTCATATATATATATATATATATATATATATATATATATATATATATATATATATATATATATATATATATATATATATGTGAGATGCTAAGTTTTTTTTGTTTAAGTACTCCATTAAGTAAAAATGATGAGCTTTCCCGCTGTTTTTTTCTCCATATTTCAACATGCATGCTCTCCTAGAGCCAAGAATCAAAAACTGAACCGGGATCAAGCCCGTTTTAGTTCTGGTCTCCATCCATTTTAAACCATTAAATTGTTTAAAAAATTAATTTTTCAAAAAGTAATAAAACGATCGTAGAACCGGTGGTTCTGGTTCGAGTCTGATCCTGTTTCAAACCGGTCATGTCTACAACCATAGCTCAGGCACGCTTGCAATATTTTGCATCTTATACGTAATATGGTTAAATGTGTATAGTTTGGACTTGGATTCCGACTCAGAATCAAACGTTAAAGTGAAGATATGGAATCCAAGTACCAGGGAAATGATCTATCTGATCGGGATTTGGATATGAATCTGGAACTTGTGAAATGTCTAAGTTCTAAACTCGGTTTTAGGCACATCGAAAGGTCGAAAGCCGTGTGTGGGGCTTTATGAAAGGCATGCAGTAAAAAGGTGTTCTATGGGCTTACATTCACCCGGGCCCTCATCGGTCGCCGATCTGTTGAGGCCCAACCAACAAACTCAGAGCGGTCAAGCGTCCTCAAAAAGAGTTCGTCTCTCTCTCGTCCACCATAGACGATGCGGTCCAAGGACAAGATTTTCTACTTTTATCATGGTATTCTCTCTCTCTAGACGATCATTATTAGCAGATTGATGAATGCATAAAATTTTAGTTTGTATTGAGTAACTGACGCTTCACTAAACGTTGTCGGTGGCTCATCAGTCCTCGCGAAAACAGTGAATCTGTGGATGCCTTGTGCATGTTCTTAAACCCACAAAATTTCTGCATTTATTTACTTTCCAAATGCGTGACGATTAAAGCCTTAAATAGTTGGTGTACAAGCACTAATTTATAAGTACAAGATCATGAAATTAGAGGAACAGATAAAGGTCAAACTAAACCGTTTTGTTTTTGCTGTTTTATCAGATGAGTTTCATTAACATGAAATTCGTCTCTGGAACTCTGCGGGTCACCTTCGTTCTCTTTGTTTGAGATGCGGCATCAAACAGCACAAGTTCCTTTTGGTATTAGGACAGGCGAAATAAAGGTGCTTTTCAAGAACTAAATAACGTATCCACAAAAGTTTCTGATCAGTTCTTACTCTTTTTTAATAAATATTCACTCATCGGATAAATATCCACAAAAGTTTTGGTATTACTCCGGTTGATTCTGTGTGTGAATGCAAGTTTTGTACTTGATACTAAGTAAACATGAGTCAAGTCTTAGGCTTTATATCATGTTGTATTGTAGTTGGTCGATTGCTTTTGGTCTTCTCAGGAATTACAAGTGGCTGAGACTGCTGAACAGTCTTGTAAGCAATTTAATGCAAATGAAAATGGAGAAAGCATGATGATCTGCAGTTGGGTATGGTTTGGAAGTTTCCATTAGATTGTCTAATAGGCAGCCAATTCTATACCATAGCTACTTGCTATTTAAACCTTAGAAGCATTATCCTCCTGAAGATTGACGATACTTCTACTTCCATACACTAGACCTACGCTGTCTAATCTCTGCTCACTAGTGGTTTACTTCTAGAAGAGGGGCACAAGGTTTGATTAAACACTCTCATAAGCAGCCATTCTGTACCATGACTGTTCATTATCTAAAACATAGAAGCATTATCATCCTGGCGATTGATGATAAGTGCTCTGATGCCTGTACTGCTAAGTCTCTGCCAACTCTGCTCGCAGCTAGAGATGGGACACAACTACGTAAAGAGCAAAGACACAAAGTGTCTCATTCCTTCACAGAACTCAAATAGAATGCACAAATTCAGTGTTTGTAGCTTGCATTTGTGATTGCTATCTGTGGGATGATCTTTCTCTTTCAGTAAAATCCTAGTTTGTTTTAAGTGCCTATATGTGGTGATAGTGATCATCTTTGCTTGCTACAGGCGATGCTGGAAATGTTTATTTTGGGCTGAATCATCCCATGAAGCCACACCGCCTTTGTATGACACATCATCTTGTACTTGCATATGATCTGTACAAGAAAATGGAGATCTATGTCAGTAGAACGATATCAGCTCTTTCCTCCTTGGTCTCGTATCTTGTTTTAAACACCACTCTTTATAAATTATGCAGACCCTAATATTTAGTGTTTGTCTTTTAGAGGCCTCATAAAGCTTATCCTGTGGAGCTTGCACAATTTCATTCAGACGATTACGTTGAGTTCCTTTGTCGAATAAGGCTGGACACTAAATATCTCTTCATGGATGAGATGCAAGGATGTATGGTTTTGTATGTGATGTGATTGGGATATCCAACATTACAAACATCTCTTGTGCTGGTGATGGATGCATATTTATGGACTCTGTTAATGTGGTTGCAGCGTTCCTTTCTAGGTTACCTTTTTAACAGTAGCTACTCTGGGTTGGTAAGGAGAAGCTTAAAAAAAGTATGCGCAAATAATTAAATTATATAGATTGCCTATTGGGACTACGGTCACCATTTTGAATGGGTGAAAATAACTTTGCTGATCTTCTATTACTTTAAAAGATATCTGACAACTGATTCACGGTTGATTGACAAAGATGGGGGGGCATATAAATGGTTAGCCCTTCTAGCCACCTCACATCATCAAACAGTTCTCCCTGTTATAGAAGGATATTTCAAAATCAAATAGGCCTGGAAGGAAACTGGATATCAATGTTTCATCAAGTTAATGGTAACATATGTAAAGTATGAGAAAGATATCATTGAGCTGCAAGATGCAATAATTCTCAACATACATGGCATCCCTAACTTCACATAAGGATTTCTAATGATCAATATTGCAAGAATACTTGATTATGCTTGTTTTGTTCCTCTGTTTGAAAGGAGAAAAAAATTCAGTAGGTGCAGAAGCATTTGAAATTGTTGAATGAGTATTATTCTTTTCTGTGGCATCAATTGTCAGTAACTGCTCTTGCAAAATCAGCATTTAGACCTTGGATCATGTGCTAGGTTATTTGCATTTTTAACTAATTTATGACGTTCAGAGTGCATTCATATTCCATATGGAATTTATGGTCAATTAGAAGTCATTTTTTTTTTCTAGTCCTTTGTTGTTTTATGTAATGACCGTTTTTCTTCTACATGATGTAGATAATCTTGGTGAAGACTGCCTATCTTTGATGATTTGTTTGAGTTTTGCCAAATATATGCTGGTGATACAATAGGTACACTCTTGTTTCCTTTATTCTTCTTGAAGCATGAATATCTACATAAAAGAAGTGGTCACGCTTTATTCTTATCCACCTGATAACCGTTAAAGAAGATTCTAGGAACTACTATAGAATGTATATGTGGTGTTAATCTTTCTTTTGGTGATTGTTTGGCCTGCCAGATGCTGCTAGAAGGTTGAACCATAAGTATTGCCATAAACTAGGCTGGTGGATTTCATCATGCTAGGAAGGGTGGAGCATCTGGCTTTTGCTATATCAATGACTTGGTACTGGGCATACTGGAGCTGCTAAAATATCCTGCACGAGTTCTTTACATTGACATTGATATACATCATGGTGATGGAGTTGAAGAGGCTTTCTATTTAACAAATAGGTAGGTGCGTAGGCATTTTGTCATAGCCTTTTCCTCATGGGCCGTCTCTTGAAGGACTGTCTTTTCTGGTTTAATTATTTTCCTTTAGCTGTTCCTATTTTCTGCATGACCGTTTTTGTGCACTTAATGACATTTTTTTTTTACGTTTCCTCTATTTTCTTGTTTGTATTTTGTTCTAACATGCATGTATTTAGCTTCTGATACAGGGGTTGATATTAAGTTTAACATTGTTTAAACAAAAAGGATCAGTAGCTCCATCTTTGTTATCCTATGTGGCATTTTACTGGTCATGAAGTTCTTGTAATTCAAAAACTTAGAAACAGTATTTCACCAGAAGAAGAAAATAGAAATAGGGGAAAAGTTGCTTCTTATCTAAGTCCACATTGGTTAACTTTGGGATGCTCTTGTGTTGTCAGCTTTATTTGATTATGACTGCTCATGCAATGAGGAACCAAAATGTTCAAAGGATGATTAAATATAGTTACATGATAGCTTATAAGTTTCAGAGGAAAAGGTTGGACATTAGTTTTCTTTTACACGTCGCTGCAGTTCTCTTGAACTGGCATTTCAGCCTTCTTTTTTCTTTTCAAGTGCATTCATCTTTTTCCCCAGCCTTGACTTTGATTTGTATAATTTGTTTTCAGAGCCCTGTATGTGCTAAATTGCTAATCTGGGATGCTAGATTTCAAGGCAGATAACTTGCTTGTTATTCAACTTATAGATTCTGTAGTCCCTTGATCATGATGCATGTTCATGTTGTCATTTTGCTCTTTCCGGTTGTTAATTCTCTACATGTGAGGAATGCTTCTTCGTTTGATGAAAAAATATTTATATATTTGCAGACATCATTTATTGAACTAATTTTGCAGGGTGATGACTGTGAGCTTCACAAATATGGTGATAAGTACTCTCCTGGAACAGGTGCCCTTAAGGTATATAATTTGTATCTCTATGAACTTTATGCAATGAGAATCATGCTAAGACTTTCTTAATAATGTACATTACACTTCTAAAGATGTAAGTCTTTAGGTCATAGCATGTGCTGATTTACAATGACGTTTGAATTGCTAGGTACCTAGGTTTAGGACTTGGTTTCATCTGTTATGCATCATGGACCTAACTGGACGAACAGAAACTTGTATCCTGACATCCTAGATTGACCATCCTAGGTTTCATCTCTTTGCATCCCTATACAACAACAACAACTAAGCCTTTTCCCATACTAGACGGGGTCGGCTACATGGATTCTTTGTTTCCACAGATCCCTATCGTGTGCCATGTTAGCAGTTAATTCACAATAAGCTAGATCATTCTTTATTGTTTCTTTCCAACACTTTTGTGGTCGTCCTCTACCTCTTTTAATACTTTCCAAATTTAGTTTTTCATACCTTCTTATAGGTTCTTCTTTTGATCTTCTTTCTATATGTCCAAACCATCTTAAACGACATTCTCTCATTTTATCCTCTATTGGTGCCACTCCTAATTTGTTTTTAATAACCTCATTATGTATACGATCTTTTCTTGTTTGACCACTTATCCATCTCAACATCTTCATTTCTGTCACATACATCTTTTGTACATGTTGATGATTAAGCCCAACACTCATAACTATAAAACATGGCAGGCCTAATTGTTGCTCTATAATATTTACCTTTTAACTTTAGTGGTATCTTCTTATCGTATGCTCCTCTCCATTTTAACCAACCAGCATTAATTCTATGCGTAACATCTCCATCAATTCTTCCATCACTCTGAAAAATTGACCCTAGGTATTTAAAACTTTCCTTTTGGGGGATGCAATGCATGCCAATTTTAATTTCTATGTCCTCTGAGGTAACCAAATGATCAAACTTACATTCCATATATTCTGTCTTTGTTCTACTAAGTCGGAGGCCTTTGCTTTCTAATGTTTCTCTCCATAGTTCTAATTTTCTATTAACTTTTTCCTTAGACTCCTCCACTAATATAATGTCATCTGCAAATAACATACACCAAGGTACTTCATCTTGAATATGTTTTGTTAACTCATCAATCACCATTATAAATAAGTATGGACTTAAAGTTGATCCTTGATGTAACCCAATATTAACTTCAAAGAAGTCTGTCATTCGTTCATGAGTCCTCACACATGTTTTTGCACCATCATACATGTCTCTTATAAGGTTAATGTATGTCAATGGGATACCTCTTTTTTCCAAAGTTCTCCAAAGAATCTCCCTCGATACTCTATCATATGCTTTTTCTAGATCAATAAATATCATGTGAAGGTCTTTCTTTTTTGCTCTAAAATATTCCGTAAGACGTCTCAAAAGGTGAATCGCTTCAACGGTAGATCTGCCTGGCATGAATCCAAATTGGTTCTCTGTTGTACTTGATACTTGTCTTAACCTACGTTCGATAATTCTTTCCCACAATTTCATAGTATGGCTCATTAACTTGATACCTCGATAATTCATACAATTTTGAATGTCTCTCTTGTTCTTCTATATGGGTATAAGTGTACTTGCTCTCCATTCCTCGGGCATCTTTTGGTTTTTCCCTATTTCATTAAATAGTCTTGTGAGCCAAGTGATTCCTTTTTCTCCTAGTATTTTCCACACTTCTATAGGAATATTATTTGGTCCTACCTATTTACCACCCTTCATATGTTTAAGAGCCTCTTTGACTTCATTCTTTTGAATACGTGAGTAGAAATTGTGGTTTATATACTTTTCTGATTTGGCTAACTCTCCTAAGCTAATACTAACATCTTTATTTTCATTAAAAAGCTTATAAAAATAGTTTTTCCATCTATTTCTTATATCATCATTTGCCACTAGAATTTTTTCATCATCGTCTTTGATACAACAACAACAACAACAACTAAGCCTTTTCCCATACTAGACGGGGTCGGCTACATGGATTCTTTGTTTCCACAGATCCCTATCGTGTGCCATGTTAGCAGTTAACTCCCAATAAACTAGATCATTCTTTATTGTTTCTTTCCAACACTTTTGTGGTCGTCCTCTACCTCTTTTAATACTTTCCAAATTTAGTTTTTCTAACCTTCTTACAGGTTCTTCTTTTGATCTTCTTTCTATATGTCCAAACCATCTTAAACGATGTTCTCTCATTTTATCCTCTATTGGTGCCACTCCTAATTTGTTTCTAATAACCTCATTATGTATACGGTCTTTTCTTGTATGGCCACTCATCCATCTCAACATCTTCATTTCTGTCACAGACATCTTTTGTACATGTTGATGATTAACTGCCCAACACTCAGAACCATAAAACATGGCAGGCCTAATTGCTGCTCTATAATATTTACCTTTTAATTTTAAGGTATCTTCTTATCACAAAGAATACCTGATGCTCCTCTCCATTTTAACCAACCAGCATTAATTCTATGTGTAACATCTCCATCAATTCTTCCATCACTTTGAAAAATTGACCCTAGGTATTTAAAACTTTCCTTTTGGGGAATGCAATGTGTGCCAATTTTAATTTCTATGTCCTCTGAAGTAGCCAAATGATCAAACTTACATTCCATATATTCTGTCTTTGTTCTACTAAGTCGGAGGCCTTTGTTTTCTAATGTTTATGTCCATAGTTCCAATTTTCTATTAACTTTTTCCTTAGACTCCTCCACTAATACAATGTCATCTGCAAATAACATACACCAAGGTACTTCATCTTGAATATGTTTTGTTAACTCATCCATCACCATTATAAATAAGTATGGACTTAAAGTTGATCCTTGATGTAACCCAATATTAACTTCAAAGAAGTCTGTCGTTCCTTCATGAGTCCTCACACATGTTTTTGCATCATCATACATGTCTCTTATAAGGTTAATATATGTCAATGGGATACCTCTTTTTTTCAAAGTTCTCCAAAGAACCTCCCTCGATACCCTATCATAAGCTTTTTCTAGATCAATAAATATCATGTGAAGGTCTTTCTTTTTTGCTCTAAAATGTTCCATAAGACGTCTCAGAAGGTGAATCGCTTCAATAGTAGATCTACCTGGCATAAATCCAAATTGGTTCTCCATTGTACTTGATACTTGTCTTAACCTACGTTCGATAATTCTTTCCCATAATTTCATAGTATGACTCATTAACTTGATACCTCGATAATTCACACAGTCTCCCTTGTTCTTATATACGGGTATAAGTGTACTTGCTCTCCATTCCTCGGGCATCTTTTGGTTTTTCCATATTTCATTAAATAGTCTTGTGAGCCAAGTGATTCCTATTTCTCCTAGTATTTTCCAAACTTCTATAGGAATATTATCTGGTCCTACCGATTTACCACTCTTCATATGTTTAAGAGCCTCTAACTTCATTCTTTTGAATACGTCGGTAGAAATTGTGGTTTATATACTTTCTGACTTGGCTAAATCTCCTAAACTAATACTAACATCTTTATTTTCATTAAAAAGATTATAAAAATAGTTTTTCCATCTATTTCTTATATCATCATTTGCCACTAGAATTTTTTCATCCTCGTCTTTGATGCATCTAACATAATTAAGATCCTTAGTTTTCTTATCTCTAGCCCTAGCTATCCTAAAAATATCTCTTTCACCCTCTTTTGAGTTGAGTTTTTTATATAAGTCCTCCCAAATCTTAGCTTTTGCTTCACTAACGGCCTTTTTTGCTTCCTTCTTTGCTTTCTTATAAGCTTCTAAAGTTTCACTAGTTTTCTTAGCGTAATGTAATTTGTAACATGCCCTCTTTGCCTTGATTTTATTTTGTACTATTTCACTCCACCACCAAGCTTCTTTTTGTGCCGGTACACCTCCCTTAGATACCCCTAACACATCTTCGCCACTTTCGGCTAATATGTATAGCCATATTGTTCCACATATCACAGGGTGTGCCAACATAATTCCAAACATCTCCTTGAAGGACTTTCTGTTTAAATATACCTTCTTTCTCGCTTTTGAGGTTCCACCATTTAGTCCGAATAGCTCGATGCACTCTTTTCTTCTTTGTCCATTTTTTTATTTGTAAATCCATAACTAAAAGTCGATGTTGGGTGGTTAAGCTTTCTCCTGGAATTACCTTACAATCTTTACAACACGCTCTATCTTTTTTCTACAAATAAAGTAATCAATTTGTGTGTGTGATAAGCCACTCTTATAAGTAATTAAATGTTCATCTCGTTTTTTGAAGATTGTATTGACTATAAAGAGATCAAATGACATAGCAAAATTTAAAATCTCCCTACCTTCCTCGTTTATATCCCCATAACCAAAGTTTCCATGAATCCCTTGATATCCTAATGCCTCTTTACCGACATGTCCATTTAAATCTCCTCCTAAACAAATCATCCCTTTGTGGAATCTTTTGAAACACCTTATCTAACTCTTCCCAAAAAACTGCCTTTATACTATCTTCTAGTCCTACTTGGGGTGCGTAAGCACAAACTATATTCAAAACCTCTGCTCCTAACACTAATTTCAATGTCATGATTCGATCACCATACCGTTGTATGTCTACTACACTCTCCTTTAAATCTTTATTTATGATAATACCAACTCCGTTTCGGGCCTTTTCTTTACCTGAGTACCATAATTTAAAACCTGTATCCTCTATCTCCTTTGTTTTTTCTCCAACCCATTTTGTCTCTTGTAAACATAGAATATGAATCTTTCTCCGAATCATAGTATCTACCACCTCCATTAGCTTACCCGATAATGTTCCGATATTCCAAGAACCAATACGAATCTTATTATCTAGGACTAGCTTCCTTACCCCCTGCATCCGTCCATAATCAAAATGCGGAGACCCTCTCTGAAAATTTTTCACTACATTCGGGCGGCAATGTAGTGGGACTAACTTCTTTACCCACACCCGTCCATGATGTGGGAACCCTCTCTGCAATTGATTCACTACATTCGGGCGAAAATGTAGTGGCCCTTGCTTACTTCTTACTGCATTCGGGCTCTGCAGCACGTCGCTAGGCGGGGACGCCCCAAAGCATGTTGTAGAAATCCGACGAAGTTTTATGCTGGCTGTCGGAAGCCTAACACAACCCTCCTCCTTTATCCGGGCTTGGGACCGGCAATGCAAGGGTGATCCCTTACATGGGCGGAGTTATCATCGCCTTTGATACATCTAACAAAATTAAGATCTTTAGTTTTCTTATCTCTAGCCCTAGCTATGTTAAAAATATCTCATTCACCCTCTTTTGAGTTGAGTTTTTTATATAAATCCTCTCAAATTTTAGCTTTTGTTTCATTGACATCCTTTTTCGCTTTCTTCTTTGCTTTCTTATAAGCCTCTAAAGTTTCACTAGTTTTCTTAGCATAATGTAATTTGTAACATGACCTCTTTGCCTTGATTTTATTTTGCACTACTTCACTCCACCACCAAGCTTCTTTTTGTGCCGGTACACCTCCCTTATATTCACCTAACACATCTTTCGCCACTTTCCTAATATGTATAACCATATTGTTCCACATATCACAAGGTGTACCAACATAATTCCAAGCATCTCCTTGAAGGACTTTCTGTTTAAATATACCTTCTTTCTCGCTTTTGAGGTTCCACCATTTAGTCCGAATAGCTCGAAGCACTCTTTTCTTCTTTGTTTATTTTTTTTATTTGTAAATCCATAACTAAAAGTCGAGATGTTGGGTGGTTAAACTTTCTCCTAGAATTACCTTGCAATCTTTACAACACGCTCTATCTTTTTTTCTACAAATAAAGTAATCAATTTGTATTTGTGATAAGCCACTCTTATAAGTAATTAAATGTTCATCTCGTTTTTTGAAGATTGTATTGACTATAAAGAGATCAAATGCCGTAGCAAAATTTAAAATCTCCCTACCTTCCTCATTTATATCCCCAAAACCAAAGTTTCCATGAATCCCTTGATATCCTAATGCCTCTTTACCGACATGTCCATTTAAGTCTCCTCCTAAACAAATCATCTCCCTTTGAGGAATCTTTTTAATCACCTTATCTAACTCTTCCCAAAAAGTTGTCTTTATACTATCTTCTAGTCCTACTTGGGGTGCATAAGCACAAACTATATTCAAAACCTCTGCTCCTAACACTAATTTCAATGTCATGATTCGATCACCATTATCGTTGTATGTCTACTACACTGTCTCTTTGCATCCCTATATGCAGTTTAATTTCAAGAGCGGGCCTTGAGCTCATAATTGGGAGATAAAGAGCCCTTACAATATAGTGTTTTTAAGCTAGTTAACTTGAAAGGGACTCAAATAAGAGTATTGTGTTTTGTGCTTTATGTAACATGATTATGTGTCTGAGACATAACTCAGTTAGGTACTAACAGGTTCATCAGTTTCTAAAGAGAATCATGCTTTCTATATGAATTTGTTATCTTTTCTCCTTTGGTCAGATCCAACTGGTGAGTGAGGGAGGGAGGAGGGAAATGGGTGTTCAATTTTCATCCTTTTAAGCATCACGTTCTCAGCCAGTTTATCTTCGTGATTGTTTTTCACGTGAAGCAAGTATATAAGATCTCTTTATGCTGTATAATTTTAGATCTGATTTGTTGCCTTTATTTGAAAGGATATAGGAGAAAGAGAAGGAATGTATTATAATGTACCTCTAAAAGATGTAATAGATGATTCCAGTTTCACTAGACTCTTCAAGTTGTTGAGTTGTTGCTGACATTTAAAGGTTTTAGATCTCATGTTCTTTTATGGTTGATATCTACGTCAATATTCTTCACAGTAAATGACACGATTTTTATGTGCATGTAGATTGTGGCCAAAATTGTGGAAACGTATCAACCAGGTGTCATAATTCTGCAGTGTGGTGCTGATTCACTTGCTGGGGATCGCTTGGGATCCTTCAATCTTTCCATTGATGGTGCTGGTCTTCTCTAGTAATTGAATCTATTTCCACCACCTGCGTTGAAGTGAACGCTTGAAAAGACTCCCATGGACTTTTATGATGGATTACTTTTACTGCTAAACATAAATGGACGTTAGTTGTGCCTTGATTTGCATATTCACAATCTCTAACCATACCCTTTTGTTAATAGGGCACTCAGAATGTGTGAGATTCATGAAGAAATTTAACGTGCCCCTATTGGTGAGCAGTCTTACCATGCGTAAGAACTTCTTTTAATCTTTTTGTTCATCTGCAGCTTGTGTCAAGTCAACGGATTGGTAGTGGATTAGAGAAACCAAGCTATACATGACCTAGTAGACGTCCAAGAGATCTGAAAGGATCATGAAATCCAGGGTTGTATGAACTTGATTTTCACAAGCTTCAGCTCTTCCCTTTCAGGTTACTGGAGGTGGAGGATACACGAAAGAAAATGTTGCACGGTGCTGGACAGCAGAAACAGGAGTTCTGTTAGACACTGAGCTTCCTGATGGTATCACTTGCATTCTACAACAGCTTTTTCCCTTTTTTCTATTTCTGTTAATCAAGAAAAGTCTGTGATTATAGGTCATCCTGGGACACATTTTTAACTGCATCCTGCAATTTGCTGCATATCTAGAACTGGGAACTTATTGAGAGAATCATGCTTACCACAGTTACGGATTTTTGTTTGTCTTATTTCTTGCAGAAATTCCAGAAAATGATTGTATCAAATACTTTTCTCCAGATTATTTGTTGTCATCCTTGAAGATGTTGCATGGAAATATAGTATGAAACTTATACATTTTTTTAGTTTATGGATTCTTAAATGGTTTCCAGCTTCTTTGCACCAACTTATTATCAATTTCCAGGAAAACTTGAACAGTAAATCATATTTGAGCACCATCAAAATGTAAATACTAGAGAACTTGCGGTCCATACAGCACATTCCGGGAGTTCAGATGCAGGAAGTGAGTTTCTGTGCATTTTTTTTACGTCAACATTTTTTCTCAATGCCTAATAAAAGTGCACGCTTTACACAATCTAATGACTTATTAGTTGGGAAGGAATGGATATCACAGCCTTTACGATGGGATTCTTTTGATGAAATGGACTCTTTTCAAGGATCCTACATTTGGGGAACCGAGCACGGAAATTTGATTTTCATGCTGTATAATATTTGAAATTTCATGACTTGGTTTGCATAACTAAATGCTTTCAAGCTTCAGAATTTCATACTCTTCATTTTCCCAGGTTCCTCCTGATCTCTATATTCCAGAATTTGATGAAGATGAAGAGAACCCTGATGAACGAGTTAGTGGTAAGAATTCACATTACACTATATACTTACGATTCATTCGGTATGTTGCACTATATGCTTATGATTCATGTCATGAAAACCCTTTTTGTGTAAATATCATTCAGCCATAATTACCTTAATTACCTTGAACATATGTATGGTTTGTTGGAACAAACTTGGAATAATCAAAGATGCATCTACGTGTCAAGTTTGCATGTAAGCGAACAAGAGAGTGCAGAATGCACAACTTTTTGTTGCTCATGTCACATAGTCAAACTAGGTGCAAAGAAAAGGCAACAACAGTTAAGCTTTTTCCCATACTATATGAGATTGGCTACATGGATTCTTTATTTTCATAGAACTCGATCATATGCATGCTAACATTTAACTCAACAAAGCTACATCATTCTTTATTGTTTCCTTTGCTTGATTTGTGGTTCCTCTTTCTCCTTCTAACATTTTCACTGACTTTATTTGATCACCTTTTCACGTGTTCAAGCCATCTTAAATAATTTTTTCTTATTTTATCATTTATCTTTAACACTCCCAATTTATTTTTGATAACCTCATTACAAATACAGTCTTTTCTTGTGTGACCGCACATCCATGTATCTTAATTTTTGTCACGAACGTCTTTTGTACATATTGATGCTTACTACCCAACGCTAGAACCATATAACATAGTGAGTCTAATTGTTGTTATTTAGTATTTATCTTTAACTTTAGTGGTATATGTTTGTCACATAAAATACTTGATGTACCTCTCTATTTTAACCAACCTACATTAATTATAAGCATAACATCTTCATTAATTTTCTCATCCAACCTTGAGTACTTAAAACTTTTCCTATGAGGGATGCAATGTGTGTCAATCTTAATTTCTATGTCATCTTTAAGTACTCAAATTATTAAACCCGCATTCAATATATTTTGTTTTTAGGATAGCTAGGGCATGTTACAAGTTACATTATGCTAAGAAAACTAGTGAAACTTTAGAAGCTTATAAGAAAGCAAAGAAGGAAGCGAAAAAGGCCGTTAGTGAAGCAAAAGCTAAGATTTGGGAGGATTTATATAAAAAACTCAACTCAAAAGAGGGTGAAAGAGATATTTTTAGGATAGCTAGGGTTAGAGATAAGAAAACTAAAGATCTTAATTATGTTAGATGCATAAAAGATGAGGATGAAAAAATTCTAGTGGCAAATGATGATATAAGAAATAGATGGAAAAACTATTTTTATAATCTTTTTAATGAAAATAAAGATATTAGTATTAGTTTAGGAGATTTAGCCAAGTCAGAAGAGTATATAAACCACAATTTCTACTGACGTATTCAAAAGAATGAAGTCAAAGAGGCTCTTAAAACATATGAAGGGTGGTAAATCGGTAGGACCAGATAATATTCCTATAGAAGTTTGGAAAATACTAGGAGAAATAGGAATCACTTGGCTCACAAGACTATTTAATGAAATATGGAAAAACCAAAAGATGCCCGAGGAATGGAGAGAAAGTACACTTATACCCATATATAAGAACAAGGGAGACATTCAAAATTGTGCGAATTATCGAGGTATCAAGTTAATGAGTCATACTATGAAATTATGGGAAAGAATTATAGAACGTAGGTTAAGACAAGTATCAAGTATAACAGAGAACCGATTTGGATTCATGCCAGGCAGATCTACTATTGAAGCGATTCACCTTTTGAGACGTCTTATGGAACATTTTAGAGCAAAAAAGAAAGACCTTCACATGATATTTATTGATCTAGAAAAAGCATATGATAGAGTACCGAGGGAGATTCTTTGGAGAACTTTGGAAAAAAGAGGTATCCCATTGACATACATTAACCTTATAAGAGACATGTATGATGGTGCAGAAACATGTGTGAGGACTCATGAACGAATGACAGACTTCTTTGAAGTTAATATTGGGTTACATCAAGGATCAACTTTAAGTCCATACTTATTTATAATGGTGATTGATGAGTTAACAAAACATATTCAAGATGAAGTACCTTGGTGTATGTTATTTGCAGATGACATTATATTAGTGGAGGAGTCTAAGGAAAAAGTTAATAGAAAATTGGAACTATGGAGAGAAACATTAGAAAGCAAAGGCCTCCGACTTAGTAGAACAAAGACAGAATATATGGAATGTAAGTTTGATCATTTGGTTACCTCAGAGGACATAGAAATTAAAATTGGCACGCATTGCATCCCCCAAAAGGAAAGTTTTAAATACCTAGGGTCAATTTTTCAGAGTGATGGAAGAATTGATGGAGATGTTACGCATAGAATTAATGCTGGTTGGTTAAAATGGAGAGGAGCATACGATAAGAAGATACCATTAAAGTTAAAAGGTAAATATTATAGAGCAACAATTAGGCCTGCCATGTTTTATAGTTATGAGTGTTGGGCTTAATCATCAACATGTACAAAAGATGTATGTGACAGAAATGAAGATGTTGAGATGGATAAGTGGTCAAACAAGAAAAGATCGTATACATGATGAGGTTATTAAAAACAAATTAGGAGTGGCACCAATAGAGGATAAAATGAGAGAATGTCGTTTAAGATGGTTTGGACATATAGAAAGAAGATCAAAAGAAGAACCTATAAGAAGGTATGAAAAACTAAATTTGGAAAGTATTAAAAGAGCTAGAGGACGACCACAAAAGTGTTGGAAAGAAACAATAAAGAATGATCTAGCTTATTGGGAATTAACTGCTAACATGGCACACGATAGGGATCTGTGGAAACAAAGAATCCATGTAGCCGACCCCGTCTAGTATGGGAAAAGGCTTAGTTGTTGTTGTTGTATTCAATATATTTTGTTTTGTTTTACTAAGTTGAAAGCCTTTATTTTCTAATATTTATCTCCATAATTTCAATTTTTTGCTAGCTTTTTTCTTAGACTTGTCTACTAACATAATGTCATCCATAAATTATGTACATTTTGTTAACTTGTCAGTAACTAAGAAGGTAAATAAATATGGACTTAAAGTTGATCCTTAATGTAATTCAATATTAACTTCAAACAAATACGTGATTTTTCACAAGTTCTCACACATGTTTTTTCATTATCATCTGTATCTCTTATAAAATTTATATACGTTAATGGGATACCTCTCTTTTTAAGATTCTCCAGAAAATATCTCTTAACATTCTATCTCAAGTTTTCTTCAACTCAATAAATGTGATATTAAGGTTCTTTTTTTCTCTGAAATGTTTCATAAAATGTTTGAATAGGTGCCTGACACGCATAAATCATATTAAGGAAGAAGCATATGATATTTGTAAGTGTGTAGTTTGGACCACTCAAAGAGATATGACCACCATCAGTAGTTATTGGCTTGTTGGCCTTTTAGCTGGGTTCAGTTTGGAACTTGATTCTAGTGGAACTTGAACTGATTATCTATGCAACTTTGTCGATGATGGAGGTCAAGAAATAAAAAATGAAATAGAAAAACTGGGTGCGGCTTTTTCAAGGCCATTTTACAAGTCTTTTCAGTGATAATAGGTTTTCCTCCATGTGTATGAGTATTGTGTGTGTTGTGCTACATGTACTAATCGATGTTTGAACACTTTTCATCAGTATGTGAAACTGTTTTAGAAAAACATTTTGAAAACCAATGAGATGCCAAGGTTAAAACAATGTCACGTTTTGGAAAATCAATACGAAATCCCCTTTTCTTTCTTGCAAGAGCAGTGAATTTCTTTTCCTTTAAAATCTGTGGTCAATCTTTACCACTTGAATGTTACTCCTATTTTCTCTTGAGGGTCTTTCCTCTGTTTATTCAGTTGCAAATTGCTGAAATTAATATGAAAATCTTTAGAGTTGAATTCAACTCGTGCTTTTGTCCATCTTTGCTGCCTTTTTTTTACATTTATAGATTCAGTAGGCTGTCCAAAACTCTCCAACTTGGTCGAGTTTTATGTCACTCGAATTATGTGAAAGTCATCTTAAAGGCATGGATGCAATTCAAGTTGCATGGCCTTCCCAATACTGTTGTTTAGATGCTCTTACTATATGTCCTTCCTTGAATTGCTCTCATCATTAATCATTCTTTCCTTTATTTCAGGTCAGAATAGAGACAAGCAAATTCACAGGGATGATGAATACTATGAAGACAGTGATCACAAAATGGAATAAGTCTTGCAGCAATTGCAAGGACTACATGACCTTTTCATGTCAATCAATCAGAGAATAATGGTTCGCGTGGATCAATAGCCAAGATGAAGGCTGGCATCCAACTTCCCATTTCTTCATCTCTATTGAGAGAGAGAGCTTGGGTTGCATAATCTTCATTGTAAATTCCAGTTTTGCATTTTCTAAAACATTTTGCCTCCCTTAAGATTTATGGGCAACCTATCTTGCGTTAACCTGATGAGATCTGAAAATGTAGTGGGCGTGCCAAATAATGTGAGCGGGGACTGTTGCTTGTTAAGTGACGTTACTCCTTTTCTGTTCTGGCACGCTATTTTAAGGATTTGCACAAACCGGCAGAAGCTCATTAAGTGTGACCTTTAAAACCTGCATCTCTATATACTTTTTAATATGGTCTATTTGCCTGTAATTGTTCTACCGAGTGATTTGACGTAGACAAAGAAAGAAACATGTAATCTTGATATTATTAAAGTAATGTCGATCGTTAAATGATGAAGCTCTTAAAGAGTATTATGCAGCAAGTGGGACATATAAAGCTTGTCACTGAACACGATAGACATCCGGTGTTGGGATGTAGATCTGTTTTTCTGTCCGGTGCACTGAAAACCTTTCAATAAGCTGTTAATGGTCTGCCTAATATATATATATATACATAGAGAGAGAGAGATTGCGAGTACTTCCTCTTTCTCTCCAACAAAGAACATCTCTTTCTCAATCATATTAAGTTTAAAATCTTGCATGGATTTTTTTTCCTATGTGCATTGTCTTGTCTATGATTATTTCTATTATGTAAGAGAATTAGCTAAATAACATCGAGTTGTTTGAGAGTTGCTTAATGAGGTTAGATTTTAGTACTGTATTACTGTACCCTCCATCTTTAAGCAGCATACGTCGTCGATGTCCTAAATTTTCTAGTAACCTTTCTGACAAATTGAGACCAAAATGCCAAAACCAAATCAATTACCTGTTGATCTTATTGCAGTGATAAACTAGGAAAATCAATGATGCTTGAATCGTAGGTTCATGTACGACATTAATGAGCATTTAAAAGACTTCTGTATTGATAATTTTGAAAGATGAAATCCTCTGGTCACATTCATGTTTCGCAAGTTGGGATTAGGCAGACCAGCTGCCAAATATGCATACACTGGGTATCAAGCCTGTGACCTTTAACATGAAATGTCTTTGGAAGTCAAACCCATAGCCGGAAGATCATGATACTTTATAGTAAGAGTATCCATTACTACACGAGTAAAGCAACTAAGCATCTCCACCCCCGGTCTTTTTCTTAGCATAAGCAGAGTGGTAAATTGCACTACATCTACAACCCAACCCTTCTTGCCAAAACAAGCAGGAGATCATACTGATACATAGTTTTGAAGCCTTAGTATGTCGTTTTCACCTTACACATGAATTGCTAGGAAATTTAGTAAAAATCTAAACAGTATTCCCAGCACCTCCACAGTTATCCCTTAACCTTTCATCTTTTCTACTGTACAAGAATGATTTTGCTTAGTAGCCAAACATCTCGGTCATGTTCTGGATCAGTGAAGGCTAACATCATTCACTAGCCAAAAAATCTGTCAATACATCAAAAGGGTTTTGGGCAATCTAACAACAAAATTAATGACATTACATGACAGAATATAGGTAAATAATTTGACATAAGAGGCCTTCATATCAAGTACCCCAGGCCATAGTGATTTCCCCAAATTCACAATGTATAGAAATTTGAAATTATTGAAGGGAATTTCTGGTCAGTGTGAGGGACCATGACCCATAATATGCTGATTCTGAGGGAGAATACTATCCAACAGTGACTCACAAGCATCTTCAAGAATATCCAAGACCTGAAATGAAACAAAAGCATCATTCAATTTGCAAATGTTAGATGACAAAAGGACAGGATTGTAGTTCAGCATATATCTAATTATAGTCACAAAGAGAATGTTTATGATATATCATGGCTTTATTCGAATAATGTCAAATAAGTCATGAAAGTATGTATTTTTCTCTAGCTTAAATGTCTATGATTTGACCACGATAATATCATTCTAGAGACATTCTTTCACTTTTAAACTTGCATTTTACTTTCCTGAAAAAGTTTGGTTGACATAGCATTTAAAGTGCATCTGGAAGCTGTTGAAGAATATGATGTTTAATGTTGTTTTAGTATTTTTAATGTTTTAGGTATTATTGTAATAATCTTTATTACTAAGGCATTTTAGTTATTTTATGACGAATGATCCACTATATAAGGATTGAACGTCTTGTATTAGGGTTAAGGATTCAGATTAATAGAGAGAAAAAGAGGGAGAGGCTTCCATTGGAGGACATGCCCCCCTCCTCAAATCTCACATATTTTCCTTCATTTTCATTTTTCCTGTCTGTTTTTCATGCTTGAAGGTTCGCTGCGTTTCCCTTCCGAATTCCAACAGAAGTAACTAATAACACTTATTTGATTTGCATGAATTGGTCATCTTGGTCTAAAGGGAAACCGAACAGTCAAGCATCCCAAGGGATGTACTCAGCATTTTGAGTTCCATATGTTCTTCAATCTACGCAAGGAGATGCACGTGTTATTTCAGCTGCCACGCCAATATTATCAAAGTTCAGCAACAAACAGATACTCATACAGTGGACTGAAGTTTTTCAATGAAACAGTGGTATTGGCTAAATAAATTTCATTTTAAGCATTAGAGAGAGAGAGACCTTCTCAAAGCCCTGTGGCCCCCCATAATATGGATCAGGTACTTCGGTTTCCTCGTGTCTCTTACAGTAGGAGCACATCAACTTGACCTGCGCTTGGTAATGTCAATAGGAGCTTGCTGTTTACCTAACAAAACGGATCACCAGTGCAAGATAAACTGCAGCAAAGCCCTTGCAGTTATGTATACATTCCTTCTTCTGTTTCTGCAATGAATTTATGTTGCAACTATTTCTTTTCTTAGATGTATTGCATCGTCACATGGTGTTTTAAAATCCATAATCAATATGAATAGATAATGGCAGGTTAAAGGACACTTCCTTTTCAGATCAGAAATAGATAAGCACAAGAGTTAAACTTCTTCTCACCTTTGATGCAGCATCTGCAGGAAAGGATTCCCTTGCCTGCCACCTCTCAAAAGCCTCCAATATGTCCTCTGCATGTAGTTGGGTAACATTATAAGCAATCCAACCAAAATAAGAGTTCCAGTTATCTCATCAGAATAATAGCTGGACCTCTTAAACTTATCATGCCTTCTTCACACTGCATTATCGTAAGCATGAATAACCATTTGGGACCAGGATCCATCACCTCTGTTTTGTTTATCCATTGCAAGTATCAAATCAAAATCTCTGAAATCTGATGGTTGTATAGGCCTCGAAATAGAGGTTATCTCTATGCCACGCTTCTTGGATGCAGATCTCATCCTTGAATCCGCTGGATTACCCTTGAATCAAAATTGCAGTTACACTCAATAACATAGCAGTACGAACTACGAACTACAGAATTACATGATTGATTGCATAAACATACCTCATGGTAGTTGATTGTCCCAGCAGAATCGATCTTAAAGTTGGATGTTAATCCTTTTTTCTTCACAATGTCTTTAAATACACCCTCTGCAGCTGGGCTTCGACATATGTTTCCTGCAAGAAAAAGTAGACAAAACATCATCTTCACATCTCACTTGGCAAAATAATGGTATCTTTTGCCAAACAAGATGTCAACCAACCAGGAGATAAAATTCTTTGAACTAGAATTCAAGAAGCTAAAGGAGTACCCGATGGTTTCCTTCCTAAGAATTGTATTTAGATGGGGTTTTCACTGTTTTCAGTCCATCAAATAAGACAGTTTCCACTGTTCTCTCCCAAGCCTTGATCTTAGCTGTTGCATTTCTGGGAAGCTCCAAAAAATAAAAGAAAGTTGCACACCAAGCATTGTACAGGTCTCATATGAACTCAGTACTAGAAACTGCAATGTTCTCAATCTGCAGTTCAAGACCTTGGTCACTGGAATAACTTTTCTATTCCCAATGTTGCGCAAAAATTGAATTTAATATATATTTATTTCACAATTTCCTGATTTTCAACATGCCATCACCTTCTCATCCCATGCATGTTCGGTGAAAGATCTCAAAATCTAGGAAACTGATTCAGAAAGGCCATGGAAGGTTGCTTATATGAAATATTTGCTAGTTCCAAACATGAATACTACTATATTTTCTCTTTTTGTTACAAAGAGGTTGAAGCCTAAGACACATGCACACATGCACACCCTGTGCATCGAATCACCACCTTCTGTGTGGGAGTCAAACAGCCCTGTCAGATGAGCAACACTCTGCCTATGTTTTAGTGAATGATAAGGAGATGAAAGTTTGGATCAACGTATTGGAACACCCAAGTATCTTGTATATGCCTCCTGCATGTACTCAGGCATAGGGTTCTTTGCCCTCCTCCTCTTATTAAAAAGAAAAGGCTATGCAATCAGCGGTCCAGAACGATTGAACCAAACAGTCAGAACCTCGACTGAATCCATATGAGAACATAGGAAGAAAAAACCCACCCTCGAGCAGACCAAGATCGAATCAGCTTCTCATCAAACAATTTATGAAACTCCAACCAGACAAATCAAGCAACCAGCACCATTAAACAGAGAATGGCATGAACACTTTGCACCAAAAAGTCAAAACAATTGACATCAATATCATAAACACTCGGAGTTCCATCAGGAAACGATATACACAATTACATTCGACAACAATGTGACGCGTGTTCGAATAGAAAATGGAACATTGTGAAGACATAGGACGCCGTTAATTCACATTTATAAAACCCCCAAAAGAAGATAGAACAGCATCCAAGAAACAAACTGATTACTACAAACTAACCAATCAAACCATATTCAAGACACACACACACAGAGAGAGAGAGAAAGGTGGGGGCGGGGGCATTTACCGAGGCAGACGAAAAGGACGGAGAACGGTTTGTGGGCGGGTTCAGTTGAAGTGGTCATGGCTCGAATGATGGTGTCTCTTGGTCTGTGTAAATCGCAGACGGTGATGCCAACTTCGGAAGAGACAAATGACCGCAGACTGATAGTTGTGAGGGGGAGCAGCAGAACACGAAACGGATAATAGGAAGAAGGAGAGCGAGAGAAGCAGCGAATCGGAATTATTGTACGACACGGGACGCTGCTACAAACGCTCATCTTTCTCTCTCCGGCACGCACACCAAGAGGCTCAGAGAAACGCGAAGAAGCCAATAATACATGTAATACATGGTCTGATGAGTTCGTGATAATAGTTTTCTTTTTTCCTTTTATCGATTAAATCGAAATAAAATAAGATGTAAAATTCATCACAGGAACGACTAATTGTGATTCTAGTGAATCCAATTAAAACAAACGAATGGAGCAGCGATGCCTCACCTGTCATGCTCTTTGTCAACTATTGCAATCAGTGTCATGCATGTACTAACAAAAGACATGCATGTGACGATTTGGCATCAGTCCCCTCTAAAACCTAACTTTGACTTGTACAACTTATACACCATTAAAGAATTGCAAGCCTGTTGAATTCAAAGTCGGTGAACATCTCTTGGTGAAATAAAAAGGAAAGCATATTAGTTGCATTACCCCTCAATCAAGAATGTCTAATCCAAGAAGATTATTATCTCCCTCATGATAAGACCATAAAACTTTCAAAACAGGACACCAAAAGCATCTAAACCACAGAGAATAACACCTTTCCAACCTGTTTATACGAATTTACTAACCAACCTTTGAAAAAATTGTAACCAGAACATGATCCAGTCAACAAATCGACTCCCCATATGCATTATTTTTACATAAACAACAGATAGCAATTAATTATTTGGTCGTGATCCAACCTTAAAAACTGTATAATCCAAATGTGAGCCCCTATTTAAGGGAGACACCGAGCGTTCTGTATGTAAAACATACAGATACATGAAACATAAGCATGAACCCGCACACACAGAATATATAAAGTATTTTAACCTAGCAAGACAATACTGTGCGGGCAATAGGCTTTCTTTGTCTGCAATCAATAACTCAGAGTTTTAATGAAAATGTTTCATATAATGTCGGGGTGGAATGCTTAGGAAAAAAGAAGCAGTATACTAAAACAAGCTATATTAACTAGCACACTTAAATACTAACAAATTTAAACAAATATCAATCATTGTTGAAATTTAAATTTAAAAAGTACGTGTACTTTGTGAAAGTTTAATTTATTCTCATAAACATTTTTACTTTTAAATTTAAATGTCAACTATTTATCGTAAAAAAATGAAGATTAAGATTTGTTTAAATTTACTAACACCAATAACCCTGTTTCTCCATGTATTAGCGAGCGCTTTTCTATATAAAAACTCAAATTAATTGGGGAAAAGGAGACGCGTCACAGTGTCCCCTGACAGAAATGAAAATCGTGTATCAAGCACCCAATCATGTATACTATTCGATACCATCGTGTCGACTTAAGGTGAAATACATTTAAAACATTGATACCGTTTATTACCATAATCAGGCCAAAAGTGGAGAGCTGTACAGAATTTATTCTCATGTGCATATTTTCCTTTGACCACGATCCCCGTCACCTCACATTCAATTGGTCCTACAGCCTTTATGAGCAAAGGCACGTCAGTCAATACTAAAGCTCCAACTGGCGTAGAAACCCCCTTGAAGAAGATACGTAGATCAAATATAACAATGGTTGCTGTAACTTCAAGTAAAATAAGTAACCCTCTACTTTGACAGTCTGCGGTTCTGAATATGACCGTTCCTGCAAGCAAAGTAAATGAGGCCAGACAGGTGAAGACAAAGGAAATCTCACCGTGGGCGCCACCAAGAGATACATCTGGCCTTGTATCGACTACTACTCGCCAGAAGGGTTTTCAAACACATCAAGCTGACGTCTCCCTCTCTTTTGTAAGAGATGTCAAAGGCACTCATCGAATTCTTAGGGAGGGGCCTTTCACATCATTCCATACCCTTCATTAAACAATCAGAACCTGAGACTAAGCATTTGAAAGAAATGAAAACCATATTATTGACAACACTAAGCTTTTTACTCGTATCATCGTACTGCTCCTTGTATACATCATGCAGGGAAAGCGTACAAAGAAAAAGGCATCCTTTCTTCAGTCTATCGAGCTAAAAATGCATCACCTGCTGCCCCTTTCCCTTTGACTCCAAAGGCTTCTCTGCGTCCTTTTTATCCTGTGAAGAAGTTATGGTAGGAATCGCGAACTGGGTGGCCTTCAATATCTCGGGTGGGGTGGTAGACCGGATCAATGCCCAGTTTAGACCCTCAAAGAAGGGGTGATTCTTGATCTCAGCCGCGCCCCGAACTGACCCTAATCGGCATTCGGGATCCTTCGACAGTAGCGCGGTGATCAAGTCCTTGCCGTGATAACTAACAGATGGAGCTTCTGGGAACTTCAAACTCTGCGACACAGCATTGGCTAAGGTTTCCTGGTTGCCCGTGCCTTTGAAAGGTGTCTTCCCGTAGATCAGCTCGTATAAGAATATTCCGAACGTCCACCAATCGACCGAACTACCGTGCCCGTCTCCTCGGATGATTTCAGGCGCCAGGTATTCATGGGTGCCAACAAACGAGTTCGACCTTGCGCTTGTGGGCTCTACGACGAGTTGCGGAAGTAGTGCCGGATTCATGGAGGAATCAACTTTTGCTCTACATGCCTTAGTAGACATGGGCATGAGCTTCGGTGTGAAGCACGACACCTGGGCCCATCCAGGTTCCGGACATAGCGGATCGATGCATCTGGATTGAGCACATACTTCAGAAAGCCTTGGGCCCTCAAGAGTCCCGAAAGATGACCCGACAAGGGTTGGTTTCACTGCACACCGAAGTGAGAGGTCGAAATCAGACAGCATGATGTGCCCGTCTTCTCTCACGAGAACGTTTTCCGGTTTCAGGTCTCGATATATCACTCCCAGCATGTGCAAATACTCCAAAGCAAGGAGAACTTCTGCCGCATAGAACCTGCAGACATCAAAATCGCATGACATCATAGGCGAGATGCGGCGGTCAGAATCATAACATGCATGAAATTAACTGACGTTCTGAAAGACAAAGAGGATTCGGTATAGAGCACACAAAACAGAAACATGAATACCAAGTCGTTAAAGTATGAATATATGGAACAAACTATCAAATAAGTAACCAGAAGCACTCGATTGAACAACTCTAGATGCACGCTAAGCCTGACAAATTCACTGAACCGCCACACTGACATCACTTATTGAGAAGCTCCTAACACCAACTAAAGATGGAAGAAAGGTGTTCAGCCTGTGAAGAGGCATTTCCAGCGGCTCTAGGTAAATGAATGTTGTTGATAGATGATGCACCTTGCATGGTACACCGGAGGCAAAGAAGTTGAACGGAACTTTCCCATATTTACAAGGAACGCCAAATTCTCTAACTAAACAATGAAATATAAAACCTGTAGCAGCTAATACATCAGATAACTTGAGGGAGGACGATCAGGCAAAACTTGAGGAGATAAAGGTTCCATAGGACTTGACAACAAAGACGATCAAGGCATAAGCATGTTTGATGTCTCTTTCCATCTTGTAAGAGGAAAAAATGCAACATGATCTCAATCACCAGACATGTATGACAAAAAGCCCCTTGATGTAACTTCAACTGAAAGTCACCTTCATTTGGATTTTGACAGAACCAGGAAAGCATAAGCATTTTATTCGAGATAACCAACTGGCTCCCTCATCCATCTAATCAACAAGAAGGCATTTTCTTGTTTCTCATCAGTCAATTTTTTGCATTCAAATGATCCTAAATTGTGGAAAGCCGTTTTGTTGTTTTGGAGAAAGTGTAACAAACTATTGCATTCATCGTCCAAGAACATTGATATTTACAGCACTACTCCATCAAGACTTCTCAGTCAGAACTGCACTTCGCAGTACAAACTGTGACATGATTACAAGATCTCAGCATCAAAAATCAAGAAAGAATGCCCACTAACATACGCAGAACATAGAGTTCCAAGAACATGAAAGGCCTTCATTTTACATACCTAAAAGTAGGAGAAATTTCTGAAGAGAAGCCGACAGTATAAGAAAGATCATGCAATGACAATTACGAAAATACAACCTTTCAAACAAATAGAAAAAGATTTGAAAATTTGTGGTATGTGATGATGCGGATGACCCAAGAAAAGAATATCAATAAAGTGATCATATGTTATGGCGTTCACAACTTCACATTTCCAAACCAAGAAAGTGGCATTGAGATGGTTCTTTTGTATATAACCAAACTAGCACATGAGAAGTTACAATAACGAATACTTCATTCTGGGAGAATAAGTGTGATAATACTCAGTAATAAGCTAATACTAACTAGGTATGCTAAATCAGCAGATTTCTTTTTTGCTCATAGGAGATAAAGAAAATAAGAAACAAAATATATGAAATTATTAAAAGACGATCCACTTTGACAAACGAGTTCTACCTTGCTGCTTGTTCCGAGAAGCTCTTGCCGGGCTGCCGCTGACGAAGCACATGCAGATCCCCACCGGGACAATACTCCATGACCAAGCACAAGAGCTTGTCAGTGGCAAAATGAGCATATAGCGTAGGAAGGAATGGATGATCCAGCATCTGAAGAATCTCCCTTTCGGTCTGAGCCCTGAGCATCTTCTTTCTGCTCATCAAGAAGTCAATATCCATGACCTTCAGAGCAAATTGGGCATCTGTGCCCATCAGTGCTGCAAGATATACGCTACCGATATCTCCACAGCCAAGCCTCTTGACTAATTTAAAATGTCGCAAGCCCAGAACTCCATGATACATCTCCACATGGCGGATAGCACCCCATCTTGAATCTTTGGACATATGAGGTCTATTACCGTGAAAACTGGTAATGCTAGAACCACTCTCATCACTGATGCCACTGCTGCTACTATACTCACCAATACTGCTCAGAGAGCTCTGAGAACATTCTCCCTTTTCTCTCGACTTTGAAATTTCCATTTTCTTGACACCATGTTGACACTGGCAAGCAACAGGTGGAGGCTTATGATACTCAACCGCATTACTTTCTGAGTTGTGAAGAGTAACGCCAGCATGACCATTTGAAGCATTTGATGCAGGAGTAAATGATTCTACAGCAACTTTTCTTTTATTAGTGCTGTTGGGCGAGGACCCTCGTTTACTTGAGCATGATCCTGATATATTGGCATTTCCATCACATTTTTTAGGGACAGGACCTTTCGATGCAGCATCAGTGTCTTGCTTTTCATTCTCTGTGTTATGCTTCTTGGTTCTACGAACAATTTTTTTCAGACGTGGACTTACTTTAGAACTGCTTATTTCGCAATCAACAGTAGGACTACCAGATGGCGTAGAAGATGCAGAAATAACTTTTCCATGGTGGAGTAGCTTAGGCATCGATGGCCTAGATCTAGATTGAGCTGAGATGTTCCCTTCTCTACCTGAAGGTTTCGTCTTGATTGGCCTTAAAAGTGTCCCAACTGCAGAACCTAGAGTAGACCCAGGCTTCTGCCTAGCCAGTGAGCGCGTTGGAGATTGTGTGGATGTGGATGTGGATACCTGCTCAGACAAATTTGAGCTGTTGTCGGGAACAACAGTGATCTCTTGTTCACTCTCTCTGCAAGGCACCTTACTTGGGTCACACATTTTAGATTTAGATAAGGTATCATTGTATGCCACCGTAGTCACTGCATTGGTATTTAGAGACTGAGTGGATCCACCAACCTGAACAACTGTTCCATACAGCTGTTTAGGGGTGATACAGTCAGAAGAAGAGGGTAACCCAACTGGTTTTGTTTTCCTTTTCATAGAAGCAAGTTCAGAAGCATGAGAAATGGACAAGCCTCTCAATGCCTGCTTCAAGGTAACAACTTCAGAAATACCAATACCTGATGCTTGGGTTAACCCAACTCTCATTTGTCTTTTTGAGGCGTTCTTCCATGATGGACCAGCTTGTGACTCAAGACCATGGGATGCAGCTTTGAACTCAATAGCCTCAAACAACTGATTGATTTGTCTTTCCACTGAGTAATCATGTGAAATTATTGACACCAACTGTTTCCTGGTATTGTTTCCTTGTTTTGAAGTATAACACACCGATCCACATTCTTTAGATGGAAGGGCAGAATGTGATTCTCCACTTGATTCTTCAATTTCAGAAATACGAGAAACCGACCCCATTGTTTAAAGATGATTGGTCAACAGCCCTGAAGCCTCTATTCCTTTGATACAAAAAGCATCACTCACAGTAGCATCACATCAAACTAGCCTATTTCCCCAGAGGGGCCGGGAAAGTAAAACGGATTGACAGGCACAGCAAGACATTGCAATTCCTGCTTAGTTGCCATGTATCACTTTCAGCATACTGACTAAGAAACGTCATAAGTTTCGATGGAATTCAGCATGAAAAGCTGTCGTTTTTCATTCGCCACTAAACTCCTGTCACAGAGAATTTTTCAGAGCAAATAACGTACCATATTTACTTTAGAACAAAGGAAAGGAAACAAATTAAGGTACAAGCGGATGGAACTAATTGGCGAGTGCTAGAGAAATAAATTATTCCATATCAACCATTGATCTGGAAATGTTTGTCTAAGCATATCTACACCACAAAATAAAGAATCGGACGAAATTACTTGAAACCTAAGTCTAGACACAAATGTATTCCGCTATTCCATGCAAGAATTGCAAATTAAACATCATGCCACCCAAATGTACTTCAGCCATTGAGCAATCATTCAGTAATTCACCAATCATTACCAACTTTAACATACTTGAAAAGGCATGAAAGGCAAGTCAAGAATTTCAATCCAATCAATAAAAGATTGATCAAGTATATCATTTCAAGTGAGGCCAGTTTCTGAACATTAATTTTACACTTCTAGTTCCAACTCTACTATACATCTCCTGATTGCAGCAAAGATAAAAAAAACAAATACTGCATCTGAATTCCATTCCCAGCACCTCTGCTTCTTTTCTGATAATCTATAACGTTGAAAAAGAAAAAACTTTCTTAAATAAGAGAATAACCAGAAGTGCCAGCAAAGCATTCAAAGGAAGCACCCCATAAGTTAATATTTGAGCATGAATCTGCCATTTGAAGTGAATACTGAGCTTCCTTAAAAACGTGTAAAGCATGAACACAACATCTGATAAATGCTCCAGCAAAATCTTCAATAAGATTCCGAGAATTTGTGATCTTTTTCATGCTTCCACTATTTCCCCCTAATTCATGACCAGTAAGAGTACTGTTGCGTAAAGCATTTACATCCACAATTTTTTTCGAACTATTCAATCCCCAGAAGAAATAGTTACGAGAACAGATGAAAGAAGTCTCTCGAGGTGAGACACAACTCCAGTCGTACCTGTGCCACCACAATCAAAAGCCATACTCGGGATAGCGTGCACTAAGAAATTTAACCGATCAATTAAAAGTGCACTAAGAAGCCATACTGATAAGCTTATACCAGATTTCCACGTCATAATCATTCATCGTAATCTCGTCATATTTTCAACCAAGACACCGTCCAACTAAACCAAAATAGAGGGAGAAAAGAACTCTAGTGTCCACCCAAACTTCATTAGATCACTGAGGACATTTAGTAATGAGCTCACAGCATAAAGAAACAAACCTAGTGGCATCTCCGCTAAGCGTAAAACAAGCTAATAAATGAATAAGTTAGTAAAGAAAGGGATCGATAAATTAAACGCTCTCCAGCGTGACTCAGACAGGAAGGATGTCCCAGCCTATAAATCAGAAGCCAAAGAAAAAAACGCTTCAAAGGGATAAATCAAAAGCAAACATGGAAGAAAGCAAAGCTAAAATTCCACTAAAAGCTCCTAAAATGGTGTGGGACCAACCAAGTTTTGAATGCCAGACCAAGATCAGAACCCTAAACCATCCAGCAAGAAGCGCGATTCATTGGAAACCTCCCTCAACACATCCGAAAAGGTCACAAGACAGAGATCCCAAAATATGCATCAAACAAGATCAAGAGCTAGACAGAAAAAGAAAGAAACTCACCGACGGAAGTGACAACGAAATGAATCTCTCGAACACCCTGCCCTTGCTCGACCGGCCGCCGTCCACACGGAAAAAATGCGATTGGGAGACAAAAAAAATAGGAAGAAGAGAAAGAGCATTAACAGGGAGGGCGGCGAAGGGGGCACGACGGAATTAGTAAGGAGTGAAAAGGAGGAGAATCGGCGGAAATGCCATCACGAGAAGGAAACCGTTCCTCTTTTCCGTCCAGAGAGAGAGAGAGAGGCGGCAAAGGGACACATTTCTCCATTAACTCTCTCTCCTGGCTCACTTTGGTTAGTGTGAGTGAGGTGATTTGACGATAGTGTCCTCCGCTAGGGGCCGGTGTTTGTAATAAAAAGTATCCGCCACCATAAACTGAAATTCCATCGGACTGATCATTCTTGGGCCGTTTGCTTACTACAGCAAGAAGAAGAAAGTCTTATTTTTTCAAGTGAAAGATGAAAGGCAACTTTTCCTTTTATTTTTTCTCTTTTTTTCCTTTTTTTTCAATCGACTGTACTGATTGCCCATTTGAGCCGCAAAAGGAGATTGATGTCCAGAATCGATTATATAAATATATATATGAAAAAGTTGAATCATGATATGCTCACTCATGTTTATTATTATTTTACGATTTAAAAAATAAAAGATAATATTATTACATGCTTAAATATTGGTGAGCAACATCAATAATAAGCAAATTCAATTACTCTAAACAACGTCAGTTTGATGTTTACTCAACGAGTATAATCGTAAAATGTTGTAAAGTGATGGTCGTCGTAATATTTATTGCAGTAGAGTGCAGAAATCTTACAATTGATTGAATTTCAAAACTACAAAGTATTTCTAATCAACGATGTTTTCTTTAGTAAATAATATTTCTCTTTTAGATTTTTTTTCTCATGAGATGGTGTATTATTGAATAAGGTGTATACCTTGAGTATAATCTTACTAGTTACATGAACTTATCGATCATATTTTTCAAGTCACAACCACTACCTTCATGTTCCTTCTAAATTTAACTTCCTTTTTCTTTCGGTATATGTTGAGGCCCCATGCGCACCCACAGGGCGTCGAACGCTTGACCCGGTACACAGCCAACTTCATTGTCGTTGTGCTCTTTCTTTCCTTTTTCTTAATCAAGATTGTTATTAGCTGCAAATAGTTCAGTTCTTTCCTCTTCAAGCAAAGTGGACGATTATCATTTACTTTCTTGAGTATTGACATGCCCTTGGGGTTTTTTATATTAATGAGGCAAATGCTTATGATATTACTCTCTCTATAGAGAGAGAGAACCTGATATATTAAAACTACCATATCCAAATAATTTTCAGCCATTCAACTTGTGTTGATGAATTTAAATTCAAAAAATGACAAGTGTGAATATGAATAAAATATACTTACAAAAAGTATGCATTAAAATTTAAATTTCAACCATCCCTCGTTCAAAGATGAAAGGTTAAATTTTCTTGGATATGCTAGCACCTCCCGGGTTCTCTCAGTATATATGCACATATATGTTCATACATAATACATAGACACACAACTACTTTATGCCTCACAATCCATGTCACTGTCATTGGAATCGATTTGTTCAACGAAATAGTTTCAGCTTTTGAAACAATTTGATTACAAAATTGGCTGAACTAATTAATCAAGCATTTCAATTATAATTACTAAAAAAACGTCAGAAACTGTGTAAACAGAGTAGGAAAGCAGCAATATTATCTGGTCTAAACTGATTTAGCGAATCTGGTATGGATCCAAATGGGCCGATTTTGACAAAAATGGGCCGATCGAGTTGGAACCAGGAGCTTCTGGAAAATATCTATTTTGCAAATAGCAGTATTAGTGGCAGTATTTAAATCCAACCAATATAAATTGGATCTGTCCCAGAAGGAATTTGGATTGGATTTTGAATTTTAGATCTTATCTTGGTATGGGAAGCTTTGGATGCTAGTACCTTTTCTTGTCTGACCTTATGGAGAAGGCACTGTGTGAGAGACAGTGCACTTACTGGCGTGGTGCATCGAGAGAGGTGGAGCATCTTTCTGCACATGAAGTGTAGGCTATGAACGCCAAAATTGTGCACAGTGCTCTACACGGTATGAGGCCCCAATATGAGTTGACATGGTTGTCCATTCATGGATTTGTGTGTGTGTTTGTGCATGCACGAGCACACATGAAACTACACACGGGCTAATCAAGTTGATATAGTTGTGTGCACACTCATGCGCATACACAATCGAGTGAAGGTTTCACGTTGCAACTTTTACGGGACTTTCTTTTTGTGGGTCGAAGCCTTCTTATGGAACCGATTATATATACTGTTGATTCTGGGTGTTGTGAACACGGGCAAGGGCTGTGTTATGTTAACTGTGTTGGGTATCGTTTGATATGAACCCATTGTGTTCGTGTTCATGTCCTTCTAAGAGTAACATGGTTCTCTCTCTCCATATGTATATATATATATATATAGAGAGAGAGAGAGAGAGAGATGTAATACAAAACCACTTATATGCAAACTTAATCATCTCAACCATTTCATCAGTCTTATTTGAAAAATAAGAAGTGAAAAGTATACATCAAGGCAAATGGGTATAAAAAAGTAGGCGTACAATTTTACTTTATAATTTTCAATTTTAACCGTGCATTGTGTGTGATTATTATTGAGATTGGTTTGGATGAAGTCTCTATATGGGTGGTTTCTTTATATATATATATATATAGAGAGAGAGAGAGAGAGTGGTATATGTTCAACCTCATCTATCCTTAAAGTTGCTCAAACATTTTCATTGTTCGATCATCACTATTAAGGAGTTTTTAATTTAAAAAGTGAATTGTATCTTAATGCATTAAATGTGAAGTACAAAAAAGTATAAAATTTATTTCACTTTTTAAAGTCAAATCTATACCATGATCATGCTAACCAAATGATCAAAAATATAAGAATAGATTTAAGTATAGATGGGATTTAACATATATCATTATATATATATATATCATTTTCCTGCACAGTGTTATTTAGTACATGATATTACACAAACATCTCTATTGTAGAGATTTGAATGAACAATAGATTCAAATCTCCACTATCAATTTCAAATATCAAACGGTGGATATGCTTGTATAATATTATTCTCCAAACACCAACATTATGAAGCTAAGACTCTCTCTATCATATATATATAGCCCTTGATGACGGATCTGGCATATGATCAGGTTTAGGTTAAACCTACCTCCAACCCGGGGCATATTATATATATGTTATTCACAATAGCATGTAGGCATTCGAGGTGCATATAATATATTAGTTATATGACTACGATTTACCACATAAACCAATTATTGCTACGCCAAGAGTGTTCATGGTCCCGTTTGGTTCAAATTATATGCTCAACCTCGAGACCCCAACAACAACTAGTTCAAATCATACATTATAAACCCAAACCCATGTAACTGATCAATAGCACCTCATAAACCGGTCGGTATATACGACACAAGGCAACCATGTGATCGATCCTAAGAAAAGCATATCACACCTATACTTATTAAATATAATAAAAAAGTATGTAAGATAATGTTATTATACTCGTACCTAAAAAATCAATACAAACGACAACCAAGTCTTTTCCCACACTAAACGGGGTCGGCTACATGGATTCTTTGTTTTCACATAGCTCTATCATTTGTCATGTTAGCAATTAACTCACAATAAGCTAAATCAATTTTTATTGTTTCTTTCCAATACTTTTGTGGTCGTCATCTACCTCTTTTAACACTTTCAAAATTTAGTTTTTCATACCTTCTTAGAGGTTCTTCTTTTGATCTTACTTCGTACCTAAAAAAACAATGATTGAATATAAATGGTTAATGATATATATGATTCAATCTCTCTCTATTTAGATGTGTGTGTAATGGACTAATGCTTGATATTGTCACCACATTCCATACCTAATCAAATGACCAGCCAACACCTATGCCAAATGCATACGAATGCACGAAGCACACCCACCATTGGGGAGAAACACGTTCAATTAGATTTGCATGCTTAGGTACAAAGATGATATATATAAAAAGAGGGAGCATCTTTAGTGTATAATTTTATCTAAACATCTTAATCGTTTGATATTTGAGATTAACAATGAATATTTGAATCAAAAGTATCAGTATATCTTTATACTCACATTTAATGCACAAAGATACATTAAATATATAAAATGATTAGAATCTTAACCATTTCAATGTCAAAAATAGAACTACATGTTTGTAAAAGATTATGCATCAAATACTATTATGCAACTAAGATCACCTCTCTCTATATATATTACAAAATTTGTTTGAAAGCTGATTAAGATTTTGAATTCCGTAGCAATATGAAGATTGAAAGCAAGCTGCAAATATCCGCTTTAAAAAAAAAGTAAACCATATTTATTGCTCTCATTCCCAATTCGAGAAAACGGCGTTTACGGAAACCCGACAAATCTGCTAATCAGACGTTTAGCTCACCTGGCAAGGCGCACCACTCACAGTTTGTGGGTACCGAATTCGATTCTTGGGCAGCTTACATTGGCTTCCGCTACCCCATCTTTTCGCCGACCTCATGACCACGCATGAAAATCTCTCTCTCTCTCTCTCTCTCTCGGGTTGCCGACAAGAGGAAGGACAATGGCGATCTTGATTTCCGTCCATTAGCAATTTTAACGACTGTCAAGGAATCGTTCCTCACGGTAACAGAGTCGCTGAAGTTTGGCTGGTAACCAAATTCGCAATCACCGTAAGTGAAAGGTTAAGGTTTTCCGCTTCAAAATTGTCGGCTTCTTGTTTTCTTGAAGGAACGAGAGTTGTAGTGGTCGGATCCTCAAAGGTTAACGTTTTCGGCCTGGATCGGGAGGATTTCTGGTAACAGTCTGAGCAGAATCGCCTGGGAAGCATATCATCCAGAAATCCGGCTGGAATAGTTGGGAATTTGGGGTTGGCCGGTGTAGTTGCCGTGAAGGAAGAAGACGGATAGGGTTTACGATATCGAAGGGAGGGCGGAGCCATCGAAGATGCACCTTGGCCTGAGAAATGTTGAAAGAGGTCGTGAATAGAGAGCTCGGGCGATCGAGGCCATCCTCTTTTGCGAATCGGGTGCGTGCTTCTCGTCTCTCCTCCATCAAGCTTTCTAACAGCAAAGAGATCGTTAACCTTCACAAGGGTGCTATAAACACGCTCCAGGTAGTCCCCATCCTTTTGTTCTTCTGGAATTTTAACCCTGTTCTTTTCTGCTATCATGGATATTTTTCTTCTCCCCCGTTTACGTGGTTGAATTTCAAAAGATACGATAGGAATTATTCATTGAACTTCATCATATGGATGATTTGAGTTATATTGATTTTATGTTTGTTTCTCAGTTTATTATGTCCTATATAGAATTGGAACTGCCTGCACTGTTTGTGGTGACATGAAAATTCGTGTCTTTGATTGAGAACTCTAATTAATGAAAAGAAATCCAGGTTGTCGGTTGCGCAAGTAAATCAAGAAGCCATCTGAGGGGTGAAAATATGAAGTCATCTTAATGCTTTAATCTACAAAAGAAAATTCAATGCTCTACTGATTTCATCACAAGAAAAAAGCAAGAAACAAAATTGAAGCGTAAATTTCTACGGGTTTTTGACCGTTATAAGAAAGGAGTTTGAAGAAGCGGGAACAGAGAGTCAATAAGATATAAGAAATGCAGGAATAAGAAACTAACCGGAATAAGGGGGAACACAAGAAGCAGGTGCAACACAAGCTGAGTGTGAAGCAAAGGGGAAGTACGTGCAACACAAGAAGCAAATGGAAAGTGATGGGGGAAATAACCCAGTCGTAAATGAACTGGGAACCCATGGAAATAAGGGGGAAGTAACAAGTCGAATGCAAAGCACTACAAAAACCAAACCTTTTACCCACACTAAGCAGGGTTGTTTATATGGATTCTAAGATCCCATTGAGCGTTATCCTGTGTCATATTAGCATTCAACTTCATAAAACTGAAAAGCAAGACACCAAGAAAAAGGAAGTGCCATAAAAAAGAGCTTCCCTTAATGGGATGCGAGTTCCCACACAAATGATTTGGAAGAACAACATTTCGTGCTTCCACAAAAAGCTCCCAATGGATAGGTCCTTTTGGTAACCTTTGTCAGGCCGCTCGTGACTTGGATTAGTGCTACATAGGTTGCAGTATGTGTACTTCTCCACTCTTGTCCACGCTCATGGAATTGGAAGAACATTAACACCCAGCGATTATCTTTTTGAGAAATTCATTCATGTATCTCACTGGTTAACCTTATCCATAAGATGGCTTTTTCCATACCAAGCCTTTTTCTATACTAGATAGGGTCGGCTTCATGGATTCTTTGTTTTCATAGAGCTCGATCATGTGTCATGCTAACCATTAACTCTACATAAGCTAAATCATGCTTTATTATTTACTTCCAACACTTTTCTCCTCTTCCTCTCCCTCTTTTAAAATTTTCACAATCTAGTTTCTCATACCTTCTTACCCGAGTTTCCTTTGACCGTCTTTCTACGTGCCCATTCTTACCGGAGCTTCCTTTGACTGTCTTTCTACGCGTCCAAACCATCTTAAAATGATTTTTCCTCATTTTATTATCTATTGGTGCTACTCTCAATTTGTTTCTAATAACCTATAACCTGGTCTTTCCTTATATGACCACTCATCCATCTCAACATCTTCATTTCTACCATGGACATCTTTTGTAGATATTGATAATTAACTGTCCAGCACTCAGTCAGAACCATAAAGCATTAGAGGAAGGACATAACTAGTATTTTCTATAGTACTTGAGAAAGCCATAACATATATGCTTCCTCATTTTCTCAGTTCGCTTTGGACTTGTTTGAGATTTATGCTTTATGTTTTTCTTCTCTTTCACGAGAAGTTAACAACTAGTAATAACAGTTATGAACAACATCAGGTTGACTTGACAGAAGGTCGTTATTTGCTATCCGGTGCATCAGATGGATCTGCAGCCGTTTATGACATACAACAAGCCACATGCTATGAAGGTAGCAGAATTGCAAAGCATCGACCACTTTTTGTGGTTGACAAGCATCTTCAATGTGGCCACAGCTATGCCGTATCCTCAGCTGCTTGGTACCCTATTGATACTGGACTGTTTGTCACGGGCTCACATGATCAGTATGTTAAAGTTTGGGACACAAATACAAGACAGGTTTAGTCAAAGTTTCTTCTTGCTTCTTTCCAATCTATATGGAACAGTTTAATTGCCATTCCTTTTCCTCACATTATCTCATTTTGCTACACCCATGGTGTTTTAGGTGGAAATGAATTTCAAAATGCCAGGAAAGGTTCATGGAATTGCGATGTCCTCGATTGCTACATCTCATATGTTAATTGCTACTGGAACTGAAGATGTTCAAGTTCGTCTCTGTGATATTTCTTCTGGGGCATTCACGCACACATTGTCTGGGCACCGGGGTAAGATACTTGTCATATTTCTGGTTAGTTAATTTTGCGAACCTTCACTATTTAACAGTTCACATTTCTTCTCTAGGTGCTTGGCCTAGTGGAGGAATTGTCTTGTCTCTTTAACCTTTGGCAAGTTCATTATCAAATCATATCTGAGCTTCTGGTTTCAACTGTTATTTCTGATATTATCTCTCGTTTGCTTTAGCATTGTCCTCCGCAGCCAATTTCTGGATTTTAAATAACATATTTTCCATCACATGCGCATATCATGGCAGCTGGTATTTTCTCAGTGCAATGGTCTACAACAAACGAGTGGGTTTTGTTAACTGGCGGTTGTGATGGTGCTATTCGTTTTTGGGACATCAGAAGGGCAGGTTGCTTTTGTGTTCTAGATCAGTTCCAGACGCAGTTTGGGCCACGACCATCTATCTCTGGGAACATATCTTCAAAAGTATTCTCCTGCTATTTCTATTTGATTACTCATGTCGGTATCTTTTTTTGGGTTCAGTAGAGAGTTTATTAAAAATATCTGTACCATTCCAAAACATGACTGAAGAATAAACTAGTTCAATAAAGGCACTTAATAGTGCAATTGTGCTGTTCAATGCCCTCAAACACCCATTCTTGATGCCTGTGCTATAACCAGTTCACCAATCTAATTTCGTTCCATAAGCTTGTTTTTTATCACTTTGATTTTAATCTTGCATGTGATTCTTGTGTCCATATAAAAAGAGATAACTTGAGATATATGGATTTTGAAGGCAATTATTTCTCGGAGAATGTGTTTACCTTCCTGCTTTTCAGTGGAAAGACTCAACAACAACAACAACAACAACTAAGCCTTTTCCCATACTAGACGGGGTCAACTACATGGATTCTTTGTTTCCATTAGATCCCTATCGTGTGCCATGTTAGTAGATAACTCACAATAAGCTAGATCATTTTTTATTGTTTCTTTCCAACACTTTTGTGGTCGTCCTCTAGCTCTTTTAATACTTTCCAAATTTAGTTTTTCTAACCTTCTTACGGGTTCTTCTTTTGATCTTCTTTCTATATGTCCAAACCATCTTAAACGATATTCTCTCATTTTATCCTCTATTGGTGCCACTCCTAATTTGTTTCTAATAACCTCATTATGTATACGGTCTTTTCTTGTATGACCACTCATCCATCTCAACATCTTCATTTCTGTCACAGACATCTTTTGTACATGTTGATGATTAATTGCCCAACACTGAGAACCATAAAACATGGCAAGCCTAATTGCTGCTCTATAATATTTACCTTTTAACTTTAATGGTATCTTCTTATCACAAAGAATACCTGATGCTCCTCTCCATTTTAACCAACCAGTATTAATTCTATGCGTAACATCTCCATCAATCTGAAAAATTGACCCTAGGTATTTAAAACTTTCCTTTTGGAGGATGCAATGTGTGCCAATTTTAATTTCTATGTCCTCTAAGGTAACCAAATGATCAAACTTACATTCCATATATTCTATCTTTGTTCTACTAAGTCGGAGGCCTTTGCTTTCTAATGTTTCTCTCCATAGTTCCAATTTTCTATTAACTTTTTCCTTAGACTTCTCCACTAATACAATGTCATCTGCAAATAACATACACCAAGATACTTCATCTTGAATATGTTTTGTTAACTCATCCATCACCATTATAAATAAGTATGGAAGTTGATCCTTGATGTAACCCAATATTAACTTCAAAGAAGTCTGTCATTCCTTCATGAGTTCTCACACATGTTTTTGCACCATCATACATGTCTCTTATAAGGTTAATGTATGTCAATGGGATACCTCTTTTTTTCAAAGTTCTCCAAAGAACCTCCCTCGGTACCCTATCATAAGCTTTTTCTAGATCAATAAATATCATGTGAAGGTTTTTCTTTTTTGCTCTTAAATGTTCCATAAGATGTCTCAAAAGGTGAATCGCTTCAATAGTAGATCTACCTGTCATGAATCCAAATTGGTTCTCTGTTGTACTTGATACTTGTCTTAACCTACGTTCGATAATTCTTTCCCATAATTTCATAGTATGGCTCATTAACTTGATACCTCGATAATTCACACAATTTTGAATGTCTCCCTTGTTCTTATAGATGGGTATAAGTGTACTTGCTCTCCATTCCTCGGTCATCTTTTGGTTTTCCCATATTTCATTAAATAGTCTTGTAAGCAAAGTGATTCCTATGTCTCTTAGTATTTTCCAAACTTCTATAGGAATATTATCTGGTCCTACCGATTTACTACCCTTCATATGTTTAAGAGCCTCTTTGACTTCATTCTTTTGAATACGTCAGTAGAAATTGTGGTTTATATACTTTTCTGATTTGGCTAACTGTTCTAAGCTAATACTAACATCTTTATTTTCATTAAAAAGCATATAAAAATAGTTTTTCCATCTATTTCTTATATCATCATTTGCCACTAGATTTTTTTCATCCTCATCCTTGATGCATCTAACATAATTAATATCTTTACTTTTCTTATCTCTAGCCCTAGCTATCCTAAAAATATCTCTTTCACCCTCTTTTGAGTTGAGTTTTTTATATAAATCCTCCCAAATTTTAGCTTTTGCTTCACTCACGGCCTTTTTCGCTTCTTTCTTTGCTTTCTTATAAGCCTCTAAAGTTTCACTAGTTTTCTTAGCATAATGTAATTTGTAACATGCCCTCTTTGCCTTGATTTTATTTTGCACTACTTCACTCCACCACCAAGCTTCTTTTTGTGCCGGTACACCTCCCTTATATACACCTAACACATCTTTTGCCACTTTCCTAATATGTATAACCATATTGTTCCACATATCACAGGGTGTACCAACATAATTCCAAACATCTCCTTGAAGGACTTTCTGTTTAAATATATCTTCTTTCTCGCTTTTGAGGTTCCACCATTTAGTCCGAATAGCTCGATGCACTCTTTTCTTCTTTGTCTATTTTTTTATTTGTAAATTTATAACTAAAAGTCGATGTTGGGTGGTTAAGCTTTCTCCTTGAATTACCTTGCAATCTTTACAACGCGCTCTATCTTTTTTTCTACAAATAAAGTAATCAATTTGTGTTTGTGATAAGCTACTCTTATAAGTAATTAAATGTTCATCTCATTTTTTGAAGATTGTATTGACTATAAAGAGATCAAATGCCATAGCAAAATTTAAAATCTCCCTACCTTTCTCATTTATATCCCCAAAACCAAAGTTTCCATGAATCCCTTGATATCATAATGCCTCTTTACCGACATGTCCATTTAAGTCTCCTCCTAAACAAATCATCTCCCTTTGTGGAATCTTTTGAATCACCTTACCTAACTCTTCCCAAAAAGTTGTCTTTATACTATCTTCTAGTCCTACTTGGGGTGCGTAAGCACAAACTATATTCAAAACTTCTGCTCCTAACACTAATTTCAACATCATGATTCGGTCACCATATCGTTGTATGCTTACTACACTATCCTTTAAATCTTTATTTATGATAATACCAACTTTGTTTCGAGCTTTTTCTTTACCTGAGTACCATAATTTAAAACCAGTATCCTCTATCTCCTTTGTTTTTTCTCCAACCCATTTTGTCTCTTGTAAACATAGAATATGAATCTTTCTCCGAATCATAGTATCTACCACCTCCATTTGCTTACCGGATAATGTTCCGATATTCCAAGAACCAATACGAATCTTATTATCTAGGAGTAGCTTCCTTACCCCCCGCATCCGTCCATAATCAAAATGCGGAGACCCTCTCTGAAAAGTATTCACTACATTCGGGCGGCAATGTAGCGGGACTAACTTCTTTACCCACACCCGTCCATGATGTGGGAACCCTCTCTGCAATTGATTCACTACATTCGGGCGAAAATGTAGTGACCCTTGCTTACTTATTACTGCATTCGAGCTCTAGCAGCACGTCACTAGGCGGGGATGCCCCAAAGCAATGCTCATCTGGAAAACTTTAGTGAGACAATGAGGTAAGAGAGATTGAGAATGTGCACAATAGAACAACATGGCAATGGAACTTCGTGAGTGATTGAGAATGTGTTTACCTTCCTGTTTTTCAGTGGAAAGACTGATTTTGTAAAATTCTGGAAAACTGTAGTGAGACAATGAGGTAAGAGAGATTGAGAATGTGCACAATAGAACAACATGGCAATGGAACTTCGTGAGTGATCTGTAACAATTTCTATATAAAGTTGTTAATTATATGATCTAACAGCTTCTCTTCTCTTTCTCTATGAATGTATTGATCATGTGGGTGGTTTTCATCTTTATATCCTTGTCCTTCCAATGAATTGTCACATGCAGACCAAGTTTTTAAACAATTGTTGTGACCTGGAATAAAGTACTCAATCTTTTCCTATTTAAACTCCTATCGTACATGCTTCTCTGACTGTTTTCTGTTCTCAATATAATTCTGTTTTTAAAAAAGTACATTACTACCTTCCATTAATGCCCATGTGGTGGTTGGGAGGACCTTTTCGACTTGAAGTCTGCTAAAAATGCAGATATTCTAGGCTTTGTGCAGTTTGGAAAATATTTTAACTTAATTCATCTATATCATTTCATGATCTGACTTGGTATTCTCTTGCTTTATGTGCTAGTAGCTTTCATGACCTATCTCATCACTTGATGGCTCTTAACAACTGCTATGAGTCCTAGACTGAGTCTTAAGATTACCCACTGCTAATTAACTTTGTCTTGCCTATCAGAGGTCAGGATCCGAACCCCCAGACTCAAGCTACTCTGTAACCATGCGGATACCACAAAAACGAAGAACTCTTGCAAATGGAACAAAATTTTCATGCTCCCTCTATAAAGGTCAACCGAAGGGGTCTGTAGTTCAGCGGTTACATCCTGGGATGTCTTCCTCACATAATCGTGCAACAGCACATTTTGGTTCCGTGACAGGACTAAAGATAACAGAAGATGGAATGTATTTGTTGAGTGCAGGTCAATTACAAATCCTTCTAATTTAGTTTAAGATTAATATGATCTTGTTTCAACACTATCTATGAAAACCATTGAGATAGAAAAAGGTTTCAGACAAGGTGCACTTTTATGGACTCGTTAAATTCTGTAGAATATCGAGGGAGTATACTAGCACAGGTGCATCGATGATCTATCTTTTGCTTTCCCTTGTTGTTCAAAGACTGTAATGATAGACTGTTTTGAGTTATTGCCATTGTTGTTCAAGGACTGGGATGTATAGGCTGCTTTTTTACTTTCATGTTTTTGTCATTATTGTTATTGCTTTGCTTCTCAGAAGTTAATTAGCTTAGTCATCAACATTGTGTGTTGTGTAAATACAATTTCGTGGATTCTTAATGTCGGGCATAATCACCTGGTTCTCAAATCATCACATGATGCCCTTCAATAGTCATGCTAATAGAGATCATATTTATTGTTGTTCGTGTTCATTTTTTTGAATTTATGCCATTTCAAAGTACTCACAGAAAGAGTTCACCAAGAGGTTGCTACATGAAAGGGAAGTCGCTACTTTTGAATCTTGCAACTGGGAATTTCCAGTCAATTGGATTTGAACCAGAGGATATACCATATGCAAAACTTCTAATTACGAGGACTTCTTAGTGTTGAATCGATCAGTTAGGATGAGCTGTTGTTAACATAGATGATTCTTGTTCTGAATAAACCTGATTCCCATTTCTTTGAACTAGTATGCTGGAAGCTAGAACAGGATTATTCCTTTTATCAGTTTGGTTGGTGTTGAAAAGGATTTGGCTAAGCTGTTTGCTTATGCTGTTATAATGGAACAATAGAACATCGGAACTGAAACATGCTGCTACATCTCCAGCAGATGAGATGAGTTGGTTGGATACAGCAAGGTTGACAATAATACAATACTGTGCTCTGAACTCTTAGATATTGTGACCACTTGGAAGTCACCAGCTTATAATTGACATTCATGAGAACAAGTGAAGACAACGAACCTTCTGTTTTCTTTAATTAGATATAGTACTTTCTATGCCAATAAGTTTTTTGCTTCATATGAGTTCGTGTCGTGGAATTACTTCCAAATTCCTTTTGGGGATGTCAAATAAGCTTACAGCGTATTACCGATTGCTTTGCACATTGTGCTAGACATGCTGTGGATGATCATGGAAAAGGCACAAGACAGTAACAAAATATGCTTCAGGCTGACAAGTAAAACCACATCTGGCAAGCAACATCCAAGAACCTATGCTGAGTACAAATTGACCAAAGCAAGAATGATTCAACGAAGCGGTGTGTGGCACTTGCTGCAACAAAATATGGTCCATGGGTGACACGGCCAACAGAGTCATGGTATGGCAGCAGTTATCACCCAAACAATGAATTATTCAGGAGATGCTCTTCATGGAGGCTCAATTAGAGTTTGCTGTGAATGTGAGAGCAAAAGTACACAATTAGTGATGTCAAGGAAGAAGGGAATGCGAAGCTAGATAAAATCAGGATAAAAAATTGACGAATAGGAGGAACAAGATGAGAATTTTTTTCATATGGGAATCTTCCTTATAGATGAGAGCCCTGAATTACATAGAATTCTTATTCTTATTCCTTGAAATCTTAGCTCCTAACTACCCAAACAAATCCTTATCTAATCAAATATGCTAATTACAAAATAATAAATGCAGAGTAAATAATTAAGTCAATATAAATGACTAATTCACCCTCGATGGAACATCCAAAGGCAGGGATGTTTTCATCTTTTTTGCACATCAAACATCGCATCCATTCCAGGTTACATGGACCTGACTGATTTGGGTCTTGTTGAAATGCATCAATTTACACACTTGATGCTCTCTACCTGTATTTTAACTTTTGAAGGTTAAATCTTAGAGCTTCTACTGCTGTTTTTTCAGTAATCCTCTAGTAGTATTATATCTACATGTCTAGGTAGAATGATGTTGAGATCTCTTTGAGTTGTTGCAGAGCTAGAAACCTTGACTTCAACTAGGTGGGTAACTTATCATGTGCCTAACGGGTTTGAACATATTTCATAAGTTCATAACAAACTTAAGCCTTAATGTCGTCATCTGAACTTTTTTCATAACAAACTTAAGCATTAGTCTCATCATCTCCATATGCTTCATCCTTTCTGTTTTCACATGCGTAGACAAATTGGCTACCCTGCACACATTGAAGATGGATTTGTGGTCATGGTTGGTTTTCATTTAATGCTGAAATTTCAGTTGTAATTTTGTTTACATTCCTGGTGCATTTTTTGCTATTGCAGGCACTGATTCAAGATTAAGGTTGTGGGACATCGAATCTGGCTGCAACACTTTGGTAAATTATGATTCGTTCCGCTTTCAAAGTAAAAAAAGTATACAGCTGGCTGTCGCATCAGATTTATCACTTGTCTTTGTACCATGTACAACATCTGTGAAGGTACTTTATCCAATTAATTTTTTTAATCTCTCTAAGGAATCTCCTTGTCTGAAGTTGTGAAAGTTCATATTGGTACATTTCAGGCATATGATATATGGTCTGGCAAAACATTCTCAACATTCCATGGTCATTATGAATGTGTAAATTGTTGCTGCTTTAACTCAGCAGATCAGGTTCATTTTCGGCCACATGACTGTGCAAATTCTTATGCTATAGGCTGTATTCATCTGAAAACTAATATTTCCATTTACTGGATATAGGAATTATACACTGGGAGTAATGACCGGCAGATTCTTGTATGGTCCCCTCCTGTTTCTGTGTCTGTCGAAGAGGTAAAAACCCTCCTCTTTAATCACGTGCCTTTGGTTTGTATTAGCCGAACTACTTGGCTTTATCAGGTTTTAGCAGCAACGTTCTGCTTCAGACTACAAGGACCAAAGTAAAAATGAACTGAATAGTCTGATTAACTTCCTCCAATGAGACGAGTGTCGCAGTTCAACTGTTATTTCTTTCTTTCCCCCCTTTTTTGTGTCATGAAATTGTCTCTCACATCTGGCTCCTTTCTATCTGGATTACTTTGTAATACAAGACTTGATTTGTATTATGTAATGATTCGGATGTTCTTCTTGGGCAGGAATCAGATTGTTTGGCGGATCGTGATAATTGGAGTGACTGATCTCAGCTATTTAGAAGGCAGTGGCGTTTGATTTGTGCAGCAAAGTTTCTCGTTTGATTATGTTGTATACTAGGCAAATTTGTGCATATTTTTCTGCTTTTGTTGTGGAGTGACATATCATCTATAGCGACTTTCTGTTTCTGGCACTGGCACTGGCACTGTACAATTCAAAGTTCAAACCTTCAGTCTCGATTAAGCGTGTATTATTTGATACCACAAGGTGGGTGACACTGCATTAACGATTCACTTCCCCGGGTCCCCGTCCCAACTATGTATTTGATACCGCAGGAATCTACATGATTGTATTGAGAAGCACTATTTTTTCCTGCTTTTTGCTACTCTATGGAGATTCTGTTGAAATCAAGAACCCCAGATGTACGAATCAGGCTGTTCTTGTTCTTGTTTCCTCAACACTTACTGTTATTGGCGTGCAGAGGGTGTGAGTTATTTACAGGGAAGATATTTCCGATTAAAGAAATGTGAACCGGCAGGAGCCGCTGAATCTAATGTGGAGTTTGATTGAGAAACAGTGGCTTGAAGAGCATGGGCTCTCAAAAGGCAGTTCTCCAGAGTTGCAGAAAAGGCCAACCCGAAAAAGAGAGGGTTCAACTGCTGGTCTCCCTATGGGCTTATGTTCAGATAAATTGTTTGCCATGCTAAATGCTACCAAACGTAAGAATCACCCTGATTTTATTTTTTGTTTAATTGGGACGCCAAAGCCTAACACACACGCATGCCCGTCCCTTATATCACCAGCTGCATGGTGGGAGTCGGTGAATCCTGCCAGGTGAGCTAACGCTTTGGTGCAAGAGTCTCTTTGGTTGTCCCTCTCTTAAAGTGATTATAGAGTGTGGAAGCCTCAACCACCTAAGCAATGACTCGGACATAAAACTACGAAATTGGTTCACGCAAGGCTTCAGTCAATGAGATTGTGACAAGTGGCTTTAGTGACAAACCATACAATAACAAGAATCAATTGTCACTTCATGGTCTTTCTCTCTCTCTCTCTCTCTCTCTCTCTATATATATATATATATATATATATATATATATATATATATATATAGAAAGCGGGAAGTTACTAGACATGTTCTCAGACTCTATTAAACGATCAAAATTGATCATTCAATATATACAAGTGTCATTCATCAACATCAATACAAAATTCATCAACATCAATACAAAATTCAATGTCATTTAATATATACAAGTACATAGAATGCAACACAAATGATGTTTCGATCATCACCGTTTGATTGATCATAAAAAAGATACTAATATACGTGATATCTAGCATGAAGAGTTATCTGTATCCATTCACTCTCTATGTGTGTATGTATTTATATAACATTCATTTACTGTTAAGCAAGTGGCTACTGCATTTCTAGTTTTGGTTGGCAGAGCACATGGCTGTTGGGGTTTGAGATCCATACTTGGCCTGAATCTTGTGCAAAGAGTACTCTAAAAGGTACTACTCTGTCGGAGCACCATACACCATCCGGAGACGATGGAAAAGCAGCGAGAGACATCAGCCACGAACATCAGTCATATTAAAAGAAAAAGCGTTCTTATGTTCCCCCTCTCCCTCGTGACCAAGAGCGTTCAATCCTCAATTTCTTTCTTTCATTTTTAAGCACTTCAATCAACACCAGAAAATATAGGCCTATGCATCTTCATTGGGGACGAAAACCGTGGTCAATTCTGTCCCGGGCACGAAATGCTTACAACACTTCACATTTCTCTTTAATTGCATTCGACTACTTTCTTTGTTGTTTACGGGCATCATCCACCACAACTCATTTCCTTACATGGGTGGATTGCACCGGGATATACTCATTCATATTTAGATGAAGAATCATGCATGCATAGAATCAAACAAAGGAAATCGAATTGCATCTGAAATTGTGCCATGCTTATAGAATAAACATCTCTTTCCCTCACTGATATTTATCCAATCGAAGCATAAATTAGCAATAACCTGCAGCTGTTGGAGGGCCCAAAAAAGTGCCCCTTCATTCACATGTACAAGTTAAACCACTCAAGGGTACAACATTGCAACAATCACCAAGGTAAGCGTCAAACGGAGACATTTCGTCTAGTTGAATTACTTGAATTAGTGAAAAAGGGAGGGTCCCCTCACAGTTGTTGCCAGGTTAACTTGTAACATTGCATCTATGTCGTGGATCAGCCTTGTTACAAGGGTTTGAGCCCGTCTTCAACTACGTAACCAGCTCGACATAAATAGTGTGGATGTTTCTATTTATAACCATTGAAACAACCCCATACATCTTCCATTCTTGATCCATCCATAAATAGTGTGGATGTATTCCATTCTTTGATTTGTAGCCAAGGAGTTCAACTTCACAAAAAGCAGCGAGATTCCCTTGAAACTTACTTTGTTACACCAGAAAACTAAGCGTTCAGTAATTGATTGACAAAATATCGATTAGAAACTGCAAGACAATGACTGAGAAAAGAGATTTAAATTCATTTGTCTTCTGAAAACCTACTATGGCAGGTTGATTCTATCAAATTCATCATACATAACTCATCTCCACGATTGGATTAGCTCACCTCATGGTGATGTGAGCAGTCCAGGGTTTAATGACAGGATTTCATGGTAGGCCACTAATAACCAAAATGAACATTGCTAATTTCATCATGGGCCCTTGTCATATTTGGACGACAGCCCCGAACAAGTAGAATGAACTTCCAGTGTGGATGAACATCTCAGCCCCTAAACTTCTCCAAGAACCCATGGAACTCGAAATATGCCAAACCAGGATCTGAGTTTCAGTAGATACAACATATTAAGTACTAATTATTTCAAATCATTAGACGTACATGGCAATAGAATCACGGTACTCACATCTGAATGTTCGTCGTAGTTCATACAAAAGGAAGGAATATGAACGCTGCTACGCCACCAAGTTCAATATGAGCTTCATGCCTGAGCTTGCTCAGCAGCCTCTTCCCAGAAGGTTGTTTTCTTACCAGTTTTCAACACAGTCTGCAGCACGGCTTCAGCTGAACGCTGCCTTTTACAGTCACTTTTTGTTCCTTCAAATCCACCTCATATGATTCAACACCTGATATTTAAGAAGCCAAGAAATACATAATGAGAAAGATTTCCACCATATACTCCAGGACAGTTAATCGTTCCATTGGAAGGAGATCCAGGAAAACTGAAGAAAGAAGGTCGTAAATCAAGTTGAGCACAGAATGACGTGAAGCCAATTCAGTCGTTCTATGCCGACAAAACAGAAGTCACTAAGAAGATTTTATTGAAGTAACAAACTAGACTTAGATGACAGGCCACTTGGAATCTCATAAACCATACCCGCCAGGAATCACTTAAAAACAAAAATGTGCGACTCAATAAGTGATTTTTTTGTAATATGCTCTCTATTTTGCATCTTTTGTTAGCCTTGGATGAATCATCAAAGCTATTAGTACTGGATTATCCAGATCCCAAGAGGTATGTTTAAATTGAGCTTTCACCATGTTATGGTTCTTAAATTGATAGATGACCCAAAGGAAAGAAATCATGGAACTCCTGTAAGAGGTATGGTCAAAGTAGCCCAAAAAACATGATTGCAGAGAAGATTACCGCTTTACATAACAAGAGTGTACAATGTGATGGCTGAAACACAGCATACCTTCCATTTTGTTTAGTACCCTCTTCACAGCTCCAACACAGCCCTCGCAAGTCGCAACTCATATCAACCTTCAGAACAGTCTGCACAGGCAAGAGGAACAAGCCATGACAACACAGACAATTGGGTCGCAATAGAAACTTCATATATGTGTGCATACTGCTAAAGCACATCATATTCTATGAGAAACAATCAACAAAAATAAAATGGTTGTTGCACACACTAATCAAGCGATACCAAACCAAATTATGCAAAAACCTTCTTCTACTACGTTTTCCTAATCTGATGATAATAATAGTTCAAGTGTTCATTGATGGAGATGACATTCTAGCAAAGGATCATTTGAATCATACTGGGCACTACTATTGTCTTGGCTATTTAAAAGGAAAAGTTACTGTGTTAAAAGCTTTAAAAAGATTATGTTGCAGGACATAAAACACATAGATAAAACTATCATTCATGGGCCCACGTTCATCATGGTAGATGGATGGTCCAGTTGCTGATCAGATCTCTTAGGTTGACCAGCTGGGTTGGTTTTGCTAGAACTATGTTTACATTTTTGTCATAATGCAGGCTGTAGTTAGCAGTTGGAACCAGAAGTCAGAAGCAAAGCATCTCGAAGGAATATGAAAGCAAGAAGAACGGATCGCTGTTTTATTAAAAGTGAAAAGGAACTTAAAAATAAGGAGCGACATAAATAAGGAAGAAAAAACAAACCACAGGTAAATCAGATTAAAAACTATAATTTAAAACACAAATCAGATAAAGTATCTACAGAGATAAATTTAAGGAAATAAAAGGTATTATACATGTAATTCTTGTAACACTTTTAACCGATTATGATGTTTTAGTTAAAATTTAGAAATTAATAACTATAAAGCATTGTATTTAAATGAAAAAGTAAAATGTGTACAAAAAGCATCACAGAGACGTGAAAAGTATGAGAAAAACTCTGCTCTAACAATGAAACTCCATGATGTTTTGACAGCAAGAAGTTTTCCCTGCTGAAGTGGCTTCTAGGAGAAGCAACCTTCTTATTAACAAGGGGGTTTCTGCAAGCCACATGGAAGCAGAGAATAGTAACTTCTGAAGAAAAACTTTTATTGCAAATTTTCATGTAGTAGACATCCTCAAAAAACACAAAACCTTTACTTTTGAGAACTGGAACAAGTAATCGCCGTTAGTATTGGATCAGCAACCTCTTTAACCGAAACCATTGAGCAAGGAAGTAATACTGCAGTACAGTAGAAGATTTGCATATATATAAAACTTATGATCAAGTTCACCACTAAAAATTGAAGATTACATATTTCCTACATTCCACAAAAACCCAACATAGTACATCATAATACTCTTCCCAGCTCATGATTATGTAGGTCACGCTGAAAATGTATCAGAGCAATGCCCAAGCACAAGACAGCATGCTTATTCTGATAGGAAAAATTATAGCGGATAACTTTCAGTGGGACATCCACCCTATTGTTCCATCCGTGCATAAAGAAATGCTTTTGCCCAGAGTCAAAACTCCCAAAACAAAACTAAAAACCAGATTCTCTCTTTCTCTCTCTCTCACACGCACACATACACATACAGTCACACATACATACAGACATGTACACGAGATAAGTGAGAGACACGCTTTGCAAGATGGAGCACCCATGAGAAGGTACACGTTCAACAAGAGGGACAGGAATGCCTGCAAGATGTTGCACGAAAACAATAACACATTACCTCGCTGTTCTGAAATTAAATGCTAATACGTTACAAGGTTGAGCACATCGCGTTTTAATATGGCAGATGGCTTCGCCATGATTTGGTTCTGGTTATACATATGTAGGCACACGCGTCTGAATGCTGCAACGTAACTATATTGTCTGAATGCGACTATCCAACAGCTCTTTCCCACTATACCAAGCATATACAATTCACCCATACGATTGAAACTTCAAAAAGCCTCTTCAAAGAGAGAAAGAAGAGGCAGTTCGTAAACTCATTTAAATAACCCAATATACGATCACGCGGAGTAACAAATTCCCCATTCTTCACTTGGGAAGGAATTGTTGATATTCCGCGAATCAATATTATTTTTTCAATTTTTTTTTTGTCTTTTTCGAAACACAAAAAAAGACAAATTCCCCTTTTGCATGCTGAAGAAACGACTTTGAAAGTGGAAAGTAAATTTAGTTTCCATCTCCATCGATAGGTTGTTGGTGGCGAGAGATTTCAGCTAAGGAGTATGATGTCCGGTGTTGGATCAACATGGAGCACCCGAAATTTCGAAAATCATGGGTCCATGAAATCGATGGGATACAATACATAGTTCGCCCCACCGAAAACCATTCAAAGGGCTCCCCGAAAAAAGATTTCTAAATCCGCCGCTCATGATATCAACAGGATTCTCTCTGGTATTCAAAATTATAAGATTTTCTAAGAATGTCTCCAAATATGAAAATGTGACTCCTACGATCTGTCCTATGGTTAATTAATTATATGCACTAGGATAGGGGCGAACATGTATAAGTAACTCGTGCATAGTGAAGGGATTCGTTGATTCTTTTCATGTACATACATCATCAAGATATTAACCCAAAATGCTTCCCACGTTTTGTTCAGTCAACCAACGTTCCTGTCACCATGCATGACATGCCAAAATGCTTTCCACGATTTTGTTGTTGTGTCTGATCACTCGAGGTCCTTTTTCTGCTTTTTAGGTGTGTCTACTACACATGGTTTTACATGAATTGGACCTTGAATTTTTGTGCGTTTCAATTCAATTGTGCATCAAACACAAAATTTAGTTTTGCTGGTATGAAATTTGTAGTTTCATAAGTTCAAGTTTTTAGCATGAAGAAGTGGGTTACAGAAACAAAACCCAGAAGCTTCACACGAAAAACCAAGTATCTCCTTATCTCTCGTGTTGCTATTGTGTCTCGTATGATAACCTAACTGTTACTGTTGGTATCACTAACCAATGAAATGGAGAATCATTGTTAAAGTCCCATGTGTTCATGTGAGTGTAGGCGTACAATTGTAGTATTGCACCAAAAATCAAACATAACTTAGAGGAATTAATATGAGATCAACTTCCCTATTGTTCATTAAGATGAGCACGACAAATAGTTATTCTGCTTGCTTGCTTTAGCTTAGATGAACAAGGACCCGAACCTGTGAGGTACCAGCATTCCCATTTTCTTTTACAAGAATAAGCAGGAGCTCTAAGTTGGGAATAAGTACCTAGTTGACCGGTATAGAGAGAGAGAGAGAGAGAGAGAGAGAGAGAGAGAGAGAGAGAGAGAGTAGACGGGTTTTTTCTTATTTGCAGTAAGAAAGGATGGTAGATGGGGACATGCTTGGCACTAAGGACAGGAACTGATCACCGACACCAATGGCCACGCGTGAACACGTTGGACCCAGTCGGATTTGTCCAATTTTGCACCTTATAATACAATAGAATGGATTTGACCTGCGGGATCTCATTAATTAATTGTAAAAACTTGAGACAGATACGAATTCAGTATACGTTAATCAATTATCTAACTTTGTTTCATGATTTAAAAGTTGAAAGCTACGTACTTGTGATACATAACCATGCAAGAAGTCCATAGAAGGAAATGAATTATATTAATTAATCCTAATCTCCCTAGGTTATGGTTCAGAACCCAAATCTATCTATCTCTATATGTGGGGAGAGAGAGAGAGAGAGAGAGAGAGAGAGAGAGAGAGAGAGAGAGAGAGAGAGAGAGAGAGAGAGAGAGAGAGAGCTCGTAAAACCAAAGGCTAGAGAGATTATTAGATATTTCGCGAAGGTAATTTAAACCATATTGTCTGGTCGAGTTGGTGCCGTGTTATTATCCTACTAACAGTTCCCATCCATATCAACAAAAGAAAGCTAAGTGGATCGTCAACTTCACTACGTGGTCTCAATGTACTGCAGGATTTGATCGGTTTCGAGACACTAGCAACACGATTTTGATGCAAAGCAACAATGAGCGATCTGAAATCATGGATATAAACCAAATCTAATCAAAACCGAAACTGCAGAGAGACGGCTAATTCCAGAGAGACGGCTAATTCGAGAGAGACGAATCATACAGGAAAAGGTGTAATGAATCTATTTAAGAAATAACTCCGAATCTACATGAATGTTATACAACAACAACAACAACAACTAAGCCTTTTCCCATACTAGACGGGGTCGGCTACATGGATTCTTTGTTTCCACAGATCTCTATCGTGTGCCATGTTAGCAGTTAACTCCCAATAAGCTAGATCATTCTTTATTGTTTCTTTCCAACACTTTTGTGGTCGTCCTCTACCTCTTTTAATACTTTCCAAATTTAGGTTTTCTAACCTTCTTACAGGTTCTTCTTTTGATCTTCTTTCTATATGTCCAAACCATCTTAAACGATGTTCTCTCATTTTATCCTCTATTGGTGCCACTCCTAATTTGTTTCTAATAACCTCATTATGTATACGGTCTTTTCTTGTATGACCACTCATCCATCTCAACATCTTCATTTTTGTCACAGACATCTTTTGTACATGTTGATGATTAACTACCCAACACTCAGAACCATAAAACATGGCAGGCCTAACTGCTGCTCTATAATATTTACCTTTTAATTTTAATGGTATCTTCTTGTCACAAAGAATACCTGATGCTCCTCTCCATTTTAACCAACCAGCATTAATTCTATGTGTAACATCTCCATCAATTCTTCCATCACTTTGAAAAATTGACCCTAGGTATTTAAAACTTTCCTTTTGGGGAATGCAATGTGTGCCAATTTTAATTTCTATGTCCTCTGAAGTAGCCAAATGATCAAACTTACATTCCATATATTCTGTCTTTGTTCTACTAAGTCGGAGGCCTTTGTTTTCTAATGTTTCTCTCCATAGTTCCAATTTTCTATTAACTTTTTCCTTAGACTCCTCCACTAATACAATGTCATCTGCAAATAACATACACCAAGGTACTTCATCTTGAATATGTTTTGTTAACTCATCCATCACCATTATAAATAAGTATGGACTTAAAGTTGATCCTTGATGTAACCCAATATTAACTTCAAAGAAGTCTGTCGTTCCTTCATGAGTCCTCACACATGTTTTTGCACCATCATACATGTCTCTTATAAGGTTAATATATGTCAATGGGATACCTCTTTTTCCAAAGTTCTCCAAAGAACCTCCCTCGGTACCCTATCATAAGCTTTTTCTAAGATCAATAAATACCATGTGAAGGTCTTTCTTTTTTGCTCTAAAATGTTCCATAAGACGTCTCAAAAGGTGAATCGCTTCAATAGTAGATCTACCAGGCATAAATCCAAATTGGTTCTCTGTTGTACTTGATACTTGTCTTAACCTACGTTCAATAATTCTTTCCCATAATTTCATAGTATGACTCATTAACTTGATACCTCGATAATTCGCACAATTTTGAATGTCTCCCTTGTTTTTATATATGGGTATAAGTGTACTTGCTCTCCATTCCTCGGGCATCTTTTGGTTTTTCCATATTTCATTAAATAGTCTTGTGAGCCAAGTGATTCCTATTTCTCCTAGTATTTTCCAAACTTCTATAGGAATATTATCTGGTCCTACCGATTTACTACTCTTCATATGTTTAAGAGCCTCTTTGACTTCATTCTTTTGAATACGTCGGTAGAAATTATGGTTTATATACTTTTCTGACTTGGCTAAATCTCGTAAACTAATACTAACATCTTTATTTTCATTAAAAAGATTATAAAAATAGTTTTTCCATCTATTTTTTATATCATCATTTGCCACTAGAATTTTTTCATCCTCGTCTTTTATGCATCTAACATAATTAAGATCTTTAGTTTTCTTATCTCTAGCCCTAGCTATCCTAAAAATGTCTCTTTCACCCTCTTTTGAGTTGAGTTTTTTATATAAGTCCTCCCAAATCTTAGCTTTTGCTTCACTAACGGCCTTTTTTGCTTCCTTCTTTGCTTTCTTATAAGCTTCTAAAGTTTCACTAGTTTTTTTAGCATAATGTAATTTGTAACATGCCCTCTTTGCCTTGATTTTGTTTTGTACTACTTCACTCCACCACCAAGCTTCTTTTTGTGTCGGTACACCTCCCTTAGATACCCCTAACACATCTTTCGCCACTTTCCTAATATGTATAGCCATATTGTTCCACATATCATAGGGTGTGCCAACATAATTCCAAACATCTCCTTGAAGGACTTTTTGTTTAAATATATCTTCTTTCTCACTTTTGAGGTTCCACCATTTAGTCCGAATAGCTCGATGCACTCTTTTCTTCTTTGTCCATTTTTTTATTTGTAAATCCATAACTAAAAGTCGATGTTGGGTGGTTAAGCTTTCTCCTGGAATTACCTTACAATCTTTACAACACGCTCTATCTTGTTTTCTACAAATAAAGTAATCAATTTGTGTTTGTGATAAGCCACTCTTATAAGTAATTAAATGTTCATCTCGTTTTTTGAAGATTGTATTGACTATAAAGAGATCAAATGACATAGCAAAATTTAAAATCTCCCTACCTTCCTCGTTTATATCCCCATAACCAAAGTTTCCATGAATCCCTTGATATCCTAATGCCTCTTTACCGACATGTCCATTTAAATCTCTTCCTAAACAAATCATCTCCCTTTGTGGAATCTTTTGAAACACCTTATCTAACTCTTCCCAAAAAACTGTCTTTATACTATCTTCTAGTCCTACTTGGGGTGCGTAAGCACAAACTATATTCAAAACCTCTACTCCTAACACTAATTTCAATGTCATGATTCGGTCACCATATCGTTGTATGTCTACTACACTCTCCTTTAAATCTTTATTTATGATAATACCAACTCCGTTTCGGGTCTTTTCTTTACCTGAGTACCATAATTTAAAACCTGTATCATCTATCTCCTTTGCTTTTTCTCCAACCCATTTTGTCTCTTGTAAACATAGAATATGAATCTTTCTCCGAATCATAGTATCTACCACCTCCATTAGCTTACCCGATAATGTTCCGATATTCCAAGAACCAATACGAATCTTATTATCTAGGACTAGCTTCCTTATCCCCCGCATCCGTCCATAATCAAAATGCGGAGACCCTCTCTGAAAATTTTTCACTACATTCGGGCGGCAATGTAGCGGGACTAACTTCTTTACCCACACCCGTCCATGATGTGGGAACCCTCTCTGCAATTGATTCACTACATTCGGGCGAAAATGTAGTGGCCCTTGCTTACTTCTTACTGCATTCGGGCTGTGCAACACGTCGCTAGGCGGGAACGCCCCAAAGCAATGCTCATAATTTTTGTAATCCATGTTGTAGAAATCCGACGAAGTTTTACGCTGGCTGTCGGAAGCCTAACACAACCCTTCTCCTTTATCCGGGCTTGAGACCGGCAATGCAAGGGTGATCCCTTACATGGGCGGAGTTATCTACATGAATGTTATGGCAATGTAAAATCCTTATACTGGCAAATATAAAGGACGTGCCGGCTTTCAATCGATCCGCTGTCTGATCAGACGGATCCCTTGAAACGCAGCCATAGATTGAAAGTTCAAAGCACATTCTGCAACTCTTCGTTGTCTGCGACTTCAAATTGAGAAAAGCTGCACGTTGGTTCAAATTCGTGCGTGCAGGGCATGCATCCGTGAACACCGACAATGCGTTTTACTTTTATTGGCATGCTATTCACTTTTTTATTTTAAATAGTTTTCTAAAGTATTGTGGCGTTCAACTTTACCCGCAAAACCTATAAATAGATGAGAGAAGAGGTCTGTAAGTCACACAGCGAAGTCGAATACCATTGAGGGGAAGAGCTGGAAGACAAAAAAAATCAATTAAGAAAAGATGGCCATGGCCTCATCAAGGAGTTCTAAGAGAGGTTTGATGATAGTTCTGCTGCTCATATGCATATTTATGATGGCTGTTACGAGGGTGTCAGGGTGCAAAAAGGTCTCCTGCAAGCGCAAGAAGTTCACCAAATGCTACGGTAGCGTGCAAAATTGTCCTGCGGCCTGCCCCGAGACCTGCAAAATGGATTGCAACGAATGCAAGCCTGTTTGCAGTAAGTGTGTTTCTGAAGCATGCTTTCAGAGTTTACTGCTATGCATGAGTTATTCAATACATACCTTCAAATGTATATTGTAGGGTTCGCTCACAGCTGATGCTAGTTTTGGTTTCAGTAAGTGGGGCAGCCTCAAAGATGTATAGGATGTAACTGAAATCTCAGCCGTTCATTTCTGTGATGAGAAGTGTCATTTTGTGACTGAAACCTGACCTTTAATTTTTTCAAGCTGAAAAGCTCTTGCCGAAGGCTTCAAGTGGTCTTGGGCCGTCGATGGGCTTAGGCAGGTGCTGCAAGTCCTCATTTGAATCTCCAGCCTATTCGTGGTATATATATATGAGAAACTGAGATATGCTTGCATGTTATATATTAATACATCAAACACTTTTCAACCCACCAATTTAGACCAAGGAATATCTCAATTTTAATTACTAACCTTAAAAGTACAAGAATACCTTTACCTGTTGTCTACCCTCTGATCTGTCTTTATCAAAATTATTTCAATATGTCAACATGCAATATAAGCCAGATTATATGTGTGTGTGTGTGTGTGATGGATAGTCTGCTTGTATTTACCTTCTCTTATGTTATAGCAATGATGTCTAAGAACTTGCAGTTGATCCAATGCTCAAAATCGATATCTGAATGAACTTAAAACTTTTATGGGATGATCTGCAGATTGTAACAAACCTGGTGCTGTTTGCGACGACCCTCGGTTCATTGGTGCGGATGGAATCACCTTCTATTTCCATGGCCAGAAGGACAAGGATTTCTGCTTGGTCTCTGATACAAGCCTTCACATCAACGGCCACTTCATCGGCAAGCGAGGGAACGGCATGAAGCGCGACTTCACTTGGGTTCAGTCCATTGGGGTTCTCTTTGATAACCACAAACTCTTCATCGGTGCCAACAAGGTAAATTTACTAGCATCACCGGATATTCAAATTAAAATACATTTTGTGCCTGCTAGCATGCCAAGCTGAACATAAACAGTGCATACGCTTGTTGCTCTGTGTTGGACGTCTGTCATTTGGTGTAGGATGTTACCCATCCTATAGGACAGAAGCCTGAATAGTTAATTTCCAAGTTACGGTCACCTAAAAGAAGAAGAATCAACGAGTACACAACCTAATGTAACCCTCTTCTTTTATTCATGAGTAGGATTAAAATCAGTACAATATAATGCTACTTATGATTGAAAGGACAATAACAGCCATTGATCAGCTTATTTAAAACCATCAATTTGTAGGTTGGACAATGGAATGATGCCATGGATCAGCTTGCAATTGCCCTTGATGGCGTGCCCGTCTTCCTTCCTACCATCGAAAATGCCCAATGGATATCACCGTCCTTGGACCTCACTATCACTCGCCCAGAGAAAACCAATGAAATCGTGGTCGAAGCACTGAACAAGTTCAGGATCACAGCTAAGGTGGTTCCCATCGGCAGGGAGGAGTCAAGAATCCATGGTTATAACATTACTGATGATGACTGCTTCGCTCATCTAGACCTCAGCTTCAAATTCTATGCTCTAACCGGCGATGTGAATGGGGTGCTAGGTCAGACCTACGCCAGCAACTACAAGAGTCGGGTCAAGATGGGCGTCAAGATGCCGGTGATTGGCGGAGATCGGTTTTTCTCGTCGTCTGGAGTCTTTGCGGTCGACTGTGCTGCCGCAAGATTTAAAGGCATAGGGCGTGTGAGCATGGTGGGTGCCGTTGATCATGACCCCGTGCAGTGTAAGAGTAGCTACACTGGTCATGGGATTGTTTGCAAGAAGTGACAAAGGAGAGTCAATGGATGGCTGGTTTATATCCATTGAAACGTTCAATTGTTCTTCCGTTTTGATCTCGTTGCTTTTGTTCTTAACTTGTGTTTCCACATGTGTTAGCTTTGCAAGAATAAAATGAAGGGCTGCCAAAACTATATCCTCGTTTTATATATATGTGCTTCACAGCAACTTTGTTGTACTCCTGTTTCCAACAATCTCTCTCTGCGTGTGTGTGCGTGTGTTAAATTCTGTCTATCTATATATAGACAAACGTGCCGACCAAACGCGTGATCTAAAAGGAAGATAGCGCAAGCTCAGCAGATCCATGTATTTCTTTCTGCTTGTAAAATGCATCTATGAACGACAATCGTCTTACTTTGAAATAATAATGTCTCAGATGATCCAGTTCAATTTCCTTCTGTAAAGAAACAAAATTTGATTGATCTTTTTATGCGTTATAGCTGCCAACTGCATGCAGCACCGGTGTTTACGATCATATTAGGAAAAGAAAATCGGATCATGTATTTTCCGTTATCATGAAGATGAATCGTCCAAAACCACCCGCCAAAAATGCATTGTCTTGTTGCATGCAATATTGATTGTCAACTCTATTCATCTATGCATTTAAAAGGAACTGAGAATAATAGTTAAAAGAAATCTTAACGCTTTCCTCCTTTATGATAAACGCGTCAATATAGATGGCTGCCTCAAATGCGATCTATCTAATGCAATCCTCATCTTCACCCTCCTCCTTCTCACTGCTGCAACTTGCGGAGGTGCTCTCTCTTGTAGACGTTGTACTGCAGGGGAATCTAGAAAACACAGTCTCCAACATTGGTATGGACTGCCTACAAATTGGTGCTAATTGACTCCTAGCCAGTATCGTTTTCATGAAAGCATGTTTTCGTTTAAAATGCCCAACAAATTAATATTTCCAAGGATGGAGTATTCATATCTCAAAAGTCTTAAAAATTTGTTGCAAGTGTTAACTGGTTAAACCTCACTATATTACATAATCAGTTCATTCTCTTTTAAATAAGGATTGATTTTTCTTTTTTATTGTTTTAGAATAACCAAGATAATGCCACATCCCAAAGATATGGGCCTGACTTTTCTTCTCATCCTAACCTTCAAAAGAAGGACGCTTAAATCCCAAAAAAAGAGACGCAACATAACATGCATTATCGTCAAAGTCTTGGCAAAAGGTAGCTGGTTTCTGTCAAGCATCTGATCCATAAAAAGACGCTTCAGGAAAATTTGTTCATTCACAGATGATATCCTTTGCAAGGGGATAATTAATACCAATGATTCGGAGTGAACTAGTACTGGTGATGGATGGTATTTTTCTAAGTATATGAGACACAAAAGGTAAAATATGCTGTTCATACCACCCTTATAAGATGAAGTAATTAAACCTTGTCTAGGATGACAATTATGCGCATACTTTGATTATGAGATATAATTTTGTTGAAATTCAGAACTGTATACCTGTATATGTGACTTTTGTGTAACATGTGATGCTAAGATGTTTTGCAGAAACATTAATGATCAAATTCCATATGTGATATTTTTGCTTTACTAATTACCATTATCTATATATTTATACTTCATTGGTTTATACTGGTTAAACTGTAAACAGATTAACAATTAATATTTACTATTTTATTACGAAACAAAATTAGCGAGAGATGAGCAACGGAGTGTTCGTCGCATCATAGCGATGTAATCGAGCATATGGCAATGGAAAAACAGTGAGGCACCGATGGGATTACGATGAATTAGCAAGGGAATTATCGACGGGACATTTCCCTCCCTGACTAATGACCAATGATAGGCGAGGAGAACTTCGGTTGTTTCTTCAAGCTGATCAATTGTGTGCCATTTGCCACAGAACTTAACGGTTTTGCTTGCCAGCACAAAACGTAGCAAATAAGCTGCATTCTATTAGAAGATCTTTTAAAGAAAGGTACAAACAAAGACTTCCACGCGCCAGTGCTCCATTAATTAAAAGACGAATGCATCGCAAACAAGGGAAAGCGAGCATGGATGAAAACACATATGACAGACATCGTTTTATTGAACTTGACGAAGACGAAAGAAACTTGCAGAGATGTCAACAATCCATAGGATCTCTAATCTCTCACTTCTTGCAAATAATCCCACGGCCATGAAACCCAGTCTTACATTGTAAATCCTCGTGATCAATGGCTCCCATCACGCTCCGATCATGCTCAATGCCCTTGAACCGTGCTACCGCGCAGTCCGTGGTAAAGATTCCCGATGATGAGAACTCGCGATTTCCACCGAGCACAGGCATTTTGGCACCCAGCTTTGCTCGGCTCTCATAGTTGTCTGCATACGTCTGCCCCAGCACCCCAGTCACGTCGCCACTCAGCGAATAGAATTTGAAGGTAAGATCGAGATGAGCGAAGCAGTCGTCGTCCGTTATGTTATAGCCATGGATCCTCGATTCCTCCTTGCTGATGGGAACTACCTTTGCCGTAATCTTGAAGTTGTTGGGAACTTCCACAACCACTTCATTGGTTTTCTCTGGCCGAGTGATGGTGAGAACAGGGGCAGATGACGCCCATCGGGCTTCTTCTGTGGTAGGAAGGACGATCGGTTCCCCATCAAAAGCAATGGCAAGCTGATCCTTGGCATCATCCCACTGAGCAACCTGCGAAATCAGAGAACTAAGGTTAATCTTCATTTGAAGTAAGGCGCATTTGAATGCCTCTAGTCGTAGCAATTGGAAAAAGACTCCTATCTCTCTTTGTGTGCGTATACGTGTATAGGTGTATGTATTATATATCTATCATTTCGATATTCATATGTTAAACTTATTAAACTGTTTGTAGAAAGTGATGAAATGCGTAGTTGGGTTTTTAGGAAATATAACTGCTTCTATCTAAGAAACTTACCTTCTATTTTTCAAAGTGCCCTGTATTGTTTAATCCTTAGTTGAATAATTCAAAAAAGTTAGATAACAAAATGTTAGCCATAATTGGTGGAGTACATTGTATCCCTACTTTACCTTTTTGGTACCAATGAAGAGCTTGTGGTCATCAAAGAGTACGCCAATGGACTGGACCCATGTGAAATCACGCTTCATTCCTTCTCCTCTTTTGCCGATGAAATGGCCATTGATGTGGAGATTGGAGTCTGAAACCAAGCAGAAGTCTTTGCCTTTGTGTCCATGGAAGTAGAAGGTGACACCATCACCGCCAACCAAGCGAGGGTCGTCACACATAGACCCGGGCTTATCACAATCTGTAAATTAGTCTCCGAACAGTTTCATGAGTTTGAACGTGCATGAAAAACTTCCATCACTACTGACACTTACTAGATATCAAATGATTATAATAATACGGTTGGAAGCTCATAGTTTACAGGGATTTGTCATTTTTCCGCAGTGTCATAAAGGATAAAACAGATACAGCGCAAGTATATGGACCCTATTCCAACACTCGATGTTGTTCTCGATATTATTTTTAATTATTCTATAATTTTGATAGATTTGTTATACGAAAAGGTCTACTTTTAAAATAAGCAAGTTGTCGAAAAGTTTATCCGGGATATGTTGCTTCAAATTAATTTAATTTACTAGATACAACTTATGTAGGCATGCAGGGATACAAAAATTAACAGTGCGATTTGAAGCTTTTCTACGAGGCATATACTGAAAACTTACAACAGACAGGTTTGCAGGTCCGGCAATCCATTTTACAGGTTTCAGGACAGGTTGAAGGGCAATTATGCACCACTCCGTGGCAATTCCTGAACCCATGGCGTCTGCAAGTAACCCTCCGGCATCCTGAAACAGTCGCGGCAGTCATGATTATGAAGATGAACAAGAAGAAAATGAAGGCACCTGCGCTCTTTGATGAGGCCATCTTTCAGTTAATCTGCTTTTGTTCTCTGAACCCCTATCACAATACCGAGCTAACACTTTTTGCTTGTCTGGTTGATTTAATTCATTGGCGAATTCTCCATTTATAGAGTTCAGGACTGAGGACAGAGTTTGAAGGAGAATATCGATCTACACGGGCAATCAATTCATCAAGGAAAGAGAACCAAAAACGAAAGCACTAGTGGCATGCACGTATATCTTGGGATGCAGGTACAGCCCAGCATCCATTTTTTCAGCTTTGAAAGCATAGACGACGTGAAGTTGGTAGTCTAACTTGGTTCAATCTGCGGGCGCAAGATGGTCAGTTCTGGAGCAGACTTATTATGGATCTAGAATTTCGGTCAATACTGTCTCAACGATTCGTGCGTGTCATAACTACGTGAACATTCTTTTGCTTCTCCCTCTCTTCTGTTTGTTTATCAGATAAGCCAGCTTTTGGTTGCAATATGTGGCAGCCAAGACAGGTGGAAAGTGAAGATTATTGAAAACTATTTAGTTTCAAACTTAGACCTTCTTAATTTCTGAAAAAATTGATCTGGTAACCTAAACCAGTAGGGCATAATTAGTAGAATGCAAGGTAGGCCTTGCTGGATAATGTCAAAAATTAGACACAGACATGGGGATTAGATCTCTCTACCGAGGTGCAGGCCTCATCGGACACAACACCTGTCGGCCGGGAAGAGTCGGCACAATGAATATTTTCTGGGTGTCATAAAAGACCAATGGCCAATGTTTTCATATGTTTTTCCCTCTTCTATTTGTGGAGAGGGTCGCACATCAGCAGAAGAGGGAGTGCGCAGTGTCCTGCCAACAGAATCACTGATCGACGCAAATGCATGCATTGATCCTTAAATCATAAACAACTCAAGGAAAGTGGAGGGCACAACTCTTCTGCATGCTGGCATTCGATCAGCAGTGATCGATACAGCCTAATTCCCTTGGGCAACCACGACTTATTTTTGGTGACAACCGAGCACATTGTTTTCATTCAGTACTGGACTTAAGACTTGTGAGCCTAGCGAATTAATTGTTTCTTCTTTCTTTTATACTTAGGGGTAAGACTTCGGAAAGGCGTGTTGGGTGACACGAAACGTGTGTGCAGTTTCTATATCAGCAAGCTACTTAAATAAAAAGGAAAAAGTCAGTTCACAATGTTAAATATATATGAGATCTCTTCTATTTAACGGTAGCATGAAAGAAGTGCAAGTTGTCAAAAAAACTATTCTCAAATGCCGAAAATTTTCACGAATATTTTAATCTCATCCAATATTGGTGCTTGTTAGAACAAAGGAAGGGAAGAGCTGATCATAGCTCTCATATCGTCTCCTTTTATTTTTCATGAAAAGGAATGGAAATTAGCTTTAATTTATGATGCTATCCATGTTTACATGAGATTATAAAACAAGAAACAAGAGCTCAAAATTTGAGTAAAGAACCAACTAAAGTTCCAATGCAAGGGCTTATACATCGAATTAAATGAGTCCATGGGTTACGAATTGACAAAAGAGCCTGCGAGGACAGAAAGTTGAACCACGAGTAAAGAACTAAATATGATGGACAAAGGCGGTCCTGATGTCCGGCACGAAGCATATCGTCAGCCTTCTACTCTTTTCTTCACCAAAATATAATAAATGAAGGCTAGCTAAATTCATCCATACAAAGAGTAATTCCCACCATAAATAGACAAATGTTATAACTATTTTTGACCTAGCTAACTTGAACCTTTTCTTTTCTTCATGGTGAGAGAGAGATCACCATCAACTCTTAAAACTCATTTATCATGCTTCTTAACTTATAACCAAGAACTATTAAGATGAATTTCATGGTGCATCATGCATGAAAACGAGGCAGCACGCTCTGCGTTGAAATTCTCCGTGCCCCTACTAAATCATGCAAGCATGCTATACAATAGACTTCGTACGAATGTGGCAATAATGTGTTTGACATGCAAAAAATGAGGGAACGTAAAACCTTTCCGTCTTGGGTGCCACCCACGAACTTCGAATATATATTTCAAATCATGCATTTTAAGCATGCTATTATCCCCCTAATATCAAAATGGTTTTCAAACTGAATGTTGCAAAGTTCTGTTAGGCTTTGAACTTTTGCCGCACAATTTAGCAGAATAAATTAATCATTAAGGACATCATGATGAGAATGGGATTAGAAAGTGCGAGAAGCCTAAACACTCTAAGAAAAGCTTTCAATTCTTTTGAGCCAGCCATGGCTACATATTAATGCGAATCCAAAATCACTCTCGGTTGTGGATGTATGACGCAAGAGCAAGTCATGTTGCTCATCCGTCCATTTTTGTCATTTTAAGTGGATCTTGATTTGATCTTGGTTATAGGATGAATTTTAAGAACTTCCTCACGGTTGTGAGGCTACTCACGACAATTGTTTTTGGTTTTGGGTATATGTATAATAGCAATGTCCTTCTAAATTACACTCATCCCATTAAAAACAATAGATAGACATGAATAATCATGCCCGAAATGTACTGGACCCGATTTTCCTTTCACCTATGTTACATGGAAAACAAAAATGAAAGGACGCATGAGAAATGGTAAATCTCAAAAAATTAAAGAATACAAAAGAAGAACACACGCACACACGAATCTGCAATCTACTTAGTCTAAGGGAGAAATTGCAAAAATTAAATGCAAGAAAAACATAATTAGTAAAACTGAAAGCAGAAGAGGAAACTTCCAAATGGAAAAAAATACCAAATCGTGAAGAGACTTTGCGTGAACGAACACGCTATATAATGTTTTAACTAGAGGACCCATCTTATATTATGGCCATCCGCAATGTCTCAGCTGTCTTGTTTCTTCTTTAGTGATATTAGCAAATTTTATATATTTCTTGTTGAGAGATCCCCTTCTTTAAGGATGCTTTAGTCTTTTTTTTTTGGAAGATGCTTTACTCTTTTTATTATAGAAAGTATTTACCCAAGCAAAAGCATCTGGGCGATGTTTCACTTGAGATTTTCATTTAGATGTCGTGTAAAGCAGGAAAAATCGACTCCACATTGCAACATAAACTTTCACTCGATCATCAAGATTCTATCTCTTATTTTAGCTTGATCAATTTCTCAACATACTTGAAAACCTCCTCTAGAGATCAATTGATGAAGTCTGGCTTGTGATATCGGTTCAGCCATATTTTGTAAATCGCACACCGGTCCCCAATTTCCTTGTGGATTTAGGATCAATTTAATACGTGCCGTAGTTGGGTCAACTTGCCCTTCTAAACTTGAAGAGCATGTTCTCTTCCTACATATGATCTAGTCCATACCATGGTGAGTTTTGGATCCAAGTTTTCAAGTAGCTGATTGATAAGAACTCCCATAGGGATCTTGACCCGGCCCATTTGAATTGCCCAAGTAAGAAACTTACTATGGCAAGGAAAGGAAAAACGTGTTATGTACGTATGTGACAAAAGATGGAGATGTGTGGCAAACTTGGTCACTCACCATTCGGTGGTAGAACTTCCATGAAATTAAAGTGGCTTAACATGCAAGCATCCCTTTCGATTGGAAATCCCAAAATTCCAAACCAGTAAGCATGTAACTCCTGTGAAATTATATCGCTCTTCAGACATTCTTCCTCCACTGCAAAAACATGGTTCAAGTTTTTGTCTTTTCTTTTCCGTTGGCCATTCTGCTGGAAACCCATTCTCTTGCTGTAGTCCTCTGAAACCAATTGAGCGTGCCTTTTGATTTATATATGTAATTTCTGGTCATGCTATTAACAGAATGGTTCTAAGTTTGCTGATTGCGATGCCATAATACCTTTCAATGTTGTGAAATCCCAAATCACTCACTCGAATTCGTTGAACTCAGCTTCACCTATCCCCGAACATCATGAAAATCTTTTACTAAAATTATGTTTGTCCTGTGTGTATCTTAGTAGCAGTATGCACTACATCCAAGTATAAATGTGGTTGATTTCAATGTCCTCATATATACTGGAAGACGAGAATTCGAGTCATCAATCAATTTTCCTCCAGTAGGTTCTGTATAATTCTTTTGCTTCGTAGATTTTAAACATCAATCTTTCCAGAACATTCCCTCGCTTGTACGCGCAAATTGAACCTTGTGTAAACTCACCTTTAAATTATTGGGTTCTTATCCTCTCGTCCACACTCAAAAACTATCATCAATTCATGGCTACCATGGAACGAAATACCAGATGTAGGCACCAAAGTGTCAGTTCTCAAGGTATCATGCATATTGGTATAATCACGAACATTCATGGAATCAAGACTGATCATCTTCATAAGCTAAAACCTTGTCACATGAACTGCGACCGTCAAGTAACGTACTGCGAAATTCGAATTTTCACCACATTGAACCTGAAAAATTTGCTGAAAGTACTTCTAGGATCCCTGATCCTACGGCTTCCGAAAACATGTTGGATTACCCATTTTTGTTTTGGACATTGATGGATACTGCTTGAACAATGGACCCTAATTCTTTCCCAACATATCGCTTGGGTTGCTGAGACATTGATTCTTTAGAAATCTAAGATTTCAAGCTCTCCAGATTGGGTCCATATGACTCATTTTACCATGAGGTTAAACAAGACTGCTCCTTATTAACTATTACATTTGCTTCTGACGGAAGAAAGGAACAACTGTAAAGTGAATGTTTTCTTACTGAAAAGTAAAATCGAGTCCATCAAGTGGCTGATTCAGAATACAGGACCCAGTTATTTTCCCATAGCTACAAATAAATTACTCAAATTTTTGTCATCATAAGATTGACAATGTATTGCATTTTACAGTCATGTTTTAAGGCCTAACAGTTACTGCAGATAAACAATAACAACAACTAAGCCTTTTCCCATACTAGACGGGGTCAGCTACATGGATTCTTTGTTTCCAATGATCCCTATCATGTGCCATGTTAACAGTTAACTCCCAATAAGCTAGATTATTCTTTATTGTTTCTTTCCAACACTTTTGTGGTCGTCCTCTACCTTTTTTAATACTTTCCAAATTTAATTTTTTAACCTTCTTAAATGTTCTTCTTTTGATCTTCTTTCTATATGTCCAAATCATCTTAAACGATGTTCTCTTATTTTATTCTCTATTGGTGCCACTCCTAATTTGTTTCTAATAACCTCATTATATATACGGTCTTTTCTTGTATGACCACTCATCATCTCAACATCTTCATTTCTGTCACATACATCTTTTGTACATGTTGATGATTAACAGACCAACACTCACAACCATAAAACATGGCAGAACTAATTGCTGCTCTATAATATTTACCTTTTAACTTTAATGGTATCTTCTTATTACAAAGAATACCTGATGCTCCTCTCCATTTTAACCAACCAGCGTTAATTCTATGCGTAACATATTCGTCAATTCTTCCATCACTCTGAAAAATTGACCCTAGGTATTTAAAACTTTCCTTTTAGAGAATGCAATGTGTGCCAATTTTAATTTTCATGTCTTGTGAAGTAACCAAATGATCAAACTTACATTCCATATATTTGAAATTTGTTCTACTAAGTCGGAGACCTTTGTTTTCTAATGTTTCTCTCCATAATTCCAATTTTCTATTAACTTTTTCCTTAGACTCCTCCACTAATACAATGTCATCTGCAAATAACATACACCAAGGTACTTCATCTTGAATATGTTTTGTTAACTCATCCATCACCATTATAAATAAGTATGGACTAATAGTTGATCCTTGATGTAACCCAATATTAACTTCAAAGAAGTCTGTTGTTCCTTCATGAGTTCTCACACATGTTTTTGCACAATCATACCTGTCTCTTATAAGGTTAATTTATGTCAATGAGATACCTCTTTTTTCCAAAATTCTCCAAAGAACCTCCCTCGGTACCCTATCATAAGCTTTTTCCAGATCAATAAATATCATGTGAAGGTCTTTCTTTTTTGCTCTAAAATGTTCCATACGACGTCTCAAAAGGTGAATCGCTTCAATAGTAGATCTGCCTGGCATGAATCCAAATTGGTTCTCTATTGTACTTGATACTTATCTTAACCTACGTTCGATAATTATTTCCCATAATTTCATAGTATGGCTCATTAACTTGATACCTCGATAATTTGCACAATTTTGAATGTCTCCCTTGTTCTTATATATGGGTATAAGTGTACTTGCTCTCCATTCCTCGGGCATCTTTTGGTTTTTTCATATTTCATTAAATAGTCTTGTGAGCCAAGTGATTCCTATTTCTCCTAGTATTTTCCAAACTTCTATAGAAATATTATCTGGTCCTACCGATTTACCACCCTTCATATGTTTAAGAGCCTCTTTGACTTCATTCTTTTGAATACGTAAGTAGAAATTGTGGTTAATATACTTTTTCGATTTGGCTAAATCTCCTAAACTAATACTAACATCTTTATTTTTATTAAAAAGATTATAAAAATAGTTTTTCCATCTATTTCTTATATCATCATTTGCCACTAGAATTTGTTCATCCTCGTCTTTTATGCATCTAACATCATTAAGATCTTTAGTTTTCTTATCTCTAGCCCTAGCTATCTTAAAAATATCTTTCACTCTCAGAGGACTCATGAAGGAACGACAGACTTCTTTGAAGTTAATATTGGGTTACATCAAGGATCAACTTTTAGTCCATACTTATTTATAATGGTGATGGATGAGTTAACAAAACATATTCAAGATGAAGTACCTTGGTGTATGTTATTTGCAGATGACATTGTATTAGTGGAGGAGTCTAAGGAAAAAGTTAATAGAAAATTGGAACTATGGAGAGAAACATTAGAAAGCAAAGGTCTTCGACTTAATAGAACAAATTTCAAATATATGGAATGTAAGTTTGATCATTTGGTTACTTCACAAGACATGAAAATTAAAATTGGCACACATTGCATTCTCCAAAAAGAAAGTTTTAAATACCTAGGGTCAATTTTTCAGAGTGATGGAAGAATTGACGAATATGTTACGCATAGAATTAACGCTCGTTGGTTAAAATGGAGAGGAGCATCAGGTATTCTTTGTAATAAGAAGATACCATTAAAGTTAAAAGGAAAATATTATAGAGCAACAATTAGGCCTGCCATGTTTTATAGTTCTGAGTGTTGGGCAATTAATCATCAACATGTATAAAAGATGTTTGTGACAGAAATGAAGATGTTGAGATGGATTAGTGGTCATACAAGAAAAGACCGTATACATAATGAGGTTATTAGAAACAAATTAGGAGTGGCACCAATAGAGGATAAAATGAGAACATAGTTTAAGATGGTTTGGACATATAGAAAGAAGATCAAAAGAAGAACTGGTAAGAAGGTTAGAAAAACTAAATTTGGAAAGTATTAAAAGAGGTAGAGGACGCCCACAAAAGTGTTGGAAAGAAACAATAAAGAATGATCTAGCTTATTGGGAGTTAACTGCTAAGATGGCACACGATAGGGATCTGTGGAAACAAAGAATCCATCTAGCCGACCCCGTTTAGTATGGGAAAAGGCTTAGTTGTTGTTGTTGTTGTACTAGAATAACTGGCCAAAATCTGTCTCATTAGCCTTCAAAAGCAGTATTCCCCACAAAATTCTCCCGAACAGGATGTTTTTGTTCCTTCGACACGATCAAACTTCACTGTACAATAAGACTGCCTCTCTCAGGCAAGAAAATTTGCTTGCCTTTGAACTTTTGGCGGCATAGATGTATCCCAATACTAAATTAAGAGGCAAAAATCTAATGCTTAGGCCTTTATAAACATTCTCAAGAAAATTGGTAAAAGTTGGTTAACTGCGGTCCTTGGCCACAATTGAACTTGACTTGCATAGTAAGTTCTCTCTCTCTCTCTCTCTCACACACACACCCATACACTGAAAAGACACACATAGAGGCTTGTATACATTGTGTGCATTTAACACAAAACTATGTGTTCTACATATTTATTAAATGGAAAACGTGGTCGAGTGTCTCCTTCCAGATAGAACCGTTTCCCTAGCCAGCAGCTCCTTTCACGTTGCAAAGGCATGTTGGGAGGTGCAATCGGATCGGCACCTCCAACGACTCCTGGTCTAGACCAATAAACCAATGGGCAAGTCACGCGAGTGTGATCTAGGTGCGACCAGTTAACAGGTTTCTCTCACGATGAGGTAACATTTGAGTTCCCAAGCATCCTAGCAGTAGCTTGTAGCTTGATGCGGTGAAAAGATAGACGCCTTTAAAGTTTAGGCAGCCAGTTTCCTGTCATTACCTTTTCTTGCTTTGAAGATACAGTCAGATAGAAGCTAGTGGTCCTAAGGGATCCAAAATACCAAAGGAAGTTCAACCCCAAAGATTGCACCCGCCCAAAATGAAGCAAAGATGATTAAAAGCAAAAAAAAAAAGATAGTTAAAATTCATGCAAGTGGTCGTTCATTATATACAAGATCCAGAAACTGCAAAAGCTAAATAAAAAAGGATAGAATCATCTGTTACGACCCACTAACCACATCCCATACCAAGAAAAATGAAGCCTGGGATGCCTTCATGAAGATGATCAAGATCAAGAAACAAGCTAAAGAAATTCTTCTTTAGCCAGTACTCTGAAGTATGGCAAGCTCAATACCTTGTGGATTCCGGATGTTGATTGAACTCGAAGCAGGGTAAAGGAGATAAGAATTATGATCGTACCCTACAAACTAAGAAGGAAGTCAATAGCATATACGAATAGAGGGGCCAAAGTAACATGCTGCAAAATTCGAATTTGCCACAACCTTGAACTTGAAAAATCGCTAAAAGTACTTTCAGGATCCCTGATCTTACAGCTTCGGACAACATAATGGATTACCCCTTTTTGTTTAGGACATTACAGAAACCGCTTGAACAATTGACCTAATTCTTTCCCAAAATATCTCTCAGCTTGCTGAGACATTTTGGCAAAATCCTAGTGCTGCGTCCATAAATTTTCGACCATTAAATATAAATTCAGCAATTCTTGATTCTTTGGAAATATAAGATTCCGACTTTCAAGATTAGGTTCATGGGATTCATTTGAGCTTGAGGTTACCACAAAATTCAATTGTAATGTTGGCTTATGAATCTCAAAAAAAATAACCTTAATTTTCTTGGTATTCTTTTTGGGTGTCAATTGCGCAAACTTCTTTGTTGTATAATCAACCTTTACGTTATTTTCACAGATTCTCGCACTAGTAATGGCGCGACTGCTGTAAAGAAACAGTGAAGCAGAAAGGAGGATAAAATCTAGCGATGGTAGTATTAGTGTAAAAGGACGCTGAAAGAGGTTGACGACCATCATTGACGAACCAAAGGACTTTTCTCTCAATCGGATACCACTTAGGAGCTTCACGGCTATAGTTGTCGTCGTTATGACAATAAAGCAATATTAATAGCAAATTTGTTCCATTTTCCCAAGGATGTGATGCTTTGCCAATGCATCTTCTTTTTAAGCCCTTCAAAGGTATTATTCCAACCATCAAGTCATTTTCCTCAAATGAAGAACTCTTTGTTACTCTTACAATAAACCTAGAAAGAGAAAAAGGGCGAACTTAGTCAGGCGCTACTGATCTGGTCCGCTGTTCAATGGTATTCATAAATTAGAGGAATGTGACAAGGGCTTGAAGCCATAGATATCCTCCACTCCCGCAATGACCTTAACAGTATTTTGTGGAAACAGTCTTCCATATAAACACTCCTTGTGTAAAGACGGTAAATTAACGCTTATCAGCTTTCTCTTGCCATTAGATTCCACTTTATCAATTAAAGAACTCTTCGGAGCATTCTGTGCCTCCCTTGACGAGTAAACTAATGCCGGTATTTACCTTTTACTCTTTGTTGGCTTGTGGGCTAGCTAATGCTTTAGCCTGGTTAAGAGCGTTGGCTGTCATCCTCCCTGTCCAGTTGAATAAGGCTCCAGGTTGTGATGCTTTGATGGTAAACTATAGGACCTTTTGTCGCAGTATAGCAGAGCTTCCCGCCAGAGAACCCTTTCTATCGGGAAGAGTGTTGCATAGAAGAGCACGATCAAGAATTATGGATTCTGGATATCACCTTGTTTCCAAATATAAACATAATGGGAGTGAGGTGAGTGGGAAAGTGAAGGCTTTTCATCAGTGTATTTTACGCTAAGATTGTGCAGCGCTAAGTGCCAAAATACGAGATCTAGTGCCGCTTATCGTTGGATAAATGAGATTAGAAATTTAAAATTGACCTCGCAGAGATTCTCGGCCATTAATTGAAAAAGAAATGAGTGAAGGAAAATGAGATCCAAAAGAAATAGAGGAAAGAGGATCAACCCTTAAGCTTGATCCTTGACATGCGTGGGTGTTTCAAAGGATTTCGGCTTCCACGCTTGGGGGGTGACTTTGACATTTGGTATTGGTTTTGAAGAGGAAAAGACGAGGGTGGAGTGAACCAAAAGGGACGGTGCGCCGACATCGTGCAGGATCCATTTGGATTCTCGTTCATCTGAAAACTTTCATTTGGATTGTAATTAGGGGTGATCGTGGTCTGACTTGATTCAGTTCTAGCCTCAAACTCGAACCAAACCAATGTAACCGGTTCTCAATTTTTGAAGAACCATAGGAAAGAATTAATACACCCAAACCATCGACTTTCCTTTGGTTGTACCCTAACTGCAGCTCTATACACTACAATTTCCACGAGTTGATCATAGCTTCCTAACGAAGCTAGGCATTGTGGAGCGCTTGCAAACTTCACATAGGAGATAAGGGAGAGCGGACAAGAGGAGGGTTTGAGAAAGTTTATTGAGAGATTTAAAAGTAGGTTTAAAAGAGGTTGTAGTTCGTCCAGATCTAATCATACACGTCTCTTGAGTGTAATCGATCCTTGGTATTGATGTTTACCTTTTAATATTGGATTCTGTGCATCATTGTGAAAAATGATGATGAAAACAGTAGGACATTGGATGGTGGAGATATCCGAATGAGATTCCAGCTTTTATCGAGTTCTTTTAGTTATTTAACTAAATTGTCAGCTAACAGAATTGCATTTGCACCCCTTTCATGTAATATTGATTCTCGTAAATGGATAAGCGCCACGTGATCCATGCGTCTTTACCAAAAAGTTTCCGAAGATCTCGCTTGATGAAGATGATATCTTAGAGTGGTACCTCTGGCATCGCTTCCTGCAGGCTGCAGGTAGCGTAGGTGGATTCCACGCGGTCGTTTGCACCAAATCCCAAATGAAATTCGAAGTACCAGCAAAATATTGATGTGGCGAAGCTGTGTGAGAACCTGGGATTGCTGATATTTTATGACGCTCGGGGTGTACGCTGAATGCCTAGTAAGGCTGCATCGGGATTCAACGTTGGCTGATACACAAGCATGAATGAATTGCCTTCAAGTCGGGCAAAAAAACGACGTGGCAGGATTTTTGAAGGGCCAAGGAACTGCCAATTAATAATAATTAATTCTGTATTTTCGAGAATAAAAAAAGTCAACTCCTGACTACCTATTTCTGCTACTTCAGTTGCTTCTGAAGGAAGAAAGGAACAACTGTAAAGTGAACGTTTCTTACAACAATTTAAAGACGAGCCCATGAGGTGGCTGATTTAGAATACAGAAAGTATTTATTTTCCAAAGCCACGAAATAAATTACTCAAATTTTCGTCATCATGAAATTAACAATGTATTGCATTTTACAGTCATGTTTTAAAGTCGAACAGTTTCTGCAGATGTCCTCAATTTTTCGTTTCAATCTTTTATTGAGAAAACCTATTCGGGACTACAGACCCATGCGATTATATTGATTAATCAAATTGTAATGAAGATTCTCAATGAGCATAATTGCATGAGGGTATCCAGTATATATATGGTACATGCGTATCAAGCAACTAACGCATAACAAAGTGCATCGCCCATACCACGAGACAGGTTTGTGGTTGTAGATTTTCAAACGAACACATGTTTCTGCAGTAACTTGAAGACTGACGAAGGACTCGACCTTGTGATAATTCCACACTCTTGCCCATTTGACGAGAAATTAGATGCCGCATTTTTTTAGGAGGAGAAAGAGGATCTAGCCAAAGAGTGTTGCTTGTCTTTTCCTCCGCTCCTCTGTCGTAAAAAAGTGAAATGTCGCATCTTCGTTGGCCTTTTCCCTTTATTCAAATAGGAAATATTCTGCAATTCGTTGATTACAAAAAGCTCTCAACAAAGTATGTCTACGTCTCATGTTCTGGGAAAGAGTTTTCGTATCAGCACGTATAGGACCCGCTTTTTAGATATAAAGATGGTGAGGGGTTCAAGGATACGGAAGTTAAAAGGAGAGTTGGAACTGAAAAGAAGAAACCTGTGGGAGAATAATAAGGACAAATATCCAGATTGCTGCAGACCTATGAGCTGTATTTGCTTATCTGTAACTTCATTGAGTAGGAGGGGTAATTCTAACCTGTGCTTTTGTAGGACGAAAATGCATTTGTTGATAAAAGAAGTCGGACAAGTCGAACAGACTGTAAACTAAGATACCCAAATTCAAATAATGAATTTCTTTTTAAGCATGTTTCTGATGTTTAATTTATACTCTGCACAATCCAATTTCTAGATTAATTTTATATGAACAAATTAGTCTCTTCTCTTTTTCCAGCCCCAACAAAAAGAGATACTAACGCCAATACACATTTCAAAGATTAGGAAGACAACATCCAAGGTAGCAGATTGAGTAAGAGGCCAAAGTCTATTTGTTATCGATTTTGATGTTATGGTACAAACGAGAACAGTTCAGTTGCAGAAAATTCGGTAAGATCCTACATGCGAAAAATGATCTGCAGTTAAATGTATGTCTAAGTCACGGTCCACGAAATCTGTGTGAAACAGTGTGTATATTCTGCAAATGGTTCTACTGAAACCATTCTTGATATGTGCGCATCATCCTCACTCACAGCTCATAGCTCTTTATAAAATTATTGAAAATTGGAATATTCCCGTTACACCATGTTAAAGACAACCTTAATGGATAAATACAGAAATTATACCAAGTTAAATGCTGTCAAATACATTGCATCGACCTAAATCAGTATCTACGACACCAGCATCGGGCCCAGGGCTAAAGGTCCTACCCTCGAAGTTGCACTATTTGGGGTTAGGCTCAAGGTAGATAAATATTTATATTGGGGAGGTCTCATTCCCCGCACCCTGCGGGCGAAACAATGAATTGGCTTCTCCACAATTAATTTACAGAAAGCAACTGGTAAACTTAGGTAAGCGAAAAAGAGTCGTCTTCCCCAAAATTAATTTATGTGAGGGAGTTGATGCGCTGTCCTCATTGTAAATTTTCAGTCCCGACTCTGTTTTCTAACTTAAGATAAAAGATCTGCTTCCTGAGTTAGATACGGAAAGTCCAGCAGGTTGCAATGATGTTTGGAAACGAGGTTCTTTCTCCGAAAGGCAAGAGAGGCTAACGAGACTCCTACGAGTTAGACTGCTAACCACAATTCTGTACATATTGTTTGATCACGAGAAGACCACAATGTTGTGCTTAACAAAAAACTGTCACCAATGTCTTAGTTTAAACCACTTCTGTTCCCAAAGTCAATTTGGGCAAGTATATAGCTATAGATTTGGATCACTAACAAGTTCAATATCAAAACAACAAAAGATTATACTGAAAATATACTATTGCATCTGAACTTCTCCAGCTTCTTCCCCCTATTGTTGCTTTCTTAGGGCCTAACTAAATCAGTTCTTAAAGTCTCTAGAATCACTCGATTGTGCCGGTCAGGTTGGCGAAGAAGGAACAAATTTCCAACGGAAATAAAGTAGAACCATACTAGAACTGCTCCTATATTGCCGCAGACTGGGAAAGAAAAGCTTTGAGGGGGGCCTTAATAATTTTGCATAGGCTACGCAAGACATGCACAGACACGTTTGTGCTGCATTCCGTGGACTTTACGAGTCAAAGATACCTGGGATGCTTATTCCACAATATCTTGGCTTTGACTAAAAAGAAAGATAGCAGCCTTGAGAAACAAACCAGTTTCCCGGATTCTGTCAACATCATCTCCTATATATGTTACTATATGGAGAGGCCCAATAGCCACCGCAAGTGCATGATTTAAGAAAATGGCTTCACATAGTAGGTTTCACCTCTTCCTACTCTTTCTTGTTATCATTCATTCTGCAGATTTAGCCATGTCCGCAGACGACCCTAATCTGCCCAAAACTCCCAAGCAAGTGGCTTGCAGGCAAAAGAAGTTCGCGCTTTGCTATGGGATTGTTCACACCTGCCCTGCAGCCTGCCCAAGGAACTGCAAAGTGGATTGTGCCTCCTGTAAACCCCTCTGCAGTAAGTGTTCCACTAACGCCACAAATGCTCCCGTTGTTCAGACATATTAGTTGATGCCACTCTGCCGTCTACAGACTTTCCTAATAAATACATAGCAAATGCAAATATATCCAGAAGGTCAAGTAAGTTGCACAAGATATGCAACTATATATAAGCTTTTGCTGTTAGACACCATGCTTATGGTATAACCAATATCTCTTTCTACCAATAGATATAACACTGTCCTCCTCCAAAGTGGAGAGAGAGAGAGACCTTACATTGATTGTGCATCGTTAAATTTTTTCATGATCCTTGTTAAAAACCATCTTAAATGCCAGAGTAGCACATCATCTTTCCAAATTTTACGGTTATGGAACCAGATTAATAATCTTCAATTAATATGTGTCGACTCAATCATTTACTTACTGATAAGTCGTCCATGATTTTGAACCATTAAATTTTGTGGTGTTCGGCATGTGCGCAGATTGCAACATACCCGGCGCTGTCTGTGATGACCCTCGCTTCATTGGTGGGGACGGCATCACCTTCTACTTCCATGGCCACAAGGACAAAGACTTTTGCTTGGTGACTGACGCCAGCCTCCACATAAATGGCCACTTTATCGGTAGAAGAGGCGACGGCATGAACCGTGACTTCACCTGGGTTCAGTCCATTGGTGTGCTCTTTGACGACCACAAGCTTTTCATTGGTGCCAAGAAGGTAAGTTTGTGAAATCTCTCTCTCTCTCTCCACCAATCCACATGTGCTCTATCTGTTCCTCAGATAAAAGGAACTTTTTCAGATGTACCTTTCAGCTTAAAAGATTGATGCACCTAATTATGAAGTCTAAGTAACTCAAACTTCTTGAATCATCCGTTTGATTATGACCTTTATGACTAGAGACATCGACAAATTGAGGCATGTTTCGCTGCATTTACCACTGATTCGGTGCGTATCTGTAAATGTGTATAGATGAAGTCCTGTGTGCATATTCTAACCGTATTGCACGCTGATCGTCATAATCATCATGGCAGGTTGCAAAATGGGATGATTCAGTTGACCAACTTGCTATTGTCTTCGACGGTCAACCGCTGTTCCTACCTAACCTAGAAGAAGCAGAGTGGAAGACTGAAGCAGCACCTGCGCTCACAATAACTCGCGTAGGAAGTACGAATGAAGTTGTTGCTAATCTATCACAAAGTTTCACAATTGCAGCAAGAGTTATACCAATAAGCAAGGAAGAGTCTGATGTCCATGGCTATGGGATAACTGATGAAGACTGCTTCGCTCACTTGGACTTGGGCTTCAAATTCTATTCTTTGGGTGACAAAGTGAGTGGCATACTGGGACAGACCTATTCAAAGTCATACAAGAGTAGAGTTAAGACGGGTGTGGCAATGCCTGTATTGGGAGGAGCCAGGGAGTTCTTTTCTTCGGGGATCTTCACCACCGACTGTAAAGTGGCACAGTTTAAAGGCAAAGGGTCAAGCAATTTGGCAGAAGGTGTCTTAGGTGGCAGTGGAATTTCTTTAAGAAAATAAGGAGCACACTGCAAGAATTACTTATAGTTATTATATTCTCGCACTACAATAACAGGCGAAAATCTATGTCTTCATAGGCCTCCAGAAACAGTATTCTGAAGCAAATTCTCCAGAAGAGGGTGTTTTTGGTCCGACGCGATCAAACACCTATACAATAAAACTACCTCTCTCAGGCAAGAAATTTTGCTTGCCTTTGAGCTTTGGGTGGCTTGGATGTATTAGATGACTAAACTAAGAGGCCAAACTCTAATGGTTAGGCCTTTGTAAACATTCTCAATAAAATTGGCCCAAGTAGGTTAACTGCGGTCCTTGGGCACAATTAAACTTGACTTACAGAATAAGATCTCTGTCTCTCTCTCTCTCACTTACACACAAAACACGCACACAGGCAGGCATGTGTACAATTATGTGCTTATTTATTTTACGTGGGCGTAGGTGTTATACATGTTTAATAACTGGAAGATTTGGTCGAGTCTTTTACATCTTTGCCTATATGAATCAAGTTATTATTCAAACGTATGGAACGATGCTCTGATCACACTTTTCAAACTTCCTCGAGTTTATGAGAATGCTAGTTTGAAACCCATAAAACCTTTAAAAGCTTGTGTATTTATGCCTTTAGTTTATGATCATGATGTTGAGTAGATACCTAACAAAATTCTCAAGCATTTCCAATCTTCCAAGCATCTTTTTTTGCATTGAAGACTTCATTTAAAAGTACTGGGCAGATACTTTTCGGTCATTCTTTTCTTGCTTTGAAGCTAGAGTGAAATAGAAGCTAGTGGTCCTAAGAGATCCAAAATACCAAAGAAAGTTAAATTCCAAAAGTTGCATCCAACCGAAATTAAGCAAAGTTGATTAAAGGCAAAATGAAATTAAAACTCATGCAAGTTATTCATTAAGACAAGTTCAATCCGTTGTAGGTTCCGGATAATAATTGAACTCGATGCAGCCGAAGGAGCTAAGAATTATGATCACGCACTCCAAACTAAGAAAGAGGTCAATAGCATATACGAATAGAGGGGGTAGGATAAAGGAACTAATTTAGCAATACAACTAAAACAATAATTATTTACAATGGGTGCCTAATTTTTTTCTTAAAAATGTCAAAGTATGAGTACTAAGCCAAGAAAGTTGCCATCTCCTGCGGCAATCGGGCGAGCTAGAACATAGTTTGTTTAGCTAGTTAGTTCAAGGCGACAAGTTGACATCTTAACATTTCAAGATTCAGCATCATCCATGCAACTGCGACAGTCGGTTTAGTTAACACACTGAGGAAAACAAGTAGGAAAACGTTTGGCATAGAACGATCACAATTGTTCATTACATCATTCCTCCCTGTAACGGGGCTTAGATACAAATATTTATAATAGGAAAGGTAACTCCTAAAATCATACACTCACCCTTTTAAGAAAACAAGATGGACCTACTTTGTGCAGCACCAAATGCCGCTGCAGGGTCCCCGGCGGACGACTAAATTAGGGTGGGCTAGTTGGTGTCCCACCCACTTAAACTGCCTTAATACCAAATCTAAAGCATTTCGAAGCTTTGACTATGTCTCTCCCTTAGTCCTTTAACCCAAAAGAGAAAGACATGTTCCACGCAACACTTAAAATGCCTTAACATCAAACCACAAGAGGCATGGTTGTTTTCTGTGAAAGTGAACATTGTTGGCCTCTTACATGAGGCTTGGTCAAAAGGCTTTAAAAAGGCAAAAGGATGCGTGTGTGTGTGGAATCTTGCGTTGACATTCATTCGGCATTGTGAAGCCATCTCTAACGCATTTGTTTTTGGAGTGAGCCACTTTTCAAAAGCATATACATGTGTATGCTTTTTTAAGAGAATAATTTGTTTCATTGACGGATAGAAAGGATTTTTTTCTTCTTTTGAGCATGACGGATAGAAAGAATTAAGCACAAGAGAAGGTGATAGCTGATCACCCTGCAAAAGAACATACAGAAGAAACAAACAAAGAAACCGAGAAACACGAAACGGCATCTCTACTGAAGAATAAGTGAACCAAATTACCATTTGCCTTCAAAAGTGTACTCGCTAAATCTCTCTATGGATTGCAGGGGATCTTGAAGGCTCAGATGCCACAGTCACTGCTAACTTATAGCATTTTGCCGGTATACCAAAATGGAACTTCTCACTTTGTGTCTTGAATCATCCCAAACGAGTGAAGCTGAAACCAGAGGCTTGTCGCGAAGAGGGCTGCCCTTCACTTTAACCTTAAAGGAAAGCCGCTTGATCTTGGCTCCAAATGAGAGGGTGTTTGGAGTAACAGTGATCCTGAACCCACTCGGTGCCCTGACTTTTGCCTTGTAGACTGAGTTCACCTGACCTACGTTCGTCACGGTACGTTCAAATACTGCATCGATCTGTTCATCTCCTTCCTCAACACTAATCTGCATCGATGGATAGTTGAGACCATCGTAGCCGTGGGCCGGTGGGACTGCTCTGCAATCACGGTATTGGCCTTTGGTGAGTGCCGTCAATGTAGTGCTATTCAAGCCTTCTTTGCAGAGAAACTGTACGTATGCCAGTTCGTCTATTTCATAGACTAAGCCAGGACGAATTGCGCCTTTCGGATCGAAGAGGCCTGCACCATAGGCTAATTCCGCGTCCGGATTTGTTCTCGGGTTCATCCTTCGTGCTGAATTGATAAAATAAGGTCACTGATCAAGTACTTAGAGTCCAATGGCACATAGGCACTCGTGTCCAGTACTCTCGCATTCAATATTGACACTGACACCGTGTCCATCTCAAAATTGTTAGTTTAATGCACTCGTCATGGTCAACGTGTTGGGAGTTGTTTTGACTAAACATTTACTAGGTCAATGTGTTTGAGTTTAGATTCGTCTAAGAATAAGCAAAAGAAATTCCTGTTTGCCGGAAAGAGTGAGAAGAGAGACGAGAATAAGCACGAGAAATGGAGCAGGAAGAGTAAATAAGAGAGAGAGGAAGAGGACAAAAAGTAAAATCAAAGAAGGGAAGGCCGGCCAGGTCATGTTAGAAGACTTGCCAAATGCAACTATTACGTATGTTTGCTTTGTCTGAACTGATAATTACATGTTACATATTTTAGTGTAAACATTCATAAACAACAGGTTTTCAAGTTTAAATGTGAACCTTGGGATGCCGAAAGAAACTCTGTTACTTTGTTCTATCGAATAATTTTGTAGAATCACTACAAGAAAACCGAGTTACAGTGACGGCCTTGACTGGCGATTTGACCCAGAAGGCAAGAAATGCAATTCTGATTACAAGATGACATTTCTGGTTCCAAATCAACGTACAGTGACGCCGACGGCAATCACTGATCAGCTTTTTTTTTGGCACACTGCTGGCTAGCCTCTAATCGTGATTTTCTTTCCAGTATAAACTTGAGAAAGTTATACAGCAACAGGTCGTCACACTAAATTAGAACTGTTTTAGTGAATTGATTCAATTGAAGATAACATTTAAAACTTTAAACTAACACTAGCCTTAAATCAAGTATGTTTCTAAGCATTTTGGGATTGTTGATGAAACTGTATATTGCAACTATTCGTAACCAAGTTCTCTTATTGATGCACACACACACACACACACACACACACACACACACATATATATATATATATATATATATATATTGCAGATTGACTAAATTACAAGATATAATTAGTTTCTCTATCAACAATTCATTTGACCTCTGAAAGCATGGTAGCATTGACATGGAGAAAGCCAACTAGTCCACCCACCTACCCTCCAGAGATCGCAATAATCTCGTGATTTTGTTTTGAGAAAGGCATTGCTTTGATGAAATTGAGCCTAACTTTAACTCTATAGGTTCTCGCCTCCGGGTGCTCTGGGCCCGTAATGTTTTGGAGGCAATACATCAAGAAATAGGGAAAGGGAAGAAACTAGAAAAGAAAGGTGTACGCTTACCTGTGGTCATAAGGGCGGACCGGATTGCAGCAGGAGACCAGTCAGGGTGGAAGGACTTGACGTAGGCTGCAGAACCGCTCACATGAGGGCATGCCATCGAAGTTCCTGACATCAAGTTATAGTTGACGAAGCGTGTATCATCAAAATTCCCCGTAACTGAAATCAGTGGTGAGTATGCTGCCAGGATATTTATCCCAGGTGCTGCAATGTCAGGCTGTGATTTTGATCCTTGTTAGTATACAAAATACCAGTCTAATCTTTTACAGGGAAAAAAATGATGCTGCTAGAGGGAAAATTTTGTCGTTGATAATCAAGGAACTTGATGAAATACCAGGCCGAATAGATGTTTCGTTTGAGAAAAGCAATGAAGAAAGTAAAGGGAGACTACATATACATCCGGTGCACGTAAAACAAAGTTAACATCTTAAGGAAAGAATGAGAAGATCAAAGGTTTGTTGTTAATTTCATTAAACATATCTGATGCCACAAACGAAGTTCACAGCGCCCTGGGATTATTGATATTTATCTTACTGTGTTACACGAACCCAAGAGGCAAGATAATTAAGGAGTGGAATGTACACTTTCTATGAGTAGTAACGAGTATCTGGGTTATGAACATCTTATGTTTCTGAAAATAAAACTCATATGGTGAAAGTGGTATATTACGTGCCTACGTTTTTATCTTCAACGGAACGATCTAGGGTCAAAAGCTGACAGGTTGTTGGATCTAGAGGATCCCGCTGCTTGTTGCTGAGGAAGACAATAAAATGTGCTCATGTTGATGCAGAGTTTAAAGATTAGGGTATATTTTACCAACTTCACTGCACTGATGTTTGTAGTCTTACCTTAAGGAGCCTTTTCGAGAGGAGGGTGGGGCCACGAGAAGAGAAAGATGCAGCCATTGGAGTGCTTATGTTGACAGTATGAGTCTTGTATATAACCCCTTGAGGTGACCTTCAAAGGAAGAAGCAAGAAGAACAAATTTGTTTAACTTCTGCTTGGAACTTGAAAAAATGCAGTCAATTTTTTTCTTAAATCTCTTAAGGGTACACGAATAACATGTAGATTTCAGTGTTTACTTGGCTGTTTTGCTGTTTTAATTCAAGAAATAAACAGACGTATCAAGAATGGTATTAGGAACAACGGAGATGATATCTTTGGTAAAATATCAATTCAGGAAATAAACAGAACGCATCAAGAATGGTATTGGGTACAACAGAGATAATTTCTTTGTAAATATCATTTCTTTATTGTTAAAATATATCATGCTTGCAGAGTCGGCACTAAAAAGTTTTGTAAACATGGAAATATTAATAAATAGAAGAAAAAATAGATTAAAAGCGAAGAACTGATGGATCAGGCCTGAAGCAGTCCGATTCACTACAAAGCACGTTTTGTGATATGATCACTCCAAATAACGGCATTTTACAAGGGATATAATGAAATTCCTCTTCGTACTCATCATGACATTTTGAAGACCACAAGAGAAACTCACTCAGTTATTTTCCTTGACAGTCATGAACGTCACCAAAACAGCAAAATGAACACTCACCCTATTCATAAGCGATGAGCATCACCAAAAGTCTATTTTGTTGTAGTGATTCTTCTTGCTGATTCATCATTAATAACGATAATCATAAAAAACCTTGAAATAACAGCAGCAGCAAACCCAGAATAGCTTCATCGATTGATCAGATAAACTCCGTCACTAATAAGTAATGTGGTGATGACAATTAAATCTGCATGTTGTTAGATTACCTAGAGGTGTTGATGTAGCGATATAATATGGTTGATATGTTGGAGTCTAGTTCAACTGCTGGTAGAACAAAAGGGAAAGCTGTGTCAGGTTTATCGTCGATCTGCATGATGACCCCGGCTGCTCCAATGCCTTTAACGTCGTCATCGGTGCCACCACCCATAGGAATGCAAAATATAATCTTCCCCTTCACCTTGTTTTCGTCAAGGCTCTCTGGAATACAGGCACTGCATGCAACACAGAGCAATCGCCAAACAAGCGCTTCTTAATTTCTCTCAAAATGCAAATCCCAAATTAATAACAATTATTTTATTTAAAAATGAGGCCCTTTCCTGAAAGAGCGGATCAGCCCTATCCCATTCATGCTGTATCCATTCTCAGCTCTTTGGACAGCTAAGGGTGTTTCAGTGTGAGAAAATCGAAGAAAAGTTCAGTTGAATTTGAAAACCAACCGCATGATCTTCTGAATAACATCACATGCAGTACTCAAAAATTTCAATCAAACCCGACACTGATCCGGATTCCATCAGATTATGATTTGAATCCGCGTCCAACATTTGGATAAAAGCATTTAAGATCATCACTTGAACCTGGACTGACGTTAACCCAGTTCAAGCCAAATTAATTCACTTTCTAGGATCCAATCCGAATTCAACATGTGTATATATCACTGGATGAATTTAAAGAAAACTTTAAATGAAAAAGAGAACTTAATATGAAAGAAAAAGCATAAATATTGGATACTTTTAAAACAAATCACCTGTTCTAGAACATATTCAGGCTTTTCAAAATATCAAGTCATAACCACGTACTATGATGACAAATACAAATGCGACAGCTGTTAAAGGTTCATCCGATGTATGAATGACACAGTACTTCATAAATATGATTGGACATTCAGAACACGAACTGCAAAAACTTGTTATATGATCTTACACGGGATCGAAACCAAAGGTCGAATCCTTTGCTGCTTGGGCTCCAGTTATCAGTGGGTAGTATTTCTTACGTGGGGAGAATGTGTTTAATGATCTACCCTGCAGTTTGAAGAAAAACATGTACTGTTAGAAGTTCGTCACTCTCTAGAAATCCCAAATCTTTCAGGCTCGCCCAAGCACGCTCAAATACAGGCAGACAGCATCTGGAAGTACATTCTGAATATATATATATCGTATGCCTTTAATATACTTTGCATATAGATCCTATAGATACAGAGTGAGATTACGATGAGAACAGGTGGGTCATAATTGAAAACATAGATAGGTTTGGGTAATATCTGAGCAAAACGAACGAATATAGGGAGAAGGAAGGTGAATGAAGTGAGAAGCGTACAATGATCTGCTTGCCATTGGGCAGTCCAACTTTGGTTCTGAATTGTCGATCTAGGGTGCTTGCTGCCACAGTGAAGATCCAGGGCGCCCCGTTTTCAATAATTCCGCGCGTTGGGCCGTCGTTCCCGGCGGACGCCACCGTGATGACTCCCCTCTTCATTGCATGGAAAGATCCGATCACGATACAGTCGAGGAAGTAATCAACGACGGGGCCGCCGACGGATATGGAGATCACATCGACGCCGTCGGCGATGGCATCGTCGAAAGCAGCAAGTATGTCGATGTCCGAACAGCCGTCTAACCAGCAAATCTTGTACACAGATAGACGAGCCCCCGGGACCCCACCGCGAGCCGTGCCGGCGCCGAGTCCGTAAAGACTAGTGTTGCGGACTGGCACCCCGGCTGCTGTGGATGCTGTGTGCGTGCCATGTCCCATTGTGTCAACCGCTGAGAGTATGTCCGGGTGGTAGGGTGGCCCCTCGGATCTGTAGTATCTGGCTCCGATGATCTTGCTGCCAAACGTTTACTGCGATCAGTATTTGGTACTGTATCCGATGATCAAAATATGAATCCGTCGATTGTGGAGTTCTAAGACAATATTCTCGGCCTTGAAATTTTGAAGCTATGCTGCAGGCTTTTCACTAAACTTGCCATGACATTCATACAAACAAAAATTTGCAAGAAAATGTCCAAGGTGTATGGGTTTGTGTGTATCTCTGTGCGTAGAGAGAGAGAGAGAGAGAGAGAGAGAGAGAGAGAGAGAGAGAGAGAGAGAGAGAGAGAGAGAGTACTTGTTGCAGCCTTTAAAATGTTGAGATCTTTCACATCTGCCCTTATATCTGGAAGGGGGAGGTCCCAAGCCCTTGTCCCTGAAGCTGTTTGAACCCGGGGTGATACCTGCACTACATTATAGAGAATATATACATTACGGGTCATCATGCATCGCTTGCCCCTTGACCTTGCTTTCCATTCATAACAAATATGAGGAGTTTCTCAATCTCTGCGTCTTTAATAAGTCAATTGCTACACAGAGTTTTTTTCTCTTAGAAGGGGATTCAGGAGGTGTTTGCCGATTCTCTCGAAGTACGGGTGTGTGTGGGAGAGAGAGAGAGAGAGAACATGGAGGTGACCTGAATCAAGCACGGCAATGATGACATCGTTTTCGATCTTGAGGTTTCTTCTCACGTTCAGCGGAAAGCCGACGTAATCCCACGACCTTGTGGTGTGCAGCTTGTGGTACGTATTCGGAAACACTGACACAACACCTTCAGTTTCTGCAAAGAATTTGTCGAGCAAGAAATTGACATATCTACTTTACGGAGACACGAACTTGTTCACCAGTTTTTCAGAATAAATGAACATAAGGGGGAGTTAATTTTGTAATGTACGAGCATTTAGTCGTTCAGGAATCATAAACAAGTCGTCAAATGATTTAATGTATATTAGCTACGTACGGAAGAAATCATTACAGATTTAAACAATACCAAAATCATGCCAAATTGTCTCCCTTGTAACAATGACCTCCTTTCGTCTCGTATCCCTCAAGGCTTCAGACACTTGTCCTTTGTCATTGCCATTTAACCAGCGCTAGCTTGTGAGATTAGGCCGAGTTTTTGCACCCGATCAAGTCGAAAGTAAATCAAAACCGTGTCACACCCAGGTATGGATGGACGTTCGTCCCCAAAACCTATATGCTAGCAGGCTAACATCGTGTTTAAGTGCAGATCTCAAATCTACGATACACATTCCTTTTGGGTGTGGGCAGAATTACGTAGCAGCAGACTGAGTGTTGCTTTTGCTTGGTCAAGAGATGAGAATCACTTTCGAAATGAACTAACAAAAGGAAACTCCTTCCGCAAAAATGAGTTCGACATCATAAATACCTTGAAAAAAAGTAAACAATAGTTATCATAGTTCGGTTAAGTTGTAGGTTTGAATCGCTGTGAGATGCTTAACGGACCCGGCGTTGTTGGAACCCAAAGATTACGAACATTCTTGTTGACATTACATTACTCGATAGATAACCTGTCAGCTGGAAATTTATGCTGTTTGGTTTAGTTCTGCAGCAAGAAAAGAAGGCCAGTAATGGCGGATCTTACTAACCAGCTAAGTTTTCTGCTTCTTCCGGTAAGAGCTTCGCCGCAAATGCATTAAAGCTTCTCCTACAGCTGTAAATCATGGACTCTTGAGCAATTTCATGGCTGCCAAGTCAAGAATAAAATCCAACGTAAATATTCGTGACAAGCTCAAAGAAAATAACTCAGGTTTCAATAAAAGGCAAAAATATCCGTGAAATATGTATCAAAGAAAATGCGTATTTAAGACTGTTATAGTGAACTGATCCTATATGTGTGTGAGAGAGAGAGCACCTTCCAGTTACAGATGCAAGCAAATCATGGTGCTCGCTGGATTTAAAAGAGCTTGATATGTCACCCATGTAGACCACGTAAGTCTGTTAAAAAATATACATAAAATCCTGGAGTGATGTGAATTGATTGATGACGGGAACGCTCACATGCTCAGAGAGCCAAAAGGTGTGAATATACACGCATATGCACACAAACACAGAGCTCACTTAGACAAGGGAAACAAAGATTTGAAAAGCCGGTTTCTGTTGTCTAACCAACCTTCCTTTCTGCTGAGCTACTGCCGGGGGCCACCATTAAAGCTAAGAGTGAGACTAAGAGGGACATATTTGCGACACCCATTTGTCTTTTTGCTTTGTGTTTGTGTTGGTGTTTGTTCGTCTGTGTGGAATCAATGGAGCAATTGAAAGAGTGTTCCAGCATTGATGGTATCAGGTGCACTAAATAAACCGAGTACGGTATCGTTGAGAACTTTCAGCCTTAAACAGTGGATTCCTGAAGACTTTCCGACTATTGAAAAGTATTAAAAATGCCCTTGGGGATATACAGAATGGAGCACCGGAACCTCTATCCTATGCTGTAGAAGTAACTGTTGGACTCTGGAATTTGGGATTTGGATGTAGAATCCGCCATCATTTTGGGTCACTCAGACTTGGTTTTGATTTCCTCAAAAAAACTCAATATCAAGCAAATAATAATTTGAAATCTAACTCTGGTTATAGCTTCAGCCAGATTAAGTGATATGCTCAAATCTTTTACATGTTTAATTTGTGCCACAATGTTGATGGTTCGATTCAAACTCATGAAAAAGGCTTAGCTCCTTTCTTGGTCTTGTAGCCAATCCATTGGGATCGATTACTTTACGCATTGATAGCTGGAATATTGTCTTCCTCCTTTGTTTTTTGTGAAAACAAGTTGGTTTGTATTTGCACACGATCAACGAGTGGAAGCTTTGAAATATTCAAGTAGGGATTCTGAAATTTCGGATGCGAGTTGGTCGTTCTTACCCGATGTTTGACATCTTCATCGCATGTGTGGAGCTGGCCAGAACTTGTATGGTCTAGACGATCTAAAAGTATGGCTAGAAAATGCTATTATTTTGTAATAAACCTACTGTTTGTTTCTTGGAATAATCCTTGTCACCCGCAACACCACCTCGATTTTGTGCAGTGTACTTGCTTGACTGCAATCTAGTTGGGTTCGAGGATGTTTTGGAAGGACTCAATGCTGCTAGATCCAAGTCATGTCACGATGTCAACGAACAAGAGGGACTCATGTAAAACGAGTCGAACATGAGCTCACAATAGCAGGGAGCAACCGAGCCACAAATGATGGCGGTTCGGTTTGCTGAGCTCATTTACCAGCCCTGTCTGCAGTCACCTGTTCTGCCGCCTAGACATGGCAGGTTTGGAACTGGCCTGGTAACTCCAACCAGAACCTGGAAGTGCCCGGTTCTATTCCAATTCCACCTTAACCTCAACCCAAATTCAATTTCCTTTACTATTTTTCTTATTTCAAGCAGCTTACTACTCGAACCGGAACAGGAACCGGCTTGGTCCTGGTTGTCTTCTGAAAGAACTGAAACAGGCTGTTTCGAACCACCAGTTCCAGTCCGCCTGTTGACTTCCTCCTATCCTCCTATACATTTTCTTCCACTGCAACTCACTGGAATATGCTACAAATTGCTGGAATTCAGTGCAACGGATGGCCCAGGTCTACCTTCAACTATGAGCCTCCATCCTGAATCCAATTGGTGTTGGATTATTGATCAAGGTTGGAACCAATCCCAATGTGATCCTACTTGATGTAGATTTAACCAATTCACTTACTTTAAGTGGACCCAGTTACTCACTTAGAGCTAAACCATACCTAAACTTATTTAATAATGGCTCGAACACAACCTATCTCCCCTCTTTACCAGGCCAAGTAAACTTTGACCGAAACCAAACCAGATCAACCCTAAACCAAGCCCTGTGTCATAAACCATTTGCCATCTCATTTCAAGCCTTTCCAAAGGTAGAATGGTATAACTTCTATGACGAGATTCAACAATTTGTCACCCACGTGTGGCCTGCTTGAGTTGACTGTGATCTAGTTGATTTGGAGGATGCTTTAGAAAGGACTCGGTGCTGAATCAAAGTCTATGCTACCGTAGATGTCCTTCACGTCTCACAAGAGCTGGAAACATTTGGCCGATCATGGTTTAAGATGAAAACTGAGAGAGTTGAATTTTGGAATGCTCGTCATTTACTGATGAACCAATAAGGCCAGACACAATGGAATCATTTTTCACGATTAAAAATGAAATCTTCGGTTTAACTTTTAACAATTAATTACCCTATATGCATAGTTTAAGTGATCAACAAACACAAGAAAGAACCATCCTATGTTGAGTCACCATACCAGAATTGCCGCCGGCCGCTAAAAAACGATCACTTTAGGCACGAAGGAAACATATTGGTACGCCACTATGGAACTTCTCACCCTATGATGCGAATCATCCCAAACAAGAGAAGCTGACACCGTCGAAGTGTTACCAAGAGGCGCATGCTTCACCTCAACCGTGAAGGATAGACTTTGGCCCCTGCGCGTGAAGGAAAGAATATGGGGTGTCACATTGACTTCGAGCCCACTTGGTGCATCTACAATTGCCTTGTGCACTGAAGTGCGCGAACGTCACCGTGCGATGGAACACTGCATGGATGGGAAAGGACCCATTACGAACCTCAACTTGCATTGCCGGGTAGTTGAGTGCATCGTAGCCGAGCTCTAAAGGTAAGGCTGAGCGGTTGTGGTACTGACCAGCCGTGACATTTGCTAAGGCTGAGTCACTTAGCCGTTCACTGCAAAGAAACTGTGCAAAGGATAGCTGGTTCATGTCGTAAATTAAGCCATGATGTACTGCCTTCACTGGACAAATCAGACCCGCTCCGTAGGCAAATTCATTATTAGGGTCTGTCAAAGGCTTTGCTGAAAAGTGAAGAAAAAAAGAATGAAAAAGTCAGAGTATTGAATCGATCCGATGCATATCAAGCATTTCACAAGGCTTCAAAATTCAAAATGTCATAAAAATTCAGGCGAAATCATCGTTCCACTGAAACTTGGTATGACGAGCGTGCCAAGATTTCTCCATAGGCGAAATCATCAATCAAAATGACTATGGAGTTCTATCATGCTGAAGTGGGGCTTTCGAGCGGATTATTTCTATCTAGAAGCCAATGACCATGTGATGGAGTTCAACAAAGAATGAATTAATTGCTTTTGTGTATCTAAGTCTGAGGCAAGTAAAATTCTGTTTGTTTTGAGAACATTCAACAATGTTAACGCCAAGATATATTCAACGTAATATTAAAAGAACAGTTCTACAAAAAAGTAGTATATATTTCAATAACTAATTAGATAAAAAATTAAACATGCATGTTATGTTCCAAATTAACCTGTTGTGATGATAGCAGACTAGATCGCAGAAGGAGACCAGTGAGGGTGGAAAGACTTCACATACGCAGCTGCACTATTCACATGAGGGCACGCCATGGAAGTTCCATACAGTACGTTATATCTCACTATCCTGTCTGTTGTCATCAATAGAATTTGTCTCCATAGTTAATGGACTGAATGCGGCTAGTATATCTATTCCAGGGACAGCAATATCAGGCTGCAATGATCAACGGAAACGTAACACTGTATGATCTGAATTTACAGTCTGATGGCACTATAGTGCATTAGATCTAGTACATATTTTTCACGAAAATGATAAGAAGTAAACATTTAAACGCTGTTTGGATTTCTCAAACATTGCATGGGAGCCAAGATTAATTTAATTAAATCTCAACCTTGCAAGTATCAAAGCCCATATTTTAAACAAGAATTCCCCAGTCCTAATATCTGAAATATTATCTTTCAAACAAAACAAAGAACCATAACTAGTAGAATTGAAATGATTCCTCACCATTTTTCTTACTGGTCCCCAAATTCCATAATGGGTCGAGCGCAAATTGTACCACCCACTAATGCATTGGATATAACATTTGAAGCATTGGGACTGGATGCTACAGAACGGTGGGAAGAAAAACTCTCCCCGAATCTCATTTTCCATATGGTTGAAGTGGTAGTGTTCAACCATATAATTTTCTTTGGACAAAACGGATTAATGGAACTTCGAATGTGGATTGATTTGCAGGGCAGCGAAATGATATAAGTTTAGTTACTTATCGGCGCTCAAATGGCCTTGGCTACCAGTATGATTCAAAATCGTACTATGTTCCCAACATAAAGTTGCATGCACCAAAGATGTTTTATATATATTACCTTCAGGATTCTCGGGGACATTTTATTCTGTCCACGAGAAGAGAAAGATGCCACCTTAGTGATGGTGAAGATTGTACGCAATCTGTATATAACTGCTGAAGGAGATCTTTAAAAAGAAACCAAATGAAATGTCAATGATGCTGAGATGCTGTATGCACGCTTTCCCCTGCAAATTTTATGCATTAATATCAGAAACAATATACATGAAACAAATTATATATACATGTCACTAGATAACATACTTTATAAAATCATCAGAATAGCACACACACACACACACACACACACACACACACACACACACACACACACACACATATATATATATATATATATATATATATATATATATATATATATATATATATATATATATATATATATATATATATATATATATATATATATATATATATATATATTACTCGGTGGAATTGAAATAATTGTAGATAACAGATGACTGGTTGGCATCCACCTTCACTTCTGGTAAAACATAAGTGAAAGCGGTGTATGGAAGCTCACTGTTATTGAGGATGACCCGTTCCCCTCCCTTTCTCCTGATGAAGATTGAGACAAACCCTGCAAGATCACAAAGAACAATCTTGCCTTTCACCATTTCTGGGTCCAGTCCACGGTTACTGCAATCACTGCAAAATCATAGTGTTTGGTAATTTATATGTTTCTCTCATGATAACCACTTGAGTGTAATTCCCTTGCACAAGTGAATACGGCTAATTACAAGTCTCAAAGACCAAATTCCTTTCATCATGAATATGATTGATTTCATCATGCATATATAATTAATTGGTATGTGTCAAGTTTTTAAACATGTAAACTCTGGATCCTCCATTTATACATTGTGTTGGCCCCCATTAGTCATGTGTTAGGTTAGAGCCAAAGGCTCTTGAAATAAGTAGGATATAAGCATAAGCAGTATAGACACATGTATACACGTCATGAAATTCAAAATTGAAAGATCATTATTATTGTCCTTACTAGGAAAAGCCAAATTCATCATCTTTCTTCGTCGGACTGAAGAGAAGGTATGATTTCTTCTTAGGGGAGAACGTATTAACTGATTGACCGTGCAATACATGAAATAGAAAGATGAGCATCTAGAATAAAGCACGAGGTGCTAGTTTTAGAACCTTTCTTTTAATCTACCTTAAACTTTTTTGAGAAATCAATCAATTTAAGAATCAATGGGGAGCCCGTAGCCAGATGCACGCCCCAGTGATCGAGCTCATGACCTTCAACTTGTGAATCAACCCCTTAGCAGGGGTGAGCTATTGGTCATTGTGCACTGAGGACATTTTTCAAGTTTTGTTTGGTGAGTGTGAGCGTGAGGGAAGAAACATAAATGATCTCTACGACATTGCCGAGACCAAGCTTGGCGACGAACTGACTGTCAGAGGTGCTCGCTGTCACCGTGATGACCCATGGCGCCACATTATCGATCTGCATTGTATAAGGCCCTGAGTTTCCGGCGGACAATACCGTGATAATTCCCTTGTCCATGGCATGGAAAGTTCCAATGGACATCGTGTCCTGGAAGTAGTACGCCTTTACACGTCCTTCGATGGAGACTGAGAGCACGTCGACGCCGTCGGCGATGGCAACGTCGAAGGCTGCAAGAATGTCAATGTCATTGCAGCCGCCTGTGTCTGACCAACAGACCTTGTAGGCGGCGAGACGGGCTCCAGGCACGGCGCTGCGGGCTGTGCCATTGGCGAGCCCATACAGGTTCGCACTGGGAACTGGAACACCAGCTGCCATGGATCCAGTGTGTGTACCGTATCCTCAGTGTCAACTGTCGAGAGTAATTCAGGGGAGTCTGGTATTGCCGGAGAGCTTGGATCAAGTCTATAGTACCTCGCTCCAATGATCTTTCTGCAAGTTTCAATTGCTAACAAAATTCAGGTGCATATACATACGTACATACGTAAATATATACCACGCGCGCGCGTGCACAGAGAGAGAGAGAGTACTTATTGCAACTGAAATGAGCTGACTTTTCACATTCGCGCTTCCATCTTGCAGGTGGCGCGCCAAGACCCGTGTTCTGGAAGCTTTGCGAATGGGGCGATAAACCTATATTATCGAAGAAGAAACAAAATCATTCAGCTATTTTGTTTCTTTTTTCGCTTTTTTTATCAGAAATAAGTCCACCTATATGAATCTAACGTAGCTACTTTCAATATTGCATAGAGGATTATCTTTAAGTTGTAGATTAGTTAATCACCTGTGTCGATCATGCCAATAATGATGTCCCTTTCGAACTTCAGATTTCTTCTCATTCTGTGGAAGTCCCAGAAAATCCCATGATCGTGTAGTATGCAGCTTGCGAAGGGTATTCTGAAACACTGATACCACTTCCTCTGTTTCTGAACGTTATCAGCTGACATTTCAATGAAAAAATAAAGCAGATATGTATGTGTGTGTTAGCCAACAGATGGACATGACAGCGAGATTATGATGAATATGCAAAATTTATTTCACAATTCATTCTACATATAAAGCAGGTAAAGAAAACCTAGTTTATTTATGTTTTCTTGAAAAGCTAAATCAGGAAGAAATTTAATATAGTTTAACATCATACTAACCAGCTAACTTTTTGGCCTCATCGCGTGTAAGCCTCGCTGCAAATGCATTGAAACTTCTCCTGAAGCTATCGATCATAGATTGTGTAGCTAGATCATGGCTGTCGAGAAAACCGATAAAAGAAAAGAAAAGTGGATATGTCAAAGCACTGTAATGCAGATGACAGCATATACAACAACAACAAACCTTTTTTCTTTATTTCCACAGATCCGTATCGTGTGCCATGTTAGCACTTAACTCACAATAAGCTAGATCATTCTTTATTGTTTCTTTCCAACACTTTTTTGTACGTCCTCTAAATACTTTTCAAATTTAGTTTTTCATATCTTCTTATAGGTTTTCTTTTGATTTTCTTTCTTATGTCCAAACCATCTTAAATGATATTCTCTCATTTTATCCTCTATTGGTGCCACTCCTAATTTGTTTCTAATAACCGTATTATATATAAGTTCTTTTCTTTTATGACAACTCATCCATCTCAACATCTTCATTTCTGTCACAGACATCTTTTGTACAAGTTGTTGATGATTAACTGCCCAACACTCAGAACTATAAAACGTGGCAAACCTAATTACTGTTCTATAATATTTACCTTTTAACTTTAATGGTATCTTCTTATCATAAAGAATACCTGATGCTCCTCTCCATTTTAACCAACCAGCATTAATTCTATGTCAATTCTTCTATCACTCTCAAAAAATTGACCCTAGGTATTTAAAACTTTCCTTTTGGGGATGTATGTCAATTTTAATTTCTATATGATCTGAAGTAACAAAATGATCAAACTTACATTATATATATTATGTCTTTATTCTACTAAGTCGAAGGCCTTTGCTTTCTAATGTTTCTCTCATAGTTCCAATTTTCTATTAACTTTTTCCTTAGACTCCTCCACTAACACAATGTCATATGCAAATAACATACACCAAGGTATTCATCTTGAATATGTTTTGTTAACTCATCAAGTCTGTCATTCATTCATGAGTCCTCACACATGTTTTTGCACTATCATACATGTCTCTTATAAGGTTAATGTATGTCAATGGGATACCCCTTTTTTCCAAAGTTCTCCAAAGAACCTCCCTCGGTACCCTATCATAAGCTTTTTTTAGATCAATAAATATCATATGAAGGTCTTTTTTTTTCTCTAAAATGTTCTATAAGACGTCTCAAAAGGTGAATCACTTCAACAGTAGATCTGCCTTGCATGAATCCAAATTGATTCTCTGTTGTACTTGATATTTGTCTTAATCTATGTTCGATAATTCTTTTCCACAATTTCATAGTATGACTCATTAACTTAATACCTCGATAATTCGTACAATTCTGAATGTCTCCTTGTTCTTATATATGGGTATAAGTGTACTCGCTCTCCATCCCTCGGGCATCTTTTGGTTTTTCCATATTTCATTAAATAGTCTTGTGAGCCAAGTGATTCCTATTTCTCCTAGTATTTTCTAAACTTCTATAGGAATATTGTCTGGTCCTACCGATTTACCATTCATTATATGTTTAAGAGCCTCTTTGACTTAATTCTTTTGAATACGTCGGTAGAAATTGTGGTTTATATACTTTTCTGATTTGCCTAACTCTTCTAAGCTAATACTAACATCTTTATTTTCATTAAAAAACTTATAAAAATAGTTTTTCCATCTATTTCTTATATCATCATTTGTCACTAGAATTTTTTTCATCCTCGTCCTTGATGTATCTAACATAATCAAAATATTTAGTTTTCTTATCTCTAGCCCTAACTATCCTAAAAATATCTCTTTCACCTTCTTTTGAGTTGAGTTTTTTTATATAAATCCTTCAAAATTTTAGCTTTTGCTTCACTAATGGCCTTTTTCACTTTCTTTTTCACTTTCTTATAAGCCTCTAAAGTTTCACTAGCTTTCTTAGCATAATGTAATTTGTTACATGCCCTCTTTGTCTTGATTTTATTTTGCACTACTTCACTCCAACCCTAAGCTTCTTTTTGTGCCGGTACACCTCCCTTAGATACACCTAACACATCTTTCGCCACTTTCCTAATATGTATAGCCATATTGTTCCACATATCACAGGATGTACCAACATATTTCCAAACATCTCATTGAAGGACTTTCTGTTTAAATATATCTTCTTTCTCGCTTTTGAGGTTCCACCGTTTAGTCCAAATAGCTCGATGCACTCTTTTCTTCTTTGTCTATTTTTTATTTGTAAATTCATAACTAAAAGTCGATGTTGGGTGGTTAAGCTTTCTCCTAGAATTACCTTGCAATATTTACAACACACTCTATCTTTTTTCTACAAATAAAATAATCAATTTGTGTTTGTGATAAGCCACTCTTATAAGTAATTAAATGTTCATCTCGTTTTCTGAAGATTGTATTGACTATAAAGAGATCAAATGCCGTAGCAAAATTTAAAATCTCCCTACCTTTCTCATTTATATCCCCAAAACCAACGTTTCCATGAATACACCTTGATATCCTAATGTCTCTTTACCGACATGTCCATTTAAGTCTTCTCCTAAACAAATCATCTCCCTTTGTGGAATCTTTTGAATCACCTTATCTACCTTTTCCCAAAAATTGTTTTTATACTATCTTCTAGTCCTACTTGGGGTGTGCAAACACAAACTATATTCAAAACCTCTGTTCCTAACACTAATTTCAACATCATGATTCAGTCACCATATTGTTTTATGTGTACCACACTCCTTTAAATATTTATTTATGATAATACTAACTTCATTTCGAGCCTTTTCTTTACCTGAGTACCATAATTTAAAATTGTATGCTCTATCTCATTTGCTTTTTCTCCAACCCATTTTGTCTTTTGTAAACATAGAATATGAGTCTTTCTTCGAATCATAGTATCTACCACCTCCATTAGCCAATATTCCAAGAACCAATATGAATCTTATTATGTAGGACTACCTTCTTTACCCTTGCATCCATCCATATTCAAAATACGGAGACCCTCTCTGAAAATTATTCACTACATTCGGGTGACAATATAGTGGGACTAACTTCTTGGTATCAACCATTATTCACTACATTCGAACAGCAATGACAGCATATGCAGCTTCTCATTTAGTATGAACCATTAAATCATTTTAAAAAGCTCACTCTAAGCAATTAGTTGGAAAACTGCAATAATCTAGCAATCAAGAACATCGGTTACGAGCACCCTTCTCAACAATAAAATATTCTATACATGTGATTATAGATTTTTTATTTGAGGAAAATAAGTAGAAAATCTTTTAATATTCGAGGATACATAGGTGCTGATGCCACTTTCAGTTTCTTACGGTTTACACAGAGAGGGAGAGGGTGAGGGAGAGAGGGGGGGATACCTTCCGGTGACGGATGCAAGCATGCCATGGTGCAAGTCTGATGGGAAATCATCCGGTACGTGTCCTAGATAGACAATGCATGATTAAGAAAGCGATCGAAACGTTAATTTAATGGCAGTGAATATACAAAGTGGCAACTCCAGACATTTTTTGATACTGAATATTTAAAAGTATCTGGTCTAAAAAATGAACTTGAAATTTACACTAACAAACAGAAACTTCTGTGCTTTTTAATTCTAAAGTGGCGACAGTTCGCGAAAGAAGAAAAGAATAGTGAAAGATAAAAGTTCAAGTATGTGGAACTCACTTTCCTTTCCTCGGAGCCACTGGAAAGGACTACCATGAGCCACAGAACGGCGAAAAGAGAGTATTTTCTTGGCGTATTCATTTGTCAAATTAAGATGAAACCCGGAAATCCTTTTCCTTATCTATAAAAATTTCGATCCTTCCTTTCCTGCAAACGAATGGAGGTATAGGATCAACATAAAGAATCACCAATAACGAACTAGGTAGAAGGAACACTACCTACAAGGGATTAATAATTTTATCACCACCCCGCAGAGAAGTCTAAACTATTAAGAATAATACGTAAAAGATAATGAGAAAAGAAAGAATAACAGAAGTACGTAATCCTAAACTTCTCTGCCTAGCCAAAAGCGGCGAGCTGCATAAGTCGCAAGTTTTTGCTTGGAGAGTCTTATATAAGTTTAGCAACTTATGGTTTCTGTTTGATGTAAATCTCTACGGTTATTTTAGTCAATCCGGAGAGATCATACGAGAGACTGCCAACTGCCAAACGAAGATAAGCATAAGAACAACAATCTTCAAAAATGAACATTAGCTGCACGTATGGTTTTAGATAACTCTAACAAATAAAATGGGAATGTATTTTAAATTATGGATTTTTAGGTTGAATTATCTAAATACTTTTTCTGGTAGAATGAGATCGAATCCGTTGCTGAATCCAATGTTTTAGCTAAATTAGTTTCTATGGATAAGACTTGAGCAAGACTAATCTTTTATTTTTCAAAATGCTCTCATACGTCAGTTGAAAAAGTAAAAATCATAGAAGAAAAACGTTTTGAAGCGTTTTGCTCTTCATGAGAAATGAACCGCTCTCTCTTTCTAAAACACACTCCCACACACATACACATGCCAGACAAACACACAATATTTAGCTGGCTGTGACAGCAGTGGTGAATATGGGCCGAATCCAAATTGACCATGAGGATTGTTCGAACTTTTCAGTTTATATATGTGAAAGATATATTTTTCATAAACTCATGTTCTCCACAATTCACTATTTTGAAGCAGTCTGTCGCAGTATACATTAAGAATATTTCTTTTGTGCACGTTATATCATTCTAAAATAGTGAAACAGTTTCGTTGGGACTATGCGGATCCACCTTTACAATTTCACTTCTCTTAATGAAGAAAACTATGTGGATCTATTACGCAAACAATTTCAAAGTTCCTCGAATGTCATCACTTGTTTCTAAAACGTCTTAGTTTTTGAAGAGGAGCGTAAGGTACACTGAACTTGATTTTGAGCTTCCAATTTTATAGCTAGTGCCATTCTTTGTAGTTTTTCTCTGCATTGGAGCTATCATCTTCAATTCCGTCCTTCTGGTCACACCAAATTCCCGATCTTCTTGAAGATGGAGTGGGCCAAACTCAAATTTGGAATGAGGAATTGGCTTTTGTTGGCCCTCGAAGAGGTGGAGAATTTCTAAAGCTATTTAAAGACATTTTATGTTTCCAATTAGGAGAGATTTCATGTTAGCTCCCATGGGTAGTAGGATGTGTAAATGCTATGGCAAAATATCACCATTTTCTGTTCATGGAGGATTGTCATGGTTGTAGACGTAGTTGAACTCATTGAGGGCCAACTAAAACTTGCAAACTGGGTCAAGTAGAAGTTGATCAAGGTCTCTTTTTTCAGCTTGTGAACTACTTCACGAGTCATGTTGATGGAATTAACAAGACGATCAAGCTTCATGGCGAAACTCAATCTCCATCGATTTGCAAATCAGCTGAAATTTGATCTTCAACACAAGAAGGAATCTCGCGGAAGATCTTATCGAGAAGCAACTGTATCGATTCATACACACATACACATGTTCTCATAAGAATCAACGATGAGACACCCTTTTACTTAGTTGCAAGTGATCAACAAAAAAATAGCACGAAAGCGATTTCTTATTCATTAGTCACAAATTAATCTACGACAAACTGTTTGGAATCACTACAAGTCCTTTCCATGCATTGATTTTCTAAAAGATACGAGGAGCCAAGAGATCATATTGGTACGCCACTATGGGGCTTCTCACTTTATATTGAGAATCATCCCAAACAAGAGAAGCTGACACCATGGTAGTGTTACCAAGAGGCGCATGTTTAACCTCAACCGTGAATGATAGACGCTGGCCCCAACGCGTGAAAGACAGAGTCTGGGGTGTCACAGTGACCTCGAACTCACTTGGTGCACTAACTACTGCCTTGTATACAGAAGAGCTTGAACCCACATTGGTAACGGTGCGATGGAAGACTGCATGGATCGGATAGGACCCATTATAAACTTGGACCTGCATTGAGGGGTAATTAAGTGCATCGTGGCCGAGCCCTGCCGGCAACGCCGAGCAATTGTTGTATTCACCGTCTGTCACTACTGCCAAGGCTTCACCGTTTAGTTCTTCTTTACAGAGAAACTGTGCATAGGATAACTGGTTCATATCATAGACTAAGCCAGGGCGCACTGCTCTTTTGGGATAAAATAGACCCGCACCATAAGCAAACTCTCCGAGATCGTCCTTTAGCGGCTTCGCTGAAAAGAAAAAAAAAACGTAATTTAGGAGCTCTCTCGATTGAACAATCTCAACTTTCTGAATACGATTTGGTGTCTAAACCTACACACACTTGCGCGCTTGTATGCACATATGTACATCAATACATACATGCATACAAGAGGGAGTATTCCTAAACCTTATAAACCGTAAATATATAATCATCATCAATAAATCTAGGATGGCTGCACCGATTTATCTATGATTGGACCCATCTGGGGTACAAGTTAGTAATGAGAGAAAATAATCTGATAGAAAGTACCTGTAGATAGAAAGAAAGAGAATGACTGCAAAATAAATCAAATAGAGGCAAAATTTACCTGTTGTCATGAGAGCAGACTTGATTGCGGCAGGCGACCATCGAGGATGGAAAGACTTGACGTAAGCAGCTGCACCACTCGCATGAGGGCACGACATCGATGTTCCAGACATTATGTTATAGTTCACTATCCGGTTGTCATTAGGCTCCCCCGTCACCGAAGTTACTGCAGTATATGCGGCTAGTATATCTAATCCAGGGGCTGCAATATCAGGCTGCCGATGCAATGCAGGATTATTAATAAATAGCACATCAATTAATACCATAGCACGCACACACACACACATGTACATACATACATACATTTTTGAGGAACCCACAAACGTGAACACCACCAGTGTTTGATAACACACCTTAAGGATTCTTGGTGAGATAGTATTTGGTCCACGAGAAGAAAAGGATGCCACATGTTTTATCCTCATAGGAACTTCACGTGTCTTGTATATAACCGCTACAGGTGACCTTTCAAACAAAAGACGTTAAAAGGTCAATGATTCTCTCTCTATACTGTTCTCGAGATCGGACACATGAACGCTCTCCTGACAACGGATCGAGTGGACCCAAAAGAACATTCAAGGTTTCAACTTGAAGGTGAGGAGTGCGATCTCTATGTGGTATGAATCTTGTAGAGATACCGCACTCATGCATAATCCAAGCTTGCCAATGAAAAACAGAAGTCAAATAATACACAAATTTTTGCTTCACTTACTTTAAGGTTGTGCAATAATCGTAGATCACATCTGATTGGTTGGAGCTCACTTGAACTGCCGGTAGAACAAAAGAAAACGCAGTGTCCCAGTCCTGGTTGTCCGTCATGATGAGCCCGACTCCTCCTTTGTATTTAATGGTGGAACCGTAATCCACTTGCGCGTTACACAGAGCGATCTTACCTTTCAGTTTCGCCTCGTCCAGGACAGAGCAGTCACTGAAAAAGGCAATGCCACACTAATTAATTTTCCTAAGTAATGGAAAAGAAAAGTAATTTCTACAAATGTGTCAGATTTTATTTTGCTCCACATGTTAATCCCATTGCACTGTTCCGCTAGAATGTCTACATAGATTAATCTGTCGAAGAGGTCTTGGTCGTGTCCTACCATTTATGAACTAAGCTTACCTAGCCTCGCTCCTATATACGAAAATGCAAGCAACACAAACCCTTGAATTTTGTAGAAGTTATAAAGAAATTTTAACGGAAGGGTTGAAGATCATTGGTGCGGTTGTTCTTACTAGTAGAAGGAGTCAGGGTGGAAGATCATTGCTGTTTTCTTCCCGGCAATGAGGGGGTATTGTTTCTTGTGGGGCGAAAACGTATTAATTGATGGACCCTGCATTATTATACATAAAAAGCGAAAAGGCTCAAGAAACATACATTAGCAACATCAATATATAAAACACACAAAAAAAAAGATAAGCAAGAGATGTTAATAGAAACATACATATATCTCGATGCCGTTTCCAAGCTTAAGCTTGGTTTGGAAACGACGACCTGTTGAGGTTGCGGCGACTGTGAGGACCCACGGTGACACATTCTCCACCTGCATGGGTCGGGGCCCATCGTTTCCCGCAGACATGACAGTGATGATTCCCTTGGCCATGGCATGGAACGATCCGATGGATAGTGAATCCTTAAAGTAGAGGTCAGTGGAGCCACCCAGAGAGACGGAGAGCACATCCACCCCGTCGGCGATGGCGTCGTCAAACGCTGCAAGAATGTCAATGTCGGTGCAGCCAGTCCCCCAGCACACCTTGTAGGCGGCGACTCGAGCTTCCGGCACTGCACCACGGGCAGTACCATTGGCGAGCCCATCGAGGCTCGCACCCCGAACCACTGCATCAGCTGCGGTGGATGCTGTATGAGTTCCATGCCCCTCAGTGTCAAGTGTGGAGAGTATCTCAGAATCCGGTTCTCCACCGGAGTTATCATTCAGTCTGTAGAAGCTTGCTCCAATGATCTTGCTAAATGTGTCAAAAGAAAATTAACGCCACCATATTTGTCAAAAAATGTAGTTTGTGTGTGCGAAGTGCCGTTTAATTTATCTGACAAATGTAGTTTTAGATCCTCCAAGAAAAGTAAAATAACCTGCGAACGACAAGACATGATGATTTTATGTTTTAATCGTGATCCATAGAGGATAAGGGCGAATTTAGTCTGATATTCATTCCGTTTGAACAGAAATCATCCAGAAACAATACCGTGGAATATGATTTTTGTGGCAAGCTTTCCTTTTAAGTGATTTGTGATTTTACTTGTGAGAGAGAGGATCAAAGCGAGGGAGGGAGTACTTGTTGCAACCACTAAAATGCTTAGAGTGTTCACATTTGCCCTTCCATTTTGCTGGTGGCGGGCCAAGACCTCTGTCCTGGAAGCTTGGTGAATGCGGACTTATACCTATTATCATTGGAGAACAAACGGAGTCATTTAGATTTGTATTTTTACCTTTTAAGTACAATGATAATTGGATCGAACTGTATATTCCGTATCGAATGAAGCTGTTTTCACTTGCAATGTCTTTGATTCAAGCTTCAATTACCTGTGTCGATGAATCCAATTACCATATCCATCTCAAGCCTGAGATTTCTTCTTACGGTTTGTGGAAATCCAAGAAAATCCCAAGATTGGGTGGTGTGCAGCTTGCGGATGGAACTCGGGAACACTGAGACCACTCCTTCAGTTTCTGCTAAGGAAATCCCATGATGAAATTACAGTATCGTAATAAAAATAAACAAATAAACATGTGTGTGCAAGCGTGCGTGTGATTTCATGTTGGCCTAATAAAAAACTTTACTCAACTAATGTTTTGAACGACGGAGCAAGATCAAAATAACCAAGTTAAGATGCTATTAATTTTACAAACCAGATAATATTTTGGCCTCCGCGGGTGAAAGTCTCGCGGCCAATGCATTGAAACTTCTTCTGTAGCTGTGGATTAGAGATTCTCTTGCTAGCTCGTGGCTGCCAAAATGGTTCATTCAGTAAAAAGAATAGAGATCACAATAGTTGACTAAATCAATATGAGGAATTAAACTGTGCTTAACCTACTGAAATTAATTTGACTAGGGGATCTTCTTATTGTAAAATTCATGAGGAATCTTTAAGGAAGCAAGTATGCAAGAACCGAAAGAGAATAACCGTATTACTGCTATTCTTTTCGAATACAGATAGCAGAAGTCTATCACGCACATACAAACAGACCTTCCAGTAACAGATGCAAGCATGTCATGATGCATGTCAGATGAAAAATCCCTCGGTACGTGTCCCATGTAGACGATGTAAGACTGCAAAATTCAAAGAGTTTGAGGCATGTGAAGATATACACGTTCCCTTAGAGTGTCAAAATGCAAATCAAAGAGTTAAATGATCGAACTCACCTTCCTTTCGGTGCCACCGCTCTGCAGGACGAACAAGAGAGACAAGAAGGAGAAAAGGAGGTACTTCATCGAAATGCCCATTTTCGTAAGAGGGAACTCAGCACTTGGAATTGTGTTTTGTTCTTATGAAATGCTTGACGGCTTCTTGAGGGTTCGGTCTGATTCTAAAGAAATGTATAAACAAATTAACTAGTTAAAAAAATGGTTGACGTAGGAGTAGCCAGTTATCTCTCAGATAATAAGAGTTTTAAAGCAGGAAATACGAACTCTACAAGTGGAAAACAAGAGATAAAAAGAGAAGAAACCAAAAATGACCAAGGTTCTTACCCCTCGTAAGAGATACACACCAAGTATTTCTCAAAGGACAGCATTTATAAGTTTAGTTTGGTGGACTGTGCTTGAGATCTTTAAGCAGAAAATCAAGTGTTTGTTGGAGAAATTCTATATGCTTTAACTACTCAGCAGTTCCTTTGATAGATCAGATTGCCAACTGCCCAATGAAGATAAGCATAAGAATCTTCAAAAATGAACCTTAGCTGTCATAAGTAAGGCTTCCCTGATACGGGAAATGCACCTCTCTCTCTCTCTCACGCACGCACTCACAATTTTTAGTTGGCTGTGAAATCATCGGACTTGAATACCTTTTTTGGTATGATACGGACGGAGTCCAAGACCCTGATAGGCTACTCAAACTTTTTAACCTATATATGTGAAATAGATATATTTTGGAACTTATATATGTGAAATACATACATACATACATATATATATATATATATATATATTGTCAATAATCTCATGTTTTCCTCAAATTGTTTCATACGATTAACTGTTTTGGAAATTTCTGTCGCAGTACTACTTTGTTTATGTTTTAATCATATTTCTTTTTTGCACGTTACATCACTCTAACACAGTGAAACAGTGCGTTGAGACTCTGTGGGTCCACAGTTACAACTTCATTTCTCTTAATGAAGAAATTATGTGGAACCACCATTATAAAGAATCTCTCCGTTCACGTCCCTTACCGGCTTCGCTGAAAAGGAAAAGAAATAAATCACATAAGAAATACCGACTCACTAGCTAACATTCAATAGGCAATGTAAAAGAATAATTTCGTAGATAATACTGTTTCATACGATTAACTGTTTTGGAGCTTTCTGTCGCAGTACTACTTGTTTATCTTTTAATCATATTTCTTTTATGCACGTTACATCACTCTAACATAGTGAAACAGTGCGTTGAGACTCTGTGGGTCCACAGTTACAACGTCATTTCTCTTAATGAAGAAATTATGTGGAACCACCATTATAAAGAATCTCTCAGTTCACGTCCCTTACCGGCTTCGCTGAAAAGGAAAAGAAATAAATCACATAAGAAATACCGACTCACTAGCTAACATTCAATAGGCAATGTAAAAGAATAATTTCGTAGATAATACTATTTCTAGTTGCCAGATACTGAATGCCATCGCATATACAACACGATATACTTGAATTGAAGCCAAATTAAGATCCTTAATTTAGGACAACCGCAACAGTTTTTTGTTTATTCGATAGCACGAAGTCTTCTGTCTGAATACCAATTTGTTCACACATGCACGCGTACATTTCACACAATGAACTGCATGCATTGAAAGAGAAAGTATTACTGAACCTTATTTTTAAGCATAAATTGAGACAATAAATCTAAGATGACTGCACCTTTATATCTATTGTTGGACCCATCTGGAGACTGGTGTACAAGTTAGTAATGAAAAAAGAAAACAATCTGATAAAAAGTATGTATAGATAGAAGGAAAGAAAAATGACTGCAAAATAAAATCAAATAGAGGCCATCGAGGAAGGAAAATTTACCTGTTGTCATGAGGGCAGACTTGATTGCGGCAGATTGATGACCATCGAGGAAGGAAAGACTTAACATAAGCAGCTGCACCACTCACATGAGGCCACGCCATCGATGTTATAGTTCACTATCCGGTCATCATCAGGCTCCCCCGTCACCGAAGTTACTGGAGTATATGCGGCTAGTATGTCTAATCCAGGGGGTGCAATATTAGGCTGCCGATACAGTGCAGGATTATTAATAAATAACACATCAGTTAATACTGTAGCGCGCTAGCACACACACACTCTCAGTCACACACGCGAGCACTCACTCACACACTTGCATAGCAAGCATGCGTGTGATATGATGTTAGCCTAATAAAACAACTTTACTCAAGTAACGTTTTGAAAGACGGAGCAAGATCAAAATAACCGAGCTAAGTTGCTATTAATTTTACAAACCAGATAATGTCTTGGCCTCTTCAGGTTAAAGCCTCTCGGCGAATGCATTGAAGCTTCTTCCATAGCTGTGTAGCAGAGATTCTCTTGCTAGCTCGTGGCTGCCAAAGTGGTTAATTCAGTAAAAAGATTTGAGATCGCAATAGTTAACTAAATCAATTTGAGGAATTAAACTGTGCTTAACCTACTGAAATTAATTTGACTACAGAACCTTTTTGCTGTAAAATTCATTCAGAAGATATAAGGAAGCAAGTGTGCACGAACATAAAGAGAATAAACTGTATTCCTGCTATTCTGTTCGAACACAGACGGCAGAAGTCTGTAACGCACACACGCACATACACACAGAGCGTCCAGTAACAGATGCAAGCATGTCAGATGAGAAGTCCCTTGGTACGTGTCCCACGTAGATGATGTATGACTGCAAAATGGAAAGAGTTTATATCAGGTGGCAGAAAGAATTCGTGAGGCATGCGGTAGAGTCAAAATCCAAATCAAAGAGTTGAAGGATAAAGTATGAACTCACCATCCTTTCGGCAGAGCCACCGCACTGCAAGACCATCAAGAGCGACAGGAAACAGAAGAGGAAGTACTTCATCGAAATACTCATTTTCATAAGAGCGAACTCAGAATTTGGAATTGTTTTTTCTTCTTATGCAATGCTTGACGGCTTCTTGTGGGTTGGAACTGATTTCAAAGAAATGCACAGACAAATTAACTAGTTAGAAAAATGGTTGAAATAGGAGTAGCACTTGCGACTAAAGCACCAGTTATCTCTTCGATAAAGAGAGTTCTAAACTAGGAAATACGAACTCAAAACGTGCAAAAGAAGAGATTATAATTAAGAAAATAGAAAAGAAACGAAAAAAAGTGTTATCTTCCTTACCCCCACTAAGTATACTGATAGGAAGAGCATTTATAGCTTTTGGTGGGAGATCTTTTAAGCAGAAAATCTGGTGCTTGTTGGAGGAAATTTATATACTTTAACTACTCATCAATTCTTTTCGAGAGATTATACGAGAGACAGCCAACTGCCAAATGAAGATAAGCATAAGAACAGTAATCTTCAAAGATGAACCTTAGCTGTATGTAAGGTATTATTTGACTGTCATTTATAAATTGCGGAATGTATTTTAAAGTATTGGTTTTTTAGGTTGAATTACCTCAATACTTTTTCTGGTACCATGAGATGGAATTCGTTGCTGAATCTAATGTTTTAATTAAATTAGTTTATATATATATATGACTTGAACATATAATACAACATAAGGTAAAAGAAATGCTGAAAGTTGAACGAAACGGCTGCGTGAGCAAGACTAATCCATTACTTTCTAAATGCTCTGAATCTCATAACCATGTCAATTGAAAACAATAAAAGTCAGAGAAGAAAAATCTTGGGGAAAATCTATTTATTTTAACTACTCAACGTTCTTTCCTCAAATATTGTATTGGTGTGAGCGTGGGTCGGTGAGCCCCGGCATGCTCCCATTTGAAAATTTGGAGCCCTCTTGTACCAGCCAAAATTTTAGGGACCGAGGAAATCGCCATTAATTATCACCAAAAAGGAAATCGAAAATGCTCATAACGTACAAATAGTCAAACACACACACACACACACACACACACACTATATATATATATATAGTTGGGGTACGTTGTACAGTTGCTCGAGGTGAGATTTTGTTTGTTTGTGTTTTCTTTACTGAAGTTGGGGCATTTGTCTACATATGCTCTTAGCGGCTCAAGAGATCGCATGGTTTTTTTTTTTGTTCAGGAAGGGCAACAGTTCAGATATATATGTGTGTGTATATACACACACATATACACACAAGTAAACAAAACCAGGGTGTTACACCCGTAACACAATCAATGGGAAGGAAGGTCGGGAATGGATCCAGCCCCTCTCCTAGCCAAAGAATCGGCTCCCGAATTAGTAATGCAATGTATATGGCTCTATCACAGGCAACAAGGTCCCGAGTGTGTTATTGATGATGATAGTCGCAGACGGATGAGACACTCGTAGGTGGCTGTGGTGATCAGTTGGACTGTATTCAAAGAACTTAAAGTGGACCAGATTCTCGTGTAGCTTTGAGTTTTCGCAAGTCCAATCCTTTCTGAATTGAACAAATTTCTGCCTCTAAGTTGTGTAAATAGTTTGCCTAAAACAATTCTGAAGACCGTTTACTCTCTTCAAGGCTGAGGTTATTACTCCATCTCCGAACCCATGAGATCCAGCTTAGGAGGCGTAGTTCATCGAAATCTCTGCTGTGAAATCTGTTTCTCCTTCACACCTGTTTTGTATACCAGTAATCTCCAACGCAATGAAGTTCACTCTCTTCTTCACCACATTGTGACGATTGTGCAAGACCTCTTCGATATCGTAGGCAACACTCTCGGACAAATAAGCCATATAAATGTTTTTTACCTTCTCAGAAAGTCTTGTGCACCATCTCCAGTTACAAGCGGCAATTTGATGATAATCTGGATGCCGATGACAGCAGAGCCAGTTATAAGCCGAGTACTCCCCTGAGTTTACTTGGGGGGGGCTTCCATATCCATCTACCACCAGCGAGGGAATTAGAATGGATTTGGATCTGTTGAATCTGATCTCGAATCTCCGATCCCATAACAGTATAGCACAGGATATCCCACATAAAGTTCCGGATGGCTTTATCAATTGCATTGCAGTGTGCAACCTTCATACTCGTAATGTACATATCATTCTTTTGTCTGGGGTAGTATACCCAATTTGATAATCCTATGCTAGCACACTGACGGGATATCCTGTGCTAGCATATTATTTATATATATATATATATATATATATATATATATATATATATATATATATATATATATATATATATATATAGAGAGAGAGAGAGAGAGAGAGAGAGAGAGAGAGAGAGAGAGATTAGATCGAAAGATTCATAGTTGAGATTTATTCACCCTTACAGCATCTAAGTATGTTAGCATATATCAGTTTCTCTCTCTCTCTCTTTCTATATATATATATATATATAAACAATCTCCACTACAATGATGATTGGTGGAGCCTGCCAATATATATATATATATATATATATATATATATATATATATATATATATATATATATATATATATATATATAATCCGCACGATGAAAACAGCTCATCATTATCATTGCCTGGGGTTTGCTCGCAAACAACCATATACATATGATACTATTTAATGTGAATATTATATTAGTTAAATATATTAGAATATTGTGTAATGTAAATTATTCTCAATAATTACAAATTATCATCTACCATGAGGGGCTTAGCTTGTCGTGTCATCTACCAGAAATTGACTGTAATGTAAAAGACTCTTTATGATCAGTGGCGAAAACTTCACGCCTAGACATGGTGGTTGAAATCTTTTAGCTGGTCTTTGTTTGAGGAAATATGTACACCAAACTACTCAAGTTATGAAACTAATCTCAAGCTAATTCTTGTCGTGTCAGGCTGATTTTATAGCACCCAAGGACAAGTCCGGAGAGTCCATGGGATTCCAACACGAGATCAAAGCATGGAATATACAAAATAAAACTCTATTCTATATAAATAGGCCAGGGTCACGATTAGATTTGGGGTATATTAATTGAAGAAAACCTTTAGTTGCCTTTTAATTTGGTTATTTTATTCATTTGAGTTAAACTCTAGTGCTTTTCACAATAAACTTGTACTTTACCCAAAAAAATTTACTGCAACATTCAAACAACACACCAATTTGTTTTCGAGCGTGCCTTTTTTCAATTCCATTCTAGACCAGTTCACCCGAAATATATTTAAGTAGGTAGGTACTTCCTAAATATTTGATGACAGAGAATAATTAACTAAATAAACAACAGTAGTCTTATTACATACAGCCCAACTTTGTGTCACCAACAAATCCCACCACTGTCACAAGATCGGGTGTCTCAATGAAGGGACAGGAGGTCCAGCTGATAGTTAAAGAAGAGGTGGAAGAGAAAGAAATCACGTCAGAGGAGGGTGCGTAGTGTGGGGAGAAGGGATTTAACTATTGTTGACCACCCGGCCTGGGTGGGGTGCACACTGTCCCAAAACAAGGTGGATCCAGGGCTCGCACATAGCCTGTACAATGGGTTGCCGTCTTGGTCCGAGTTGCCGCAACCTCCAGTCGAGTTCAACCCCATGCAACACGGCTTCAGCGGTGTGCTGAACTTGGATTCTGAAAGTTTTCAACCAGAGGCATATCATTTTTCATGTTTTATTTTACCAGTAAAAGAAAAAAAATTCTTGCACATAATTTATTCGGTTAGACTATATTGGTTATTCATAAGGGAACATGAAAAGATAATATCTCTATGTTTATAAGATAAATTAACAAAGCATAAATTGCAAACATGAAATAAACAGCATATTTTTTGTGTTCTTGAACTGTTAATGAGTGGAAAATATAATAGAAGGTTTTATAAGTATAGAACTTAGTAGTTACAAAACCAAGTATATATAATGTAATGCGAGTTTGGGGGGGTATTCATGCATGCAACTCCGTTTGTAACAGGGGTAAGTCCAGAGGGCTGGCTACTACTGACCTCGTATTGCAGACATGAATGAGGTGTAGAGATCAAGGATGATCGCCGGAGACGAACCGCCGAGACGAGCGTTGATAGCACCAACGGCTGCACGAAGAAGGCTGTTGTGGTAGACCACGAATTTGTTGTGTAAGTCAGTGCAAGACGTATAGGAGCTCTGCACCGTATCAAACGGCAGGCAGCCCAACGGCGGGAGTGCTACCACCGCTACTTTCCGGACCCCCAATGCTGTTATCCTCTCCACGTTCCGGGCTGTTTGATTCACCACCGATTCCACGAAAGCTTTCATGGCCATGCCCTACAACAATACATATATATATAGCATTAACTTTATATATGTATATATAAATATATATGTGCATGAGCTTCTATTTTGGAACTAATTTGCATGTTTTTCATTTCTTTCTACTGAAACTAGTTTATACGTTTTTACAAGATCATAAGATCATACAGAATATTTTTATTATTTTTATTTGTTATTATGTAGTGTAAGATTTTATATTTTCGCTTTGAGAAATATCGTGTTTTGTGTGTATTCTTCTTTTTTAATAAATGAAATTCCTACTTTTCAGTGGGAAATAAACTTGTACTTTGGCACTAGTTTGCATGTCTTAAATTTCATCCTAATTAAACTAGTTTACACATTTTAGCAAGATAATATAGTAGGATGAGACTTGGGATGACCGAGTCAGTGAGCATACTTAACGAGTTTCAAGTTGTGAGAAGCATACCTCCAAGGTGCCATTTCTAGCACGGTATGCACTGTAGTCGTTGCCGGCAACAGATACAAGAACAATTGAATGTACAAGTTCCTGCTTCCGGTACTCGCCGAGCTCGGTCAGTCGCTCGAACATATCGATCTGAGTGGTCATGTTAGGCAGGTTAACAAGCGTGTCGAAGACGCCGGTTCCCCCATAAGCAAAATTCATACCGAACCGGTTTCTACTCCCAGCATGTCGTCTCAGTTTATATGGAATAGGGGATTTGATTCCTAGATAAGCAGCTGCACCAAATTCATGCAAGTATTATAGTGATGATGTTAGTGGAATGAAAATATTATAATGATGATGATATTAATAGAATTGGAAAAAAAAAATCAACATTTTTTTTTTTTGTTATAAAGCTACTATACATGCCCCTGGTGTCAAACTCATGACCTTCGAATTGTGGGTTGAGTCCCCTGCCAAGTGAAGTAATGCTGTTAATGTACATCAGTGTCTTTTCTTTTTCTTTCTTTTATGTTACAAATGTTGAGGCCGAACCCTAACACACGACATTGACAAAAACAGGACACGATCTCCTGTTACTAGTTAAGGACCCAATAGTATAGTGAGATCCAGATCCAATCGGGTATTTGGTCTTGCCGGCAATGTTTTTCCGGCTACCTCAGCATGCAAGTCTCTTGCAAATTCCAGTCAGATTCCTCGTGGGTTTGAAGTCTCACGTTAATTTGTCTCTATATCGGACCTGTACTGTGATGGATCGGGTTCACTGCTCCAAATGATCCAAGAAAAAGAAAAAACCCGAACTCATGCAGCTTTTCAGATAAAGCTTTTCTATGGAGCCCACTTTTAAAAGGCGAATAATTTCTTGGGAGAATGGTTGGTAGCAGTTGAAGGGGAAAGAGAAAGCGTTTTTTTTCCAGAACAACCCCTTCTTTATTTCCTATTGCCAGATGAGCTCACCATTGATCATCTTGAAAAATAAAAAATAAAAAACAGCTGCTTTTGAATACAGACAAAGATGACTGAAGGGAGATCTGATAAAAAAAGTAGGAGAAACTAGATTGTAAAAGTGTTAAAAGAAAAAGAATAAAACTTTTGGAAGGAAATAATAAAGAATCATCTAACTTATATTGAGTTACTTGCTAGACACATGATCAGGTTTTGTGAAAACAAAAAATTCATGCAACTGACTCTAACTAGTACGAAAAAAAACTCTAGTACGAAAAAAGGTTTTATTGTTGTAATATGGGTATATGATATGATTTTTATGAATTTTTTTCGTACGATCTAACAGCATTTACTGAACCTTTCTCGTTTAGATTTTAAAAATATACTAATATTCTCAAAAAGTTAAAAAGATGTACGAATGCACACTTTCAAAAATAGAATATATTGTATGTGTGTGGGTGTGTGCATGAATTTATATATATTTATATTTATGTCTCAGAATTATTTACTGAACTTACTAGAGAGAGAGAGTAGGTTAGTTTACTGAATGCCGAACTGAAAAGTCATTAGCAAGAGTGATTCATTTAGAAAGCGTAACGCTTACTTTAAGAAAAGCAAAAGCAGTGATGGATAAAGCAGGGGAAAAGAGCGATGCCACCCAGCTTTGCAGTCAAGGACAAGTGGAAAGAAAGAAACATACAGAAACTTAATGAGCAAATTAAACAATTAAATTACCTACGAAGTCCGTCAGGACCCGGCCGTCGGAAAACCTTCCGGCGGGTTTCCCGGGGAAGGTGGTGCCGTAAGGGAACTTCCACGAAGTGGAGGAGGATTTCCCCGTGTTGCCTGTGTCTACGTACGAGTCTCCAAACACGAAGAGCTTTCTTCTCTGATGATGATGGTGGTGGTGGTGTTCATGGCCTTCAGATTGAGTGACTAAAACCAAACCAACAAATAAGAAATCAGCGTCTTGGTTCCCATCCTCGTATTCAAAGTGATTAATCAGAGAACTGGTGAAGTTCAAAAGTATGTTTATTTACCTAAGAGCACAACCAGGAGGAGGCCGAACAAAGAGCTTGTACCCATTGAGAGAGAGAGAGAGAGAGATTTTGCCACTAATGAAGGGAATAGATGTATATATAAATGTAGGAAAGAAGCTATCTCAAGGAGTTTTCAAAGAAAAGAAACCATGATGTTGTGTGAGGTCAATAATTTCATATTGCTACTTTTCCCAGTCAAGTTTGCACGGCTTGATTTTGCAAAATCATGCCTTTGGGTTAGCTTGAATGCACACTAAATCAATTATTATTTACGGTGTCACAATTAGACATGACCCGTTCGAACCTCGCATACTGTTCACACTGGAACGGAACCGCACTAAAAACTGGCTGAAACTACAACTGATCAAACTTGAACTAAAACCAAAGACCACCCGCTATGGTTCCATGTTCCACCTTTCAAGGAACTGGAATCCATCGGTTCTATATTTTTTTAATTCAAACTTTTAATGATTTTTCCGATTTGAAGTAATTTAGAACTCAAACCAAAACCAAAATCAAAATCGACAGTTTCAAACTAGAACAAGAACCACCTTGGTCCATATTCGGTTCTGGTTCTTTGTTCCAAGGAAGTTGGAACCTATTGGTCGAGAAGAAGACTGGTTTCGTTTTGGACGCAGCAAGTAGATGAAAACACTTGTGAATAGCGTTAGCTGCAATAAGAGCTTGGTGTCATTATGTCATTCAAAAATTAGAGCACCTGTCAGTGTGCCGCAGCCACCACCTTCACCAACACTGCTTTCATCACCTCTACTACTATTACTAGCCACATTATCACTAATATAAGTTCGTTCAAACACTTGTTTCTTGTTATAGTAAAATAAGTTCTTGCATTATAATGGCTTGATTGTAGTTTTCATTTCAAAAACAAAACTAATGACAACCAACCAAACATAGCCTAACACAATCCATTCTATCTATCTATCTATCTATATATATATAGATTGATTGATTGGATCATGTTTATCACGGACCACATTCACTCATGCTCGATCATTGCTTTTTATAAATAATGTAATAATATTATATTTCATTAATTTTTAAAACTATTAAACTTTTTTAAATTATAGTCGTGTGTGTGTGATTGCTTGTGTGACCAAGGCCCTTTCACACCAAGTGAATGCTCATTGGGACCCTGCCAGCTTTATTAGTGATGGAAGAAGGCAAACTAAAAGGTCATTGGCATGTGAACACCACCCTACCAGCTTTGTTCCGGGTCCAGGCCCATCAATGCGATAAGGACCAAGGACCAACACTAATGGAGAACAAGACGAGCATCTGGAGCCCTTTCCACTTTCGGATATTTATCATTGAAAGCAAAGTTTATACAAGTACAAAAGAAGGATATATACGAATATATTTAGAAATAATAGTAACAAACGAAGGTGTGGGTATATTGATAATGAAGCATTCGGTTTCCCTTTGTTAATTGAACTTCTTTCTTGGTATGTATGTTAGCTGGATCCTTTACTGGTACGAAACCCGGCTTTTCCCCCTTCTAACTACTCAAACCACCTTGGGATTTCTAAATGAAACATATTTAGAAATTAAGCTCTTGATGATCCTGGTTATGGTTCGGGTAGATATGGTTGGATCGTGGTTTTGGTCCTGTTTGTAACAAAAAAACCATGGTTGTTCGTAAGAGATCATGGCAGGTACTATGAAAGGCCTGAACGGCAATTGGATCTTGGTTTGGATCGGGTCGGTATTAATGCTTTTGTTTATCTACTTTATAAATCATTTTTGCCATTTGAACAAATTTTTTTATATTCATTTTGTTTTGACGGATTCAACTATATATGAAAGAAAAGAGGGTGGACTCTTCAACCTGTCTGAAAAGCTTTAGTTCACCCATTCAAATGGGACTACAGAAAAGTAGAGCAATGAAACGGCTCGGTCTAGTTGGAACGTCATCTTTGAAACAAGACCAAGGGAAATTAGACTTAGTCTAGTCCGAAAGTTTTGGCTGTACAAAGTGGATGGACCTCTTATTTCCACGGATTCAACTACAATATGAAGTCTTTCTCTCCAACACTCTATTAAAGCTTTGGGATGTGAAATTAGACATGAACGGTGCTGGTTTGATACTATCGATTTGAGATCCAAACTGTTTGGAATCAGAAAAAGTATATTAATTTTTTTTAAAAATAAAAGTTTATAATGGTTTGAAGCTGTCATTTCCAGTTTCGGATCGGTTCTGGTTCTATGGAAGGTAGGACCAGGTGGTCCTCTGTTCCGACAATTCAAGTTCTTCTCGGGTCTGGGTCCAGTTCAATTCCGATTGGAACCGTCTGTTCAGTTGGGAACTGGTCTTATCCATGTGATTCTGCAAATAAATCAGGCAAACTTTTGTAAGTGTTTTTTTTAGATTGGTTCGGAGGTGTCAGCACTTTGCGCTGAGTACCAACTTGTTTAAGTCAACCAATATATATATATAAAGTTGTGCATCAGTCTCTTCGGTCCAATAATGGAACCGAACTGAAATAACCGAACCTGAATTTTTTTAAAATTTCAAAACCAAACTTGAACCAATTTATCTGGGTACCTGAACCAAACCTGTTATTCGGTTTATCAGAACTCTCTCTCTCTCTCTCTCTCTCTCTCTCTCTCTCTATATATATATATATATATATATATATATATATATATATATATATATATATATATATATATATATATATATATATATGTATGTATGTATATATATATATATATATGTATGTATGTATATATATATATATATATATGTATGTATGTATATATATATATGTATGTATGTATATATATATATATGTATGTATGTATATATATATATATATGTATGTATATATATATGTATATATATATATATGTATGTATGTATATATATATGTATATATATATATATATATATATATATGTATGTATGTATGTATATATATATATATATATATATATATATATATATATATATATGTATGTATATATATATATATATATATATGTATGTATGTATATATATATGTATATATATATATATATATGTATGTATGTATGTATATATATATATATATATATATATATATATATATATATATATATATATATATGTATGTATATATATATGTATATACATATATATTCGACTATTGGGTTTATTCAATTTTCAAACCAAACTAAACTGATAAACAGATTTTTTTAATCCGAACCAAATTTCACTAAAACGAAACGAAATAGAAATTTCATTCCGGTTTATACCGGAATAATGCTCAACCCTATATATGGAGAGAGAGAGAGAGAAAATAGTCCACCCCACCTGTGCTCAAATCAACTTATCATTTTAGTTAGATTTTTGAGATTAATGATTGAGACGATAAAACAAAAGCATTTAATATACGTGTTGCACTAAATGCTTTCTATAAAATGAATAATGATACTTTTTATGTTCCAAAGTTAATTATGTTAATCTTAAAATTGAGATTTTATTGGAATATTTCTAGGCATGAATGGAGAGCAGTAGAAAAAGTGTTAGACTAGTCCAATAAGCGATTGGGCCACCCAAATCCAAGTATAAATGAATTTGTTTCCTTTATAACAGCTTCCTGAGGGTCGAACGGAGGGATTGCGCAACTGCAAACCAGCCAGCTTGTGTTGGGTGCACACTGTCCCAGAACACGGCAGTCGTTGGATCCTCACATACTTTGTACTTGGGAACCCCATTGTCGTCTACGCTACCACAATAGCTCTTCGTGTCGACTCCCACACAGCACGGCCTCAGCGGATTCCGAAACCTTTTTCCTGCAAAATAAATGGAAAATTAATGATTTAGGCTCTTCAAAAGTATGCATATCTTTTGCTTGCACACGCCAATATCATTAAATTATGAAACACGACCATATATATATATATATATATCAATTTACTTTTATTATAAGTATTGACATATGTAATAGAGTAATTTTAGAGGAAATGTGTTATTCAAGAACAAGAATTTCGAAAGACTGCATGCCTATGATCAACCGAGACACTCAGTATTTGATTGATTGTGTTGATGTTAAAAATTGGGTGATGATCATTCCTGAAAGTTTGGGTATCAAATTAATACATTCAACACCATATTATACTTAAGCAAATAGTAAAATCGAAGACATCAAGTAAATAAATTATTATCAATTTAAGTAAAAAGTCCCTCAAAAACAATCTGGCACGATATTTTGTGGTTCGATATCGAAATCCCAAACTTTTGGTAACGTTCTTGACCCCATTTTCGTGTGAACAACTTGTTTTCAAGATTAACTGCAATCAGTTCGTTGTGTTCATTCACTACTTCGAACACGAAACGAGAGGAACTCACCGAACCTACTGCGGCCTTGTAATATGGGTAGGAAGGCATTGTACATATCTAGCACCAGGACACGTGGATGGCTGAGATTCGCGTTGATGACATCGACGGCTGCTTTCAGCAGTGCGTTGTGATAGAGTGAATATTGATTGTAGTCATCAAGGCATGACGAGTGATTCTTGAAATTGGACATGATGATGGGTAGGCAGCCCACCGGGTCGAGCCCCATAACGGCTATCTTTCCCACTCCCATCATGCTTACGCGCTCTATATCCTTGGCTGCTTGTTCTACTACCAACTCCACGAAGCCTTTCAAGCCCTGTTTTTTTAATTCAAAATTAATAATTACCCATTTGAAACAAAAATGAATTTGCAATCGAAATTAAGAACAAAAATTAAAAAAAACAAGAACGTAGATTGCCCAATTGGGATATACGGGAAATAAAGACAATAGTCCTGCCTATCAATAATTTTCAAACAATTATGCTTTAATTTTAAAAAATTAAGAATATTCATTTAACCATGGCTGAAAATGCAGCTTAGATAAGCTGGCTTGAACCTAACAATGAGCATTTGAACACCCTCTTTTGGGGATGGCAATTTTTACCCGTACCTATGGGTAATAATTGTTTGAATATTCTTACCTCATTTGAACACCCTCATGTAAAGCAGATTCTCAAGGGAAAAGATATTGTCGCCCCACCTCATGTAAAGCGGATTCTCAAGGAAAAAGAATATTGTAGGACAGGACAAGATATGAAAGACCCACACGGGACGGGTTTAAGGTAAACCTCTCCCATTCCACCTCGATAATATATATATATATATATATATATATATATATATATATATATATATATATATATATATATATATATATATATATATATATATATATATATATATATATATATATATATATATATATATACGTGTGTGTTTATATGTATATAATTTTTATATAAATATAACTATATATAACTTTTATTTTAATAATATAAAATATAGTAAAAAATATTTTAGGTAGAATATATAACATTAAATATTTAAAAAAATACTTTCATAAGTTGAAATGGGATGGGAACGGGTTGTAACGGAAAAGTGAGAGGCAAGTGTAGGTTCGATACCTTGCTGGTTAATTTAATTGGGACTAACCAAATATCAAACCGAGTCCTTTTGGCTGATTCGACTTGATTTGCTAAGTGAGACGATTCAAGAGATTCCGAGTCGGTAGCCTTTTTTCATACCTGGGTAGTGCCATTATCCATAAGCATGTACTTGAAATAATCATTCCCGGAGACAGAGATGAGAGCCACTGATGACTGCAGTTGTTGTGGGAGGAAAACCCGTTGCTCGATCAGCTCCTGGAAGTGATCTATCTGAGTTGTGATATTGGGAATGATGGGATATGTATCGAAAACTCCACTCCCTCCGAAAGCAAAGTTCATGCCAAAACGGGTTCTGTTGCGAGCGACTCGCTTCAATCTGTAAGGGACCGGAGATGGAATTCCTAGAAATGAGGCTGCACACACAGAAAAGTCAGCACATTGCTGTGGCACTGGATCCTCAGTATGAGCAGTGCTTAAGAACAAAAACGAAATCGTGGATTTATGTAAGACCTTGAACAGTTTGATGGATACTCACAGTTAGAATCCCATCTGTGTATGCACCCACATCGTTATTAATCCATTTAGCTTTTGCACACGAGAAGAACTTTGTTAACAGAGGTATGCATACGATATGGGCCCTTCTAATAACAGTATCCATCCAAACAACTTCAAAGATGAGTTAGGAAATCTGCTTCTGAAAGCTTTTGGAAGTCATTAAAAATTTTATACACTCGGTTGAATCTTTATCAACTGTGTGGATTAGCCAAAAGGCCTACTATCTTAGATGAGCGATTATTTAGACAGCTAGAATATGGTGCAGGAGAGTTGTGATCTTAGATATCTTAGATGATGAAATCTTTTCTATTGGGCTGTTTCGGTACCTGCTATAAGGTACTCTAATTTCACATATCGATCCAATTGTCAAGAGTAAACTGATTTTGGAAGCAGCAGATCACTTTGCTGTCGAAATCGTCAAGTCATATCTATTGCACAAAACAATTTGCAGCAAACCATCTAATTTTGTCAGTCATTTGTAGAATGTTGTTCTAATATTGATGGACAGTTGCAATTTGTTCTTTGTCGCAGTAAATTTTGATTTGCTTTCTTGATGAATTCAACAATGACTTGCTTCTTAGTCATTAAAGAGGAAAACTAAGACCTGATGATCCTCATCTTACCGTCCTCAAAGGCACAGCAAAACGATAATACGTTGACCCTGCAAAGCTTTATTTTACAGACAGGCTTGGTCCTACTAAAACCAGCCCAAACAAAAATAGAATCTCATTTTAAATAACGTAAGACACCAAACTCACATGTGGTTACAATGGGGAGGCCAAAGCAAGATGCGTACAGCCTGGGATATCGAACTCATGATTAAATTCCACATAGTGCCACATTGAATTTCACAATTAAAATAATGATGGGCTCTGTGTAATTAGCACGTAGTATTAGCACATTGAATTCCACATTGAATGCCGCATTAAATTCCACAATAAGCTAGGACAACAGTGCGGTTGACAGGAACATGTAATTAGCACGTATTATATATATAGGTGGCTTGTGAGTTGCACTTAGTATCCAAGATATTATAATTGATCTGCATGGTCACTGGAAGAATTTCGTTGTTCGGTCTTATAATCCTTCTTTCTTTTTTCGTTCAAGGGAAGGCCGAAGCCAGATGCTCACCCCGGGTATCGGACTCATGACCTCCAACCCGTGAGTTGACACCCTAGCCAAGTAAGCTATTTCTCTGTGAATACTAATTGACAACAACATATATCACCTAGAAGAAACCAGGAAAATGCCTGTTTATGTGACATATCTGGTCCTGATTGTTCAATATTTGCCCAAATAACATATATTAAGCAGAGATTTTTTGTGGGGAGACTAAGTATAGACTTTTTTCTTCTTCTTTGAATGTGACAATAAATATAAACTTAATAGAGTATATATACGAAGAATTAAATGCAACCCATTATGACAGATAAATGACCGTTGTATCTAACACATGATAACTTGCAGCTGCGTCAGACCTTAGCCATGGATAACCAATCAAATGCTTAGACATATATGACTGTTTGACACACTAGCATTTTCCCTACTGCCACAAACGGAAACTCAGATAGAGTCTTCACTTCACACGATATCAGCATTTTACAGAGGGAATCGAAGCTCTCAATCCCCATATTCAATTGCAAAAAGGAAAACAAGAATCAAAGCAAAGATTCCACAGCTCAATTGAAGATCCAAGAAACAAACAGTGGCAAAGAAGAAAGGAAATTAAATACCAATGAAATCCGTGAAAGACTCCGGGGCCGAGCACGGTGATAACGAGGAAAACCTTCAATCTGAGAGCCTGAAGAACAATTCAAAGAAAAAGAAAATAATCGAGCAATTATCTTTCTATACAGTGGGAGCTAGTAAAGGAGGAACAATTCACAACGGAAAGGACCAAATATTCACCTAAACATGTCACCAAAATTACGCAGAAGAAAAACCGTGCCCTCATTGAGAGAGAGAGAGAGAGAGGGCTCAGGAAATCCGGATTGTAGAATGGAATATATGCAATGGCGAAAGGGAAGGACGAGATGGATGAGATTGTGAAAGGGATTTCCTTCCCCACTTGATGCATTCTGGACCGCTGAGTTGTATGAGGATCGAATTTGACACGCCAATTTGGGGAGTGAAAGCGACTAGTTAGTTGTCTGACTTTATAGTGGTAAATTGTACACGAACGATGATTAGCAAAAGCTTAAAACAGAATTTTTAGCATACTTTGACAATCTTAGTTAAATTCTCCCTGATGCTTACAAAGTTGGTAGATCTAATTTTTGGTGGATTAACTTTAATTAGGCCTCTTTCAACTTGATAATGTTGTTCAGTTCTCAACTAAATGAAGAAAATTAAAAAAGACTCCAATTTGACCTCACTTTGAATTCCACAACCACAACAGCCAAAATGAGTTGTCGTTAACAAATTTAGCACAAGCACCTCTCGTTTAGAATCTGGAACGCCGGAAAAGAGAAAAGCTTGACTTCTGATTTCTTCCCGTGGAAAATTACAGGCTGTAATTGAAGTTTGGTGTGGGAATAAACGCATCTATTCTAACAGTCTCTCTTTCAGGAGATTTAATTACCTTATTTCCTCTTATTTCTTATGCACAGATATTACCCTGACGGTAAATTTAAGCAGATCTTTTTGAATTTGATCATTGTTTGCTATTGCCATTATTATGAGAAATAGTAGCGGTGAAATGCTTTGCTAACTCTTTCTACCTGCTGTATGGTGCCTCCTCCTAGCTAGCGAGGCTATTTAATGCCACTGGCCGGTCTATCTCATATATTTACAAATAATTTAAATATTGCAACTTGAAATAATAATACCAGTGCGGATGCCATAAGTGCTCATGAATGCATGGTCAACCCACATTTGGCCAGCAATCATGATGGTGCATGCAGCCTCATTAACTATTCTTACTTGCTTAGTCAAAAGCTTTCAAGGTCAACCTAAAAATAATAATTTAATTTGTCATTCAAAAAACAATTTCCCACAAAATATTTATATATAATTATAATTAAGGGGTGGCTTTTACTAAAAGCTTTGATTTGTCATTCCAAAAGCAATTTCCCACAAAATATTTGATTATAATTGTAATAAGGGTGATTTTCACTACTTCGATTTGGGTAAGACCTAGCATATTGATGATATTGCAAAATTGAACTGGGAAAGGCCCAAGTTCCAAGTGCAAATCCTCAAAATGGAATCGACCTATTTGGAGAATCTGGTTGCCTTCTACATGTTTTTTTACCTAATCAAGTTAGGATTCCGATTGATCTATGTTTGATTGCAGAAATTGAAATTCGAATTTGAATCTTATCATTTAGCTGATCCAGTTTTAGTTTCTGGATCCGACTAATTGGGGTTGGATCTCGGTCACAATGCGGCTTCAATCTTACCCAACAAATTCGATACTTGGTGCACTGCACTCTAACAGGAAAACGCAGTTAGAAATGCATTTTAATTTTTAGAAGAAAAAAAAGCAGATCTCTCTCATACTTGGTATACCATGCATCACCAATGCACTAATTCACCAAATGTAGACCATCGTACCTATGGGTCAGATGGTTAAAATTCAAATACAAAATTATATAAATGTACTTTGTAATTTTTTAATCTAAAAAAAGATATTTTTTTCAAATTTAAGAACAACTTTTTACGTTTTGGGTGTTAATATTAAAAATATGTTTTCTTTAATTGGAGAGTGTAGATTTGGTACACCAATGCATTAATGATGCATAATCCATATATATATATATATATATATATATATATATATATATATATATATATATATATATATATATATATATATATATATATATATATATATATAAAGTACTATTATACTTTTTGCATGTGCATTGAATACATAATGGTACTATTTTGCCTTTTGTTATTGTGTGCATGGAGACTTTTTGGATAAGTAAATCAAATTTTGTAAGTCATTAATAATCAACTGCTTAGTATTTTTGGCTCATTATATTCAATGTATATTTCAAAAAAGAAAAGCACGTCAACTCTTGTACAATGGAGAATGTAAGACATTTTTCTAAGTATGAACATACGTTCCCTTTTATTTTATTTGTTAAGATTGCTTCTCTTTGATGTCTTTAATGGGTGGCGTTGGTAGTTGCAGTTTGACTTTGAAGGATCGGTTTCTTGGTGTAGCTTCCAAAACATTCAAATTGTGCAATAATTAGATAGGGACGTGAACTTGTCAAACCAGTTTGGATACAGTTAGGATCACAAGACTTGGATCTGGGTCCTACAGGATTGTGAGGGAAACCACAACCATATTATCACAAGAATTTTCTTTTCTTTTCTTTTTTTCTTCTTTTTTTGAGAAGTGAACCCACAGCTTGGTTGGATCTGGGTTTGTCATAAAGTTTGACAAAACGAACCTAGATCCACATGTCAAGCTGAGCTTTCTGTTGGTTTTCACTGGTGGACTTGTCTTTTGTTAATAACTGTTCTACTTTCACCCGTTCAAAGTGTGATGTCTAAGAAAATATGACTCAAACAAGTTAAAGAATAACCTCAATGAATTGTCATTAAAAATAAAAATACTATACAATTACGGTTCTTAGTGCAAGGTGGGTCTACCAAAAGACTTGATCCAAGATCCAAGAATCATCTTTTTTAAGCTCCAAAAGTCAAGTGTACAATCGTATTATTCATTAAATCATAACATTAGCAATTGAATTCAGATAAAAAGCTAGTGATTCTAAGATCCGCCTTTTAAAGCAACATAAACTCAACGCTCAGCTGCCCAACTGGAGCCTCAACATTGCTGAAGAGATGACTCCGCAAGAGAGCAGACAGCAACGCTGATGCTATCTATGACTTACACAAGCTTCTTTATATGCAGATCGAGAGAAGGATTTGCTACTGATGATTACTTGAAGATCTAAAAAAAAATAAGATTTTAGACTTTTCTTTTAAGGCGAGCCGGGTTAGGCGGACCCCTATCAGGTATATTCATCACAAAAAATTGTGTTGTACATAAATGTTAGAAAATAGTGTGAGATGATCCTTCCATGACGTCCCGACATGTATCATAGTTAATTTCGCAAAGTGTATAGCTACACAATTAGATGTGTACCGAGCTTTTTCTATTGCAAACCACTTGAAAATTCTTAATCTTTCTTGGTTGTGTTCATATGTAATCTATGGTATAAAAATCCGACAGAGTTTTATGCTAGCTGTCGGAAGCCTAACACAACCCTCCTCCTCTATCCGGGCTTGGGACCGGCAATGCAAGGGTGATCCCTTACATGGGTGGAGTTACCATGGTCTTAGATTTTGGAATTCAGATTCACTTCTTCACCATGGTCTTGGATCTCGACCCACTTGGGCATCCTTTACTACAATGTTGCTACTACATGAGTCGCTTTCGCTTTCTTTTTCTCTTGCTACTAAGATGTTTCAGTTCGCAGGGTTAGGAGAGGGATGACCAACTGGACGATGATACCAGCCTCGGCTGCATCATAGATATTGAGAGGAAGAAAGAAAAATGATACACGAGAGGCTCAAAGATGCACGCATCTATGGGGGTACAAGGCCGATTTGGTTTGGTTCTTTAGTCCATATAGGTGAAGCTTGAGTTCTTGTGAAGCATCTTCAAGAATGCACTTGTTTCTTATTCAAGAACCAATGGATAGATTTGAAGAAATGGAATTGCACCCAAGCAACCTAGACCTGCAAGGGGCTACTTTGAGATGGGTAAGGATGGTTTAAGTATGGGTAAAAATTGGTCATCGTTTGGACTGGGTTTGAGTTCAGATCTGGATCCAAATCCTAGAACTATGTGCAAGTTGCAGGATGGGAGTACAGGTGAGGTTGAGGATATATACTTCTAGGGTTTGTATCTGGCGTTCCAAAGGGGTTTTAAGGATAATATATAAGAAGATGGTATGGGGCTATAATGTCAAGGGGCTTCAATTTCAAGAGAAGAGGCTCGGATTGTCACTGGGAGCATCATCAAAACTGGCTTTTCATCATGTTTCAAGTTCTGGTTAAACAACACGAAACCGGTTGAGATACACGGTGCAGTAACCTGTTAGGGGAAGACTTGGGTTTTGTTTAGTATGGGAGAGAATCCGAAAGAGGTTTAAGGTACAGCATAAAGGGCTCAAGTGGCTCAGTACAGTGACATGAAATGAGGCTTTCATTCATGTTAAGTTTTTGTGTTCCACATGAGTTTGATTAATGGCACAAGGGGCTGAACAACACAGCGCAAGGCTGACTAAAATGCAGTTCATTAAGAGTGTATTGATACAACGTTTTAGGAGTACTAGACCTCGATTTTTTTGTGTTCATACTTCTAAGTTCTATTGTACATCAAAAGTGGAGCCTCTTGCTCACATGAAGCTATGGTTTCCATAGGTCTAATTTGAATTAAAAACATCAAAACAAGATGAGAGGTAGACAACTGGACACATGAGCTTCACACGGAAAGCCAAACACCTCTCGTTGTTATACCACCTCACACGAAGACCCAAGTGTTAATACCACTTATGAATCACACATTATGGTTTCAAGCTTACGTTTGTGGGTCTAAACATGCAGTTCTAATATGAGGTCCCTGACACCATGAATCAAACACATCTGACATGACATCTGCATGATAGAACCTTGAAGTTGAAACCAGTGGTACTTTGAGTGCAAGTTCCTTGATTGACGCAAATGTAGAACTTGAAGAACCAGAAGATCCATGTTGTATGGGATCTATATTTCAGCATAAAGTGAGAAACGGAGTTGCACCCCTCTTTTACTAGATGCCTATTTCCTATTTCAAGACCAAATTGATATCATTTTCGCCCGCACCGCGACTAAAGCACAAAATCTCAAAGATCAACCCTTTGTTTACCAAGACATGAAGTACCAAAATTCCACTATGAACAAAATAGAATTTTGTGTGTGTGTGTGTGTGTGTTCGTGTGTGTATTTGACGGTTCAACCGTGGTTTGATTCCGATCAAGCTTCTTTTTAGTGAACCGGTGCCTTCTCCGGTTCGTTGACCAGTCCGGCAAATCGTCCCATGTCTTGTTTCAAGACCTTTCACACACAGACGTGTGTGTATATATATATATATATATAGGTCTAAATAAGGCAAGTCATTTTGAATATTCATAATTTTCTAATTGTTTTAACCACCAACAGTTAATTCCATTTCAATGGTTTGAATTGACACAATATGTTGTAAACCATGGACTTAGGGTTTGCGGTTTAAGAACTTAGTTTGCGATTAAAACTACTGCAATATGATCTTATGGTATATGACGTATTTCATTAATGGTGTTGGTCATATTTCAATCGTTCACAACCATCGACGACTTAATTCGACTGTTTGATACAGTTTGAAGTTTGAACCATCAAAATAGTTACCTCTACAGTTCTAACCATCTAAGATTCTAAGCCATTGTTTCATTAATGGTTCTGCTTCAAAGTTAACGTTGAAATATTCTTCGAAAGAGTTCGAGTGTCGACCGTTCACTTTTACAAACCTCGAAAGAACTATTTGCAGTGCTGAATCCATTAATTATGTGGCGCAGATGGTTTCAGAAGATCTAAAATAATCTGAAATCTGTTCATTTGTCCCTCAATAAAAACAAAGTCCAACAGAAACAATTGAATTAAAAAACAAAAATAATCTGAAATCTGCTGAAACCATTAATAGAAGTTGAACTATTTTTTGTTGTTGTTGTTGCAATTTGGCGCTGGGTTCAAAGCATACCTGGAGGGATTTATCAGTAGAGGCCGGAACTATCTCCTGGCTCAGCAAGAGGATGAAATTTTGAAGGTTCGCCTCTGAGTTAATTATGGATGAGGAAAAGAAAAGAAAAGAAGAAAAATCATCTGCCTCTTAAGGGAGTGATCTTGAGGACCAAGCCTGGGAAGACATCATCAGGGTCTTGAATGTGAGGGTTGTTCTCCACAATGAATGGGTCGTCGCATTTGTCGCTTATGCTGTAGAGAGTCTCCCCTTCACTCACAACGTAAATCTCATCGCAAAGCTGCTTCCATGGTTGCTGATGAATATGTTGATCACGGAAGCCGCTGAGTATGGGAACTTGTCTCTGCTCTGAATCGTTGCAAAGAAGCATCACGAAGATGACTACGGCTATAGGTAACAAGAAAGAGATCATAGAGGTAGATGCTGATGATGACGAACATGACTTTGCCATAGCAAATTTTTGATGAGTTCTTCGATGGATGGTTTACATTCTGAGGAATCTAATACTTGTCTTTTATATATATATATATATATATATATATATATATATATATATATATATATATATATATATATATATATATATATATATATATATATATATATATATATAGAGAGAGAGAGAGAGAGAGAGAGAGAGAGAGAGAGAGAGTACCGTGAGGATTACGGGAATGTGGGGATAGATTGGAGAACGAGTTTACTTTTGTTGGTGGTGAAGAAATAATGACATTTTTCTGGGCTTTGTAGCGAAGCTTGGTTTGTTGTCTTTCATGGCCGGTTTGGTTACTCTCTCTCTCTCTCACGGGTATATGACGTCCTTGTGGATTATTGTTAGTGAAAAATCAGGTGACTATCAGGATGTATTATATGTACATCTCGTCCGGTCAATATCTACCTAATTAAATTCTCATTCTGAGGATATCCAAACCACATTAATATTGTCTAATTTTTGTTGGGGCCTTTTCAAATAAACCCCTCTTATTGCACGCACAACATTGACTCATCTGGCAGGGCTCTCCCATTCCCACCTCTCAAGTGGTGAGTTCTATTATTGGGCTTGGTGTGTGTCCCATTAGTGTTTCCTTAAAATATGTAATTCACATTCAAAGGCTTCAAATCAACAACCAGTGACGTACAAAAGCCTGGTTTTCAGAACATCGTAGTCACGTGTTTGAAAAAGAAAAACCAAGTATGGTTTTACCAAGCAACCTTGAAGTCGTGAGACTACCTCCCTTTTCTTTTCCCTTTTGCGGTTCTAGTGGTTTTATAACAACAATATAAAGAGAAATGAACTTTATTATGCTTGTTCAACTAGCTAGATTGGTCAACCCAATATCTAGCACAAAGTCAAATGAATGCAAGCCCATTCAACGAATTCTAAAATAGCATATAAAATAATAATTTATGAGAACTGCTTGGAGAACTCGAAAAACGAGTCGAGTTTTTTTCCTGGTTCAAGGTGAATTGGTTGATGAGGCTTCACTTGTCTATAGAAATAGAAAAGGGCTATATAAGGTGCTAGATATCTGTGTTTGTCTGCATTGCTATTGAAAGTGTTTGGCTTTGTGCCTCGAATTGCTTCTCTCAACACTCGAGGACTACACCTCAACAACTGTGACTAAAGTAATTGAAACTTAATTAGAAGGCTCAATTAGACAAGGTTTTTGGGTTGATAAAAAAAAGAATATATATATATATATAAAGAGATCGAAAGGTCACACCATGATAGTGATATGCACCTCAAAAAGTTGAAACCACAGATCCCACAGCGTTAGGTCACCTGGCAGGTTCTCTGACTCCCACAATGCGGATGGCGAGTTCGAATCCCTAAGGGTGCATTTGTGTTTGTGTGTGTGTGTGTGTGAGAGAGAGAGAGAGAGAGGCTTCAGCCTCCTGTTCCAAGTGTAACCAACAAAACAGAAAAGGTTAAGGCCACAAGAACAAACTTAGGAATGAACTTTCCATCATTTAAATAGTTAAGCATTCGTTGATTTTTAGCCTTGCTTAACATATGATTGAAAGTTATTAAGTGTACTATGTTAAGAGCATACTCCAAATTGTTTTCCTTTTCAAAAGGGGCGTTAAATTTGAAACGTCCATTCTCATGCTTAAGAATGTAAAGCCCGAAGCTTTTGAGATTTTGTCGGCATGAGAGAAGAAATACAGGTACAGAACAAGCCTGTTTGGACAATTAATGATTCCTAATAGTCGACAGTTTTATACCGTACATCCGAGGTTACAACCAATGAAACAGAAAAAAGTATCAAATATCACAGAATGACCCACAATAGTTGACCACTAATGACCCAATTCTGTTGTGCCACAGTTTGTCTGAAGCTCGTTACAGTTTCCCCTGTCCTGACACGCTATGTCCCGGGAAAGTCAAACTCTTCACACCACATTCTTAAATATCCTTGATTGTGCCAATATAGCATCTAGACGTTATCAAAATTGTTACTAATTAAGCTCAATGGTCAAATCTTCCAAATATCACAGAGAATAGATTGTATGCTGATACCTTAATAAGATTGTCCTCAAGAAACAAATGTTTTAATTCAATGTGTTGGATTTTCTTACGACATCAACCTGCACCTGTTTGTTGCTCTGCAACATTTTCAGCTGCACCTGTTCGTTCCTCTACGCAAAATCTCATTCCGCTGCTATCTTCATTACAACCGCTGTTTATCAGGGATCCTCGGTCGCAGTTTGGAGCTGAATGGGCTGAGAAGATGTCAAACCACAATGCCACAGAAGGTGCAATATGAAAATGTGGCTCCGGACACACATATTAGTCTCAAACGCAATGATCACTTCAGAACTAAATGAAGCTCATGGCCGAGTTGATATGGAGCTCACTGATATAATGACCAGCGTTCACCGATTCTGGCATGACCCACGTTAGAGACGTCCACCTTTTTTCAGCAGATTTACATTGGGGCATCCTTATAGTAGCGGAGGAAAACCATGGAAACCTAGGCCAACACTTCAATCATGATGCAGAAACACGGTGGGATGAAGATCTTATGCCACTGCATACCAGTAAACGTGGAAGTAACATTCAAGCATGAGAATTGAGAGTGACTCATACGGCATGGGATAAGATGAGAAGAGGAAGCCTACCCACTACCAAGAAACACCTTTCACGTCCTAGGAGAGGCCATTGCAGGAGCTTTGGTTGGATGACCCTTGACATTTCCGCTGACCTGCCCCGCAGAGGTCTTTGCATTCGCAGTGTCTGGCACAGCTAGAGTACTCACTATTGATTTCTTGATCTGAGCCAACAAACATGCCCGGCAACAATGAGGTAACCCACCAATTCAAATACAAGATACTTCAGAGCATAAGTTGATGTTCAAACGTCATTTCAAATATGAATGTTAAAAATCTTAGTTGAGCAACTAACAAGAAGCCCTAGACCGTTCAAACTGAAGGTTCAGACTGATTAGCGTACAAAACTCATATAGGACTCTAGCATTGGGTTGCTGTATGCTCTAAGATTTTAATAGAGGAAAAAATCAATAAACTTACTGCTGTTATTCGCTGCTTGTGGACATCACTCACAGGCTGCAGATCACCACAGAGAAGCAATAAGATTCAGAGCTTTTCATGTTGAGACAAAGAAATGAGTCATAATGAGTGAACCCCACTCTCCCTCAGATTATAGGTAACTTACTGGTTTCTTGAAGCTCTTGATCTCATCCACGCCATATCCTGGCAGCGTCATGTTCCAGTTTCTTTCTGAAAGAGCCCAAATAAGAATTTTCTGAAGTCATCGAACTTGAAATGACAGAGCTAATTAATCTTAGAATTGGTCAAGCATCAAATTTATAGGCTAGAACAAACCCAAGTACAGAAGTATGTCTTTTGATTCCAGTGTAGTTGATTTTCTGTGCTTCGCCAAAGAGCAGGCACCCATTGTTGTCTTCTCAGAACAAAAAAAACAAAACAAATGTTACACAAAGGAAGGTTTCAAGGCACATGGAAATTCAGTAAATACAGTTCGACAGCAATACAGGAAATGCATCTATATAGAAAGCTAGGAGTTGATCAAAGAAACAATCAAGTAATTTGAGTTTTGACTACATTCCTCACGATTAACCGCCATTTATGGCATGATGCTGAAGAAAGACAGAACAAGTAAATAGAAAGATTTACTTGATGCACAATTGACAATGTAATAACCTTTCCCAAATCTGCAATAGAGGTCAGAACTGTTGAAATTCAGAGTAGCATCGCAGAAGATTAAACCAAGAAATATGATTAATATTAATGAGGAAACACGAGAGATGGAAGGAAAGGGACGGACCTCCAATGGAGGTCGCCCCCCCTCTTTCTCTCTCTTTCTTACACACAACCTCAAATCCTAATACAACCTACCAGTCTTTATATAAGGAGCTGTAAAACGAAAATTGATCTAAATGACCAAAATACCCCTAATACAAAAAATTACCAAAATACCCCTAGTATTTCGGGCAAGTACAATAATACATAAAAACATCAGAAATTATAAAACTAACACAAAGAACACTAGATAAGCATATTCTTCAACATCCCCCTCAAGTTGGGAGTGAGATACTTCGAACTCCAAACTTTGCCAAAAAATCTTGATATTTGTTTGCAACATTCTTCATCTATTCTCATCACTGATATGATCTTCAACAACTTCTTTGTTTGAAACATCTTCAATTTATCCTTCCTAGCTTATCATCACAAGCAACATCTCTGGCTGCAACATCAACTCAGCCTTCATGGTTGTAACAACATAAGCTCAGCCTTCATGGTTGTAACAACAACTCAGTCATCATGGCTGTAACAACAACCCAACCATCCTGGTTGTAACAACATCAAATCAGCCATCTTCGTTATAATAACATCAAATTAGCCATCCTAACTGTAACAACATCAAATCAGTCATCTTGGTTATAATAACATCAAATTAGCCATCCTAGCTGTAACAACATCAAATCAGCCTTCGTAACTGTAACAACATCAAATCAGTCATCCTAACAGTAACAACATCAAATCAGCCATCCTAACTGTAACATCAAATCAGTCATCCTGGCTGTAACAATCATCATAAGCAGCTACTTTGGCTGCACCACACATTTTAGCAGTCCTCATTACTCCAAACTTCATAAGAACTTTCCAGTTAACATTTCTTCAAACACTTGATGTTCATGTTAATCATCTCCTTCTTGAGCATTTCATCGAACACTTCATGTGCAAGTAAACTTTTCCCTTTAATATTTCATCACACACCTCATATGCATTATCATATGCTCACACACTTTTCAACACAAGCTTTATTTCCGACAGGACTTCTTCATCATTAGTCTGCAAATCAAGCAAGCATCTTTCACATCATACCATAGTAGTAGCAAGACTCAATATCAATGTCATCTCCAAATGCAACATCATGACCATCCATATACCATCATTCTCATCGTCTGCATAACCTGATATAGACATGTACGTGGCTCAACTTGGGTCATCATCATATATTGCCTATGCAACAATTCTTCTCAGTTCAATATTCTTATACATTCTGTTAAAACATCAAGCACCAGAATCTCAGTATGATAACCACCAGCATTAATGCAAAAACGGCCGCATAACTAGGCAAAAATTTCCACAGCTACAAGCTATCAAAGTCAACTCAAAGACATGTTATGTCATCAGGTAGAAGCAGTTACACAAGGCACAAAGGAAGTGCCACAAGCTATCCACTGACGCTTCTGACCACGAGGAAGAACGCATCCTGGTACCTTGTCCCATTTTTTGCTTAATATATCACAAAGGACCAGGCGGTTCATCTGCTTAGAGCGCAATGACAACAAAAGCAGGCCTTTGTTACCCAAGCATGTCATTCACACCTACTTGCCGTAGAACTCTAAGCACATCATATTTGGCATTCTGCTGACAACTTTGATTCTATTTCATTTCTAAGAGCTTTAGTAGCCTGAACAACTTCGCTTTGGAAATCCCTACTACTTGTTAGTTTCCTTTGTTTGGCTGAGGATAGCACCTACTACTTCTTGTTAGTTTCCTTTGTTTGGCTGAGGATAGCAGGAAAGGGACTTAGTATAATAGATTTTTTGCAGCTTCAAAGTCAGCTAGAGCATCTGATATTTTGGCCACAATTTCCTCTTGTTCTTTGTTACTGATATAACTTTTCAATACTTCATTTTTCCTCCATCATGTTCTGGAATTTTAGCTTGGCTGTGACGAGCAATTGTGAACTCACTGATGATTGGCGTGTGCTTTGATCTTCTCGATTTTGTAATGTTCGATCATTCACAACCCGCATACTAGTTAAGGAGGGTAATAAATGTAGCTACAATTGGCGCCCCCTACCTTTCATCTCGGGAATGATATTAAGGCACCACCACCTTGGAACTTGGCAATCAGTCACTGCCTGGGAATCCACGGGATCATTTTAGATGGGGCCAGTATTGCAAGGCCCATTACTGCCCAGATGCAGTAAATGCAGCCGACCAAGTAAAAAAATATTCTGCTCCACTTTCTTGGGAATACAAATAATACAACAGTATGAAATAAATGTGCAGCCACCAACCGTAATGAGTGTGCAGAAGTATAAGTAGTCCAATAAATTCAGTCACAAACTTGTTAATGTGTAATAAATACCTTGCTATCAATGCTGCAACTCTATAACTTCTTTCCATCAAACTTTCAGAACGTTACAACCTTAATAAATACACCCACCAAGATTTAGAAACTCTCCTGCACCACAACCGCATGTATCAGCCACCAGCCGTATTCCAATAACTGCAGCCATTTCCAATAAATGCAGCAGATATAATTGTGTTTATGGAAGTAATAACTCGAATAATATCTTGACAATCATCCTGCGTTAAAGAGTACGTGACCCTGGTAATATCAACAAGTTCAGTTGCCCAAAACATCAATTATAGATTAGGAAAGGTAAGAGCACATTGTACATAACTATAAATTGCTTAATGTATATCTCAGCATCTTTAGATTGGGTAAGGCTTGTGCTCCTAACTAATCTTCAATAGAAACAAAGCCGTAAATTTCCACTTTGCAGGTGCTCATGAAAGTATCTCTTGTACAAGTCCCAAAACTCCAAACTGACTTGGGGAAGGGTCAAGAGGGAATAGCCCTTCGCATCAAGATGCATGTCTAGCACAACCACTGATAATCGTAAAAGTCCCAGCACATCGAGGTCAATCAACTTCTTGATTCTGCTTGGGGTGCCACTTGCAATGTTTACACGACATTCTCTTGTCAAAGATCTTAAACTCCTTAGCATTTCCAAGGACCTCAAGGCAGAAGCACAAATGACAATGACAGCGGGGCTGCCTGGATCAATTTTTCTTTCTATGAGTTGCCCTTCATAGAGCGTTTCTTTCCATGAAACACCAAAAACTAGCCTTTAGATGCTCGCTGATGGTGCCAACATCTTTTGCAGACCATGGAGAAGCTCCAAAACACTTGAATCTGTAATTCCTTAAGTTCGAGGGAAGACAGCATGACCCCAAGAGATCTCACATCAAGTTTATACTCCAAATCATCAACCTGACGTTGCAAACTATGCATTTCTTGCCACAAACGATCTGCATTTTCAACTAGATGAACCAAACTTTCCACCAAGTTTCTGAAATTCTCCATAAACTGTATGAAGGTTGTCCAATTGCTGGAAATGTGCATCACCATATGACGAAATTGAACGCAACAACTTTATACTCTCCACATAACCTACACTTTTTACTCTTTGCTTTTTAACAAACTCATCCTCCTCTTCCGCTGCGATTCTCCTTCCAAATAAAGTCTTTTTTACTCTAATACCATGTTGAAATTCGGAGTAGCATCGCAGAAGATTAAAGCAAGAAATATGATTAATATTAAGGAAGAAACACGAGAGATTGAAAGAAAGGGGCAAACCAAGGTCGCCCCCCCTCTTTCTCTCTCTTTCTTACACACAAGCTCAAATCCTAATACAACCTATCAGTCCTTATATAAGGAGCTGTAAAACGAAAATTGACCAAAATACCCCTAATACAGAAAATTACCAAAATGCCCCTAGTATTTCGGGCAAGTATAATCATACTTAAAAACATCAGAAATTATAAAACTAACACAAAGAACACTAGATAAGCATATTCTTCAACAAGAACAACACCAGAGATAATACATAAGAACAAATACTAGCAATGACAACAAATTATAACAACAACAACTAAGCCTTTTCCCATACTAGACGGGGTCGGCTACATGGATTCTTTGTTTCCATAGATCCCTATCGTGTGCCATGTTAGCAGTTAACTCCCAATAAGCTAGATCATTCTTTATTGTTTCTTTCCAACACTTTTGTGGTTGTCCTCTACCTCTTTTAATACTTTCCAAAATTAGTTTTTCTAACCTTCTTACAGGTTCTTCTTTTGATCTTCTTTCTATATGTCCAAACCATCTTAAACGATGTTCTCTTATTTTATCCTATATTGGTGCCACTCTTAATTTGTTTCTATAGAATACCTTATGCTCCTCTCCATTTTAACCAACCAGCATTAATTCTATGTGTAACATCCCCATCAATTCTTCCATCACTCTGAAAAATTGACCCTAGGTATTTAAAACTTTCGTTTTGGGGAATGCAATGTGTGCCAATTTTAATTTTTATGTCCTCTAAAGTAACCAAATGATCAAACTTACATTCCATATATTCTATCTTTGTTCTACTAAGTCGGAGGCCTTTGCTTTCTAATGTTTCTCTCCATAGTTCCAATTTTCTATTAACTTTTTCCTTAGACTCCTCCACTAATACAATGTCATCTGCAAATAACATACACCAAGGTACTTCATCTTGAATATGTTTTGTTAACTCATCCATCACCATTATAAATAAGTATGGACTTAAAGTTGATCCTTGATGTAACCCAATATTAACTTCAAAGAAGTCTGTCGTTCCTTCATGAGTCCTCACACATGTTTTTGCACCATCATACATGTCTCTTATAAGGTTAATATATGTCAATGGGATACCTCTTTTTTCCAAAGTTCTCCAAAGAACCTCCCTCGGTACCCTATCATAAGCTTTTTCTAGATCAATAAATATCACGTGAAGGTCTTTCTTTTTTGCTCTAAAATGTTCCATAAGACGTCTCAAAAGGTGAATTGCTTCAATAGTAGATCTGCCTGGCATGAATCCAAATTGGTTCTCTGTTGTAGTTGATACTTGTCTTAACCTACGTTCGATAATTCTTTCCCATAATTTCATAGTATGACTCATTAACTTGATACCTCGATAATTCTCACAATTTTGAATGTCTCCCTTGTTCTTATATATGGGTATAAGTGTACTTGCTCTCCGTTCCTCGGGCATCTTTTGGTTTTTCCATATTTCATTAAATAGTCTTGTGAGCCAAGTGATTCCTATTTCTCCTAGTATTTTCCAAACTTCTATAGGAATATTATCGGATCCTACTGATTTACCACCCTTCATATGTTTAAGAGCCTCTTTGACTTCATTCTTTTGAATACGTCGATAGAAATTGTGGTTTATATACTTTTCTGACTTGGCTAAATCTCCTAAACTAATACTAACATCTTTATTTTCATTAAAAAGATTATAAAAATAGTTTTTCCATCTATTTCTTATATCATCGTTTGCCACTAAAAATTTTTCATCCTCGTCTTTTATGCATCTAACATAATTAAGATCTTTAGTTTTCTTATCTCTAGCCCTAGCTATCCTAAAAATATCTCTTTCACCCTCTTTTGAGTTGAGTTTTTATATAAGTCCTCCCAAATCTTAGCTTTTGCTTCACTAACGGCCTTTTTCGCTTCCTTCTTTGCTTTCTTATAAGCTTCTAAAGTTTCACTAGTTTTATTGGCATAATGTAATTTGTAACATGCCCTCTTTGCCTTGATTTTATTTTGCACTACTTCACTCCACCACCAAGCTTCTTTTTGTGCCGGTACACCTCCCTTAGATACCCCTAACACATCTTTCGCCACTTTCCTAATATGTATAGGCATATTGTTCCACGTATCACTGGGTGTGCCAACATAATTCCAAACATCTCCTTGAAGGACTTTTTGTTTAAATATATCTTCTTTCTCGCTTTTGAAGTTCTACCATTTAGTCTGAATAGCTCGATGCACTCTTTTCTTTTTTGTCTATTTTTTTATTTGTAAATCCATAACTAAAAGTCAATGTTGGGTGGTTAAGCTTTCTCTTGGAATTACCTTACAATCTTTACAACACGCTCTATCTTTTTTTTTACAAATAAAGTAATCAATTTGTGTTTGTGATAAGCCACTCTTATAAGTAATTAAACGTTCATCTCGTTTTTTGAAGATTGTATTGACTATAAAGAGATCAAATACCATAGCAAAATTTAAAATCTCCCTACCTTCCTCGTTTACATCCCCAAAACCAAAGTTTCCATGAATCCCTTGATATCCTAATGCCTCTTTACCGACATGTCCATTTAAATCTTCTCCTAAACAAATCATCTCTCTTTGTGGAATCTTTTGAAACACCTTATCTAACTCTTCCCAAAAAAATGTCTTTATACTATCTTCTAGTCCTACTTGGGGTGCGTAAGCACAAACTATATTCAAAACCTCTGCTCCTAACACTAATTTCAACGTCATGATTCGGTCACCATATCGTTGTATGTCTACTACACTCTCCTTTAAATCTTTATTTATGATAATACCAACTCCGTTTCGAGCCTTTTCTTTACGTGAGTACCATAATTTAAACCCTGTATCCTCTATCTCCTTTACTTTTCTCCAACCCATTTTGTCTCTTGTAAACATAGAATATGAATCTTTCTCCGAATGATAGTATCTACCACCTCCATTAGCTTACCGGATAATGTTCCGATATTCCAAGAACCAATACGAATCTTATTATCTAGGACTAGCTTCCTTACCCCCCCATCTGTCCATAATCAAAATGCGGAGATCCTCTCTGAAAATTTTTTACTACATTCGGGCGGCAATGACAACAAATTAAAGGCTTAAATACCACACAAAATGTCCACCTTGAATTAGCATTCGACTGCAGGGAACAACCAATGATTCAGGGAACAAGGCGGACAAATATTCCACTAAGTCCCCAAAGGGAACTGGACCCAAAAATTCCAGTTTGCATAATTCTGCACTGCAAACAGGCCTTAAAGGGACTGGAACGAATTCAGTAGAAGAAAACTGGATGTAATATTACATGTCAAAAACAAAACACAAATTCAACAGTTTGGCACCTCACAGTTCGAAGTTACTACTACCAAAATGTAGTAAAAAAAATTCATATAGAGGGCCAGCAACAGTTAGATTGTTACATCATCAGCCATTTTGAAGGTAAAAAGCTACTTCAGTGCATTACAACTGAAATGGATCATAGATCTCTCCCAGCTTCACTAATAGCGATAAAAAGTTCACCACAACTTTATGCCAGCCAAACATATTTGTGTAGTTTTTGCTCCAAAGGCATGAACAGCAAGCAAATTTAAAGAGGGAGGTGGGAGGAAGACATATTCATAAGAAGATTATCAGGTTACTTACAGATTCAATGAAGTCATCAACAATCTCCACCAGAAAGTCTAAAACTTCTGGACCCAACCTCTCCAGTGGATCAACCTGACAATAATAATTGTTGAAAAATGAGAATCACTAACCAACCTATCCTAAAGGTTTGTAGGCATCTCGAAAACATATCATATTTACTTTGAAAATCAACCTTCCCAATTGTTTCCACAAACAACCGAAGTTTCTGATTGCAGACCAATTTCAGGAATCCCACTAGATAATCCCTATCATAATTTTGAAAAAGTAAACTTGAAAACTAAAAACATCATTAAATTTCTAAGAACTAAAAGAGAACTCAGAAAACAAGAATACAAATTCCGACTATGATGACATAAACAAACTTAGAGCAAATTTTGATCTCATGGACCGGCACATGTGTCAATGTAACTTTTTCACACACCAAATCTTGAAATTGAAGTGTTCTCAAGATACACAATTTCATCTTTCTTTATACTTCAAGAATGAAAATTAGGTTGGTTTTGGCAGCTACAACAGATCAGCATATGGAACTTGAGAGTAGAAAAGAAAGCATGACAAGAGAAGCTGATAATGGAGCACAAAGTAGAGTGAGCTCCACCAAAGCAAATCGCAAATATCAAAATCAGTGCAGATCACTTCTGGAGAGAAGACTAACTACCAGAACACACTGAGAAATCATCACTAAAATGAAGGTTGAGAAAAGTCCTGACAGATTTACACTAACAGTAAATACACAAGAGAACAGATGATATGAATTTCACTCAAAAATCAACCAAGGCTACCCACAACAGATGGGATAAAAGTTTACATAGAGACGATCATTGATACCTTACTTTCATGTTGTTGGAATCAAAAGTTACATTATTCTATCAGAAGGTAGTTGACTGTTTAATTACTCATGCTACTGATTGCTCAGTGTCTCATACTCCATCCAAAATTGCCACTAAACATGACCAGCTGTTGCGCTAATATCAACTACAATTAAAAGTTGCATTTCATCAAAACAATATGCAGGCACATTATTAAGACCTTGTGAACTGTATCATCCTCCCTCCAATGTCAGGAGACTTGTCGTCATCAAGTTGAAACCTTTCTCAGCATGAAGAAATAAATCAGACCCAATTAACATTGGGAAGACACTATAACCTTCTGATAGCTCAAGCTTGTATGCATTTTCAATAATCTTTTGAACTTGAAAATGGCTGTCTGCCTTAGCATAAACTTTCAGAACCTCTTGGTTGGGAACCTTTCCTTGACAAACTTGTGAGACTTATCATTTTCGGGAGGGGGGGGTTTCCTTCTTTCTACACCTCCGTTCTCCCAACCAAAGAAATGCGAAAAGTTCTCTACTTCTACTGTTGTTAATCTTTACTTCTTCTACACCTTATAAAAGTAATCACATGAATTCACTCCTGTGGCAAAATCAGAGCCCTCTGATTGCACAACAATTACAAATGGATCATCTCGAACACAAATCAGATGTGTTTTTTATGTGAACTGCATCATATCCAGAATGGAGATTGAATCATTAAGGCTTGAAGGACTCCATCACTAATGTATGAAAAAATTTTTAGTAAGAGATAGTGCTATAGTCTGTACTCTATAGATAGGCGGCTTAAAAAATTCTCACTTAGGATCAGCATTATCATCATGATAATCAAGTACCGCATTTCTTTAGCAACAGATGCAATTTTGGACTTGGATAGACAGCTACCTCAACCATAATATTAAGGACACAAACAAGAAAAAAACTCACCTGACTGACTAGTTCATGGATGCTTCTCTTGGAAAGAACTTGATTGCTTGTTTCAACAGCTTCTGGAGCCACTGCCGGTGCAAGAGATCCATGATGAGCAGACTGAATTGGGGATGGAGAGACAAACTTCTGAGTTGATCCTTGAGATCGTGATCCTTGTGGCTGCTGCACTGGAGGATGCTGTATCCTGGGTGGGTGGCAGTATTCTGGTGCATGTTGCATTTGTGATATGTTTTGCTGAGATTGCTGCTGCTGTGGGTGTTGTGAAGAGGGACTTTGTTGTTGCTGGGGTGTCATGGGTGTAGGATTTGGTTGCTGAGAACTCGTTGACCTTTGTGGCATAATAGGTGGTCGAAATTGTGGTCTGTAAGAAGGAGAAGACAAGACTGATGCCGCTACTGGCTTACCTTGAGATGGCATCCAAGGCTGCGTTTGAGATTGTGGACTTTGTGTTACAGGGGGTAATTGAGAGTTGCCAAACGATAAAACCCTTGAGAGGGCAGGACCTTGCTGTTTCTGAAAAAAATCAGATGGAGATGGAGCCACAGAAAAAACATACTTCAACCATAAAAAATAGTCAATCTTTGAACTACAAAATCAATGCAGCTCATAAGCAATGCTTGGGAAATAATAAACATTGCTTGATGTAGAACTACCACTAGTTAAACAGCAAAGTTAATGAGCATGGGCTGTTGGCTTAACCATAACTTAATGCCTGGAGTACAAGTAAACATAAGGAGAACGTGGAGATATTTTTACTCAAACTTGGTAGTCATAGTTTCCAAACAATAAAAGCATACAGTAGGCATCATTAAAAAGAAGTATAACATGGTATTGGTACCACAGTATCAACATCTAGTTGCTAAGTGGGACACATATGGGAAAATCAATCTAGGAAACAATTGGGTGGTATTGAAGTAGATTATTTCTTTTTTTCCTTTTCATACCATATCAATGCATAATTCAGACTTCAGAGTTTTCAGTTTTCATGAACAAAAGGGTGGCACTGGCATCCTTGCTGAATTAAAGGTCAGTTATCAGACACCAAGTAACCAAATTAGGAAGTGTCAAAACTCAGCAATATATAATGCATGTAATTTGGATTGAGAAACTGTTCACCTATTAGGAAAAACAAATAAATGTTATTTTCTTTTAAGAAAAGAAATACATATTTTGTTGAAGAAGTGAAAAGAACTAACCTGATTTACCATGGATTGGCTACTAGGAGACTGTGGCCTCAATGGAGCCTGACCAGGTCTTGGTGTAAGATGCCCGGCAATACCACCTGGACGAACTTGTGAACCAGAAAGCGCACCCATCATCCCAATCGGTTGAATCCCTTGCATGCTTGTTCTAGCCTGCATAAAAAACTGGAAGGATGAAAGGCCAACCTAATTTAAAATAATCCTTGATACTTTCTTATCATGGAAAACCACTGCCTCAATTCAAAGCCTGGACTAGTTTAATAAGATACGACAATTAACATCCCAAGGAAAAAGATAGAAGGTTCAGTCCAAGAAAATCAGTGGGACACAAATAACCAGAAGCGTTCAGCCTTCGTTGTAGCAATAACCTCTGAGAGATTACCAGAGCCAGTAGCTCACATTTCAAAACACTAGATCAATTAGGTTGATTGTTAACAGAGAACATGCAAAGTACAAAAACCCTCAACATACTAAGATGTTCAACGAAGATCATCTTCACAATTACTAGACAGGCACAAGAAAGAACAACAAAATGATACATATTGGGTTTCCTGCCATGTAAATAACAAATGAACCTATACTCTAGGGGTAAAAGGAAATCATTCGACATATGGAGATACAAAAGCACTTGGATAAACGAGCTGTCGTCTATGTGGTCATAACAAGTGACTGCATGAAAATGGAGAGACGGGATATTGCATGGCCGGGCTCTCTTTTTTGGGCAAATTGCTACAATATCCTTAGATGGGATATCTCACAGAGACACTAACTCATTTTCGTTCATACACGCGCCAACGAATTGAAAGAATACATTCAGAAGCTCATGCAAAGGACGTAGAAGATCATGTCAAAATAGTAAAACAGGAAAGGGAGGAAAGGAAACCTTTGTATATATAGTGTCTAGACACCAAACGACACAAAAGAAAACGCCATAAAGCAACACCAAAGAATTCTACAAACCTGTGTGCTCGGGCTCGATGTCTGATCAGGAATTCTGCCTAATCCTCCTAGTTGAGGACCAAAGGACGGGGAAGAAAATGAAGACGACGGTACCAAAGAGGCGGGCTGTTGAGGTCTAGGATGGTAAGCAGGGACGCCAATGGCGACACCTCCCCTCTGAAGGGAGGAAGGAAAAGATGAAGATCCGGAAACCGACGACAACGATGACGATGAAGAAGAAGATGACGTCGATGATGATGATGACGACGAGGAAGACAAGGACGATGATGCTGATGAAGAATGTGAAAAGGGCAAAGAGGGCGAGGAATTGGAAGGAAGGTGCTGCGCGAAATGGGGATACGAAGTTTGAGAGCGGTTTCTATTGATGGGAAAGGCAGGCCTCAACGGAACGATGCTCGTGGTTGCGGATGGAGGGACATTGGTGACACTGGGAACGTCAGAGATGGTGGTGACAGAGGCGGACGTGGTGGTGGTAGGAATGGTGGCGGGGGTGATGGAAGCGGTGGCGATGGTAGAATTCGGCAAGAGAGACGATGAGGTCGGAGCGGCCGATGTAACAGGCGTGTGTATAGAAGAAGAAGAAGAAGAGATAGGAGGTGGGTCGGTGGCAGATGGCGGAAGAGGAGGAGCAGGAGGCGTTTGCTCTGCTTCCATCCCTTCTGTGTGTTGGGAAGATGGGGAGAAGGTCCGAGAGTCTGATGTATTACGGGACGTCAACGGTTCGGATTTCCTAATCAGCCTAATCATAGTCCAGTTAAGTCCAGGTTCAGGTATCCTTCGTATATCTAAATCTTAGGGTCAACGCTCTGATAAAAATATACCCGATATCATTAACATTCCTAATATAATTACTAAGCATTCGCCCCATTTTCCCTTTTACCTCTCTTCGTGCTCTCTCTCATCTCTCCCACTCACGTCGTTGCTGCTCTCTCTCATCTCACCGGCTCTCTTCCTCTCATCGGTCTCTCTCTCCCGTTTCTTCTTCTTTTATTTTCTGAACGGTATTATAGAGACACCTATCGTCTCACTTTCGCCTCACTCACTATCATCATTAGGCCATCTCTCTTTTTCCCTCTTTTTCTACAATGAAACAAGAGCCCTACATATCTTTACATAGATATGCCTATATCAAAAAAGAGATATACACCACACAGATTTCTTTCAACATGCATCTTTTCCACAGTGTACATCTCTCTCTTATGAAAGAGACGCATGCAGCTTGCATCTCTTCTACCACATAAGGGTATAATGCGGCTAACATCTCTTCTACCACATAAGAGTATATCGCTTATGTCTTTCCTCCCAAAGAGACTCATGTCACACCCATCTCTTTTGAAGGAGATATCATGCCTGTTTCAATGAGGGTTTCTGTCAGCTCTTTTGAAGGTTTCGATGTCAAACAAAAGACACAAGAGAGTGTGTCAAAGAGCGGTAAAGACAAAGGAGAGAGTTGAGGGATAAATAGAAGGAGATAGAAATGTAGTGCTTGTAAATAAGGGTAAGATGGGAATAGAGGTGTGCATTTAGTAATTTGGAGTGTATATTTTTTCTTATATATTAAAGCTTTATATTGCACTTAAAGGAATGTATACTTTTTATTGTTTAGAGTAGATATTTTTATGAATGTTTATATATATATATATATATAAAGCTAGATAAAAGGACAACAAAACTTATATAAATTGCAATTAGTGAGTTGAAGACTTGAAGTTATTTATAAATTATGTTTTTACTTTTTTGCTTGTTATTCAAATAGATGGTCTAGAAATCTCAAATCAATCAAAATTTTCTCGGTTTTTAATAGATGTGATTGAAAATAAAATTTCATGGCATTGTTAAATCATGTATCATAATATATGCAATTAATAGGTTTTATCAATTAATTTTTTATTTATTTTTGTAGACAATTACAAATGGAAAGGAAAAGGCATTGAGAATATTGATATTTGGATGAGAGCGCTTAAACTAATTTTTACAGTTAGAAGGAGCTGGAATTAACCAGAAGTAAGACTTCAAGCTTTGGAAGGAGATCGATTTGTTGGGAGAGAAGTAGAAGATGATGCCACTGTTGATGATTGTGATAATTATAATTTTGATCCAGGATGGATGGAGTGAGAAATTTTGAGAGTTTGAGATTTGTTTGACTCATTTTATGTTATCCATATGACAAAACTAGGGATGTTCAAGGAACTATTGGTACCGAACCAAACCGTTCGATTTTAGATGTTGAGTGATTTGGTATGGTTCAGTTCTAACAGGTGATAACCGAACTGAACCATTGCTTGAATGCACACATACATGCACAGCTTATGTTCATACAAATCTTGGTAACTTTATATATATGTGTGTGCATATATGTGAGTTTCCCTCCTACATACACAGATATAAAACTTGATAAGTTTATAAGTTTATATATATATATATATATATATATATATATATATATATATATATATATATATATATATATATATATATATATATATATGAGGTTAACCTCATATAAATATTATGACCATAAATCATATTAATAATATGATGACATAATACTTGGTATTTAGCTAATCCTAAAATAAATAGAATCGTGGTTTAAAATCGAACCAAACCGAAACCATGGGTTCAGTTTTTATCATGTTATGATTTGGTTCTTTTCTAAAAATTAGGAACCCAGGGGTTTGGTTCGACGTTGAGGCTAGAACTGAACCAAACCAGTCAAACCGAACCCCTAGCCAAAAACTATGCTAATGTATTTGGATATTGTTTCATTAGTTTTGCCTTGATTCTCACTCTCACTTTACTATTTCATTTGTTATCTAGTGGTAATATTTTCTTCAGCTAACATCACAATCTTCCTTATGTTTGATACTTGGATGATGTTATCCTTTTTCTTCGGGATTCAACGGGGAAGCTGCTTCGAACTCGGGACGTTCATCTTGGGCAGTGAGCTAACGCTCTGGGTGCTGTTCTTATCCTATTGCTAAAAATAGTTATTTTCTCCTGACTTTTGTGACTTTTAGCATTTTAATTTAGTTGTTCATTAAACAAAGAAAAATGAAAAATATTACACGGTGTTGAGGATATGTTACGTATAATACGTGTATAGATACAGTGCATACGATACAATTCAGGATAGAAGATTTACAACATTACTGGGAACCACTTAACTTTCTTATCATGCTTACACACAAGTTTTGTTAATTTCCTAGACAAAGAATCTTATACAGAAACCGCATTTACAGCAATGGGGCTGCGTACGGTATGTTTTCCATCACTGCATGTTAAATAGCTAAAAACATAATTCCCATTACTGGGAGTTTGCACTGTAAATTGCAGTGTATAGGAAAGCTTTTGACCACTTCTAGTGAACTTAATCTTGTCTGGTGTTACTGTTACATTAACCCCTGTTAGTGGCTCAATTGTTGCCTCAAACCGAACCACTTTCGCCATAGTTGGTGAGAGTCCGAGAGACGGATGATGTGCCTCTCAACTCTGCCACAGAAATGGAAGGATAGTTCAGATTGTGGGCTGCGATTGCACGGTTAGTGCAGTTGATTGGTTCACCAATGAGATATTGCAGTTGAAATTGTGTAGAATCTGTTCCACAAAGAAGGTCTATGAGATTCTCCGAGTCAAATTCATACACTAAACCTGGTTCCAGTGCAGCAATTGGATTGAGATGTCCTGATCCATAGTCGAAAGGACTTGCTGGATTGCCTTGTGGTTGCCTCAGTATAAGGCCTCCTGTATTGTCTCTAAGAGTCGCTGAATCAACCATGAAGAAATAAGTCACAGGTTAAGTATTCATCAACTAATGATAGATGGTTGGTTGCAAGTAACAGGAAAATGACAGTTTATGAACCACTTCTCGCTAAAAGATTATATTAACCACTTGATCTTTAGTAATAATCAGGTCTACCTAAGATACATCAAGGAGAACCTCCATTGATTTCTCGATAGGGACCAGCATGAACAAATGAAGATTCTCTTTAGAACACCCCTACTTTATACACAAAAAAAAAAATGGATCACCATGTTAGGAGACTCCAATTTCACAAGGAAAACCAAATAAGGGAATACGAATTACAACAAAATTGTTGCTCAAGGACTATCACAAGGTAGATTGATAGATTACATGCCTCATCATAAGCATAGGCTTCTCATATTTCCCACAATTTCAAAATATGAGGAACTTAAAGGGCAGACGAAGAGCAGTAAGTTTCGTTAGATGGCTCTTTCATTGTTTATAAAGGTGATGAACATTGGCTGATCAGACCATCAAAAACCTTATTAGTTCAGAAACTTTCCGAGTGACTCGTGGCTCTAAACTGTGTTAGTTCAGAGACTTTGTGAATGAATCATGGTCCGAAAGATGCTTGGTTCTAAAAGTGTCGAGAAGACAGCCAGAGGACTCTATATTGTAGTATCGTTTCTATATTAAGTCAGTTCCAATCATCAAACGGAAGTGACCTTCATATACCTGTTGTCATCAAGGCAGGCTTGATTGCTGCTGGTCCTCATGAAGGATGGAGAGATTTCACCATTGCTGCAGCACCAGAGACATGAAGGACATGGCATAGAAGTGCCCGAGATTATGTTGAAGCCTACCGATGTTAGCCCAGCTCCCGGTGGCCAAGATGTTCAATCCTGGTGCTGCTATATCAGGCTGCAAGAACAAGTAATAGTTTTAAAGGTCGGGGTTCTGTTGGGGGGCGGGGAGTTGAATTTACCTTGATGATGTCCGGAATCATAGTGCTCGGTCCAATTGAAGAAAATGCAGCAATCTGTGGTGCTAGTTAGATACCTAGTATGGTTGCTGGAGATTGAATTCTTGCTATAGGCATCCTGAGATGCATGAAGAAAACATAATTATCAAAACAAACTGATCTTATCCTATCTACCCCAGACTTGAGGCAAACCTAGAGAGTCAACATTCCTGTCAAGACTTTAGTTTGACTTAGTTGCTTCAGCATTTGCAGAAGCTATCATAGTTATACAAGATTTTTGTGCCAATGTTTTCAATTCAAATTGGGCATATGGAACCATAGTTCCACTCCAGCTATGGGTTCCGTATTTGATGCATAACAGAACTTGGAACTTTAGCCACCAAAAGTCAGGTCCAGTTTTGCTGGAACCACAAATCAAACACACCCTTAATATTCATCTTCTGGGTGGGGGTGAATAATTTGGCCAACTAGGGTAACAATCTGACGGTAGTCATGGTAGAAAAATGGCTTGCAACATAAATCTTATTGAAATGGAATTCAAAATCAACATCATGAGAAGAATCATAGGCATCATGAAATGACAGACTATAAGAATACAACAGACGTGGATATGAAAGGACAGAGTCACCACGAAAGTAAGCAATACCAACCTCAAGAATCCGATACCACTCTTTTCCTGACAACTGTAAAATGCAACGAGAAAAAGGACAAAAAAGCTCTAATTAGAGTAATGAATGTTAATTAAGAGATGAATGAACACATATGAGAAGCGGGAATCCACTAAAAGGCAACCCCAACATCTGCCTAAAGATGCAAAACCAGCATATCCAAACAAGCAGGCAAATGAAAAGCAGTAGAAGAGGTAATGTCCCATTTAAAGGACTCAAAGGAAACAAGTGAAGTTGTAGACCTGATGTAATATATTTGTCTGATACTGCGACCAAACTTTAGATTAATTTACTTCTCGAGGAAGTTTTGGAGCTTGTAATACCAAGTCTCTTCCACAGCACACTCTCAATAGGGATAGTCATACTGATCGTGTCATACAAGTATGAACGTTGAAGAGAAACAATTACCAAATACTGTTGGCCATAAAATTGTTAGAGATTAAATAATTACTTGAGTTAGACTCTTATAGCATCTAAGATACATAAAAATAATTTAATTGGTTTAATAACAATGCAGAAAAAGTACATCATGAGTCCTCGTATTGGTTTAATAACAACGCAGTTTTGGACTCACGAGTATTGAAAAAACTCGAACATTAAAACGAGGACACATTATTCACAATGGAAATAGATATATCCATACCAATATGGATGTAGACAAATTTTCATATACTTTGTGGAAAGCTTAAAGCGCTTGTGCTTTGTGGAATTCAAGACACTGAGAAAGCAAAGACAGCTGAGACTTACTCCAGTCAAAGTAAGATGCAGGTTGAGGAATCCAAGTCAAGTTTGCACGCACTCTGACTTAGAAAATCAGGTTCTCATCGGAATCTTCCTCTTGATACTCTGTGGAGTTAAACCTACTCGAGCTCCACGAATAAAGAATCATTTTATAACAGTGCTTGTTGAAATTAGCAATTTTCAAAGCATGGCCTGTTTAAATGCTACAATTATCAAGAGGAAAAAGTTCTGGTGAGACTCATACAACATAGGAAGAAAGCAATGCCGCAAATACTACAACATGTAGCACAAACCAATTGCTTTAGGTTTGCCTCTATCACAAGGAAACATGCCCTGCCGCCACCAGAAGTAATAAACTGAGGATAAAGAGTCGTCATAAACCGCACCTACACCTAATGCTTGGGAAGATCACATACTAGAAATAGATAGATACATAATGCAATTATTTAATCAGTTTTGCAACAAAAGTTGCCTTTGTCGTCCGAGAACGTAGGACCAACAAACTACAAGTCTCTACGGTATTTGCTTACTTACAAGGAATTTGGGGCCGCTATCTAATGAAAATTTTCGTTTTAATATTGGCTATCTTGGTGATTAAAGCGTTTTGGTGGCTTGCAATCACAACCCAAGTGACAAAGAGGCGTGCAAATCAGTTAAGGCACATGGAAAACATACTTTTGAGTGGCCATGCACTTTAGAACTTGTTGATATTGCTTCTGTCCAAGCACAGTTGTAGGTATAACATAAGGAATCCCCAAATCTTTAATGAAGGGGTCCAGGAGCACCATTCCCACACACCCGTTTCTTTTCACCGAAATACTTTTCCTCATCCTGCCTCCACTTTTGCTTTTTGTATCAATGGTGCACAGAACAATATTCCTAGCAACCAACTTAGAATCCAGGGAGTCCAACATGCAATAACTGCACAAAAATGATAACATCAACGACGAGGTAAAATTGTGGTACAGAATGAGACGTAATGTGAGGGTACCAGTTAACAGGGGAAATACAACCAGTCAAGTAGATAGACATCAATGTAGGATAAACTAAGAACAGAAATCTTAGATAAGTAATCCGGCGAAGTCATACCAAAATTTCTGCAATGAACATACTAGACTAACTCCCTAAGTAACTTCCAAATATGTTGCTGACGATGACTCTGATAATAAATCTCAAGGAAACAAGGTTCCCATAGTCTAAATTGTTCGAGAATTCAGCACGACTAAAACAACTTGAAACCGATTGTGCAATCACAGCTTGTCTACCTTATATCCCTCAATCAGGGGCTTTCTTGCATCACTATACCAAGGTTTTGCTCATACTACCCACATTCCACAAAACTCTTTCTTTTCATTTACAAACAGATTCAATGAATAACCACCTCAACACCTTTGGTGCTTTCTGGCAAGCTGCATAACTTCCAAATAGAAGAACCCTGGTCAGGTTCTCATTTCCAGTGAGAAGAAATACCTTGCATTGGCAGTGGGAACACCAGGAGCTGCCGCATGAGATGCTTCAATCAGTATTTGCATTGATTGGATTTGCTTCCTCATTTTTCAAGATAAAACAAAGTTTATTGGTCCACAGCTCAACAACAGCATCCAATCAATTCAGGAATTCCTCATGAGGCACTAGATGAATGATTGTAGGCATAGAGAAACAACGTCTCACCAGTATCGATGTGGCCTATGATGACGTTCCCTTGTGCCTTGAAGCTGCTTCCTTTGCCGAAAATGTCTCCGTTTATTCCCAGGAAGTCCCATGAGTGTGAGGTGTGTACGCGGTACATCTCGCTCTCAAACACCAACACCACCTCTTTGTGCTCTGCAACATCATGCCATCGGTATTATAGTTTCCATTCTCGTCCAATAAACGTGGAGAGAGAGCGAGATGTTTGTTCCTTTCTACCACCATATTGAGGTAGTTCCACTTTCTCAATTGTTCGTTTATACAACTTTTAATAGTAAATGTTAAGCACGATAGTTCTGTTATTAGTTGATGTCAAACCTCGAGGACATATATTGATGTATTTACTATAAAGTGTGTAAAGCGTATTAATAAGGTATCTCAATGATGAACAACAACGATCTGATCTTGCATGGTGGGTCGCTCTGACGCCCTTCTGCTGGTGGGGAGTTCAACTCCCAAGGGGGTGCATGTATGTATTAGGCTTCGGCCTCCCTTTGTATCAAATAAAAGACTATTTGATCTTCTTGCATAATCGAAAGGTGAGAAAGAGGTGAGAGTTTATAAGCACTTAACAGATCAAGTTCTATGAGGCTCACAAAATCCATACACACACAATCTTACCTGTATATCTATGTATGTATGTATCTACGTATGTGTGTGTATAGGTTGAGGGTTTAATTATCAGGTTAATAATTATGCTTCAGAAATTGATTTCGTGGTTTAAACTTTAAAATTTTTAATCTTTAGTACTGCAGTAATATATTCTTTCTGCAAAGAGTCATATAACATTTAATTAGCTAAAAACCATGCATATATCCAAAGTTTAAACTATTTTAATTTTACATTGAAATAACACTCTTTTCGGGAACACGCTGCCCGATCTCAGTCAGTCGGCTTGTAAACTTTTTTGGCTTGAGCTCAGGTATGGCACAGTTGTGGTGAATATGAGCCTCATATTGAACACCGCCACATGATCGAGTTACGAATGTTACCCGAAAGAGTACGAGCTTGTTCCGGCGTTAGATTGATCGAGAAACCTCTAAAACTCTTGCTGTAATGGTGAAGTACAACTCGTCGGGCCCCTTCCAAGCTGCATATTACGTTATAAAGTTCTTGCATTATCAATTCAGAAGCATCTTTACCTATACATATGATTTAAGAGAGAGAGAGAGATCCATTAGCTGCTGAATGTCTAATTAAGCAGACATATACATACCTGCCGACTACCAATGAAAGAACTGCATGGTCTGAATCAATCACAGACCCTTCGGTTGGATGGAAATGATTACCCATATAGTGCTGCAAAGAAGAAACCAAAAAGAATATGTGATCTCCGGTACGACTCTGCAACTCTCTCTCCCTCAAATTATCATGCATCTTACCTTGGTTGTGTTACCTGCATCTGCTTCATAGAAGAACGAGAACGCTAGAAGCATGAGAGACAACGAGAACTCCATGGTTTACCACTTAGCACCAGATCGAGATCTTACGCTTAAATTAGCTCTCATAAGTTGCTGTTTCAGGGTCTTGAATATTTCAATTCTCATGACGACATCGGGTTTAGTCATGACATATATATATATATATATATATATATATATATATATATATATATATATATATATATATATATATATCATATGAATGTCAACTGCATGTTGAATCTCATCTAAACCCCTGTATGGTGAAAGAATTTCGATAAGAATTAGAGAAAGTCATATGGCAAACACTTTTCGATAAGAATCAAACACTTTTCGATAAGAATTTCAGCGGGCATACCTTGTGTAATATTCAACCCCCTAACAAAGAGATGGCGCTAACTAATTTATCACGCTTTGTTAAGCAGAAACCAACGGTTTTATGAACTACATGTTTAGACCATTGGATGGTGCCATGACACCAACCATATGATTGCTACATGGTAAGGACATACCATTAGGTTAATATGTTATTGTAGAGCCATTGTATACAGGAATATAAATCCACTCTTGGACCGGGCAAGGGTCTGCAGTTTTGGAGCCGTAAGATTTTGGTAAATCGGTAATGTGAAAGCCATTAGATAATTCGTTGAGAGAGCTGCACGGAGATGAAGACGGCCCCGGTTTTGCAAAAACTTGATAAATGTGACATGTACAAAGTACCTGCTTTTCGTGCAACCTCTACCATATATATATATATATATATATATATATATATATATATATATATATATATATATATATATATATATATATATATATATATATATATATATATATATATGAGGATATGAGTATAATAAGATCATATTTTATATATTTTTTAAATAACTCTTACTCTTAAAAGCAACAAATACATGCATATTCATGTACCATAAGTAAGGTGGAAAGGATCTTCCTCATGCACACACCCATATATATATATATATATATATATATATATATATATATATATATATATATATATATATATATATATATATATATATATATATATATATATATATATATATATATATATATATATGCATTCAGCAAATAGCTAGGTATGTCATGTTAAGATTTCACAAACATGCATTGGCATAAAGAGAACAATCTTTTTTAGTCTATCAATACAAAAGTAATCTCATCATCGTTCAGCCAATTCCCTAGTGGAATTTTGCAAGCAGTCTCTTCTACCATGAGAACTAGGTTGAACGATGAGAGATAGGGAGAGGATGAGGAGGTTAAGGTTTGGAGAGAGAGGATTGAGAATTCCTTCCTAGAGGGAGAGGAAAGAAGGGATGCAGAGAAGAATTTTTTTTTTACATTAGTGTGTGTACATGCAGGCGTGCACAGCAAGTGTGTGTGTGTGTTATGAAGGGCCTAAACGTACAAGGTCGACTTTGCATCCATGATGAGTTGAAACTCTGAAATTCTTGGAGCTGGGCTTTTCAGCTCCATTTCATCTAAATGCTTTCAAGCTGATAATAGGTCTGAGTTTTTCTCTAGGTCTATCAACACAATCGAGTTCAATTGGTTTGTTTATATAGGAAGTGTGATCAAAAGAAGTTTAAATAAGAAGATACAAGAAGCTAAACATTGAAAATATTAAAAGAGAAAGTGAAAGACTACAAAAATATAAGAAAAAATAAATTATTTTATTTTGAGTTAATTATTAATTAAGTTAACTGTTAACATGACACATGATCGAGTTCTATATAAATAAATAAAAACCTATATAACCAACCCTATTTAGTGTCATAAAAAAGCTTAGTTGTACTTTCTTCTGTTTCATCATGAAATCAATTAACTTACCTATGTCATCGACGAATATCGACCTGAATGGCATTTGATGCATCTGCTTATGCATCAGCATCACAACGACATACTCAATCTGATTTTCAGTAAATGGAGTTAAACTTACAGCGGTTTGATTCATCGATCATTAGAAATAAGTTATTAAGCTGGTGATCGATGCTGAAGTGTCACTGTTTTGCACACCAGTATAAGGGGTTGCTCAAATGAACCTTTAAGTTGATGCCTAACTGATTTACCATTGTTTTTTTTAAATAGCACAGTGTTTATCAACGTTTCTACAAGAAGGGCCGCGTCAATAAATTAAGAAAGGGGGCAGTGAGGAAGAAAAACCACAATATAAAAAAAGACATAACATTTGACTTTCTTCCATTAACCACACTTTCTTGCGTCATTATATGTCACACTTTAATGGAATCAACATATGTGGCGGTTGTTAAGGATGAATTAATTGATTTCGCTTAATTAGTGATTGATTGGTGAAAGAGTAATTAAAATTATTAATATTTACAGAAGTTGTTTGTAGTAAAAATTAAGATATGAAAGGAATGGGTAGTCACACAAGGAAAGACTGTAACATAATAAGCTTATTATAAACAAATTAGGAGTAACACCAACAGATAGAAATAAAAAATTTGTTTAAGATGATTTGGACAAGTAAAAAAATATCAAACAAAACTCCAATAAAAAAATATGAGAAACTGAATTATGAAAATATTAAAATAGAGAGAACTACTACAAAGTCTTGCAAGAAAAAAATAAAGAATAATCTAAGAATATTGAGTTAATTGTTACCATGGTTAGCATGGCTTATGATCCAATCTTATTGAAACACCTACAGTCGACCCATCTAGTTCCCTATGAAATTTGAAAAGAAAAAAGAGTGATTTGTAAACTGTTAAAGGTTTATCCGTTTATGAACCTTTTTATATTATTAATACATGATTTTGGATCGGATTTTCAAAAGAATCTCACCCAAACCAACCCATTTAATCCCCCCCCACCTTCCCCGATCGAGTTCCATCGGAGTCCCGGACCGCCGGTGGGCTAGACTGTGTCCGTGACTCTGCTCCTTGTCCTCCTGTTGGAAGCTGGTCTAAGGTCTTCCTCTCTGGTTTTCTCCATTCCGAAGATTCGAACTTGTGATATGAGAGTTAATAATGGAATTTTTTCTATTGAGAAGATTTGAAAAAAAATGATAAAGAGTGTGAATAGTAACACCCAAATTTAATACATATAGATTTTTCTGCATTTCCAAGTTATAATGGAACCCAAAACACACATGCACTACCCTGATAGCCGAACTCCTCACCAACAGAAACAACTATTTGAATATAGTTTGTTTTTCATTATCTAAAATTAAAAGTATGGTTTTTTCATGATAGACCCAGATCCGATTATCACCGTAGTATCCTGAAGCCTGCCTGGATCCCTATTTGGATTTGAACGGCCGCTTGTGCCCTCGCTCCTGCGAATTTGCAGCCCTAGAAGCCTCCTTTGCTTTCTCAATTCACCCACGAATTTGCGTCAGTAGAAACATTACTTATTATCTTAGAATTTGACTTGGGCACGCGTTGACTTAATCCCGTTTTTGGTAGATTGTATAATCCCCACTTTGTCTTGTGTCGCAAGTTCGCAATGTCAGTGCCTTTTAGGAGAGCGATAATCAGATACTTGCTAACATCTTCTGAGACACCCCCAAGGTTGACCAGATTCAAGCTTAATGCTCCTCGTCAGGTACGAGAACGATATGTTTCTTCTCAACACTTGCTGTCTGTAAATGTTATCGTGCATCTAGCATGATAAATCAATGGTTGGTTCTTTCTGTGACGAGTTAATTTTGAAGTTCTTGGTTGATTAATTAGCTCTTTATAGTGTTCATTATGCGCTTCAAGTAGAGTTGTACTATGAACATAATATTGTGAACTCTATGTAAATGTTTCTTTGACGTGATTTGTGGAAAGCCAGATCTTCATTTATGTATTGCTAAATATGCAAAGTTTATTCTTTGCATAATTTGTAGATGAACAGAAAAATATATAATTATATGTCCCGAACTATTTAACTGGTCTTTGCATTAACCTCGAAGCAACATACTCTGCATTGCCAAGTCCCTGGTTATGGAATTTATATAGATTTCAGGGGCATACAGATAAAGAGATTGTGAATCTTGCTACTGGATTCCTTTTGTATAACCACAAGAGAAGATGTGGTTGTCTGTGTTGAAGATTTAAGTAGCTGTCCTTAGATCCTTCTTCAGCAAATGGCAGTAGGTTGGATGGTAACGACATTATGACAGGTTGTTTTCCATCAAGGTGTTATAATATTTGTTTGATTCGTCTTTGGGAGACGTAATTTTTGCTTCATTTATCTTCACTTCTTAGCGTCTAAGTTTAAGAAGCAAATGTAATGATTAATTTCGAGATCTGAGGAAGAAGTCTTGACGATTGTGCATCCCTGGAAGAATCAGGTGAAAAAAAGTATCTGGCTGGATTCTTCTTCAATAAGGCCTGAGCACAATCCATAATAGTGTTTGTGAAGGTTTAAGGGATGTAGGAGATGAAGACCCAAACATAATCCAAAGATAGAAGAGAGGTAAGACATAGAGAGTAGAGAGATTTGGAAACAGAATGGAGCCCAACACCTAGGAGAGAAAACATGAGGAGGGGAGGGAAATAGAGAGAACTGGGAGAGAGAAGAGAGTTTAAGAGATTAGAGAGGGACAGGGTTCTTTCAGTTTCTAATGGCAGGTAAATTTGGGTACGAGTCCCATATATAATGCAGTAAGCACAGTGTTGTCCATTGGAACATACTTCTTAGTCTTTGATCGTCAACTTGATTTGCACCCATTCATCTTGAGTTCTAGATGCTTCCATTTGGTCTCAATCCTAGAATATAACCTCCATTGAGGGGGCCTTGTAAGTCATTCTCCACCATCCAATTTTGTCTTCCATTTGGTCTCAATCCTAATTATAACCTCCATTGATCTTCTTATGTGCCTGAAATTTTAACTCCTTTGATGTATCCACCTGTGCACCGACTCTACCGATGCCTTATCTCATCCCAGCATTCATTTTGTGCTTTAGGACCATTGTTTTAAAGCGCATGACCACCCATTCACTTGTGCAAGGTTAAGCATCGAGGAACCGTGTGCTGGAAACTATCAAAGCTCTATATTCTCTAGGCTTAGTGATGTTGAAAATTTTCAATATTTCTTTAATGCTTCTTTCAGCATGAATCTGCTCCACTTGTAGAGCTCGCCTAGATTGTGAATCAACTACTGTAAACCAGCCAATTCAAAGCTCAAATAAAAGTTGGGTCATTAGGTACTGACTCTGGAATCTTCAAGTGATTACTCTAGGTCTACCTCCTCTTCCTTGATTTCTTCTCATCAACATATAGTGAACCAAGCTTTGGGTCTTAGTCTCCAAGAAGACTTGCTGGACCCTTTGGATTGATGACCAAGACTGAGGTGATCAATCACCACCATCATGCTGATCTTATCGGGTTAAAATTACAAATACTTGTCTTATTTGGCAAGTCCCTCCCTTTATACCAGAAGCCATTTCTTCATCCTCATGAAGCACTCACACTTGAGCTTTGGCTGGGCTGCTTATAATCTTCATCTGATATCCACCTATCTTTTTACAACACAATTGCATACACTAGGCTGGAGGTTTGTGATCCATGGTCAACTAATTGAATTGTTATCCAAATTTGATTTGGCTGTGAATGACGATATCAAGTTTAAATGGATGACTAATTCCTTAAGGGCCAAAGACAAGATTATTCTTTCCCATTTGTCTCACATGAATTCAGGGCTCACTTAGTTATTACAAAAAACTAACACCCCTTTTGAACTTAGACAAACATGAGGGCCTACTTATCATAAAAAATTAGAACACACAGCTTGAAAAGCTCAACTTGAATGCACATTGGCGGTGGTTCGCTCCTGACTTGGATTTTGGCTTTGGATCAGCCATGGGTTGCTTATACCATCAAAAGGGAGCCATCATTGCCTTGGCTTCAATGAACACCAGGTGCTTTATGCATTCCCTTGGTCTCCAGGTTCTAGACAGTGGGCCATAGAAGAATTTTGTTCATGGCAAGTAGATTATAAGTTCTTTTTATGTAATTATAGCCAGGAATGTAAGAACATGTTTCTTTTGTGCAGGTGGAGGTAGAATTTAGCGATGGTTGTCAGTTTACTTTGTCTGCTGAATTTCTTAGAGTACAAAGCCCTGCTGCTGATAGCAAGATTCGTTCAGTAGGTGGCGAGAAGGTAAATAGATCAAAGACCTTGAGGTCATCAAAATGCATTGCATCTTTGGAGCCGTATTCATACCGGATCAAGTTGATTCTTGTTATTTTTCCTTAAAAGAGCTCTTTGTTTTTGTTACTTGTTGGATTTTCATGTATGTTCTTAAATTGCAGCTACAACTGCAGTCCTGCAAAGCATTATATTTATCAATATAGGTGGATTTTCATCTACAACATTAGAGATAATTTGAGAAGAAAATTGTAACAAGGATGCATAGTTAAGTGAAATTTGTAATGTGCTCTGGTCTCTGGAAAGTAGTAAAAGCACTTGACCTTTTAGTTTTTCCTTTTTATTTTATTCGATTAAGGAGGACACCAAAATTGCACCTTGCGTGTAGCTGACAACTAAGCATATCCATGTTATTCTGACATTGACCAACTGATATATAGAAAATATTCCTCTCCATCCGTGTCAGGAAGGCCTCAAAGTTTGACATTGGAATGTAAAAGGTTTTATGCTCTTTTTCTAATTCTTGCAAAAGATTCAGTATAATTACCTCATTTATAAATGATGCCTATTTTTCCATAAATTGATTATATTATGTGTGGATACAATTTACTTTGTGTGAATGCTGAACCTTTGTGGAAACTATTCTTCACTATCGGTTGATTTTTCTGTCTGATTGTTTTACATTCAGGTCATTTCTGGTAGAAAGCATGTGGGGATCATGTCTGCTGAGCCTGTTGGAAACTATGGAATAAGGTACTCAAGTGATTAATCCTGTCAAGACTCAAGACGTAGGTTTATTGCTTTATAAGCTTCTTTCAATTGGTTGCTTACATGCCAACTCTATTCTTTGTGTTCAGAATAAACTTTGATGACTTGCACAGGACGGGCATTTACACATGGGATTACTTCTATTATCTTGGGACCAAAAAATTTACACTTATGAGGAACTATATCACTACCTTAAAGAAGCATGGCCTTAGCCGGGATCCACGACCAAAAAAGGATGTAAAATATAGTCAATGATGTGCTCTTCCTTTTCTTCTGATTCTCTGATCAGAGGTTTGTTCATGGAATGAAAATATTTGTTTGTTATTGTCATTTAGATGAAAGTTTCATATTTTAATAAACATTTGGCATGACAGTAGTACTTCAGGTTTTGCAAACATTATCTCTTACTGCTTTCTCTTATGTTGGGTTAGGCGGAAATATGGTGTACTGTCTTGTTGCCTTTTCCATTCATTTGAACACCTTAGAGTCACACATACAACTCGTTATAACTATTGTTGTAAATCTCCTGAATACAAATTTCGCATGCATTATTACTTAGACTAAATGCAAGAAAACTCTTGGTGCTTAGTTTGATGACTGATTTTCTTTTACCCACAATTGAGAAGGATCATTTATGAATTCTTATTTTGTTATGATACAGAACTCTTTGTGTATCTTAATCATAATTTAAAGGAACATTGGATGGTGCAAGGTAAGGAGCTCTTTTGTCAATTAGTGCATGATTAACTCGGTTTGGTGAAGAAAAAATGCCATGGGAATACAAGTCTCTCCATGCCATGTACAAATATAACATGTCTAGGTTGTTATGACCATGAGAAACACATAATTTTTGTCTTAGTCTTTAATTTTTGAATGCTTAGTGAGGTGACAATTACAGCTTCGGAAACAAGTTTTCAGGCGTATTAGCACATTTGTGACTGATCCTGTCATTTGGATTTACCTGGTTCTGGAACTTTTGCCAGGTCCACATATCAAAAGTTGTCGAGATAGCCAACCATGATGTTTAGATATGTACGGTTACTATGCACAGTGTTGCATAGAGAATGGCCTTTCTGATAGTTCCATATTTTGTCTATCATATATGAACTTATAATGAGTTAAGAGCTCATCCGTTTTGCTCTTTCTTTATGCCATACGGGCAATGTTTCTTGACGTGAAGTTCCTAAGCTATTGCAATTCTTCTTCTTTTGCTACGTTAGATTCTTGAAAGCATTAGGTATAAGTTCAACACTAATTTGGCAATGATAGTCATTTTGCTAAAGCTATATCAAAATTGAGAATCTTGATGCATTTACCATTGGATATGAGCAGATGTAACCAATCTCTAGGGAATGAATTTTCAAAAGGTATGAAGTGTCTGCTTTTTCCTTGTGCTGTGGAAGTTTGTAATGAAATTGTTAAGGTTCCCAAGAGGGCTGCTGATGCCTGGATTGCTCAGAGTGCTGATGGACTGGTCGAACTCAATGGTAAACCGAAAGAGGGAACCTTCATTAGAGGTTTCTGCAATTTTACCTGGACTTCCACTGGCATCCATGATCCTGTTGAACTGGAATTTTATATAACAAGGGAAGGGATATATTGTATGTTGGTACAACCATGATACACCCCTTTATCAATCTTTGACCTGGTTGATGAGGATTTATAGAAGACCTTGCCAAATCATTGCCCAGCTTGAAGAAGATTGGTAGCAAAAACCTGAATGCATTCGATGCCCATGGTGGTTTTTGTATAAGCTCTGTTTCAACTTCCTGGAGGCAACAACTTTTTCCCACGAACTACACAAAAGGATGGATTTTCATAAAGCACGACTCATAAGAAGGATGTCCATGAACAACTGTAACATATGGCAATTGGCGTCCTTCGTGACATTCCAAGAGGCGAATATATGTAGCAACGGACCCAATACTTCGTGTATAGCTTTTCTCTTTTATGTATGAATATTTTCCAAGTTACTGCAGAAAACATCCAAACTGGTGGATTTAAATAAGATATTATTAGAATCGTCAACGTATTTTGAAAGCAAAGTAAACTGAAGCTTGTTGTAGTTCGTTAAGATATTGAGAACCATTAATTAGTTTGGCAGTTAAAAGAACTTGCGATTCCTTGACACAAGTTTTCATGTTATTGATCTTCAAGCATGGTTTCATTGTAAAAAATGTTATTACTTTTAAGAAACAAAAAAGGGAAAGAAAAAGGGACTCATGTATGCGACTTAGGTCTAACCATCTCGAAATCGTGCACTCAGCAAGTCAAAAAGCTAACCACCTTTCACAAGTGACGGTATTCTCATTACCAAATATGTCCCGTCTTCTGAACAACTAGCTGTTGTTTCACAAGGCCATTAAGTGGCCCATCTTTCTTTCATGTTGAAATTCAAGCTCAGCGTTCCGCCTCATAGGACATCATGCCCTATTGGTTTTCCAAGCTGCTCTGTTGAAATTCCCAGAGGCAACCACTTCGTCAGAAGGGAAGATACAGTAACAAAGCACTGAAGTTTGTCCATCGCACCTCCACAAGAGGGCAGCCATAATAGGCATTTTAAGAGAAATCAAAAGATCAGGCCAAATATGTAAAACTAGGGTGGTATTTTTCATTCTTATTACTATTTCAAGCACAACCGTAGGTGCTCGCTTACAAGGAAAGGAAGCAGTTTTCAGCATTTTCAAGGTGGCTGACGAAATCAGTTTTCATACAAATCTGGGAAATTGTGCATGGTGACCTTATACATGATCTTGGTGCTTTTTTCCAAGAATCTGCTGCAACGTGGAACTTGCTACACATACCCGACCACGCTATCCATCATTTTCATAGTTGAAACTTTGTTTTCCCAACTAAGCATGGAACCTTCTTCGATGTGAGCCTAGAAATCCAGGGAAGTTCTACTCTCTATGTGGCTGAATTTGGTGTACGTAGTGACGAGACACCAAATCCGTGCATGTCTTTAAACTAATTCTTTAACGATGACTTCCGGGATCAGCAGTGGGGGCTACTTCTTCCTCATTTGAACTGCTTTCTCCATTGAGTGGATGATATGGTATGCTCTCGGAAACCTGTATTTGTGTAGGGGGATTGGGATCGTTTCCTCTGTAACGATCAAAAGCCATCAAATTAGCCGGTTTACTTAGTGACAGTATGAGATTATGGTTCAGAAAACTCACACAACCGAATACATGGTAAGGCCGATGGCAACAGCAGCACAAGCAATATAATATAGCCAGTTTACCTGAAATATGTAACAAACAGATCAGAGAAAAATAGAAGAAAAGAAGAGAGTCCGTAAACAGAACCAAACATTCAAAGGTTCATGATGACCTCCTGATGATAGAAAAAAATACGAATCAGAACAGCCCACATATCTGAGGTGAGGAGAGAGAGATTGAACATTGCCGCTCCACTTGTCTGTGCCAAAGAACAATTAATGAATTTTTTTACAACTATGAATATGAGACACTGACACACAAGGAAAAAGGATCATAGTGAGTGTTCATGTGTTAATTTTGAGAGCCTGGCCTGGTATAAGAATACTGGTCTAGGATCTTGGGACAGAAGATTCTGTCATGATGTCTTTTCGGTCTGTCATCTTGGACTCATTTAACATGGTCAATTACCAAAATACGTGTTTCAGTTTTAGAGGATTCGTGATAGAATCATAATGTAAGTCCATGTTCGTGATTGCGAATGCTTCACAAACTTTAGACAATTGTTATAGCTTTGAGAGAACAGACTGAAACCCTTTTTCTAAATGACACGAGGAAAAGGTGACGATGGATTCTCAAGGATGGAAAAGGCTATCGTAGTGTCTGCTTCTACTTTGGGTCCCATACTGTGCACAATGCATTTCAACCTTTTCGTTATTTTCTTTTCGGATAGGTTAATGTTGGTAAACAATAAGGGCATCTAACATCAGAAAGTGGCAGAACTTGTGGAAGGCAGAGTTAGGCTATCGATATCTGCCTTGATTTTTTTAATAAATAACAATGTGAGGCCCAAATGCAACAACTTATGCCAAGAGTAGTCTTAAGAATAAATTAGTCGAAAAGAAAAAATAAGATTCCTCCCAGTTATACACATTACAAATGGTAGGCAGCTACCTCTGCATACAACTGCAGTCATAAAGCACCATTATATTTTCAAGAGAGCAATAGCATTATCTAAATAAGTCCTCAAGGGACGAGGCAAAATCAGCAAAAGTTGAAGGTTAGTTTCAACTGTTGGACCCAAGACGTTAACAACATGGGAAAGAACCAGGCGGTCAGGTCCAATGCAAGCCACGACAAACTATGCTACCTGGGACATGGTTAAGTCTTCCGTACTGTGTTCGACGTCCCAGGGTAACATATTGAAAGTAATAGTAATACTAAAGTCTGCTTTTCAAGCATGCCTAGTGGTTATTGAAAATGACCACATCAGACTCACGAAGGTACAAACAAGATAATCAGAAGATGGTCATACCTTAAGAAGGAAAGGAACTATGCAATAAAATAAGAAGGTTGCGATAGCATAGGCAGCAATGAGGAGTATCTGTCATAAGATTCAGAAAAATAAATCTCAGTTTGAAAATCCAATAAATATTAAGAAATAACTGGGACCAAATCCAAGTTCCAAGTTGGGACGTATATGTGCAACTCTGGTACAGTCTGAATAAATGGCATTAACTGTAACAGTTTATTTAATTCTTTATTTATGACTTTGTAGAAACCTTTATATCCATGTTTTGGCATATCTGATGTGGGTTTCAGGTCAGGTTCAGATTGGACTCTGGATAATCAATTGAATTAACAAAATAAGTATATGTAGGGGTCGTTGTGGTATGATCCCCAGCTGTTCCTAACAGGTTAGATGGATCTGATGTGAATCACTTACAACCTGAAAAATTCCAAAATCATTGACATCCCTACCTACTACATTGACACAGTTGACTGTGGATTGACACAATGTGAATTGTTTAAGGGGATAAACTGGATTCATGAATCAATGGGAAACTTCAATTAACCAGTTAGCCTTATGGGTTATGGACAAGAAATATTCAGCACGGGATCAAGCAAATAGGTGCAGGGCCATTTAAAACTAACACCTGCCTGTTTGCAACAGTTTATAGTAAGAGATTGAGGCTTCTGGACTCAAATTTCAGCTCATAAGGACACACCTATTTGGTGCTACATGAGAAAAGATACACCAAACAGGAAGACACGAACTGGACAAGTATGGTTGAGTATTATTAATTAGTATTATCTTAACAAAATTAATTATTTCGATCAAAGTTTGATTCTTTTCTGCTGTATTTTTTTTCAAAAAAGCTGGTATTTAGTCAACAAATTAGTTAAAAGGTTCGTGTTTCATCATCGAAAAGAAAGAATGTGTCCTCATGTTTTATCTTGCAAAGTTTTGTGAATACATTACACAAATGACCACATATGCATACTTGTGCTGTTGACTTCTTATGACAGTTTCCCAGGATGAAGCTTGTTTTCACATTAGTATCAATCTCATTTGATGAGGAGATTGTAAAAGTGCCTCGCTACTATTTAGCTGCTAGTGATCTATTACAAAGATATATTTATCAATGTTCGTGGCAGAGTTGGAATCTCTTACAATCTTTGGGGTCCAACTTATTGATTCAAGCTCTGATTTCTCAAATATCAAGCTGAAAAGGGCTGAGGAATAACATATACAAACATCAACAAATTGCATTCAGCAATGAATATATATTACAGAGCATGTTTAAACTCATTCCAAGTGTATGGTGCTTCCAGTGAAGCACTAATACTGCAGCAATGCAAATGCAATAGGGTGGGTGACACAAAACTCATTCCAGGGGTAACGTGGCCTTGCTAAAAGGTCTTAGAAAGATTTTTGAATTTCACTAGAACAGTTATCTTCCAAGCAATGAATCAACAACCCAAATAGTTATGTGCTCATGTGCAAGAAAATGGCTCCCAGCTAAAATGGTGCAGACCAATTGACAGACACTTATCCTTCCCCAATTTGAATTAAATGTAATGCAAACACATAAAACTGGGTTACTGTCAGGATGGAACTTGAAGATTTTCATCTATGGCAAAACATAAGCAGTAGCAGCATAGTAATCAACCCACGTATACACCAGTACTGTATAAAGCTGCCAGCCAGGTCAACGCATGATTAGCAGAGGTATTTGTGTCTAACAAGGACACTGTTATGTGAGTTAATTTGGTTCCAAGCAGGGTGACCATGTGGACGTAACTGGAATTATGTGCAACAAAGATGTATAGGATGATATATAACATAATTCTTCGTCTCTTATGTAGTAACAAAAATTATTAATATTTTTTTAGATTATTAGGAACTATAATTTCCACCGTCGTATTCAAAAGAATGAAATCAAAGAGGCTCTTAAACCTATGAAGGATGGGAAATCTGTAGGACTAGACAACATTTCTATAGAAGTTTGGAAAATCCTATGAGAGATAGGAATCATTTGGCTCCCAAGACTATTTAATGAAATATCGAGAAACCAAAAGATGCCTGTGGAATGGAGAGCGAGTACACTTATACCCATATACAAGAACAACAAAGACATTCAGAATTGTGTGAATTATCGAGATATCAAGTTAATGAGCCATACTATGAAATTATGAAAGAAATTATCGAATGCAGGTTAAGACAAATATCGAGTACAACAGAGAACCAATTTGGATTCATGTCAGGCAAATCTACTATTGAAGTGATTCACCTTTTGAGACGTCTTATGAAACATTTTAGAGCAAAAAGGAAAGACCATCACATGATATTTATTGATCTATAAAAAGCTTACGATAGGGTACCAAAGGATGTTCTTTGGAGAACCTTGGAAAAAAGAGGTATCCCATTGACATATATATAAATTTTATAAGAGACATATACGATGGCACAAAAATATGTATGAGGACTCATGAAGGAATGATAGACTTCTTTGAAGTTAATACATCAAGGATCAACTTTAAGTCCATACTTATTTATAATAGTGATTGATGAGTTAACAAAACATATTCAAGATGAAGTACCTTAGTGGATGTTATTTGCATATGACATTGTGTTAGTGGAGGAGTCTAAAGAAAAAGTTAACAGAAAATTGAAACTATGGAGAGAAACAAAGTAAAGGCTTCCGACTTAGTAGAACAAAGACAAAATATATGAAATGTAAGTTTAATCATTTGGTTACTTCAAAGGACAGAAATTAAAATTGACACATCTCCAAAAACAAAGTTTTAAATATCTAGGGTCAATTTTTAAGTGTGATGGAAGAATTAATGGAGATGTTACGCATAGAATTAATGCAGGTTGGTTAAAATGGAGAGGAGCATCAGGTATTCTTTATGACAAGAAGATACTAAAGGTAAATATTATAGAGCAGTAATTAGACCTGCCATATTTTATGGTTCTGAGCAGTTAATCATCAATATGTACAAAAGATGTCTATGGCAGAAATAAAGATGTTGAGATGGATGAGTGGTCATATAAGGAAAGACCATATACATAATGAGGTTATTACAAATAAATTGGGAGTGACACCAATAGAGGACAAAATAAGAATATCATTTAAGATGGTTTGTACATATAGAAAGAAGATCAAAAGAAGTACCTATAAGAAGGTATGAAAAACTAGATTTTGAAAGTATTAAAAGATGCAGAGGACGACCACAAAAGTGTTGGAAAGAAACAATAAAGAATGATTTAGTGTATACTGAGTTAACTGCTAACATGACACATGATAGGGCTTTGTAGAAACAAAGAATCCATGTAGCCAACCCTGTCTAGTAAGAGAAAAGGCTTACTTATTGTTGTTGTATTAGGAAACACAATCCACCCAAACCTGTCTTTTTTCTCTAGCCCTGGTTATCATAGTGAAATGCTCTAAAATCACTCATCACAAATAATCATGAAAAATAATGAATCTATTAGCATCAAAATACACAAATTGCAGCCCCATAAGTGAAGACAAATGTGCACAAAAGCAGAAATTTAGTGTACTGTAAATGCATGAACGATGAAGAGGATACATTTCACATCCACCAATAAGAGACCCAAAAAGTCCAAGCATTCCAATCACTTCAATGAGGTCTTTCTTCTTAACACAAAATTCCTGCAGATTAAAAGATGGCAAAGTTTCATAAGATGGTCCTTACTTCCATGTAAAATCATATGGCACTTATACTGCGCAATCACAAGAGCAGAAAGAATATCAAGCCATGTCATGAACAGATCTAATGAATAGCGGTCATGAAACTGGGTTTCAGTAACTTAATCAGATCATCAAGAGGATGTCCACCGGCATAGTTGATGCAAACAAGACCTCTATTTGTAGCTCACTTGTGCAAGTTGTCTTACCAAAAGAAGTTAGTAAGCATCTTTGACCTTGTATCACATGCGATACAGACATACTGTCACTAATTTTCCACTTTTAGTGAAATGATAATGAAGTACCACTTAAAGTTTTAACATAAGAAAAAAAAGTAAATATCCAAACATCACATCAATCATAGGTTTGCAACTTTTCTACACGTGCATAACCAATGTTGTAATGTATCATGCATGTTGCACAATACATATCATATAGATAGAGTCTTTGTATCACAAAACGTTATCATATCATACATATCATATGATATGGGGTGTACAATGTCACATAGAGACAATATGTTGAAAACACCATAGCACCACATGAGAGGGGAAAGAGGAAAGGAGAGAATGATGGAGAATGGAGGCCGCCCTCCCTCTCTCTCTTCTATTACGTAAAAGCTTCTTAACCTAAAACAAGTTGGACTAGTCCTTATGTAGTGGATTGGTAAATATGAAAAAGATCAAAATGCTCTTAGTACTATGAGCAATTACAGTAATATCAAAATATCAAAAAATTACATAACTAACACTAAAACATCATATACATTAAGATTCTTCAACACCTCCTAAAGTTAGGAGTGAGATACTTCGAACTCCAAACTTGTTGAAAAACTAATTCTTACTTCACCACACTTGCGGATAACTATGATGATAAAACCACCAACCAAACACTTATAGAAGATGGAATTGGGTAAGTTGATTGTTCTTGGTGCAATCGCCCCTCTCTCTTTCTTCTTTCGATCATAAAGTCTGGTCTCCAAACAGATAGAAGATGGAATTGGCTCGGCTCTTTTACTTTCTTCTTTTCAATTATTAGAAGATGGAATTGGGCCGCCTTTCTCTCTTTCTTCTTTTCAATCATGAAATTCTAATTTCTCTAAGACTATTGGTTTCTTTACTATCCTCTATAGTGAAAAAAGATGTCATGTTTTATGTTCTTGAGAAAGATGATTTTATGGTTAGAAGTACTATCTCCACCATACACACTTCTATCGGATTTTTTGCGCCTTCTTGATTGCGAACTATGTGTTGGTTAGGTATCCTCTCTCTACCATATATACTTCCATCGGATTTTCCTGTACCTTATTGGCTACCATTAATGCTTACACAACATAATATAGAACATGAAATTTGGCATGTGGAGTCCCCCCTAGGAGCCACTGCCCTCTCATTCTTCTCTAATCTTTTTCACTTTACTTCAAAAACTCAAGATCTTAATTTTCATGCTTCTTGATGATACTACTACATTCTGTACCAACAAATTCATCTTGCCTCCTCTATGATTTGATTTGTCCAGCATATGTGGTGTTAAACTATTTTTCTACACTTTATCTTCTCTTTGTTTAGTTACTTTTGTTGTTAAGTGTTGTCTCGACTCTCTTCTCCTTTAAATAATGTTTATAATCCTCTTTCTTTGCATTAACAACCTCATCACATAGCTTCTCCACTTTATGAGCTATAGGGATCAGATTTTGCTTCTTTTATACATTTGATCGAACAAATGATGTATGGAGTTAACATCCTTCTTGGGCATTTCATCAAACACTTCACGTGCACGTCTGTGTTCCTCTTTTTGGCATACAATCAAAGATCTCCCTTTCATATTTGATGATGTCATTCTTCAATAACCAGTAATCATCATCATCCAAGATATTACATTCTTGCGAGGCATTATGGTAAACAAATACAGAGCTTCAACAACTAGCTTTGCAGATAAATATCCAGATATCATATAGTTCCACGAATACAAGTTCCTCTCTGGCATCTCATCAAATGTGTTGTGTTGCAACCATCCTTTCCACTTTTGCATACCTATCGATCATCACAGAACAAGAGGCGACGTTCTTCTTAGGCATCTCATCGAATAATTTTCGTGCTTCGAGTAGGTTTCTCCTCTTCACATAAGCGGTAATCATGGACGTCTAGGTGAAGACATCCTGATCAAGCATTTCATCGAACATTTTACGTGTGTCGTCCACCTTTCCTTGCCGACCAAGAGTGGTGATCCTCGCATTGTAATCGAACGCAATCTTGCGTGCTAGACGATTTCCTTGTCATTTCATCTTTTCTCTAACATACGTTTGATTCATGCCCTTCACTCAGTTTCTTTCTCCGGTGGCTCTTTTTTCCTGCAGTTTTTCCCATCCTTACATTCATGTATTTTGTCCCAAAACGGTCCTTCAATACATCTCTCAACTCTTTAATCAATCCGGTTATACACATACCCAATCTTAAGCAGATTCAATGAGTTCATGCCCATCTTCTGGTGAATGGTTTTCAAGAAGATGATACATCCATGTATCACATTGTTTATTGCCTTCGGTTATTTGATTGTATCTCTTTCTCTTCCATTTCTTGATAGAATTTAGTGATGAGACTCTATGCCACCTCCTCTTTAGAGAGTTCACATTTGCTTCTTTTGTATCGGGCGATGCGACAAGGAGGGCACTGATCGGACCTTCTTACATTTCCCTTCTTGTTAAAGGGTTTGGCTGATTCACAAACGGTTAACAACGCCATCTACGCACATGCCCATGTCGTGAAGTCGGGGTTATCGTCACATATCTTTGTCCAGACATCCCTCTTGAGCCAGTATGTGAAATGCAGTGTTTGGAGTTTTTGTGCATGTTCAGAGCTGCTCCTCCCAACGATCGATTGTTCTAATACCATGTTGAAAACATCGATGCGGTTGTTTGGAGTTTTTGTGCGTGTTCGCAACTGGTACTCCCAACGATCAATTGCTATGATACTATTTTGAAAATATCGCAGTACCACACGAGAGAGATGAGGGAGAAGATTACACAAGAGGAAGAAGAGGAAAGGATAGAATGACGGAGAATCGAGGGCATTCCTCCAATGGAGGTCCACCCTCCCTCCCTCTCTCTTCTATTACGTAAAAGTTTCTTAACCTAACCTAAAACAAGTTGGACCACTCTTTATATAGTGGATTGGTCAATATGAAAAAAACCAAATGTCCTTAGTACTATGAGTAATTACAGTAATACTAAAATATCAAAAAATTATATAACTAACGTTAAAACAGCATATACATTCAGATTCTTCAACACAATACACCCCGAAAACATGAAGCTTTCATTGTATATTATTTTAAATTATCATGCATCATGTTATTGATGCTTTATGAAGTCAATACATATCCTTGTTTTTGAGATTCTTTTGGATATTTTAGGTCTTCTAGTGATTTATTAGTTTTTTAAATAAGCAAATAAATATTAATGTGTATTGCTCATAGTGCATCGTAGGACACAACCAATATGGGTGTCATGTCAATGTTTATACAAGGCCTACTTTTCTGATGATAACATTATTTTCTTATTCTTGAGCTAGAAGTTTGGCTCCTACCTCTAGCTCCTTGCAACTCTCACATCTTCTACAAGAATGTGTGGCTCCTCTTCTATCAATGTTCACATAGTCAATTGGGTCATATTGGGTATTTTTCGCCTTCCACTGTCATTTACCAATAAAAGGCATCCTCCAAGTACCACCTTTCATTATGACCACAATGAAGACTAATAGGGTTGAAGTTTTTACGCAGATAGAAATGTAATATCCGAGGACTGAGGCTCATCACCTCATTTGTAACAAAAAGAAAATCCTCCTCCACATTCACACAGGAACTACCCATGGCTTCTTCCTGTTTGGGCGTCTTCTCAAGATTGGAAGACATCTCTGCGTCTACTATTGCCTCTTTTTTTTCCTGCTTTCGCTGTTTATTCTTTAAATTCAAAAGGATAAAGGATTCCGTACTTTATGGATTTTGACACTCTTGGACATGCCTTCGCATCAGACTTCCATCCCCACAAAGGTGAAAACCATATGCTAATCAACTCACTTCAAGAAACAAATACTTTTGATAAGTCTGCAGTTGAGCTAGAGGCTAGAAACAATGTGAAAACTATATTCTTAGCATATACTTATCCTTAAAGAGTAACGAAGAGATCATAAAACTGACCTCCCAGACATTGCTGATTGCATAAAAGACTGTTCCAGCAATGACAAGAACATCGCCTAAAAGGGGTTTTGTTGCACCTGTAGTCAAACTCAATTATTGTTTTCCATCCGAAGCATCAACGGGACAGAAAACTTTATATTGTTTCTCACAAGTGTGTGTGCATTAAGTGATCAACTTTCAACAAAAAGCTATTGTAAGCCCACAAAAAAACAAGCCTTACCCACATTGAGTGGTATGATCGGTAGATGAGTTGTTTGGAAAAAAAATGAACATGGATAAAACACTGGACAATAGATGAGTTGCAAATGGATCGTAAGACCTGATTCAGATCAGAATGTGCTTTTGCAGATGAAGTAGATGGGTTTCATATCCAGTTAGTATCCTAAAAAATATTTGAAACATGATTGTGTGAAGATATAGTCATACATGTGGTATTATGAGATATGTGGTCTCCAAAGTCTCGGGTCTTCATCATCTTGGTTGAGTTGGGCAAATATAATTATTGAAATAGATAATTTCATTAGAGCAGGTGGTACCTATGTGAGATAAATTTAATTTATTGAATAGGACAAAATTCTACATGGCGAAGGGATTAACATGTAATCTTTTATGGAATTTGGTGAGACTTTTAGAAACTTATATTCTGTTCAGATTTGTTTGAACCTTCAACTTTGAGGACGAGCACCAGGTTGAGCTAATCAGTGCCGGTTTGACTGCAGTGCGACCCATGGACCCAGGAAGTGACAGTAACGTGGATTCACAGTCACTTGTGTCATATCAGCATTGACTCCAAAGAAGCAAGTTCATATTTTCTTGTTTCTAGTAATCCCACAAGAATAAATGCTAAGTCAAGTTGGAAAGGTAAACAAATGTGATCAACATGAGATTCACGAATTACATGGATCACATGCTTATCTAAAACCTCATACTCTTGAGTTGAGATACGGATATTAATGTTCACTTCGGCTTCTAATGCGTGAAGTATTTGGAAGTATACATCATCAAAGATTGGTTGTGCCAAATTAGCTAATGGAAGTAGGGCATTCCTGGTAACTCCATCATTTAGGACCACCAAATAACTCCTATGCGAGACTGTTGTAAAATTCTGATGTTATTTCGAGTTGTACTTTCATTTTCTTTTTCTGAAAAAAAGGTCCCAAGTGAAAGATTAGAGAAATATCGAATGTGTCTAGATGAACAAAAAGGAATTATTCAATAGAAATGATAGTAGACACTTTAAGAGAAAAAACTAAAAACGTTCCATTATTGTACATTCATCTCCGTTTGACTGTTCTCTCTTATAGGAAAGTCACTTTTCTATTACATTTGATGCGAGAAATCGAAGGTAAATGAAAAAACTCTCAGGGAAAGAAAAGCCAAGGTAACTCTACCTCCACCAGATACCCCACTATCCGAGAAAAGCACCAAAACAAGGCCCAAAACACAGATGGCTGCACCAATGAACTGCAGGATTGTGTACCTCGTCCCAATGTAGATTCTGGTGAGCATCATGACCCATGGTATAGTACAACAGTCCAATAAAGTTACACTCGTGATTGATGAATACTGGTATGCCTTCAAAACTGAAGCAACACAGGAAAGTCAATTATAAGAGGACAATATGAAATATAAAAAGAAGTACAAGAATTTGATGTAAGTCACTTGCTAATCAAAGGCCTAAGCATGTTTGTATAATTGCAAACGGTTCTAGAAAACAACGGTGATTTTGATGCCAATCAGGAGTCACAATGCCATAAGAAGCAACAGGGAAATATTTTTACAAGTAGTCTGCATTAACATGAGAAATGAAAAAGTCCGTACTCCCTGCTTGGCAACAAATCTGAAAGAACATTCATCTAAAACTATAAAGCAGTTTCATATTTGCTAGATGATTACAATTGGAAGTACTCCATATAAAATCATTCTACACCTCACCCTGTGGAAGCACGCTAAACAAGATCTCAATGTGAATACTCCTAATGTTTCTTGTGCATGCCTTGACGCTAATTCAGGTAGAAAACAAGATGGAACGGTAAGAATCACAGTGCTTACCAAGATAATTTCCTTGGACATCAACAAAGCCCAAAATGATGTATGCGTACCAAGGAACCTGCAAAGTCCATGCTGCGCCTTAAATTGTGGACAGAGGAGCGCAAAATCTGGACAAGAAAAGTACAAAACCAGCACCACAAAAGGCAAAAAGAATAAAAGAATCCTCTTTCATGTCACCACCATAGTATCTGCGTTTCTCAGCATAACATTAATATACGATTAGGTCATTCGTTTTGGACAAGTATGAACTCTGGTCACACCACATTCCTCATTTGCCTATAGAGAAGATCATTTGATGAAAAAAGGAAACTGAAGCATCGAGGCTTAAACTGCATCTGTAACTCAAAAAAGGCACGCAGCAGCAGATGTTTGGAATTAATTTCATATGCACGGGAAATAATGGAAGCCTCTCTCTCTCTCTCTCTCTCTCTCTCTCTCTCTCTCTCTCTCTCTCTCTCTCTCTCTCTCGCATAACCATGATCTCGCCTTATGGAACTCAGCAGAATTCCATATCTTCAATACAATACACCAATAAAGTTCCAAAATAAAGGAAAAGATGAGAAGCTTCAAAATAAAAGGCAGCTCAAAACAGTGATTTCTTACACATTGTTATGGACTGATCTCAAAATAGACTACAAAATGTGTATATTTTTCATTCTCTCCACATGAGAAGTTCCTTTGAGATGGCTAATGGCGGATCGAAGAAAACAATTCTTCAGTGGTTTAAACAGTCATCAGCTTTTCACATTTGCTTGTAAACTCATCCCTCGAAGGAGAGTTGGAGTCATTGCTTGCAACGCGCGACACGGGAACAGAAGTACAACGTTAGCACAGGGCTCAGCGAGAACTTAGAGCCGGGTTATGTTAACCGTTTGGAGGGAACCTTGAAGGTCGTTTGACCACCTAAGGGAGAGCGGGATCCAAACCTTACATGAAGTATAAACCAGCCTTTTCACCAACTCATCCTTTTTCTTATATTTTCAGATTTGTTGAACCTCTTGTGGTAGGAGAGCTCCCTGTTTTTCCGAGCACAAAACTAAAAAAAGTTTCCAAAGTGGTTGAATCCATATTCCCCCTTCCAGCACCGTGGAGTGCAGCCGTCGCAGTTCTTAAGACAACCATGACAGAATTATGGGTATCACAAAGATTTCCGATCAAATATTTTGCTGTAGTCAGTGGCTGATTTCTATTGTAGGGTGGTGCCGATAGACTACGGAGCAGTTTATGGTGGGGCGAAGTATGTATGAAGCTCACAATGTCATATGTAAGCTACTGGTTTTCTTTTGAATTTTAAGATTTACCTCGGCTCAGTGTAGACCCGCTACTGGCTGTAGTGCTGAATTTGGGCCAGAATTTATCTCCTCCGAGGTCCAGAACTATGATGATCCAGTGTAACAGTGCAGGATTACAAGTTCGACGCTTGCATCGAAGATTGGAACTAAGTTTTCTTGCTCAAAATCTACAACTCAGCATCTTCCAACTGAGTTCACATTCTGCATTCGTTCTTACCGAAAAATCCATTTACGGGCGTCTCCCCGCGCCGACAGAAACACGCACGCGCACACACACACACACAGAGACGCATACAAACAAAACAAAAACAATAAAATGTGGTACCTTTAGCTTCGTCCAACGGTATAGAAGTATGGATCCGAAAACCAGAGCGAGAAGCAAGTAGTTGAAGAACGCCTGCGTCAACGGGAGATCGACGCCTGCAAAAATCAGACTAGACATGAAGATCAGCAAAAAAACCTCACAGAGAGAAGGAGAGAGGAATTAAGAACGGGCCTAGATCCGTGAGGAAAGAGGTAGCAAAACTGCTAACAGTGAGCAGGAAGGAGACCACTTGGCCCAAGAAGAGGCACCAAACAACATGGAGAACCTTTCTCCTGTCCATGAACGACCGACAGATCATAGACATTGAGAAACAGAGAGAGGTGATGCTGAGAGGAAGAGGAGCAGAAGAAGGGGGGCGTACCGCGTACGGACGTTCGCTGCGGGTGGTAGCCACCAAATTTCAACCAATCGGTCCGTTGCTTCCAAATAACTCCCAACTACTCTTCTATCGTTGGCCCACGCAACGTATCACATATTGCGATAGAATTAAAGGAACTTCAAATCTGGTTTTTGACCGATGAAACGCAAGTTCAAAAATAATATAAAGCATATATATATATAAGAATCACAATTTTCCGCTTAAGGTAAAGAGAATAACATTCTTTTTCTTTTCTTCTTTTTAATGTCAAATTCCATTTCTTAATTATCATTTGGGTCAAGTTGGATGTTCAGGGACCAACCAGTATCCGTAACCATGGTGTTACTATTCATACACCTTACAGGCTTTTTACTCTCTTTTTTCTCGAAAATTATTCATGTTCACATTTCTCTCTTCCATTTTCTCCTTTCACATACTATTTTCTTGAAAAAAAACACTTCTCGTACTTTACTTTTCAAATAATAATGAACTTACGACACATCCATTATTTTGAACAAAAATCACCTTAAATGCATATCATTATTAGTCATAAATGATAATGTGGTTTACTCGTGTTATCTCTTAGATAAAGATGTGCTTATTATGTGTATTTCTTCAAATCTCGGTGTATCGTGGATGCGTTTGTCCTTTAAATTTAAATAAAATATGTTAATCACGTTTTGTGTCATCGTTGGTCATCATTTTCTTTCCTCGCCTGGACTGAATGTTATAGCTGACCCCACAAAACTGTCTTTTCTTTTATTTGTCATCAAATTTATCTTAGAGGTTGGAAAGAGATAAATAATGAGATAAAGAATAATTCGAGAAATTTTTTAAAAAGAGAGTTAAAAGAAAATGAGTTTTAGAAAGAGATCGAACTATTAAAGCGAGAAAGTAATTGAAAGATACAGTCGAAGAGACAAAGATCAAAAGGAATTTTCAAGGAAAAGGAGAGAAGCCAACAATATGCCGGCGGAACACTCAAGGGAAGAGAAGCTTGTGACCAAATAAGAGAGAGAAAAAGAAAATGCACATTGAGAGTAACTTAAGAATTTTTATAAAAAAAATATATGTTTAATAAAATAAGGTGTGTGATTAACAATTACGGATAACTAATGTAGACTGTAATATTAATACCATCCAAGGTTTAGGTCAAAAGCCTAGATAGTTGACATTCCGGGCAAGAAGCAAGTTGAGCTGTGCAGTCTTACTTGGAGCATATTCATAGTTGGACATGTTGAAACACGCAAACCCTGGCTAAGCTAACTCTTTTCAAGATATGTGTATCTATCTCTCTACAACAAAGCCCCTAATCTGTAGCAGGCTGGTGCAAGATCGAGCCTGTTAGAAAAGAATGCATGTACAGTGCACAAGAGAAAAAGCTTGTCAATGGTGTGAAGATCACCGGTATGAACCACAACGCAGCCATGGCCGCCCTAATTTTCTCAACCATTCAGTAAATGAATTTGTACCACTGAAGGACAAACTAACCTCCATTCTTGGCTCTACGCGTCAGAATGATAATAACTGCAGGAGACGACCTGGTCCAAGAGTCCCTGCTCTTGGCCAACATTCTGTCTCTTGTTCTGTTACTCGCCGTTTATTATTAACAAAATGGATGGGGCTCAAAGTTACTGCTTGGTTGAATGCAGTTAGTTTTGAGTTTCATGTGCATCCATAGCTCGTCAGACTCTATGATCCAGCCACCGGCTCAGTCGCGGATTTCGTCTCCCATTTCACCTTCCTCATCGACCGAAGCTACTCCAATGATACCCTCTACAAAGGTGATGGCCTACCTTCTTCCTATCTGGAGCTGATTCAACCTTGCCTTCGGATTCCGGCTTCATATGGCTCGGCCACCAACCAAATCGTAGCCGTGGAATTTGACACATGGTATACCAAATCTTCAGCAAATCCGTCTGGAGACCACATGGGCATCGACGTTAAGTCGGCCAAATCCAGCGTGACGGTGGATTGGCGGTGGGATCTCACTAACAGAAAACTGAATGGTGAAGCATGGATGTGGCCACACAGGTTTTGTTTGTGAGAATGACCAATAAGAACCTGCAACCCTACACGGAATAGAGCATCCTGGCCAGTCAACCTCACCAAGGTTCTGCCGGAGCACATTGTTGTGGGTTTCACGGGGTCCGCCACATTCAGCTATGAACTGCATCAGATTTTGTCCCGGAATTTCACATCAACAATCACCAGTCCGAATCCACCTCCTCCCACAAACCGCGCCAACCACAAACTTCTCATCCTAGTGACATGCTTTGTCGTGCTATTGTTAATTGGACTCCTAGTTGTAACAACCATGACTCTCTTTTGCAAAACAAGAACAACCATAGAAAGAAGGAGAAGGGGGACAAGCAAGAAGTCAGGAAAGAAGGTGATATAGACACGACGATCGATCCGGAAACAATGAAGGTTGATCGTGGAAAGAATGATTTGTCTGATGAGAGGAACAAGCAAAAAATTAGGGAAGAAGATTATGTAAACAAAATTACAGCTACAATTTAGACGTCGCAGGACCAAGGAGGTTTAGCTTTGCGGAGCTTTGGGAAGCAACCAACATGTAGATCTTGTTCTCCTCTTCCTTTTTCTTTCAACCTTTTCTCATTTTGTTTGAATGTTAGTAGGTCCGTCTCTTCCATGGACACAATGGATGATGATCGCTCTCAATGTAGCCTCAGCAGCTCTCCGCTTGCATGAAGAGTGGGTGGAGTGTGTCGTGCACCGCGCCAACTAGGTAAGCAACGTGATGATCGACTCCGACTTCCGTGCACTGCTTGGTGACTTTGGGCTGGCACGACTCATGGACCATGATAATGCACGACAAACAACGATGGTGGCCGGAACAATGGGGTACATTGCACCAGAGTGCATCTTCTAAGACAAAGGTTAGCAAAGAGAGAGATGTATACAGCTTCGGTGTTTTGCTACCAGAGATTGCATGTGGTCGGATAGCTTTGCAGCCGGTCTGCAAGTGAAGACCCCGTTAGTGGAGTGGATGTGGACATTGTATGGTTTGGATGCCCTCCTTGAGGCGGTTGACAGGAGGCTGGGGTCTGGCAAGCAGGCTTTCAATAAGGGACGCAATCCAGACACTGAGCTTTCAATGAGAGCTGCCCAATCTCCCACAACAGCAGCCATGAGTCGTTTCCCAGATGCCCACCGAGATTGATTTTAGCATGTATAACTTGGTAGATTGCCAAATATGGCCTTCAAGTGTTGCATTCATTAGGAATGCATCAATCGACAAGAGATCGATCAAATTGGCACCTTCAAAAGAGCTACTAGCCAGGGTTTTCACGAATACTCTCATTTTATTATAGTGTCTAGTGCTTAAGATAATAGCCAAATGAATCCATACGCCTCCTCTCTCTATATATCTATCTATCTATTTATATATATATATATATATATATATATATATATATATATATATATATATATATATATATATATATATATATATATATATATAATACATAAAAAAAAGGTAAATACACGTGGCACTCAATTAGTTATGTAACGATACCGATCCCACTGCAAAAAAAATGCATTTGGGCCCATCACTTTACACCGTTTTTCCAACTATTTAGTATTACCCACCTTTCACATATGCATATATAAAGAGAGGAGAAAAAAAATTTTAAAAAAAGTACAACAACAACAACTAAGCCTTTTCCCATACTAGACGGGGTCGGCTACATGGATTCTTTGTTTCCACATATCTCTATCATGTGCTATGTTAGCAGTTAACTCCCAATAAGCTAGAACATTCTTTATTGTTTCTTTCCAACACTTTTGTGGTCGTCCTCTACCTCTTTTAATATTTTCCAAATTTAGTTTTTCTAACCTTCTTATAGGTCCTTCTTTTGATCTTCTTTCTATATGTCCAAACCATCTTAAACGATGTTCTCTCATTTTATCCTCTATTGGTGCCACTCCTAATTTGTTTCTAATAACCTCATTATGTATACAGTCTTTTCTTTTATGACCACTCGTCCATCTCAACATCTTTATTTCTGTCACAGACATCTTTTGTACATGTTGATGATTAACTGCCCAACACTCTGAACCATAAAACATGGCAGGCCTAATTGTTGCTCTATAATATTTACCTTTTAACTTTAATGGTATCTTCTTATCACAAAGAATACCTAATACTCCTCTCCATTTTAACCAACCAGCATTAATTCTATGTGTAACATCTCCATCAATTCTTCCATCACTTTGAAAAATTGACCCTAGGTATTTAAAACTTTCCTTTTGGATAATGCAATGTGTGCAAATTTTAATTTCTATGTCCTCTGAAATAACCAAATGATCAAACTTACATTCAATATATTCTGTCTTTGTTCTACTAAGTTGGAGGCCTTTGCTTTCTAATGTTTCTCTGCATAGTTCCAATTTTCTATTAACTTTTTCCTTAGACTCCTCCACTAATACAATGTCATCTGCAAATAACATACACGAAGATACTTCATCTTGAATATGTTTTGTTAACTCATCCATCACCATTATAAATAAGTATGGACTTAAAGTTGATCCTTGATGTAACCCAATATTAACTTCAAAGAAGTCTGTCGTTCCTTCATGAGTCCTCACACATGTTTTTGCAATAAAATAAATAAATACTCAAATTTATTTTAGCATCTCAATGATTTGATCTTTAAATACATGGTTAAGATAATAAAATAAATAATAAATAATGCATATAATCCATTAAATACAAATTAAAAAATATAACAATACTTTTAATTAAAAAATTTTGTCGTTATTTATGTCAATCAAACACTTGTTTTTTCAGATTTAAGCACGGTCGAGGTTTGAGTTTATATATATACATATACGGAGAGAATATTTAAGGAATCAAACTATAACTCACCATCTCTAACTTTTAATTTTTATGTTAAAAAATTAATACCTGAATCAAAAGAATAGATACTTTTGAATGTGACATTTAATGTGTGTTGAATGCTTTCTGTTTACCGCATCTATCAATCATTCATCTACCGCCACCGTCACTGACTAACACGATTGGCACCCTCAGGTATGAATCATTCTTTTTTTTTCTTTTGCGTATCCAGGCCTGAACTTACTGGTTCCTCACGGAGGCCGGGCCCACTCAAAAGGACGTCGTTCTGGTTCCACAACTCAGGTTCCAGGTTCGACGCCATTTCCTAACCTGCCTTCGTTCATCAGCCAGCTGCTTCACCCCTCTTCCTCCCTCGCTACTGGCTGCTCCACCCAGGTCTCTCTCTCTCTCTCTCTCTCTCTCTCTCCAATGAAGAAGGGGGAGGAACCGTTTTCTGCGCAATAAGGGGGGATCGCCGGCTACCCACTACCCTCCCGACTCTCTCTTTTTCCTTGCTGGAGGTGGGGAGCGGGTCAGTCCCCCCAAAGAAGATGACAGTTGCATGCATCTCAGGTTTTGAAGAAAATGCCAAAGTCTTTTTTTCCATACTTTTTTTTCTTGAAATTGAAGAGGACAAGTGATAAATGGAAAGGATGGATAGAAGGATGTCAATGCTAATGATAAAGATTTCAAACTGAAGTCTGCATCTTGTAATGATTTGGACATTTAGATGTATTACTTTTGTTTACATTTCTTGCCTTTTTGTTGTTGTTGTTATAAAAAAAAATCCGTTGATCCTTAGTCCAGTGATTAGCTTTTGTAATAAGCCGTTAACTTTTGTTACAATTCATGGACACTTGGGTTACTTTTTATCTTTTGGTTTCTTTCTTTTTAGGTTAGCCGACCCCATCTAGTATGGGAAAAAGCTTAGTTGTTTCTTTTATAATTTTTTGTATTATTCAGCAAGGACTTTCGTAATAAGAAGATGCCGTTAAAGATGAAAGGTGGCGTAGTGTAAGGTTGCAATTGGTTGTGTTCTTTATGAAAGATTCAATTAAAATAGTACTAGGGTGGATGCCGATATCTACATGGGTGTCCCTAAGTTTTGCTTCAATTGGGAGGTAAAGATGCACCAGGTAAAGAATTTCCAATGCATTCAAGGGCACATGGGGAACTGCATATCTTAAGTTGGTTCAGGATGGCTTTCTCTGGCTTCTTGAAGCTCAAGAAATGAGGAGCATATGAAAGAAGGGGAGAGAGGATGAGACAACAGTAATATGGAAAGGAGCGCAAGAAGTGAGCAAATAAAAAATTCACTTGACCATAATTTAACAGCTACAGGGCGTCAGTGGACTAACGGATCCAACATTACTTGAAAAGACCTTCAACATCTCAAATATTTCCTTGGATCTGAAGTTTGGTGACGATCAAAGAAGGTAAGTATGTCCCAAGTCTTTTGGGAGGGGTTGACTCTGTGTTTACACCAGTTGTATGTTTCTTCTTTTACCTTTCTTTCCAAGTACATATTCAATTCATGCAATTATGCGGTCTATGCAACCGTCTTCAGAATCCAATTTGGCTTTTCTCAGAGCCTCCACTGTTCATTGTGCAGAATCACATGGGTTCTTTTGTGCTAAAATCAAGCCATTCGTCACTATTTCAGCAAAACGAATTAGAGAAATATTGAAACAACTTTGACGATTAGAATAATAAACAACTAAGCTTGGCCATCTCATTTACATTGGGGTGGTTATGGATCGTGGCTGACGTAGCTTCCCAATCGGCTTCTGTTTACCCATCAGGCTCGCGCGTGATCCCACTTTTACAAAACTGCGATCTTCAGTCCATCAAAAAGACGTTTTAGGGGGCCTCAAGCAAGAAGAGGTGCTTCCACGTTGTTGCTTGTGTCCTGGTCTGGTGGGTCATCCTCCTCTTTTGTTTTCAGAGCGAGCGCCTTCCCGAGGGCAATCATCTGTTAATGTAGAAGTTCAGAAGATCAGTGAGGAGAATAACCAAGGGAATCGGTATCCTAAGATTACCATGCTAAGCACACCGGTATTGAAAACCAATATGAAGCTTGTTTCAGAAGAAATCATAAAATGAAGAACCAAAGTTCAAATATTCCTGTGTATCGCTTATTGATTAAATTTGAATAGAGTCTCTCTCGTAGGCAGACTGTATGGGTGTAGCTTGAGGAACCTAACAATTTTGGACTCGCCCCAGGCTTAGGCCATCTCGTTTTTCACCCGAAAAGGAAGAAGGGGGAAAACACAGACAACCAACCACCTAAACAGATGTAAGCGCCCCCTCCCTACGCTTTATCATCCCTCCAGGGGGAATAACAGTCAAGGCAGCCTCCCATGCTTGGCCAGTAAACACACAGGTTCAACTATCTTAAGATTCCCATCTTCTGGCAAATTTGATTATATGCTTTTTAATTGGAAACAAAGTTTGTGTTTGTGTTTGTGTGTGTGTGTGTGTGTGCGAGAGAGAAAGTACCATGGAGATGGAGGCACAGATGAGGCTGAAGCCCTTGCAGTGGAATGGGGCATCGCTCGACAGGAAGTATGCTGATGTGTCCACATATTGATAAAACCAATCAACAATCACGAAGCTAGCTGTGCAGTAACTTCAAACAGTAGATTAACGCAAAGATTATTTTCATCTGGTCCAGTAGCAAGCAAAAATGATAGTTTTCAAAATAACCGATATGTCCATAAAAGTGCCAGTATTTTCGACCATGCTTTTTTCCTTAGGTTATTTGGGGATTTCGAGCCCCTCTAGTTTAAGGGGGGCATTCTTTTGGGGCTTCAATGCTATTTTTGCAAATCTTTAGTCCAATCGTCATTGGTTGTTATCATAATTTAATTGGGTTCGAGTTACTCACATGTTGGAGGACTCATTACAACTGGGGAAAGCAAACTTGCGACCGACTGCACTTCGGCAATAAACCCTTGGGCTTTTCCCTGAAAAAATGCGAAGTGAGGCCACTGAGAAAAGGAACAAGGTCAATCATTTTACATAACAAATATAAAACAACACAGCAAAATGTATTTGCAGTCTCTCTCTCTCTCATACACACACGCACATCGTTATGTTGGGGTACAACATTCACCGTGTGCGGCACACAAGATGAAGACACCATATTTCCAATAAAACAACCTTAACATAGGTCAAAAGCTAAAGAGATCCAACCAGAGAATTTGCATTTGTTGCCTTGGAAATAATTGCATAAGTTTGCGCAACATCAAATTGCAAAATGAAATATGAGGAAAGGTAAACAACATGAATAATCTCCGTTAGTAGATAGCACAAGATTTCCGGACACTTACAGAGGGTTTCACGAGAATATACACAACACCAAAAGAAGCACCAAGATAAGGCACCTGCATTGCATTCACTTATGTATAAGTGCGCGAGTACAGATGGCAATGAGCTACTTATTATTACCAGGCTTCTGCATGATAAACCACTTTTGGCAACATTTTGACGTAGACAAATTCTTCTGGTTGCGACCTTTCTTTACCAAACCACAGGAAAATCTAATCCATGCCTAACCTAGGCAATACATATTAGGGGGTGACAACTGGCAGTGCAGTGCAAAGCAACCAGAAAGGCTGAATCCAGCTCTTATTCCATGCTTGTAGGTACCCGACCTGGTGACCCAGGCTGGACATAAGTCTCGCCAGAGAAAGCCTTTCAGTATTTACATTGGGTTATGCCAAGGAAGGGTCTAACCGTCCAGGCAACAGAGCATTTCCTGCTTCACACGTGTACTAGTACTTCTGACATGAAGAAGTCTTCCTACTAAAGATGGTCAACATGATTTGTGGCTTAATGGAAAAAGAAGCATACAATCAGTGACCTCTGAAACCTTCGTATTGTACACACGCCAACTACGTTTGCTTTCAAAAAATACTTGGTACACATCCCTAGTACTTACGATATGGAGAAACCTTGCTACTCAAGATAGTCAACATTATCTGTAGCTTAATGGATAAAGAAGCATAGAATCCTTAGTTGAAGCATAAAATCAGTGTGCTTTGAAATAGACAATTGTCATTCTTAATTCCAAATGACGCATTCAGAACCGTTCTATACATACCCAAGCTGCCCATGCGAAGCCACAGAGCAAAGCCTGTAAATTCAAGCAAATGTTGTCATTGAAGAAAGAAACATCATTTGATTAATCAAACAAGTTGGATAGGAAGCACTAAAGACATACATAAGCAATTGCTGCACTCAATGCAAGGGAAAGAACCCTTTTCTCCCCTATCAATGGGTTGATGATAGGCAACACCAAAATCTAAGAGCAGAATCAAGAGATTGAAAGTTAGCAAAACCAAATCGCAAACTGAAAAAACAATCTCCAGCAATGGAGATAACAATCATAATCAACTCAGAGATGATAATAATGAGGAAGTCCGCAATTATAAAATGAAAACGGAGCCACTTCATCAGCCAACTCTTGACGCATAAAACTTGTTTAGATACTACTTTCAATGCTTTTAGTATCTTCGACTATTGGGTAGCAATATAATATTCATGGCAGGGATAATTAGAGCCCACAGATAGACTTTTCCATAATCATATTTCAAAATTATTTCATTTGACTTGCTATGTGTGCATGGGCAGGTGAATGATGGTTTGCTCGTGTGTTGGCTTGCGCGTGTGTGTACAAGTGCCATACATAAGTTATCCGACAAAGCTAGAGAGGCAAATACAAACATCTCTAGAATATAAGAAAACCACATTATGACTATACCATATAATTGAGTCACTAGACGTGGTGGAATGTCCACAACTTTCTACCTCTCAGAAGATTTAGAAATATGGTATTGCTTGATTCAATAATCGTTTCCAAAAGATTTTAGAAAACACACACGTGCATGCATGCACACAAACGCACACTCAAACTTGCACTTCTAAACATGTCCATATGATGAGAAAGCTCAATGAACAAAGATAAACGAGGAAAGGACAAAAAGCATTCTCATACTTGCATCGCTTGAGATACCACGGACACTCAACCTAATCTCTGAGCAAGGCAACAAATAAACAGAAAATGGAACAAAGGAGAAAGAGAAAATGGACACTCAACCACGAACTTCTAAGTGAATAAAATACCTGAGAGAAAATAGAACCAATTCCAACCATCATCAGTACCACGGACAACTGGTCTTTGTTAAAACCAAAAGCTGCCTTTAGATAGTACTGCACAAGAAAGGAAATGTATATGAAGGTTAGCCAGAAACCTGTAGTTATAAATCCAAAACAGAAGCACCAGTACGTTAGTATGGTTCAACTCACAACTATCACACAGTCGTGAGATAAGCCAAAAGACAAATTGAGCAGTTAATTTTCTAAAGAAATATCCTTGAAATGATAATACAGAACATTTTTTAATTACCTGATAGGTAAACCTACACTAGAACAACTTATGATTATTTCTTCTTTTACTACTCTGTTCATTGTTATCAACAATCTTAACTATGTGTCTCATGGCTACGGATATACCTTTTAATCCAATAAGCATTCTATTACTTTATACGATCAACTTTTGTCTTGTGGCAACATTCTTCTGGACATTTGAATGTAAGGTCTACTATGAGAGAGAAGAATCTAAACCAAAGAGATGATGATAAAAGTGTTGAAGAATATGCTTATCTAGTGCTCTTTGGGTTAGTTTTATGTTTTCAGGTATTATTGTGCTTGCCCGAAACTTTAGGGGCTTTTTGGTAATTTTCGGTACTAGGGGTATTTTGGTCATTTTGGTCAAATTCCGTTTTACAACTCCCTATATAAGGGCTGGTAGATTGTATTAGAAGGTGAGGTTGCGTTATAAGAAAGAGTGGAGAAGAGGGGGGGCGGCCTCCATTGGAGGTCCATCCCTTCTTTCAATCCCTCCCGTTTTCCTCCTTAATATTAGTGATATTTTTCTTCCATAATGAGACTCTGAATTTCATCAAAAAGAACGCACACTTAGACACATACATACAAACACACACACACAGAGAAACTGAAGGAGAGAGATTGTACAAGTAATACGCTGCTGATGCCTGACGCTCCCAACTCATAGAAGAAAGAAACACATGATACCCGCTTAAGTATCCCACTGTCACAGCAAAGACACTTGTGAGATAAGTTATCCTCATTAGATCCACCAGTTCAGTTACAAAAGCATAATGAGCAACAAAACTCAAATGTCCCGTATTATAATAACTTTAATAAAATATGTGAAAAAGGTTATAGACTAAAGAGTGCCACTCAAAACTAAATGATGCTATCTCCAAAAAGAGCAAGAAGAGTTACTTAAGGAAAAATTACTTCAATAAGATACCAGGATTGTTGAAAGAAGTAATAGTGAAATGTGGTAAAATAATGAAAGAGGTTCTATTTGAATATAAAAGAGGTGCCTTAGAAAAAAATAAGGCTTGCAGTTGAATGAAGCGGTTTAAGGGAAAATTATGATAAAAAGAAAATGTCACATGGTGCACTATATAAACAAAACCATGAAAAGTAGGAGGATTATAAGGTCACATGGAAAGAACTAAAAGAAGCAGCTTTGGAGCAAAAGCTAAAACTTAGGAGGATCCATATAAAAGGTTAAAACAAATGTGAAAGAAATATTTTTAAAAGTAGGTACCTAAGGCCACGAAAACAAATATCTTAAGATTACCAAAGTTGAGGAGGGAATGGTTCTTGAGATAAGTGTGGATTCAGAGATAGAAGGAAGCATTCTTTTCATAAGCTTTTCAATAAGGTTGTAAGTGTTTGAATTAAGTTAACCGATTAAAAAACACGTATTAGTCACACTATTTACTCACATATTCAAAGAACGAAGCAAAGGCAACTCTTAGTTTAGTAACCTGGAAAATCTGTGATGTCATATGATATTCTCAAGAACTTCTCAAAAATGATGCAAAAGATTAGGCATTTATTGGGCTTAAAAGAATTACTTTTAGTATCGAATGCTAGAGGCAAAGTGCACCGATATTAATGTAAGGAACAAAAGATATATCACTACTGCCCCCATTATTGGAGTATCAAGTTAATGAGTAATATCATCCCTCTATGAGTTATTGAAAGGATGTTGGGCAAGAAAGTAGTACAATAGACTTTCCAGTTTTAGTCATTTCTTGGAAGGAGACTCAGAATTGTGGTCATTCTGTTGTATGCATCTTTTTTGTAACAGGTAGGAGTCTGCCTAACCTAAGTACAAGACAATCAATTTGTTATAGACATGGATGATGGAGCAACATGTATCTGGGACTGAATGAGAGGAGAATGCTTCTTCGATATTAATATCCAATTGCACCAACAGTTGCAAGTCATATATATTTGTGTTTATTAAGGACAACTGAGTATCTTGGTGCATATTATTTACATATAATATTGCTGTGACAGATGCAATGGAAGAATGAGTCATGTCAAAATTTGATCTATGAAGAGAAATCATATAAATGAAAGGCTTTAAACTTGAAACAAGTAAGTTTGATATTTTAACCAACACGTAGGTACCAGAAAAAATAAAAAGACAATGCACATTGTACCCATCTTGGAGTCAAAGTTTAAGTACGATAGGAGAATTTGAAGATGACAAATAAAATTAGTCCACGATGGCTAAAAGGGAGAGGTGAAACAAGTGCTGTTTATGGAAAGAAGATATCACTTAAGATGGAAGATAAATAATATAAATCAGTGATAAGATCACCAATATTTTTATGATGAGTGTTTTGTAGTTACCATGAGCAAAAGAGTGAGTAGTACATGAAGATATGACTCAAATGAATGGCCTAATAAGAAAAAATAAGATATATATTGTGACTGTTGGAGAAAAGAAATGGTGTGACACCAATAGATGGATAAAATAAGGATACTTTTAAGGCGGTTTGAACACTTAGAGAAGAAAGCCACATGAAGCTCCATTGATAAGGCACATTAGATAGTGAACCCTTCACAAGAGGCAAACACAACCTTTAGAACTATTGAAAGGAAATGATAAAACTTGAGCTTGCTATTTTGGAAGAAAATGCTATAACAAAAACACAAGCACCAGCAAGTAAAAGATCAACCACACCTGGTGTAGGAAAAGGCTTGGTTTTTGTACCATGAAATATGTGTAACAGTACCTTCTCATAACTACTGAAACAGTATCTTGCATTGAACTAACTCGATTCCTGAACACATTCTTGAGCATAGCTGTAAATGATGCACGCTCAGATGAGCTAGGAGTACTTTTAATTGTCTCGACCAGAAATAGCTTCATGTAAATTGTGGAACAGATCAGCAGAAAAACCGAGACCTAAATGTGCAACTCTGTCAATAGGATAAAAAGGCATGAAATCACATCACACACATGAACCGGAATGCTTACACTTATCTTCTGGAAGGAATCGTGCAAGCAGATTTCCCGATACATGTGAAGCAGAGAAAAGACCAGTAACGCATCCAAATGCTGCAGCCCAATACCTTATGCCTTCATGCCTAACTCTTTCATAAGGGACTTTAGCCATAGTCCCTCATATATCTCTTGAGCAATTGTTCTATATTGTGCTTCTACATCAGATCTCACAACTATAACTTGTTTTTTGCTCTTCTACAAAATAATATTTCCACCGACCCGTGTAATGTACCTAAAGGTAGATTTTTTTATCATCTAAAAAGCCTACCCAATCAGAATCTGAAAATACTTCAATATTAAGATGAGTCTTATTAGCATATAAAATTCCATGACTAGGAGTAGTTTTTAGATACTGCAATATACAATCACATCCCTATGAGCTTTTGATGGGGCATACATAAATGTGATTACTATTCCTACTCCATATGCAATATAAGGACAAGTAATGATAAGATAAATCAATTTTTCTACCAACCTTTGATACATACCTATTTCTTCATACCTTTTTCCACAAAGATGCAATTTCCAGTTAGTTTCTGTCGCCACTCCTTTTGAAGTCTATCGTTTCGGTATCTTGAAGCAGATCCTTAGTATACTTTCTTTGAGTCAAAAAACTATTACTGGAATACAAAACTTCGATTTTCAAAAAATAGTGCAGCTGGCTCAATTCTTTTAAATCAAAGAGCTGGTGTAGCTTTACCTTAAGTCTTGTAATGTTTTTAAGATCATCCCTTGTAGCTACAATGTCATTGACATAGAAAATCAACAACAAAAACAACAACTAAGCCTTTTCCCATACTAGACAGGGTCAGGTACATGAATTCTTTGTTAATTCTTTGTATTCGTCCTCTACCTCTTTTAATATTTTCCAAATTTAGTTTTTCATACCTTCTTAAAGGTTCTTCTTCTCATCTTCTTTCTATATATTCAAACCATCTTAAACAATATTCTCTCATTTTATCCTCTATTGGTGTCACTCCTAATTTGTTTCTAATAACCTCATTATGTATACGGTCTTTTCTTGTATGATCACTCATCCATCTCAACATTTTCATTTCCGTCACAGACATCTTTTGTACATGTTGATGGGTAACTGCCCAACACCCGGTACCATAAAACATGGCAGGTCTAATAGATGTTCTATAATATTTACCTTTTAACTTTAATGATATCTTCTTATCACAAAGAATACCTTATGCTCCTCTCCATTTTAACCGACCATCATTCATTCTATGCGTAACATCTCTGTCAATTCTTCCATCACTCTGAAAAATTGACCCTGGGTATTTAAAACTTTCCTTTTGGGACATGTAATGTGTACCAATTTTAATTTCTATGTCCTCTTAGATCAAACTTACATTCCATATATTATGTCTTTGTTCTACTAAGTCAGAGGCCTTTGCTTTCTAATTTTCTCTCCATAGTTCCAATTTTCTATTAACTTTTTCCTTACTCTTCCACTAATACAATGTCATCTGCAAATAACATACACCAAGGCACTTCATCTTGAATATGTTTTGTTAACTCATCAATCACCATTATAAATATGGACTTAAAGTTGATCATTGATGTAACCCAATATTAACTTCAAAGAAGTTTGTCGTTCCTTCATGAGTCCTCACACATGTTTTTACACCATCATCCATGTCCCTTATAAGGTTAACGTATATCAATGGAATACCTCTTTTTTCCAAGGTTCTCCGAAGCACCTCCCTCGGTACCCTATCATAAGCTTTTTCTAGATCAATAAATATCATGTGAAGGTCTTTCTTTCTTTATCTAAAATGTTCCATAAGACGTCTCAAAAGGTGAATCGCTTCAACAGTAGATCTGCCTGGCATGAATCCAAATTGGTTTTTTGTTTTACTTGATACTTGTCTTAACCTACGTTTAATAATTATTTCTCATAATTTCATAGTATGGCTCATTAACTTGATATCTTGATAATTCGCAGAATTCTAAATGTCTCCCTTGTTCTTATATATGGGTATAAGTGTACTTGCTCTCCGTTCCTCGGGTATCTTTTGGTTTTTCCATATTTCATTAAATAGTCTTGTAAGCAAAGTGATTCTTATTTCTCTAGTATTTTCCAAGCTTCTATAAGAATATTATCTGGTCCTACCGATTTACCACCCTTCATATGTTTAAGAGCCTCTTTAACTTCATTCTTTTGAATACGTCGGCAGAAATTATGGTTTATATACTTTTCTGATTTGGCTAACTCTCCTAAGCTAATACTAACATCTTTATTTTTATTAAAAAGCTTATAAAAATAGTTTTCTCATCTATTTCTTATTTCATCATTTGCCACTAGAATTTTTTTATCCTCGTCTTTAATGCATCTAATATAATTAAGATCTTTAGTTTTCTTATCTCTAGCCCTAGCTATCCTAAAAATACCTCTTTCACCCTCTTTTGAGTTCAGTTTTTAACATATATATATATATATATATATATATTATATAACCGGTTTTTGTGCCTTATTATTTCTAAACTGCACCTAGTAATGAACCTCTATTATAGAGGACAGTACCAACTTACCCAGGGTTATAACAAAGAAAAGAAATTTGGGAAAATGGCAATCCTAAGCAACTGAGGTTGAACAAGTCAAGTTGGATTGGCTTTTTAACGTGATATGCCAATTTAGATAATCATCTGAAGCTAACTTGGCATTTATTACCAAATTGGCAAGAGTCCGCTGGAAGCCAAGAAAGAACAATAACATATGGAATTCCCAATTCTTTCTGCCATGTTGTATTCCTCTTGTTGCAGACACTCCAAGAAAATCTTCTACCGAATAATATTGTAATTGGAAAAAAACTGACAATGCATGCAAGAGATGCTCACGGAACAAATATTTGGCAAATCCGATAGCATGGCAAATCCGATAGCATGATATAGCCAGAAGCAGTGTTGTCTGATGCGTATTGTATTGTGTATCGTTGGGCTCCACGATACGGGCGTATTGTATCATATAGCCCGTATCGTACTTTAATATTAAAAATATACAAAAAATATTTAAAAAATCAAGAAAAATTAGTAAAATCAGAAAAAATTTAAAAAAATACTGGAAAATTTTGGTAAATGTTTTAAATTCATATAATGCAAAGTTTAGTACAGATTGAGCATTCAACATTGAACAATTGTATCCAAATTTACATATTTTGAATCAAAAAAATGAAATGCATTTACATTTTATAAATTGTAATCAAGATCATCAACCAAATAATCTTATCTTCTCCTTCCTGAAGATCCTCATCATCATTAGCAACACCTTCTGCTTGAAAATCAAATTCTTCATCTCCTTGATATTGTTATTGCGCTCCTTCCAAATTAATCCATACAATGTCTTCTTCAGTTAGGAGAGCATTTTCTTCACTGTCTTCTATAATTCACTCTTCTAATATATCAAAATTATCCAAACTTATTGGATCAAATTGGCTTTCTTGTCTATTTACTTTTTTTAATTGCCTACAACAAAGAAAGATAAGCAATTAGTAAATAATAGTAACAATTGAAGTCAAACAATTTATTGAATTGAACATTTAAGTACTAAGTAATACAACATTACCTTTCACGAAGGCGCATGTTATAACGAATAAAAACTAAATCATTCTATCGCTTATGTTCCAACATGTTGGGCTTTTTTGTATGGATGTGTTCAAAGACACTCTAATTCCTTTCACAACCAGTTGCACTATAGGTTTGACTCAAAACTTTGACTGCAAAATCTTTAAGGTTCGGGCAATCAGTTTCAAACCTATTCCACCAAACATCTGTAAAAAAAGACAAACATTAGAGACATAATTCACAATAATATAAGTCAAGTTGATTTAAGAAACTTAAATACGAAGATAAATAATTTACTTAGAGGTATAGTAGTGAGGCTGCGAATTGCTACAGGAAAACCCATCAAGTGAAGAGCATTATCATAGATCTTCATCCCTCGATGTATAACATCTGTTATGCTCTCATCAGGGAGCAATCTATCTATACAATCAATGATGCCTCAATTAACCTCACCGTCCCTTTTGAAGCTTGCTGAGTACCTGAATGATGGGTTCAGATAATATGTTGTTGCATGAATAGGCTGATGCAATTGTTTATTCCATCTATTATCAATAATTTTCTACACGGGCACATAATCTCTCTTTTTCTATTAAAATTATTTTTAATTGTTTCTTTTGCCCTATCCATGGCTTCATAAAGGTAGCCCATAGATGGTTTATCCTCGCTATGAGTCAATCTCAAAACCTTTACTAATGGACAGTAATCCTCAACAGTCTAACACATGCATTCCAAAATGTATTCGTGATGAACTCTGCACCTTCTGTATATCTCCTCATCATATACAAAACAAATGCATGGTTGTAAATGAATTTTATGATATCTTGACAACACTCAGTTGTTGCCTTTATTTAAATTCATTCACCAATGTCCTCAAGGATGAAATCTAAACAATGGGTTGCACATGGTGTGCAGTAGAAAGTCCCATAAATATCAGTTAACTCCTTCTTAGTTGCTTTGTAGTTAGCTGCATTATTTGTAATCAATTGGACTACATTCTCTAACCCAACCTCTTGTATAACCTTATCAAATTCTTATTATAGGATATTCATAGTGTAGCTCTCCTCTGACATGTTTAGAGATCGCAAAATCATTAGTCCTTTAAGACAGTAGACAAGAAAGTTTAGCAAGGTCCTTCCTCGACTATCTGTCCATCCATCTGCTATGATAGTTCAACCTGTCTCATTCCACGACTCTCTCAATGTCGAACAGTATTCCTGCACTTCAATGACGATCTTATCTAAGATCTTTCCTCTCAAATTCTGATAGGAGGGCATCTTGTATCTTGGACCGATGTTAGCAATTACATTTGCCATTGCTTAAAAATAAAAATTGTTTTTTGCATTGAATGGAATGCATGCATCATAAAATCATCTATCCACTACAAGGTCTTCCTGATCATGCAGTTATTCTGAAGTCATAGCAGCACAAATTCCATGTTGAGCACCAAGTGTAGTGGTAGGAGGAAAAAATGAATGTAGTATACTAAAAGCAGTTCTTCTTCTACTCCTTTCCGAACTTTTTCTTCTACCACCTCCAAAATCTTCAGCAACCCTCTTTTCCCTGCTAGGTGTTCGTGAATTGCTACTACCCATCTCTGTTCTGGCATCTAAAGGGCATCTAAAGGCAAACTGTCAGTGAATCCAAATCCAATATTATCATCATCTTCTTCAAACATCTCTAAATTATCATTTTGTTGTCTCCTCTCTTGTATACTCTCAATCATCTGAAGACATTATCATTTAATACCTTCTGACAAACTTGTAACTCTGCATGTACAAGGAGCAACTTCTTTCCTAGTCCCTGCTAGGTGGTGTTTCAACCATGAAATTCCACCACTAACCACCCTCTCACAAAATAAACATTTTATCTTAATCTGGAACCCTCAACTAGTATACCCCACTGCTATGCCGGATTATCAAACTTAGAATGGGAGTCTCTAGCCCCCATTTCTGCCATCTCAATTGAGTACTTTAATTCAAACAAAAACCTAAAAATAAAAGCACTTCGTAAATCTCCAATCATCAAATAACACTCAAATACAGTGTCTCCCACTTCATGAATGCAATAAAAATCATATACGCACACTTAATAACTTCATATTTTCTCATTCAAAAAAATAAAAATACAAATAAAACAAAAAACAAAAAATACAAATAAAAAAATGAAAAAAAACACTAAAAATATACCCAAATCTAAGTTAGGAGGATTGCACGGACACCGGTGACCACATTTTTAGAGCCTTAAACACCAAGGAGGCCAAGAACCACGCTAAGGGAGCTCTGAAGAAATCAAGAAAACCCGCAAAAATACGGGTTTCCATTCAGCCATAAGGGTCCCTTGGCGTATCGTGCGATACGGTGCGATAAGTCTTCAATTGCAATACACTATAGTGTATCATATCGTGGTGGCCCGCAATACGGATAACACTGGCCAGACGTAAGTAGAACATAAAGCAGGGAGCATAACTAACACCAGGTGGAGACGGATATTCGGAAAAAACCATACCAAAAGGAACGGTAACGTTGAAATAGTAATAAGAAGCATCGGTTTACGCCCATACTCATCCGCAAGCTGGCCAAGGACTGGAAGGAATATCATCTTGAACGCTCCAATGACCTATCATTGCAAACAGCTCTAAAGGTCAGTAAAGAAATAAAGCACAACGCTAGGTATACATAAACACATCGCTTTCAACGATATCTGATGACTTCATATGCTTCTTTTTTTTATTCAGGTTTCAGATACTTTTTGATATATTTTCAGAAGTCAAATACCATCAAATTTTATTCTTCCTGCACCTTTTCTCAAGCACACTTTTTGTGTCTAAAAGGAAAGGAAAAGGTGAAGATCATTCCTCAGCAATGAGGGAGAGAGAGAGAGAGAGGAAAAGGTTAAAAGGAGACTCCAGTCGTGACCCCAATGCAGACCGCAGATTTAAAACACGAATATAAAAGGAGACTAAGACATCTTAGCTGAAAGCCTGAAACATTCCTTAGCATAGGCAACATTACAAAAAAATGGTTCACTATACTTATGGAGAAGTTGATAACGTTAAAGGCCAGAACTTTCTTAAAGAGAGTGCAGAAAGGGAAACAAAGAAAACTTCTATTCTTGCACCGTGAGCTTCCTCCACAACTCACGAGTCAGTTCCTCTGCTGAATTAGTTTTATTCGCCAGAAAAGACATAGAATTCCGGAAGATACGGAAGACATCCTCTGAAGCAAGTACTCCGATCTCCATCAACTTCACGAACTACTAATGCCATCAACATCACGAACTATCAATGCTACTTAAGAAATATCAATTTCACCTACATAAGCCCGAAACTTGGAATCCATCTAGTACGCGCATAATCTCCAAACAGAACAGAAGACGCAAATGAGTACAAAAGGGACAGTACAATACCAAGAGAACGAGAAATCACAAGAAATTCACGCAGGAAAGTACTAGAAACCGGTTATGAACTATAGCAGAAAGCATCGGCGCAAAATAGTATATCAAGAGGAAGAGACGAGAAACAACACGAACTCATAAAAACGAAAATCGTTCGACCTCAGATAAAACAATCCGTCTACTCCACACAAAAGCCAGAAATGGAGCATGGAAATTAACCGGAATCTCTTCCTCCGGAAAACTAAAATCACAACAGCCACAAAAACTGTTACAGGAAAAAAGATTAGAAGAAAAGAACGAATGTCCACCAAAAGTAACCTGAATCGCTGGTTTGACACAAAACCAGTAGTATTCCACAAAAAGAGCCTGAAAATCACCTGAATGTCGTCTTCCGGTAAACTAAAAACAACGAAAAACAGATCGATAATGAGAAGGATGAGAACAGACCGTCTGCTGCAGTCCGGTGATGTAGATAGCTAGGGAGCAGGTAGTCCGGCCGGGGCAGAGAGCGCCGGTAGTCACATCGACGAGTACGGAGACGGTCATCTCCTCGGCCACCCAGTGGATGCATAGAGGAACGAGAAGGTGGACAAGAGAGCCCAGGGCCATAAACCCCGTCAAATCCATTGCCGACTCCTTCACACTCTCGCTCACTCTCTCTAGGCGCACGCACCGGCAAGAAGCAATGAAGGTTGAAGCAAGCGTCAGCAACAGACTCCAACTTATACAAGGAGGAGGGAGCCACCGGGTGAGCGTGGCCGGCGTGAGGACACGTCAGCAGACGCTCATTTGTCACGAGCTGCCTCGCGCCTTTTCCCCGTCCTCCATAAGAGGGAATGTGGCCTTTCAAAGAGGTTCTTGACGTGGCAGCCGAGTCGTATTCCCACGAACCGGGTTTTCATCGAACCGGTAAGGATAGAGCAGCACACACTTGATGGGATTACTATCTATGCTTCCTTTTTATCATCCACACACTTCACAATTTAATAAAATAACAATATAGTGTTGGAGCCGGCTTCAAGTCGAGCTTAGATACGAACGAACCAAGCTTGAACCGAACACACATGAACTAACTCACAAGAATAATCTAGTCATAAAACCAAATACGTACACACCTTTTTTACTATCCACATACTTTTTTTTTATCTTTCAAAATAACCTTTGTAATTTTAACTAATTATCAAAATACCCTTTAGAAAAAATCAACTCTTTGTCCTCCTACATGAACCGACATCCACCGCTCATTTTCTTCCATTTCTTTATCCATTCGTCACTTCCAAACCTATTTGAGTCACCGTTACTCAATCTACCATCACTTTCAATAAAAGAATGGATCAAAATCTATCGAAAAAAAGAAGAAGAAATAGAAAGAGAAAAAAAGAAAAAGAAGATAAGAAAGGTTGATTCGAAGAGGAATTCATTGATTTGTCGCAGCTATATTGTTGATTTAATTTTTTGCTTTTTATTTTTTAGTTGTTTTTATTGATTTTGATTGATTTCTCATTGGAAAATTCATAAGGTTTTTCCACTCGAGACGTCGCAACCATATCTCCCACCAAGAGAGATTTACACCCAAGCATGTCTCTCTTGTTTCAATTCAATTAACTAATTTTACTTTTTCGTTATACAGATATGGCTCGTACTACCCAACTAAAAGAGTATAATATCACCTTCTAAGAGATGCAATATCATATCACATGAAGGTGAACCCACATACGATAACGAGAAGAAGACATAGTGACAGAAACCAACCCTTCACGTTATGATGAGGATATATCAATTTCAAAAAGTGATATTGATATTGTAAAGAGTGAGGATGAGAGATCTTCTCATATGTTGAGATTACCTCATACCTTTAAGGGTCACATTGCCTATTAGATCTAGCAAGAACATATAATTACTAACTTTATAAAATTTTATATTTGATATCAATACTTATTATTCTAATTAACTATATAAATATAAATTTACAAACAATACAAAAGTGGTAACAATCTACACAATAGGAGTTGGTTATTTAGGAAAGCATGTTTGTTATATGAAGTTATAGACTATGTGTAATTGACTTTTTTTATCGTCCATTAGCAACTAGACTAAAAATTTTCACATGTCATGTGATGCAGATGAGATACTTGGTCTTCTAATAGAGGGACTCCTTGTTATCTTGACACTGGAGATGATAATTAGAAGAAAGCAAGATATTTTGGGTGATATGTCGGGGATGAGCATCAATGAAGTAATACTAGATATTAAGCTCAGAGTCATTAAGTTTGAGATGTTTCAAAATAATTTTTCAAGAAGTAAAGTATCAAAAATAAAACTTTAATATATTCATTTTATCAGCTAGGTTATATCATAATAAGTCTAAATATAGAGTGATAATAACAACGTGCATCTATTGGCACATGATATTTGGTGAGCTTGTAGTTATACTTGGGATGCAACAACATTAGCCTATTTGTACACAAAACTAAAAAATGCATCTCAAATAGAAGCACAACAACTTAATGGACATATTTTTTTGCTCTAGATAAGAACTTGTATTATTGTTGCATGCTATATTATATTTCATATAGTCATTTTTTATAATTTAATAAGTTATATGTTTTAATTGTATATTCGTTATAAGTAGGCATGCAAAGTCCCATACATATAAGGTACACTATGAGTCACATTACGCTAATTGAGAGGTGCAATGATCACATTATTTTTAGCTTAAGTGTGATGAGTTGCACATGAAGTGATATATTCCTTGAATGTATCAATTTATTTATAAAGATTCTATCAGTCAGTTACGTCAAATTAGTCTGACTTTAGCTAGACATCATGATGTATTATTATTCATGCAGGTATATGAATAATTGTATATTTATTAATAGCATTTCTAACTTTGTTTTGTTTTAATTATAATACCCTATTTTCCCATAATTACTTTCCTATTTAAGCATCTCAATGCAGTATATGACATACTTGCACCAACTTTAATACATTCAGAGCATGTGATATAGTCGTTATCGGGTGATCCTATATTGCTAGAGTTGTTAGATACATACAAATAGTACTGTCAACAAGCACATTGATTGACCATATATAAGGATGATGGTGATGATGCATAACATTTTGCGATGGATTTGGATCTTCTATTTGAGATAGTCTTTTGTATCATTCACTACATATATATATAAATAATACTTGTAATGAAAGAAATTTTATTTTACTCTTTACCCTCAATATACATAATTGTAATGAAATCATGTTTTTATTTAAATTGAAAAATAATTACATATATAAATTATGAATAACATCCAATCATTATCAATATCATGTACAATATTATCTCCTTGCCTTCTTATCTATATATACTACTCAATACATTCATGAAACGAAGTATGTTGATTCTCAATGCTTTCATTTTGGTATTGCTATTACGTGGAAAAGATAGGAGGCATTAGAGAGCTATCGACCATATTCGTTTGTGAAAAAATATTAGCACAGAGAGGATTAATTGGTACTTCGATAATTGCAATACTTAAATAACATAATCAAATTTTAAGATATTATGATTACTACTATAAAATATCGTGAAGCATGATGATAGCATATGTACCATACATCCCTTATAGGTAAGTGTTGAGTATCTAATACAAGCGACAGAAATGTCGTCGACCTTCTCGTAGAGAAGAGTATCAATATTATATTTCACTGAATAGCGATGACCAAACTCATGTTTGATATAAACATCCAATAATCAGTAGGACATATCCCATCTTTTATGTATCGAATATGATGAATAGAAGTATCAACATCATCATCATCCATGAAAACTCGTGAATATATGTTATGCTTATTTGTTTCTTCTTTTAAGTACTCTATATGAGCTTTATTCTACCACTTTTTGCCTTGTCCCTAAAGAGCACTAATTACTCAATACTTATAATTTTCATTCAATCCAAAATTGTGAAATATCAGCCAAAATAAAAAAACACAAAAAACAAGACAAACCTATAAAACTACTAAGATATTACTAAGAACCAACCTCTCAAATATAAAGAAATATAAAAATTGATCCGATCAATCCTCTCTTTCTTTATCTTTCTTTCTTGTTTTATTTGACACCGATAAGGTTCATAAGAAAATAATCAGGTACTTGCTGGCTGCCAAGAAAGTAAAACTTTCAATCCAAAATTGTAAAATATCAACAAAATTAAAAAACTCAAAAAACAAGACAAACCTATAAAAATAATAAGATATTACTAAGAATCAATCTCTCAAACCTAAAAAAATCTGAAAATCGATTGGATCAATCGTCTCTTTCTTTATCTTTCTTTCTTGTTTTGTTTGACTCCGATAAGGTTCATAAGAAAATAATAAGATACTTGTTGACCGCCAAGAAAGTAATAATAACTCTCAATGGATAAAACATCAGTCACTGAAGTAAAAAGAAGGAATCGACAAAATTGTGTGTGAAGAGAAGAGAGAGAAATTGTTACATAGCTATTTTGGGTATTTTTAAAGTGTGAGGTGTGTGGATAGCAAAAGAAGTGTAGAGATAGTAACCCCTTATTCTTACGAGTTACTCAGTTGATGTGCCTTCAATTCAAGCTTGGCTCGCTGATATCTCAAGCTCGGCTCGAGGTTGGCCCTCACAGTAGTTTGTACCGGAACCGAAACCTGAACGAAACTTAAACCGGAGAACACCCATGGTTCGGATTCGGTTCCACGTATAGGTGAACTGAACCGGAACCAACAGCTCCAACACCTTTTATATTAATCTTTTAAAACTTTTAGTACAATTTCTATTCTTTGGACTAAAACTGGAACAGAAATAGGAATCTACATTGAACCAGAATTGAAACCAGAATCGGCAGAATTGGAACCTACAGGGGACTGCTCGGTTCGGTTCTGGTTCCAGGTTTTGGTGGAACCCAGAACAGGACAGGTCTACCCCCATCGCCTATATGAGACCTTGAACTTTCATGTTCTTATTTTAAGACAAAGGAACATGCATATGGATGGCATTTTGAGCAACCCATTTTTGAGTTTCATACTGACCTCTGGGTTTTCAACACCTTTGGTTGTCATGGCTCATTGCACAAATCCAAGCCCCTAGTCAAAGCAGCTACCGCCCGGTCCCGGTCCCGGGTCGATTTTTCCCGGATATTGAAAAAAAAAAGCATCTCCCATTAACATGTACTACCACAAATGTGAATAAAACCACCAATGATCACATTATCTCGCACAAACAATTTTTTTTGCAGTTCAACCCCCCTCCCCCCCAAAGCAAGTCCAAGAGACCTGACGATCTTACTGGGATAGAAATTACCAAGCATACGAGCGATCCTCTATTGCATTAACCGTTGTGTGCATGCACAAGGTGCAAGCGAGGTGAACTGAGCGTGGCTCTCTAGAGCTCATCCTTAACTTGTATGTGACTGGTTGAGTCTCCTCCCACACCTCCAGATTCACAACCGGTGCTTAGACTGTGGATCCATACATCATCTCCTATAATGGAGCCATCGTCGTCGTTGCGATGCCACTTCCAATGAGCATGGGTCTTGTTAAGAATATGCAGCAGGTCGTGCCCGAAGCTCGACTCCCGGAAGAGTGAGAGACTGGACTGGGGCTTCTTAAACCTTGATATTCATTCAAAACATAATAACATCACTGGATTTTGTTCAATTGTTTCAAGAAGGATGTGTGTGTGTGCACACACACGCGTGTGTCTGTGTGAGAGAGAGAGAGAGAGAGCATGTATGTACTGACTCTAAAGCAAGGCCTTCTCTGTTTCCTCCATCCCCAATCGTCACATACATAGGGCCACATGAATTAGCGCTGTTGTCATAAATCCTCATCTGCAGATGTGTGAGTGCGCACACACAAACTAATGTAATTGGATCCTTTTGGATTTGGATAATAATATATTTGGCAGACCCAAGGTCAAGATCTAAAACCATCTTGTATTAGTGCATCATACGAAGCTTTTGAAGTTATGCAAATATAAAAACCAACTTATTTAGAAAAAAATGGATGACGTTTTGAATATATCAAGCTTTTTAGGGTATAGTAGCAAGAATGGACATGAATACGTATATCAAGAGTATGCCAGTAAGGATAATTTCTCTACTTACAAAGCGTTCGTAAGAGTGAACGTGACTGGCGAATACCATGTCGACACGTGCATCATAGAGCAGGTCTTCCATTGCCTTCCTCATGCTCTCCCCCTCCCCTTGGTGAGCAGTGTTGGTGCTGTACCATGGTGCATGCATCAACACAATGAGCCATGGAGTCCTCCCCCTCTCAACCTTAGCCAAGTCAGCTTGAAGCCACTTATACTGAGCCGAGCCGTCCTTGAGCTCAGCATAGGATCCCAGCATGATGACGTGGACACCAGCCACGTCGAACGAGTAGTACAGGTTGGATGCTGAGTTGGACTCTTCGTAAGGCATGCGCCACCTGGCATTGTATGATAGGAAGGCATGGCTGGTGAGAAAGGGAATGAACTCACTCTCATGGTTGCCTTCTGTAGCCATCCATGGTCTGCTGCTGGCCAAGGGCTCGATGAATCGACCGGAGGTATCCCATAGGGGTTGTTGGCCATCTGCATAAGAGAGATCTCCGGTCAGAAGCAGCATATCATAGTTTGAGCCTTTTATGTGCTCTAGGGTGGAAGCCGTCCATTCCGTTTGACCTAAATCACCTGCAAATTTAGAAAGTTGAGAACAAATAAGATTAAGCACCCAAAACTAATCGAAAACATAAGAAACTTGTGAATTGTTCTAGATTCATGGTGGACCATTGTTATTTAGGAGTATGGTATCTAAAAAATTATAAAGAATATACTTATTATTTTCGTTTCACTAAAAAGCAATGATCGAGTATAAGTGTGTAACATTAGACATGAACAAAATATAATATTTTCTCTCTTTATATATATATATATATATGTGTGTGTGTATGTATGGATATGTGTGTATATATATAACTTGATATATGCTAACACAGTTAGGTGCTAATATATCCAAACAAATCTCAATCATCGTGTATCTTTTTGTAAGTATATTTTATTTAAATGTATACTTTTTATTTTTTAAATTCAAATTTCAATTAACCATAAACTTAAGATATATGATTAAGATTTATTTGGATATGCTAGCACCTAAATGTGTAGCATGTACAAGATTCTATATATATGTGTGTGCACGCGTGCATGTGTGATATCCGGAAAAGAACTTGATGGAAACAATGGATTTATATGAAAAAGAAATACATGGGAAATCAACCAACAACAGCGAATGTAATGGGAAAGGTAGAGGGGGGAGTCTTGAAGCTGAACTCTGGTCTAACCCTTCCACATCGATAATAATATGTGGTGTCTGGATCCAGTGGCCCGATTTTCACATGGTGGATCTTGCTGAGCTGTATAAGAAGTACCGGTAAGACGTATTTTCTCCGGTGGCTGAGCTGTCATACTTTTGTGAAACTTCGCCATATTCAACAAATGAAGGTACATTCTTATCTTCAGTGATCCATGTCACCCTCATTTGATCTTTTCCCACCATAGATGTATGAACCTTTCATGGAAAAACACACGAAGAGAAAGACCATAAAATATTGAAAATAAACAATAAAGAATAATCTATTCAGGAAAAAATAGGCCAAAAAGAGTGATACGTACATATTCACAATTTTGTAGGAAATGGATATATTATTTCCTTGTTATATTCGTTATAAAAGAGTTCCTCATTTCTATTCCGATAGTTACGTGCCTTACTTGTTTAATGGAAGTTAAAAATTACTTCTTTATTTCATTTTATATTTTGAGGATACATACGCAGACCGGAATGAATTGGTCCGGGACAGGTCCATTCAGTACCTTGGACCCATTGCATTTAGCTGTAGGGATGATTATGGGTTTTTTCTATCTATTCATAACAAGGCGGCCACCGGGTAGTTATCGGGTCCTTTTAACCTCAATAACATTCTAAAAGTTTAATAACTTAAATTAAAATCTAATTATTTGTAAATCTGATCCAATTAATTCAAAAATGTTAAAGCTAGTGGTTGAAATATTGAAAATGATATATATATATATATATATATATATATATATATATATGAGGGCCTGATACATACTATTGAAACTGTAATAAAATCATGCCCATTGAAAAGTTCAAATATGTATCAGGCCCTCATATATATATATATGAAAGTACAACCCTCATATGAGGGTCTGACACATATTTAAAGCTGGGTGATTTGTAAATAAATTTTAAAATATGTTAAAAACATGCACCCTTTTGTATATGAGGGTTTGTACATTCAGGAGTGAGTACTACTTATACCAAAAGGAGCTGTACTTGATTACGAGTTCTTGGCTTACTGAATTGGAACAGTAAACTTAGTTCCGAACATAATTGAACGAAGTTGTTGGCATGCAGTAAAAAGTGGAGTCCTATAACCCGCTGGAGTCGGGCCCAGGCCTCACAATCAAACGCTTCCCCTTATGGTCACAGGCATCAGGTATTTGGGTTTTCCTTTGACACTGTTAAACCAAGTAATAGCACCTGTTAGTTTCATATTGGTTCAGGTCTGTGCGGGTTGGGTCAATACTGCCATCCCTAAAAATATAGACCATTCATGTATATGGGCTACACAAAAAGAGTAGAACATTGATTGATCAACCATATGCTTTCAATTATTTATTTTAATATGGAGAGGTGTTCATGAATTTACGTCCTGCATATCATGAACATGTCTCAATATGTAAACTCATTTTGAAAACCTTTTGAAACCACAACGGAATGGAAACGTATGGGAATCCTTTTCAGACGTCATTACATATCTTCACAAGCTTTCCTTCTCAGACTTTCGCTAGCTTTTGCCAACTGCAACCGCCATGGCTGTAACTAGAGAATGATTCTACTAACAAAGCCTCTGCAGATATTCATGGAGCGCTAAAAGAGACCAAAATCGTCGTGAGTCAAGTTATACATGCGATATTTGGGCGTTCGTATTTTGATTTGTTACTTGGAAAACCGCATTGTGGAGTTACGAATTCGTCACGAATCCCAGGACAGTAAACCCTAATAATAAAGCTCAGGACAGTCGGATCCTTCATAATTTGTTGTTGCAGACTTAATTATGAAAGAGATCTCCCAGAGAATTAAGTAGCATTGTGGTAAAGGAAGAGGGTAGAATTATACGTCAAATGACATCTGACATAATTGCGCAGCCGGAGACTTGCTCCAGTATATACTTTCAGTGTATGTTCAACTGTAATTGAACGGCTAACTTCACATGCAAATGATTCTATCATTTAATTAGACTAACGCCTCAAGACAACATGCTTTGTGATAAAATTTGAGACAGCAGGCTATGGAAGCCAGGAATTCACGCTGCCAACAAGGCGCAACTTCTTCCAACAAGCCGAGAGAGAGAGAGAGAGAGAGAGAGAGAGAGACGTACCTGTTGTGGGTGAGAATCAGAATGGTGATGTGGCGTGTGGATTATGCTGCGGGGAGGCGACCGCTTGTAAGCAGCAGTTCTATGATGCACAAAAGGGGCAAAGAGCAGCAGTATACCCGCTAGCGCGAACCCACACAACTGTGCCATCTTTTCCCTTCTCTTCTCCAACAAATGGCCAGAACTGCTAAAGATTACGGTGATGGTTCGTGAGAGATGGTGACGGCGGTTTCCCGAAGGCCAAGCAATCAAATGAGAGTTTCTTCAGGTGGTTTTATCATAAGAACAACTTTGAAACGGTGAATTTTCTTTTTTTGTTTTGAAAGTCGTGGAAACGTGAACTATGCTAAGAGGTAAATGGGATATCCTCTAGATGATCCTCTTTCTCTCTGTATATCTGAAGCTTCCTTTGACTTGTCAACTACTTGCAGATCCAATGACGACCACTTTATTTTTTTGAGGGAAGATGCTCACTTCAAACTGAAACACGCATTTCTTTCTTTGAAAGAGTCTTCATCACGCCTCTCTTGTTTCTGTACTTGATTAATTTTTTACCATTTGCACACCACCGTTTGGTTTTCGAATTTATTGTGTCTTTGAGAGAACTTATTTATTTCACAGTATTGTCCGTTTGTCCTAATTAACCGCAAATGTTAATCTAATAAAAAATTAAAAAAGTTTTTCTACGATTTCTTTCGCCACAATTAAAGTTGTCTTATATTTCATCAATGCACACCGAAAGCTAAGGATTTAGCTACCGTAGACGCTCATCTGAACAAAGTTTTTATTGCTAAAAGTATATATAGGATGTCAATTATAGCAGAGATACTTGTAGACACCACTCTGGAAGTCTCTTGCCACCTTGCTTTGATGAATAAATCGGCTAAATGGTAGGTACTGATCGATTTCCTTATTACCTTAGACAGAAAGGGAATGCACTATCAGTTTAAGGATCTCAACGTAACAGGAGGTATAACCTAACTAGGGTTTTGGTACGGAAGATGTCGAACAAAGGAGAAAGAACCTTCAACGCTAGGGCTCTCTGACTCCCACTTGCAGGTGGCAAGTTCGATTTCGGAGGGACGGTGCATGTGTTTGTGTGTTAGGCTTAGGCCTTCCATTGTAACTCCGAAAAAGAAAAAGGAGATATGAATAAAGGAATTAAACCTTGATTTTTCCTACATCAAATATGGAATCAATGGCATGAAACTTTGGTTCGATAAGCCAAGTTAAGTCAAAATCCTCAGCCCCAAGCAGAAGCAAATGAGATATAGGAATTGGACATAGGAGCTTCACAGAGGAACCCAAATGCCTCCTTTCTCATGTTGTCACCAAACCTCACATAAAAACTCAAACATCAATATCACTTACAAATTAAACACAAAATCATGGTTTGTTGAAATCATGTGAGTTTATGCCTGTAATTCTAGTACCAAGGATCGAGCACCATGAATCCTAGCATGGGTGCAAAAGTTTTGGCTTGGATACCAGTCCACATCAAACACACAGCCATTGTATGCAGGCATGCTTAGGAATGTTGATTACTCCAGTTTAGATCCACGTCTATGAAACTGGATCTCAATTAATCGTTAATTCATAGAGGTTCAGTTTAGAGTGACAATTTTCAATAGTGATTCACACCGGGATTGTGTTTTATAGTTCATCTATCTGGTACTATTTATTTGTTTACCGGGATTGTGTTTTATAGTTCATCTACCTGGTACTATTTATTTTTACTTTAAAGATCTCAACAACGGTTGAAATGTTTAAGAAATTAAAGCACGAACTCTCTCTCTCTCTCTCTCTCTCTCTCTCTCTCTATATATATATATATATATATATAGAGAGAGAGAGAGAGAGAGAGAGAGAGAGAGAGAGAGACTCACAACTACAACTTCTACAGCAACAACAATTAGTTACAAAGGATACATCCTCTAAGGATGCATTTTCAGGGCATCAAATAAAGACGAATTTCTATTTGGGAGAGCCTCTACGGAAAACCAATCAAAATATTAAAGAGCACTAAACGAAAGAGAAAAGATATGTGATTCGCAACGTAATCTAGGAGTCGCATAAAGAAACTAAATGATGGATACTTAACTTTCGAACTGTTGCACCAAACGTGAGGGAAACGAAGTGCTAAATTTCAACGAACAATAGAAGCGGCCTGAAAGATCAAAAAGAACTTGTTTGACATGTAGAAGGAAAACATGGGAATAATCATAGCAATTAGGTCTTAAAGATCAAAATGAGCCGCTAACTTAATTAACTGATTGTTTAGCCATAGTTCTGGGTTTTGTTAATTTTTAGTTTTTATTTTGGAGAGAGAGAGAGAGAGAGAGAGAGAGAGAGAGAGAGAGAGAGAGAGAGAGAGAGAGAGAGAGAGAGAGAGAGTTATTAGGTGCCTTAGAGACAATTTAGGTGGCCAAACATGACTATGCAAAATTATTGTTTTGTTATAAAACAAACCAGCTCGTCTCGTCAATGGGAGCACAAACTATGGCTGATTAAAGACCCAAGTCCTGAAAAGGCAATTAAAGGCGGCCTTCTGAGTTTTACTAAAAAATCATAACGATAGCGTTCCCCAAAGCCAGTACCTAATTTTCACCACAAAATGAACAATTAATGCAAACAAACTCCAGAGAGAAACTTGGAACAGATACTATAAGATTTCTATGTGATTCATAGAAATCTCTGCCTCCTGGTTTCGATATCAGGATTTGTGCAAATCTCGTTTGGATATGAGCGCCCTCCCCAGGGGAAGACCCTCTCTGTTGTCCTGTCACAAGATCATGGTCCTTCCTCACCCCAACAGGTAGCCTCGTTTTCTCTCTCTCTCTGATCTTGGTATTTTTCGTTTCTCTCTGACACGGTCTTTGGATGAACCAGCTTATCCGTAAAAGGAAGATCTATTGGGACATCTCGTATTTTATCATCCATGCAATTTCCTTACTTGTGATGATGGGATTCATTATTCCAGATTATCTTCTTTTCTAAGGATAAATTAGTGGGTGCATCCAAATGCTCCTTTGCTTGGTGGATTACGTTGATTTTAATTACGTTATCATGTTCGCATCCGGAGTCATTGAATGAAATGATCTCTGGAAAATGATAATCTAATTGTGTGTGTGTGAGAGAGCACCAGTACTGTGAGGAACTAATTTCGTTGTCTGAAAGCTAAACCAGATCCACAGTCCAAAAGTGTGAATGGGTGAAGCTCGAGTCTGGAGAGTGGAGGCTTCTCAGGAGGACACGGTAGAATCTATTTCAAGATCATTTTAATGAGTAACTTGAGGAACTCGCACGTAGTTCGTACAATGCAAGAGAGAGAAGACAACGGAACATGGGACGCGGTTCGAGAGAGGGCTTAGTCTTTGCAGAGACACGCAGGCAAGAAGAAACATAAGAAAAACGACACGCAGAGTATGGACTCGACACGGCCTAATAGGTTGGTGTTCCCTAATTGGTCAGCCGGTTTCGGGCACTTCTTACATTACCAACCTCAGATCCAACCCGAATCCGACTTGGTTATTGGACTTGGCTCGTTGAAGACCTGCTGGAGCTTGATCTCTAGGCTCAAACCCACTTGAGTTTTTAGTGTAAATGAGTGGACATATATACTAAGGATTGTTGGTTCAAGTGGTTCAGAACTTGTTTCCCTTAACCATGGTTTCGAGTTCAAGTCTTGTGAATTAGTCGTGGTCCTTGGGCTTTTGGGTATTGGTGACTTAGACGAGAAAAAAGAGAACATAGACATGACTGGTTTAAGGTCGGGTGATCCAACCAGAACCAAACCGGGCCACGAACCCAGAATCGGATTTGGTGAAACATGGCTCGAAAATCATCTGGTTCGGTTTCAATTTTACCCTTAATAGAACCAAAATCTAAAGCGCCGGTTTCAGAATTCTTTAAATTTCCAGAACCAGCTGTTCTGGAACGGGCCCCGGCCGGTTAGGTTCCAGACCGTGTCTAATTCAGTCTTCATGTACTTAAAACTGTGTGTGTACATGACAATGTTATGCTTCAGGTCCATATATCGCTGGTTGGTAGAGACCGGATGAGAATTTCATGGATCACGGACGATCCGGCTCCTTCCTTGGTAGAATACGGTACATCTCCCGGCATATACAACAGATCGGCGACTGGGAGTACATCTACGTATCGCTACATTCTATACAAATCTGGCCAAATACATGACTTCGTCATCGGCCCATTGAAGCCCGATACTTTGTACTATTATCGTTGCAGTGGAGCTTCCAGCCCAGAGTACAGCTTCAAAACCCCACCTGCTCAGCTCCCCATCAAGTTCGCTGTATCAGGTCGGTAGATGTAGTGTTTGCTGGGTTTGCTTTATGATGCGCATGTGGATGTAGTGTTTGCTGGGCATGTTCATGCATATGAACGATTCGTAAGTTCCATGCTCAACTTTTTCTTCTTCCAAAGGTAAAAAAATCATAAACAAGTTCCTGAATTTCACCATTTCTGTCTTCTGTTGCACTGCTTTCGACATTTCGGATTCATCTCTTGAAACGGCCGCGAAATAGGAGCCATGATTAAAGGAACATGAACTCAGTATGCTACCCTTTTCTAAAGTGTGGATTTAGAGCGATTTGAATTGAACAAAAAAATGGACTTTTTCTTTTAGTTTATACAATGGTTATATTTGAAGTATACATAACATCATGTATTTAAATTTGTCATAATCTTTTAATGATCAAACAGTTCAGGGCAATGTGGTTTGTGGATTTGTATTCTTTTAGTTGGTTATTTTATCATTGGCGAATTTCAAGTGTTTTGAGTAATTTTCTTTAATTTCTCTTTGATTTTTGGTGATTACAGGGTCCGGTATATAATGGAACCGGAAACAGCTGTGGTCTGGTGCATATCACCATCGGCGATGGTGGCAACAGAGAAGGCCTAGCAAATGAGTAAGCGTCCCTACTTCCTTCTTAAATAACGGAATTTGTAGCAAAAACAACTTGCAGACGTCCATCTTAGAGATGAGCATTGCCATTTCATTTGCAGCTGTGAGCAATGTGAAGATCAACCCGAATTGGCCATTTCATATTGAATTGGTGCGAAACTGAATAGTTTACGTCCAATGCTTTTCCTTTTTCCTGTTATTTGTTTTCCCTGGTGCTTTAATTTTTTTAGTACTTTTCAGCTGATTTAATTTGATTTGATTGGTTGATTTCCCATTTTTTTGTTCTTTTCTTCTTTTGGTTACAAGAGGAGGCTGAAGCCTAACATACACACACTCACACATGCACCCTCTTGGGAATCGAACTCCCCATCAGCAGCAGCTGTATTCAATTTTGACAACATCAATACACTACATTGGCGACTAAAATTCCATGTAGAGAACCGGAAAGTAGATCTTCATTTTGGTTTCAGTGACAGCATTCACCAATGGTGTCGTGCAACTTTATGTTGCTCCTGTTGACATCCACCACACGGGTAAGGAGCTAAATGGGTCATATTTAATGAATGAATAGCATTGCTGAACCTGCAATAATTGAGTTCGACCTGTTTAACCAGATCACTGTTTTGATAAATAGAAAACAGGTAGTCAATCTGCAGAACGTTATATCATCTCTCTGTCTCCCAGGTTGCAGGTGGTGAGTTCGATCTCCAGGGCATGCATGGTGGGTATGGGTGTCTGTTAGGCTTCAGCTGCCCTTTGTAACCAAAAGAAAAACAGAGTGAATCACTGAATCTAATCTGCTTTAGCTAACTGCATGTGTTTTCTATGTAATTGGCCCTTTATTTAGGTTCCCTGCAATTGAATGCAAAATCTGTTTGTTAATGAACCACTTATAGCATCTCATTGAGGCTCCCATCTGTGTAGATATATGAACCCAAAACCAAAATGGTCACTCTTTAGAGAACCAAGCTTCGGCCATGGGCTGCTGGAGATTGTGAATGACACCCATGCAAAGTGGACATGACATTGGAACGTAGACGCTGAAGCGGTTGTAGCAGATCAGTTTTGCTTGAACCGACACAAGAATCTGGATAACTGCACTGCACAACCTTGATGCTCTCTTTGTAATGGTGATGCTACTCTCTCTTTAGCTCAGAAGTGTATTTATGGCAGTATTATACCAGATACTTAGGAAATCCTTCTGATATCTCCTTGTAGCATTTACCATTAATAAATGCATTCTTTATTTTTTCTTTCTATGAATTGGTAAACATGGTAAGGCAAAACCCAACGAAAAGAACAACCAACTAGAAGTTAAGCAGAGAGAAACCAATATGCAAGTTTCTTATTTCAGCAGTTGATATGTGGAAACAATTAGCAGCACTGAAGTTAGATGCTTCCTCTTCTTTATTACGCCGGCCGGATCTTTGTTCTATCCATCGATTAACACAGAACAAATCATCTTTTTCCTTCGTGATGACTCCACACTGGGATTAGAGACATTCATATCTTTTAAAATCCAACAACTCAACCTGATTGAATGTTCTTGTTTTGAAAAGATGTGTTTTATTCCGAGTTTGAGCAAATGCTTTACAAGATATAGTCATTGGACCACTGGACATAGCAAACCTTATGTTTTCTTGCGAGAAGAAGATCAAAAAATAACTTCACATTGTGCATCAGAAGGCAACATTTGAAGCTACCACATTTATGAACAGATCAGTATGGCTGTTGCATGGATGAGGCACCCGAGTGACTTCCAGTAAAATCACGATACAATTTGCTACCAATATGATTATTGGCCCTCCATCGATTTCTCCAAGTGAAATTAATACCAGGAAGCTTGAGCTTTGAGGAGCACAATCCAAACGATATCCTCTCTCTCTCTCACACACAATGTATTAAGCACTTGATGAATTGAAGTTGGTGTCTTCTTTGTTTTTGATTCTCTGAATATTGACACTCTTGGAGCTTCGTGCTAGAAACATTGTCTTGGAGTACACTAGCTTCTTCTTGTCTTGACGAACTTGAGAAACTAGGGGACTTGATTCCATGATACTTGAGGAAGGCTCTTCTGCTGTCTCGTTTTGGATGAACGATCTTTACTTATACAGGATCTTCTCTTACTGCAAGTTCTTTTGATTACAATAAGGGGGCTTCAGAAGCCCCGGGTATCGAACCCACGAACTGCAACTTGGGAGTCGAGGCCCCTAGCTAAGTGAACTACATCTCTGAGTTCTCTCTTATTGAAAATTTGTTCTTTCCATTATGTTCATTGAGTTTCTATGTTTATGTCAATGTCATTCTGGTGTGCCTCTGTGGGCATGAGATTTAATAGAATGACCGCTAACATAAAAAAAAGAGAGGAGAAGATAAATAAATAATAATTAAATTGGATTCATTTGAATACACGGTTTCTTGTAGCTTGAAAATGTTGAGCAAAGACCATGATCTCATTCATTTTTACAATTATTATTTATGCTTTTCTGGCATCATTCATGACCTCATTTACTTGCATATGTGTTCAAAGTCGTGGGCCCAACCCAAGACAAAAAGAAATCTCCTCTCCCGGTTCATATTCCATATACAGCAATTCGTCCTTCCTTGGTTAGCCTTTTGTATACAGATCCACATTTCATGAGAAGGAAAAACAGTAGTATTACATACGTGCGGAAGTGGTTGGCCAAGTTAGAGATTTCCTGGGTGGCTACAGCCAGTCCCTCGTATTGAAACTATGGCCTAAGAAAGGGTATTCTAACACACACACATATACATATACATATATATACATACATATATATATATATATATATATATATACATATATATATATATATATATATATATATATATATATATATATATATATATTGTATTCATGTTATCGAAAAACAATGTGTAGGCATTAGTGGACATGTTAGAAGTAGACAAGATTGAGTTTATATAGATATATAAAATTTGTATCATCCATACCTCTTACCCTGCAAACTCATGTATTTCCGTTGGCTTTTTAGGAGCATCGTCTTTTATATATTGCAAATACTCTTATGACGTCATAACTTTCTAAATACTATTTATGTCCTCCAAATAGAAGGAATGCATGATGCATTAGTGTGCAGGATCAAGCATAAAATCAATATTATATATATATATATATATATATATATATATATATATATATAGAGAGAGAGAGAGAGAGAGAGAGAGAGAGAGAGAGAGATTGTATCCTTGATATGTATAGTTATGTATTCTTTTCACTTTTGGAGGAGATGAATTATTTATAAAGTTATATATAATTTGAAGTCCTAGTGAGGTTCTAGCTCCAATCCGAGCAGTCAAGGAAATTTTTCTGTGTTTACCTGGTTAGGTCATGTATAGCCCCACCTAACGGTTTTGCGTTATAAACCATGGTTATAGTCGTGGCCTTTTCTCGGTGAGAACAACGCTGGAATTATTCATTTTTTTCATGAAATTTTCGTTAGTTAGTTTCGTTTGTAGGGGTCGAAAAATGAAAAAAAATGAACCATTGAGTTGTGTAAATGGGAACTGAAATGGATTGTACCATGCGACCTAAAAGGCCAAACAATAGTTTGTCATCGAAGTGGATTTAGGACCCTTGTTCTCTTACTCGATTAAGCTAGTAGACAAACTAGATGGCTAGGCTCAGATGAAGTTCGGGAATTGAGAAGGCAAAAACTCTTCCACAATGATGGGTATAAACGATGAAATATGAAAATCTTTGAAGTTGTCTTCAAACAAAACAGAATGATCGTGTTACAGTATCATAAATGAGAGTAGGGGAATATACAACTCAACGGTAGTAGCTTGTAAGGAGAAGGAAGAACTTAAATCCCTTTTTTTAAATCGACATTAAACATCTTAACGGTAATCCAGTCCTCTTAAGCGATAGTTTTTGAAAGTTGTGCCAAGATTTTTCGACTTCAAATTAATATGGTATATAACTCATCTCCTCGATCGATTCACATACGAATCTTAAGGGAACTAAGTGTTAAACTAACCCAAGAAACTCATTGGAACAAAATGCTAGTATGATGAAAATGGGTTTACACAAAGAGCGGTAAGAGATCCTAACCATTATCAACTCAACAACAACAACCATGTTATAAAAATCTGACAAAGTTGTATGCTGGTTGTCGGAAGCCTAACACAATCCTCCTCTTTTATTCGGGCTTGAGACCGACCATGCAAGGGTGATCCCATGGACGGAGTTCTAACCATAATCATTATCATCTGATTAAAAAAATTAGTGGAAATAATTCAAAATATCACCCCAAAAAAAAGAAATCAATCGAATCCAAAAAGACCTCTCTATATAAAGGAAATAGGAGCAAGTCAATGACATAAATCAATCAATCACCAAATTTGACCAATAGTTCAGTTTGTTTACTTGTTGTTTTCTTTCCTAATTGACAGTTACCTTTCTTAATTTAATAGTTTTGTTTGTATAAGATTCTTCTCATATTTTTTTTCTTTTCTATTCTTTTTTTTATAACTTCTTTCCTCATTTAGTTTTCTTTCACTACTCCTCAAGTGGATTCCACTACATCGTTGTGTTCGACTCTTTTTAAGATCCCGAGGTATTAATTAAGGCAACGTTTCTAAGAATGTTTAAGTGCTTAAAATATCGTTTGAACCTTATAAATATCCCTTTAAAAACGGATCTAAGTACCAAGTTTAAGTACGCTTTAAGAACTTGAACACGCAATCAGCTATAATTTTATGTAGATCCAGCACTTTGCATTACCCGCACTGGAAGAACCTCATAAATTAGGATGAGAGTTCTAAGATTCAGGCACAATAAATGCAAACAAACCTCTTCTTGTTGATCGTGACACTCAAAGGCACCTCAAATTTATATTAATTTCATCTAGAGGTTGACTTTACAGAAGAAAGAAATTCCAAGATCCAGCAAGCAAAATGCTTGGTTGTGCAAGATTAATTTGATATAATAATAACCAAGATGTGGTTTCTACTGGGGAAGGTCTGCGTGTTGATGTTATAAACAAATTAACGTGACCCGGGGATGGTTTATCAACCTTGTTGCTTCGCAGGTACTGGGGAGGGTGGTCAATGCATTGTTTAGTAAAAGAAATAAAGACCAGTTGCGACCGGTCTGCTATCAACTTAGGCTGGTGTAAGCTCAACTAACTACATCGCATTGATCATACTTTGCATCAAAGAATTGCTAATTTGATTAGAAAAAGGTATTGGTTCGTGTTTGCGGAAATTAAAGATATTCATCTTTTTGCTTTTGTACTGTGCCCGGGAGGTGAGGCTTGGCCACGGAACCGCCGGCAGCATACGACCTCGGCCGGAGTTCATGTATGGAGTGTAGGTTTCAAAATAAGATGCAGTGACTGCTCGCTTAGGCAGTAGGGGGCTTCTCCCACTACAATAACCCCTCGGGAGCTTCATCCTTTGTGAGTACCATGATGAAGAGTAATGGGGATGACAATATTGACCCAACCCGTGCAACCCCAACCCGAATGGGTGGGAAATACCCGACCCGATGAAGTTCGGGTATGGGTATGGGAAAAGATGCCCTGACTCGTACCCCATATATATGTGTGTATGTATATATATATATATATATATATATATATATATATATATATATATATATATATATATATATATATATATATATATATATATATATATATGTATATATATATATATGTATGTATATGTATATGTATATATATGTATGTATATATATATGTATATATGTATGTATATATATGTATATTATGCATGCACCCCATTTTTGCCTCGTTTCCCTTGGGGAAAAGAGAACCCGAATAGCATAAAACTATTGGGCCATCAAAGCTTTACCCAACTAATTTTGTTGAGCTTTGATAGAAGGATTTTGTGTAAATTGGACTTTCTCATCCGATATCCAATTGTAAAAGAAAAGGAAAGAAGAAATGAAAATGAGTTTCTGGATTGTGGGCCAAGAGAAAGACATCCGGTTCGTGAGGTTGAGCTCGTAATGGTATTGACTTGATCGGCCAATCAATCAGTTGATTCAATGCAGGTAGATTTTGGGGAGAGGGGAGTGGGGGAGGAGCTACAATCAACAACTATTTCTTAATGCATCTCAAGCTTGCCGCTATAGAATTCGGGTTTCTTGTGTGGCAGGGGTGCATCACAGCAGCAGATCAAGTCATAAAAGTGCTCGCCTGGCAGGGGCCTCAACTCACAAGATGATGGTCATAAGTTCGATACCTGGGACACACATACCTGACTTCGGCCTCCCCATTGTAATCCTCCCCCAAGGAAACAAGTGATATCCAGCTAAACCCAATTATTTAGATGGGCAAGCTGGGGTTTGGCACCCGCTACCGCATTACCCCTGATATCGAACTAGTGACCTTGATAAGGAGATCTGGGTCTCCATGTACATCTGCTCCGATACACATTACATTATCTTAGGAAAAAAATTTGAAACTAAGAAATGTAAATCAATTACTGATTGGATATCATACCTCTAACCAAATCCTACTACTCGAATGGATATTTGATGATATTCAATCCTAGCAGGAGGGGTCAATGATCCTTAATTAGATAAGCCAAGTGCACACATGAACAAGCACAAGAGTGGGCCTCAACGGATCAAGGCAACTGGTTCAAATTCAAACCAACTCGACGGTCATTTAAACCCAAGCCCACAAAAGTGTGGGTTGAACACGGAGGCCAGCTGTTCTGGAAAGGGACTTTATTGTTTCCAGATTCTCTCCCACAAGGGGGCCTGAGCAGACGCACGTTGAAAAGGAGAGGGAGATATAGCATGAAGGGGCCCAGTTTAATATATTGAAAGCGTTGGTGTTTCAATTGTGACCTTACCTAGAAAACTATTGCTATATATATGGTTCTCCAGTTCATTTATTACATCAGAAACTATTAATCTAATAATGCAAACTGTTCATGGCCTTATTGTAATCACCTCTATATACAAGTTTTCCCCCCTAACGAGGCACAAAACGATGTAGAATCAGAAGAAAAGATCCCCTTGAGAAAGTAACGGTCTCTGAGAGAGAGTTGGGGATTGTTGAGCTCCTAAGCAGCTGGGGAGGTAAGGATGGCGGGTTCTACAGAGATTGCTTGCTTCTTCTTTTCGAAGGGTTCAATCGGTTGTTGTTAAAGGGATCTCGCTCTTTGGTCGATTAATTTATATCGAGAGCGTCAGAGAGATGGAGTATCGGTGAGGTCGTTGGCCTTTGTTTGAGTTTGTGTCTTTGTTTTTGCGACCTGTTTGGTTTTTGCCATTGCGTTTCGTGAATGTGGGAGGATTTTGGGGTTGGTGTTTGCTGATTCTGATTCTGGTGATCTCTCTCTCTCTCTCTCTAGAAAGTTGAGGTTCTTCTGCTTGATTTTCCCTCTTGAATGAATACCCACATCTCATTCTCCGCAAATATGGTGTTTTAATGCAAGGTTTTCTGAGAGAATGGCGAGCCTTTCAATGTCATCCCTGTTGTTCGTCTCTCATTCCTTTAAGCCCCACAAATTTGTCCCTTTCAAACTCTTCCAACTGAAATGGCCAATTCGACCTCTCTTCATCATCTTCTTTGTAATCCTGACATGCTCTATGCTAGTCTTCCGTGCAGCGCTTCGTCAGAATTTCATTTTTGCTACTCAGACAAGCACCACTATTGATGCTCCTTCATTCCTTGTAGTTTCCAATGAGACCCTCCTAAGCTATGCGGCTGTCGAGCTGGGAGAACCGGATTCTCGACGACGGATCAATGATCTTCTTGAGTGGAAATCTCCTCAGGGACGGTACAGACCCATCTCTTCCTGGCAGGACAACTTTGGTGACAAACTACATTCATGGCATGGCCGGTTTCCGGTCCAGCTCATGAGCCCAAAGTATGCTGGACTATGGCCGGAATTCAAAAAATCCCTGCGGAATTGGGTGAGGACAAAGAGGTTTCAGCCAGAGGTTATGCAAGAATTGGTGTCCCTTGTTAAGGATCCAGTGGATCGGCACTATGGTTTACCTCAAGACAAAAACAAGTATGCTTCATGTGCAGTTGTGGGGAACAGCGGGATTCTTCTAAAGAAGAACTATGGAACCTTAATTGATAGCCATGAGGCTGTGATCAGATTGAACAATGCAAGGACAGCGGGGTTCCAGCTAAATGTCGGTTCGAAGACCACTATTTCATTCATTAACAGCAATATCTTGTATCTCTGTGCACACAGAGCAGGTTGTTTCTGCCATCCTTATGGGGACACCGTTCCTATAGTGATGTACGTTTGCCAAGCGGTGCATTTCATGGATTCGGCACTGTGCAACCGGACTCATTTAGCGCCATTGATCGTCACAGATGCCCGTTTCGACATGTTATGTGCCAGAATTGCAAAGTACTACTCATTGAAGCGGTTTGCAGAAACAACAGGGAAGTCACTGGATGAATGGTCTGCGGTCCATGATGGCCTAATGTTCCATTACTCATCAGGAATGCAAGCAATCATACTCGCACTTGGATTGTGCGAGGAAGTTAGTATTTTCGGATTTGGTAAATCCCCCGACGCGAAGCATCACTACCATACAAATCAGAAAGCTGAACTGCATTTGCATGATTATGAGGCAGAGTATACGTTTTATAAAGATCTGATTGATCGAACAGAATCTATACCCTTCCTCAAGGACTCCAAGTTCAAGATCCCACCTGTAACAATGTACAATTGATTTTATTATTTTGGGTTTCTGAGCTTGTCTAGTTTGAGTAACCATACTGTAATCTTCCACACCAGATAATGTGTAATTTTTTTTCTTTTCCAAATTTTCAATAATATATGTTGTTCTTCCGTCTTGACATTTCTTCTCATCTGCTCTTATATAATTTCTATGTGTGTATGGATGGTCTGTTAGCCATCCTTGGCTACATGCTAGTCGTAATGTTGGTATTTGAAAAGTATTGCCGTAGCATGGGATTTTTATCTTGTTTTGTCGATTTGAGAGTATTTTCTGCCTCAGAATTCATGTACAAAATGAGAGGGATATGAATTATTGGGATCATATTGACTTTGAAAACTATAGCCCGTGATTCTATCTCTGGATCTGTTTGTATATTGTTTATTTCGAAGATTTGCAGTGATGTTTGGTGAGGCAGATGGTTTCTGGTGGGATTGTTTGTGCTTTAGAAAGATATAGAGAACAAGATTCAGTAACAGATGGTGCAAACACCGGTTCAATTCACAACAAAAGAATTGAGCAGATTAGTTTGACTGACAAGTGAGAGCAAGGATAGAAGTTTCAAGCTCATATGCTACTCGTGGTGATAGAGATTGCTTGTGATCCCGACCTATGAACATAATCTACCACCTAGCTTGCTGATTCTGATATTCGTTGCTCTGCTGGCTAGCTTACCTACCTGGACATTATTTGGAAACGAGGTTATGCAAAGAGGCTTTGCTGCTTATGGTCTCTCATTCCTTGCCCATGACTGAAGCCACTGTTTTTCAATATACTGTAGTTTCTTTTCTATTTAGATATTCATAGACTTGTGGAGTTCTTGTTGTGCACGTGATTTCTGTAAGTGCATGTTGCCCTTGCAGAGTTGCACCTGCATTATCTTGCCTTTTTCACCTTAGGGCTTTTTGAAAAGCTGAAACATGCGGATTGTCATTACTCTTGACACCCATTTCTTTATGATCTTTCAGGATTTTTGGCCTTCTGATCTTGAGCATTGGTATGCAATTAATGGTGCCAAGTGCTTCCGTACCAACCTTGTCACAAATCAGAAGCTTACTCTGGACAATCTGTACTGGATTGATTTTCTCATATTTATTGCTTTATAATAATATATTGAAGGTATTCATTTTGGTATTGGAGCACAAGATAAATGGCACTAAAGGATGAAACTGAGACACTAAGACAAGAACCATAATACAGAAATCAGTAGAGGAACCCATCGACCATATTATCAAGAAGAATGGGGTGTTGCAAGTCGATTTTCCATTATGGCAAATTTAGTATCCTCATTCCTGCATCAGAATTGAGGGTGAGTTCAATTGGGAAAGGATGAGTAGGCCAACGGCCCAACAGGAACAGTGGTTGAAAGAAGCATGAAATTGGAACCTATGCAATTCAATAGGCTTGAGCCTCTTGATTGGATTTTCAAGGTGTAACGATATTTTCGATTTCAGGGTGCTCTTGAATCATCAAAAAGTTTTAGTGTCTTCGTTTCACTTAGATAAGGAAGCAGTCTGGTGGTTTCAGTCATTAGAAAAGCATACTGAGCTCAAATTAACTTAATGCTACCATTTGACCTACCATCTTGCCCAAATTTAAACATTTCTTTTTCAGAAATCCTCCAGGTAGGAGCTATACAAGAATACCCAGCAGGACTAGAGGAGCTAAATACTATGGAGCTGAGGTGGCCAAAGGAGCCACCAATTTGGGCAGTCGGAGGACTTCAAGAGGAATTGATGATCGACTCACGAGCAACAAGGTAACCTTGAAATGCTTTTGTGAAGCTTGAATTGTCAGGAAAAGTTTGTCACCGAGTCTTGGTTGAATGGAAGTAAAAGTTCTTCCGGGATAAAACATGGATGGACCAAGTTCAAACACCCTGACATGCTAGGGTCAGTTACGAGTAGATGAAGAGATGCAGCAGCATGCTTACCATTGATGCGCTGCAGGAAATGGTGTGTCTGAAGAACCAAGATCAGGGCTTCCACCAAAGAGACATCATGACCATAGAATCAATATGACTCCAGGAATTAATAGATATCCGTACTCCCCAAAAAAATTAATGCTGCAGGAAATGCTAGAGGCCAACAAAATTCACCATGTGCTGCAGTCCCTAGTCAGCCATGTTGCTAGTACGAAAAAGGGATGAAGGATGGGCACAGATTATCAGCCCACTGCAGGTACTGCAGAGAATAAGTTTCTCCACAAGGGGCAGTATGAATAAAAGTCATGTAATTTCAACTTGCAGATACTTTCATGGCATTTTATAGCCTTAAAATTGATTTGCTCAGGCCTTAGCGTAGGCACTTAGGTATTTTTAATACATTTCTGTGTAAAGCAGGACTCTACCATGCCACTCCGGCATCAGCTCTATCCAGAGGAAAACGCAGTCAGGCAAGGAGTGCCATATCTAGCGACCTCACCATTGGACAAGGTGCAAAGATCACCCCCAACAACATCAAGGCCGTTGAATAATGGTTAAATCCTTGTGTCTTGAAGGAGTTTACTGGACTTTGTGAATTAGCTTGTTACTATTGGAATATATGAAAAAATTCAAAACTGTAGCCTCTCCAGGAACCAAATTGGAAAAGAAAAATAGAAACCATTTGGAACTACAGTTTCAGTAGACCTCACGATTGTTCACTGTAAAAACAGATGTTACAGAGCATGGGTAGGTGCAATAGTCGGATATAAGAATGGCGCAGTTGAATGCCTACTTACTAAAACGGGATGTTACCAATGCAGGTAGCAATTTAGAATTAATTCGTGAACTGGAAATTCATGCTTCTTTTGTCAAACTTTACCGACTTTGAGATTTATTTCCAAAGAGGGACTGAGGATGAAGTTGCACAGCAAGAGTACTTTCGGAATTATAACAGAGTTCGTAAGAGTTCGTAGATGTAAGAGGGTCGGAAGGGACAAAGGGAGTACTGACTGAGTGTTGTACTTTTGGAGTTGTAACAGAGTTCGTAGATGTAATAGAAGGTTGGAAGAAACAACGGGAATACTGATTGAGCAGTGGATTCACCTCAGTTATTGTAGTACGTCCTGTTGGTAACTGCTATGACAGTTGTCTGTAATCAAGAATGTGGAAAGAAGGAAATTCAGGAGGCAAATCCAGTTGAATACATCATGAAAGGCATAATGGTTGCAATAGGTTATACCAACTGAAGCAAACATAGAACTGCCCGTCATTTGATAGATATGTGCTCCAGAGTCATATTAATATGTACTTGTTACCTTTGGCTGATAAAATAATTGAGATATTTCAATTTAGAATTGTCTACCTGCAAGCATGAACATTATTAAGAACAACGTTGATGATTCGAGTAAGTGGAATACTCAAATTCAAATAATCAAAATGGTTAACGATCATACAATACACAATTGGGAATTGTGTATCTTGTTAAAATCAGAAAGTGTCTTGATCATAATTAATATGTGATATTAATAAGTAGGAACTGGTGAATCTCATGTCAATAGACACATGATTTTCTTACACGATAAGGGCCAGCTGAACATGATCGGGCACGGAATTGAAAGTATTATTTTCTTTCCTCCTGTATCTGCTGAAATAGTGATTCCATTTCGATTTAGAGTGACAATTTCCTGCAAAGACGCTTGTATTTTGGTGTTCTTGTTTAACTTTTGCATTGTCTATGTGCTATTGAGAGAATCTTCGTTTTTGGTTATGCTGGTCTTCTGACACTCTTTCTTGAGCTTTCTCAATTTGCTTGGGTGTTCTCTTTTTTTTTATCAAAACTGTTACAATCAATGTCAGTACTTTACAAGACCTTATTATTCGAAGAATCAGTATCAATCATATCCACAATGAAGTATGGAGGTTTCTCGAGCCAAATGTTGGATCCCGAGAACTTTGCGAACTTAGCCAGGGCATCTGTACAGAGTCGCAACTTCTGGGAACTGCTCTGCTCTGAAAGGCCTCAAACTATGCAGCATGTCCACAGATATCTTCAAGGATAAAACCATCATGGATCTATCCACTTGCAACTCTAGCTGATCAAACACGTTTGTCGCATCACCCTCTAATATGCTTGGTGTTGTCCTTTTGAAAGTTTATCTTTGTAACGTATAATAGAGAGAACTACATTTTGCATGTTGAGGTATGCATTTCCAGAATTTCTTGACTATTAGGTTAGTTGCAAATGAACAGAAAAAGAAACATCAAGCATGACGCATGGTTAAATGCCATGAGTTCGATCTCTGGTATCTATCATAAAGAGGTTCAATCTGCTCTCTTGACACTTGCACTTGTTCATTTTTGTTGGGTCAGCAAATTTGAAGAATCTTTGAACCTTACGAGGACAAAGAATCCATGTCGACAACCCCATCTAGTATGAGAAAGACTTGGTTGTTGTTGTTGTAGCAACTTTGAAGAATCTAGGAGCAAGCTCAACCACAACCAACCGCTTCTGATCCACGACCGTGACCTCACGCATATACTCCTTGGTGGTCATAGCAAGCTCATTATAGATTACCCAATCGGGCTGCCTCTGAAATAAAGCACTGGTAGGATGGATATACACCGGTTGATTCTCAACCAGTGTTCTGTACCCTTCTTGAGGATCCTTTCAAGCAGCATACCACTAGACGGGAATATATTCTCAAGAGAGAAAAATAAAAATACAATCAAGGAACAGGTGATAATAGGTTAACTATCCATGATCGTGAGGATATGTTTACGGACATCTTGCCCCCTCCTCAATGAACGAAATTGAATGAAATTTTTGATATACCATGGAATGGAGAAGTTGTTCTCCTTCCAATCCTCATACACCGCCAACAGGGTCAAGTGTCCACCATCGGTCCATCTGGCTGGAAGAATTTAGCCCTTTTCTGATCTGCCTGTGTTTGTTTTTCCCTGGGCCTGTAAAAGATGTTCCTCGTCTGAAGCGTAGACATAATTGTCAAAATCTCCTCGCGGCGACCAAGATCAACACCAGCAAGAAGCATCTTGGACAGAGGTGCATGCAATGGAAAACTCGGCCATCTTCCTCCCAAGTTTTGTTAGCAAGCCCTCTTCATCAAGGCACCTAAACCATATAGCTGCTCTATTGCAGAAACCAGAGCTTGTGGTGGAGGTGGATCCATGAAATAAAGGATAACAGATCATTTATTTCCCATAAGCCTTCATGGGTAGCGTGGTTAAATCAAGATTAACGCTTTGAATTTCAGGGACGTTGGTCGGCAGCATTTCATGCCTATAAGCACTTTCGGTGTAAAGCCTACAGCATTTTCCAGGACCAGTTCGTCCGGCACGCCCAGTTCGTTGCTTTGCGGATGCTTGTGATGACCAGAGAATCCAAGTCGAGCTTTAGATTATACACTTTCTGATTACCGGACCCAGGATCAACCACATAGTAAATGCCATCAACGGTCGATGAAGCCTCGGCAATGTTGGTGGCGACAACCAACCACCTTCCGCTTTCCCGGAGATGCCACCGCGGATATACTTGACTGCATTTAGCTTGGAAGGGCGCCACTATAAACGGGAAGTATCATCAATTCAGGCACATTCTTTTCCAACCCTTTTCATTCTCTCGTAAAGGATCTGCAAGATGGGTCAATTTCCTCTTGTCCTGTAACAGTAGAATGTAATCCTTCCGGCTCTGACAGACGGATCTGCAATTATGCTAACCGTGATCAATGCAGCATCAGCAGATCAATATGAGGTTCATCATGACTTATATGGTGATTAACTTGGTAAACTAAATTAACCTGGTATAATTCTGCATGACATATGGTATCTGGATTTTCTCACATAATCCAAGTTGATAGCAATTTGGTTGGCAGCATTATCATCGGTCTCTTCTTCCTTTTATTCGAAGGAGACCATGCCATTTGACCAGTGGCGTATCTAGAAATGCCTTCAGGTGGGGCGGAGTATTGTATGTTTCAAGCTCACAGTATCAGATGTATCCACCACTGTCATCGACCGCACTTGAGTTCGGAGAGAGTGCCGGAGAAGGATGTTTCAGCCCACAAAGGGAGAAGGTTCAACATACAAAGGGAGAAGGCTTAAAGAGGATAAGATTTGCTTGTTTATATGTTCTCTCTCTCTCTCTCTCTCTCTCTCTCTCTCTATATATATATATATATATATATATATATATATATATATATATATATATAGATATAGATATAGATATAGATATGTGTGTGTGCGCGCGCGCACGCCGAGTTCATTTTCTAGTGTCAAATACATCACTTAGGGAATTCAAGTAGCGTAATTTGGTGTCAATCATCACAAAAATGAATTTCAAAATAAAGATAATTTTGATTATGCCATATGAAACTCATGTCACGTGGAGATTCCAACGTAAGGATGCATTATGGGGCATCATTGGAGTACCACTCATGGATGGATTGCCACAGCCGACGGTACCATGGTTTATAAACAGACCTTACTCCTCATAGTGAATTGAGCATAAGAAACTGTTGGTGGATCAACTTCATTGTCTGCCTCTTTCCGTTTGCATGCATTCCTGTGGAATGCCTCTCTTTGCGTACGTTGAAAGTAACACTACATAAGATCTTGTTTGCATCGTCGTGCAACTTTGCCACGGAATTGATTAGGCATGGCTGGTTCCGAACAAACTCGGGCGGTTTCAACCCAATTGGATCTGAAATTATTAAAACCAGATCCAGAATTGGAGATCACTTGGTTCAGTTACAGTTCCATCTTTCGTGAAATAGGAACTAGTCTGAAGCCGGAACCGATAGTTTTAAGATAGTCAATTCCTTATATTTTTTAAAATTTAGAGATTTTTTATATTTTCTCTCTGTTTTAAATGCTTTGAGCCTCAAAAAGAAGCCATAACCGATCGATAGTTCCAAACTAAAACTGGACCGACTCGATCCTGATTCAGTTTGAGTTCTTAATTCTGAGTAAACGGAAACCGATGATTTGAACCGATCATGTCTACTAACGGGCCTTGTACCAATTTTGGCGTGACACAGAGAAACAAATGGACCTCAGACTATGGGGGTCATGGAACCCAAATATGTGGTACTCGGAGGTCGTGCTTGAGGAGGTGTGACTGGTGGACCGAGGCTTAAACGGGTTTTTTGGAATTCCTTTCCTTTGTGTGCCTCGAAACGAATCATGAGAGAAGTGGAAAGGGAATGACTTTTTTTTTCAGGTGGCCATCTGAAAATACGTAGACTTTTAGCTTGTTATATGTAATCAAGGCATGGATTTCATCCCAAGCAATACATAACTTCTTACGTAAATCAAAGGAAAACTAGAACATATTCTTTTCGTTAAACGCTAGAAAACTTTGGATGAATTTATGGACTTCGATGCTCACCCCTCACCGGCTAGTGTAGGGACATGCTGAGCTTCGACTCGGACTGGCGGTTTGAACCGGGAACCGACCGATACTGATACTATATGGTTTGAGTTTCCTTCGACATAAATACAATATATTCTCTCTCTTTCTTAAGGAAAGCATTTCTAGAATAGATGAAGATTCAAGTTGCTGATTGAGATAAACCAAACCTTTAACGAAAAACCTCTTCTAAACTTTAATGTTTTATCTTACTAAGCAACTCATATTCAGTTCTTCTAGCACGGGTTCTTTGGAATTGTTCATGGCTCGGTTCAAACTAGACAATAAGCTAAACATGACTACAACCATGGTTCAAAAATAAACCTTGTTCGGTTCGTTCGACTCATCTATAATCTACACTTGAAGGGCAACATCCTGCCAGTGATGCCATGGTTTAAAGTGGGTTCCAAAACCACTCCAAGAGTTAATCCAATTAGACAGTTTTGGTTCACAGTAAAACGATGCTAGATCGGATTATATGTGTCTTTTCATACTCGAACATGATCGAATTGTGAATTAGATTTGATTTGGATATTGAAAGGCTCCCCAAAGATCAAATGCATGCACAACGTAGCAGATCCTACATTACACTCGCTTCATTATACCCGGATCCAAATATATGCATTTGCATCCTTTCTAGGCATCAACAAGATAGGGTCCAATATCATTGGATTCTTGTGCCCAAAATATTGGGTCTAAATAGCCAACAGTGCCGATGCCAGACACAGTTTTGATTATGGCGATGATCTGGTCGGACTGGAATTAGGACCAAATGTATCTGTTTATTTTTTAATCTGATAAATCAATGATTTTCTCCTTCCACTTTTCACTGGATCCAGTAGATTGAGATCTGATTTTCCAAGTGGGTTTGAATTTATCGGGCTGATCCGGATTCAAACTGAACCTGCTTTTTAGATTGAATATGCTGTTGGATCAATTTTGGCCTGAACCATGTTCGGCCAGTTTGAAATTCAATAGGTATCAATTTCCACTGCATCCAGAAGCCAGACACGCATGCTAAAACTAGAGCTGGGCACTTCAAAATTGCAAACGCCAACAAAGTACGTGTTTGGATCAGATACCTAACGAACCTGACCTGTTTAATCGTGTTTCATGAGGCAACCTCCCCCTTTTACAAATCGGATTTGGGTTTAACTTGCATCCGGATCCATCAGACACTCTGGATCTCATTACATTGCATTACCTTCATCCACACCATATCCTCTCTGTAATCCGAATCGATTTATATTGCTCAAGAGCAAAAATACAAGCCGATTTCTATTTGGAGTGGATACAGAGTTGAAAATCGTCACAATAATATGAATCAAAATCCAAACCCAATAGTGATCCAACCCGCCGTTTGAAAAGATCCAATTCTGTAGTTTTTCCCCGAAAACCCGAATGCTGTATCGGATCATTCGGGTTGATCTAATCCAGAGAGAACCTCATTCACACCCTTATCTGCCTTGTGTGAGCGCGCGTGCGCTCCCGCGTGTGGGTGTTGTTCATGAATCGAACACCTAAGCGCAAGTTTGGGATTTTTCGTCCCCTCCCCTCTCTCTCGCTGTTCTGTGGGCTATATATATATAAAGGGGAAGAGGAAGAGGAAGAGTATGATGGCCGTCGTCGACGGTGGTCGATGGATTTTCTTGCTCTTCTCTACGCTATGATTCGCTTCTTCTCTTTTCCCTCCTGATCCACCCCTCTCTTCTCCTCTCTATCTAGGCGGCGATGGACGGCTCCGCGGAAGATGCCGGGGCGCCGGAGTCGTGGGAGTCGGCCGATTTGGAGGAAGGCGTGAAGAGGCTCCTGATCTCGCATTCATCAGCCATAGACTCCGGCCGAATGAATCAGCCACCTGAATTCTCTGATGACGAGCCTGCTCCGAGTCTCCCGGCAGCAGCTGGCCCCTCTTTGTTGTCCGCTTCCCTCTCCGGGGCCGGCATCGACGCTATCAACCAGGTGGATCAGTTCCTCCGTGAAGCCATTCAGAACCCCCGCGAACGGCTATCCAGTAAACTCCTCTTTCTCTCTCTCGCCTGTGATTAGGGTTTTATTTCTGGCCAAGGTTAGGGTTATGGGTTGTTGTTTTCTGTTCTGCTTTGACTTGGTTTAACCCAGACTCTGAAACGAGGATCTATTTATTATTTTCCTATGTTTGTTGTTTCTTCGGCTCTATTTTTTGGGTGCCCGAGATGGTAGGATATGGGGAGGCATGGAGTGACTTTACCTCTCAAACAGGGGCGATTCTAGTTTGGTTTGGATTTTTATTATCGGTAATTTGGCTAGAATGTGATGGATGTTTCACTGAGAACTATTTGGTGCTGATTTGTTGATATTGCTTTTTGCTCCCAGGTTGGAAGCTGGTTTGGTATTTTGTTTGGTTACTGTAGTAGATCAGTTTGTTACTGCCTTTGTAATAAGTTGTTTCTAAAAGCATATCAGTGAAGGCTTATTGCCACCTGACGTAGACATATCAGTGAAGGCTTAAAAGGATATAGCGGATTTGGTGATCCACTCATGGAGATTGGAATACCCACATCAATAGCTGGATGGATTTTAGCACTGAAGGAATATAAATAGAAAGGATCCTCTGGGGAAGCCTCACGGCCTGGTGGTCGGCGTAACAATAATGACGTTTGTTGAGATCATCTCTGATCGTCGAGGGCCGCAAGTTGTTTACGAGTTTGTGCCAGTGGGAACAGTGTGTCCTTCGCCATGTATCAAGTATATGATAGAAAAGATGCTACTATAAAGTTAGTAGTACTTGACTCTTCTAAGTAAATGGGTAAAGCCAACTAGTCAGGAGCTTGATAAGAGCATGGGAAGGTCAGTGTAGATACCAGCGCAATCCATTGCAAGATCTGAGGAGCTACTTATTTATCCCAATATCCAGAGGTTTGGCAGTCCAATAACCCGTAATTCATGGATAAATTACTTTTGATATTCGAGGAAAACATCATCTGGGCTAAATCTTTGACAGATGAAATTATTTTGTGTAAAGACTTTCGTTTTTCATATTCATGTTGGAGTACCACTACCGTCTGATATTCAGTATATGTTTGATATTCACTGTGAACACGTGCAAATCTACCCCAAATCCGGATAACACTTATGTTTTTATAAGATTACCAGGAAAAGGCAGTCTGGATGTTCATTCTTCCATCTCGTTTGGTCCCCAGTATGTATTACTCAGTTACTTATCAATCAAAAGTGAGAAGGATCGTTTTCAGAGGGCATTTCTTTTCTTCATGTTCATTACAAATGTTTCTGTGGTCAATTCTTTGTTTGTTTTACCTCAAATGTCTCAAGTGTTGGTTTATTGGGCTTATGTGCTTTCTTCTCTCCATTTCCTGCTTCTTAGATTTCTGCATATGTATACATGTTTATGCGCTTTTGTGCATGTCTGCGTGTGTGTGTCAGACCTAGGACACATTCGAGAGTTCTTAATGTCAATGTTCTGCCCTTTGTTTACAGTTCTGCGAATGGAGCAAGATGTTGAAAAGTTCATGCGAGATTCTAGACAGCAACAACTTGAATTTCAGCAGCTTCCAACATCCTACCTAAGATTGGCAGCTCATCGAATTGCGCAGCATTACAATCTGCAGTCCATGGTTATGCACGACAACAATTCAACTGACTGCTCTGCTTCCAAAATCGTACTGTGGAAAACACCTGGTTGTAGGCTGCCTCTTGTTCGATTGACTGATATACCTGTAAATCTACCACAGGATGACAGCAGCAAAGTGCTCAAGGTTGCCATCAAACAAAGACCACAAAAAGTTGATCCCACTATGATCAATACAAACCACCAATCTTCCAAGTCAAACCATTTGAAAAGTGTGGAAGAAAGGAAAGAAGAGTACAATAGAGCTCGTGCAAGGATCTTTAGCCACAATAATACTGATAGCGCTGGAGTAAATGTAAGGCCTGAAAGTGAACTGTCTGTTGTTGACAGTTTGCATCACGGCCCTTCAATATTGACCAAAGTGGAGAAAATCCCTTTCTTTGAAGGATCAGAAGGTAATTCTGGGAAGCGTTTTGGTGAATCTTCTTCAGGTGTTGCAAGATCAACCAGGAATACAAGTGACAGAGAGACTGTTGGTAGGTCAAAACCAAACAACAGAGTGGCAATTTTCAGAGATCGTGAGCTTGACCAGAAGGATCCTGATTATGATCGTAGTTATGATAGGTCAGTTATTCTAATGGGTAATTAGTATTCATTTTTCTTAGTTTGTTTATGCCTTTAAAAAACATGCATTAACATAGCCTTCTGGTAATCGACTTGGATAGCTCGTACCTGTCTTTGCATGCTTTTTGATCAAGAGATTGCAGATTCATCTTGCAGCTTGTGCATTCGGGTCTAGGGTTTTGGTCCCAAAGTTGATCCTGAAAATTTGACATGGCTCAGAGCTGTTTCCTTTTGTGTATAAATTTTCCTATGGTTTAGAATCTAGACACCCTTTTTCCTGATCAAACCTCCACAGTCAGCCTGTTAAGGCACACATTGTCTAAATGAAAAATAAGTACAAAATTATTGGATTTAGTGGTTGCTAACTAATAAAAAAAAAGTTTCCATTGTTAAAGTTGTTTGCTATTGTAGATCCGGAAATTTTTACTGTTAGTTGAGCCCCTAGGCATATGCCACTCCTGAAAATTGTTGCTGTGATAGTATATCGATCTTAGCAATATCAAGACTTGGTGATTGCTAGCTAATCAAAAAGATTTCTAAAATCGACATATGGAGGTGCACATACGTCAATAAGATTTCTCTAATTTTCCCTTCCAGATAATTATACTTTCTCATATGCATGAATGATAAATCATAACTGACATGAACCTTTGTGGGGTTAATTTGTAGGTACATCCAGAGATTTGACCCTGGTTTTGGTTTCAATGCTGGACCCTACCCTGTACATCCGTTGTATTCCCCTGCACTTAATTATAACACGGAGTTCCCTCAGCTAGGAGCTGCATCTCACAGGCCTCAAATTTCTCTGGAGCATACACCAAGCCCGGTTACTCCGCATCCTCATGGTCCATGGACAGCAACTGGATCTTCCACTGCAATAAACTACACGCCTAATGATAGTATGATGACACCGTTCAATTCTACCCATGTTGGAGCTCATACTTCATCGCCCATCTATCTGCAGTCACCGCAGTATGGATGTCCCCCTGGATTGCCGTTTCTGCATCCAAATGAATCTGTTCAACAACCATTTGCACAGGTAAAAGATTTATTACCAATTACACTTTTGCTTATGTAATAAAAGAAATAGCTCGGTCCATGAAAAATGTGGGTGCCCTCGACTCAGCTTTGTTATTTGCACATTAGCTTAGTGGGGCATGCAAGTCAAGAATTCTTCTATGACAGTATAATATAAGTAGCATCTGTGTTGTCGATAATTTTGTTTTGTTTACAAAGAAGACGGAAGCCTAACACACACACACATGCACCCCCCAGGAATCAAACTCGTTATTACAGCATGGGAGTCAGAGAGCCCCGCCAGTTGAGCTAACGCTCTGGGCACGTGTTGTTGTTGGTATTATTTCTTTGTTGTGATGCTCTTCATAAGTGTTTCTTTTAGCGGAAGCCCCAATAATAAGGTAGCTTTTATCATAAGGCGACTCTGGTTTCATCTTTCGTTTAGTAAGCACGCCAAATTAGTAAGGGATGAACACCGAAGCACATGATAGTAAGAGATGAATATCGGAAGAGAAAACCTGGCACTATAAGTCTATCCTTTTCCCAATTTTGCCAAGAAAGGTATGACATGTCCCCCATTTTATCAGAAAAGTATAAGAAGAAAATCAATAAAAACAAGTGTGAAAATATGTAGAAAAGAATAAATGTAAAGGTGCGTTGAGAAAAGAATGTTTATTCATCAAAATCCCACCTAAAACATAAATGGGTTTGAAGAAAACGGATGGAAGTGCCTTGTCATATTTGTAAAAACAATGACATTGTTTATCTACTTAAATGATGTCTAAAATGTTGGTCATGTTCATTTTGATCACAAGAAGGAATCCTTTATTATCCATTACCTGTCTCTGTCATGTTCGCAATACAAGTCTGATGTTTGAGACTTATGTTCTGAAGAATCTTAGCTTTTTTACACGAGGAGTTTGTTCTGCAGCCTCATCAACAGCAGTCTGAAGCTAGTTTTGGATTAGCCCGGCCCCGTTGAGGGGCTTTGGCCATGCCTGCACACTCCTGCCGGTGATGGGCTATTGATTCAATGATACACCAGTTCTGAGCGCACCGATTTTGTGAACCGGCAGATGATGTGCAGGCATGAAGACTGAGTCTGAGTGGAGCCCAAGTGTTGACAGATCATGCCAGACTTGCAGCATCAAACTGCTCCATCATTCTCAGTTTTTTGGAGGCAAATATCGGCTTTTCCAGCGATTGTCTGCTCTTCACGATCTAGAAGCCATGCTTTTTTGGCCTAAGAGAAAGAACAACCATTCCCAACCTTATATGTATGTATTTTGAGAGATTGACGGTATGTTATCCTTCTATCACCTTGTTTCGTACAGATTTTGAACCTCTTCCTCTTTTTGCAGTTGGCAACCTCCATAAATTAACAGATAATTGCTGCTTTTTCTATGCTGAACAGAAATGACTCTGGATGGACCTCTTTGGACACCCTCCTCCTGTATAAGAAGGCGTCTCCTTGGACACTGCCTAGAATTCAGGTAGGTGTCTGGCATCGAGTTTTTCTTCTTGTTCCGTCCGAGTTTTTATTTTCCTCTCATTTTCAGTTGAAAAGATCAACTGATAAATCATCTACTTGCTTACCAGCTGGCAGACAAATGGCTTTATCAAAGGGACACACTCTTCACTTCTTTTGACGTCCAATGACCCGACCTCGCTCCTAGTTTGTTCATTAGGACTGTGTATCTGTATTAATGTCTTATCATAAATGTCAAAGACCTTACTTTCTGCAGGATCCCTTGTTTATCGAGTTACTACAAATCCACCTTTCTGATACTGGCTGAAAGGTGGAGTGAAGTATTGCATGCGATATTTACCTGATTACTTTCTACAAAGTTAAGAGCTTGTTTTTGAAATATTCCTTAATTACTTTGTCGATACAAAATATAACTGTTTGGATGATTGTTGTGATTGATTGATAAATCTTGCATCATATATGGCTAATGCTCACGGGGTGTCAAAATTCATTGAAGGACTTCAAATTTCTTGCATATTCCGAGACTTGTGGCATAGTATCTGGTTTCACGCACACACACGCATGCACATAACATGGATGTAAAAGCTTAGGCATCAGGTTGGGTGGGACCATACTGAATTCAACTAGTCAGTCAGGTTACGGGTAAAAGGGTTTGAGGCCTGATTTTGATGAGGGTACAATATGGAGACAAATGGGTTGGCATATTGGTAAGACCCACAATCGTGAAATCATTCATTCTGTATCTAATTTTCTAATTGCGTATGGTTGGGTTCACTAGTTCTGAAAGACTGGTATCAGTTCCACAGTATGCGGAAAACAATTTTTTGTCTTTTGATATGCCTAATCTGTGTCTGTTTAAATATCTTAACCAGAGGCCTGAATCGGATGAGGATCCGAATTTCCTGTAAATGCTTTCTAACTTATATCCACTTAAAGAATGTTGCTTCAGATTCTATTTGAAGGGAATTTAGTAACAGTAAAAGAGAGAAACTGCAATGTTTTGATTTGCTGAAGGAAAGGTGGTTAGAAGTGGACGTGGTAAGCCACTTTGACAAGGGCTTGCAATGCTATTAAGAACATCAGTGAAAATCATCTGCATGTTGTAATCAACTCTGTGAGACAAATCATTTTCCTGACAAGGTAAACAACACGGGGTATTAAAAACGAACAACTTTAGAAGGAAGCATAATAGAAAGATACCTGTGTTTGTGTTCTTATCCATGTCTTGCTGTTGCTTGAATTTTGAGAGGATAAATGAGCAAATTGAGTTTTGTGTTACTGGCTTGAGCGTTCTGTAGGAAGGACAACGGGTTTGCACCTCAACGAACCTGCACAAGTTTGAAGTATATTAATTTGGTATTGTATGGATCATAATGTGAATGAACCTAGAAAACCAAGTACCATACTTGGACCTTAGCAGGATGAGCAAAATATGGTATATCGTCTCTTATTTGTTTTCACTTCTTATTTTTGTAATGACTTACTTCTTTCTAGCAAAATGGTATATTAATGTCAATGGAAATATAATGAATGAACATGAGCACGATCGAGTTTATCTAAGACTTACTCAGTTCCATTATGCAATACAGACACAAGAAAGTATGTTTCACCCTTACGTGTCAACCAATTCCAAATGGTTTGTTGTGGGTGGTACTAGTGGGTCGGATTGTGATTGTCCCGGAAGGATTCCTTGTAGCATAGACATGGCTGGTTCGATGGAAGTCAAATCAGAGCTGAAAGTGGAACTTTTGAACCAGGTTCAAAACCGGAGATTACTCGGTTTGTTTATGTTTACGGTTCCACTTTTCTATGAAATTGAAACTGACGGTTGGAACCGCCAACTCTTTAAATTTTTAATTTCAAAATTCTTATATTTTTCTTCATATCTGAACGGTTTGATCATCAAACCGGAATCGAAACCGACCCGGTCCTGATTTGGTTCCCGTTTACCCGAAACCGGGCATTTGTCAACTGGTTTCTATGGTCAACGGGTAATCGTTCTGCTCCGCGCCACCGCCAACTCTTACGAGGGGAGGCATTTCATCTGAAAGGTTGCATGATATCCTGAAAAAAGGCGAAACTTCGCAAGATCGAGATTTTTCGAAATTAGGGTGTTGAGGTTTCCTTTGCTCCGGAGGGACGATGCAGGCGGCACGTTGGGGATCCCGTCTCTTGCGGCCCCGTGGAACCTCGCGCGTGCGGGAGGAGGAGCCGTTGCTGGGGGTTCCATCGCCGATGTTAGGGCTTTCGCTGCTGCTCCGTCGGCGTTCCTCGAAAAGAAGGAGCTCGAGGATCGAGTCACGGCGCTCCTCAGATCGAGCCCCCTCGTGGACCCCGCCAAGGCAAGAACTCTGTGTGTGTTTGTGTAGAAACCTTGATTGCTTCCTCTGACTTTTAGTTTCTTTCGGAGCTGCACCGTGCTGATGTCACTTTGGCTGTATATTTCTTTTCTTTCCTTTGATATTTGTGTGTTTGCCTCGTAATTGGATCGATGTGTTTATCTTCACTCTTTTTCTTTTTCTTGGTAATTGCAATTAAAGAAACTGAAGCCCGACCGTCTGTGTCATTTGTGACGCATGCTGAAAAATATATATTCGTACTTCTTTTCTGTGCATTAAAGTGATAAAGAATCCTAAATGTTGCTAACCAGCACAAGGGGAAAATGCCTTATTGATGAAGATTCGATGTACTGGATCAGATGAGGTTTAAATCATGTGATGTTGCACTTTGTGGTGCATTTGAAGGAAAGGGGGTAGTGTTGTGTGAAGTGATGCTACTCGAGAATGAGATCTCTTTCATCAAATGCCTCAGAATGCTTTCCTGTCTTTTTGCATTCTCATCGATTGCCATTTTATTTGAGCTCATGTTGCACTTGAGGCTACCAATAAACTAGGTTGCCGCAGATGTACTGTTTCGTCCAGTGGATGATCTTTTAATTGTTTTGATGGTAAGTTATGTTAAACGTGGCTGATAGATTGTATAAGTGAGCTGTTTACTTCTTAGGTATATCATGAACAAAAATCAGTAATCTGTGAATGAATCAGCTCCTGCTTGTGCTCCTTGATCTGTAAGCATTCATCTATTAGTGATCAGCTATTGAGGCACGGTGGATTGCCATCTCGGCAAGTTGTTCTTGTGACTATGATTGATGGTGCTGACTTTAGCACCGCATGCCTTTGAGATGAGATGATCTTTGGTTTAGGAGGATTTGACATGTTCTTTTCCCTCTTTATGTCGTAGTCATACATTCTATTCACTGGCAGACAGAGACGCAGAATCTTCCTGTTGGCTACCAGATGTTCAATAAGGATCATTCTTAGTGCCGAGCTCAAAATTCATTTTTAGCCATAAGAATAAAGCGCAAGATGATCTACACAAAATGTAAATGTGTTGTTCAACTTAATCTGGTCAACTAGACATAATTTCATGAGACACTTGTACTGTATCAACTATCAACCATATGTGTGACATGTTCAGAAAGTGAATGCTACACATGGCATCAATATGGCTGATGTAACACGTCTCTAATTTAATGATAATAGGTCTGGATGACTCATTTAAGAGGAAAACTGGAAAGTGAGCTCGCAGAGTGTTAGCTTGTCTGCCAGAGCTCTCTAACTTGCAGGTGGTGAGTTGGATTCCCGAGGCCTGCATGCGTGGGCGGGTGCTTTAGGTTTCAGCCTCCCATTGTAACACTCCCGCCCTGCAAAAAAAAAGAAAAAGTTGGAATGTGATGCCTAGCAACAAGTTTTGAATATAAGAATACAAATAAACGTAAGTGAGAAAAGGAAATGGGTGAACTTCACACATCTGACCATGCCTAATGGCATTGTGTTGTTTGAAGTGACACTAAAATATTGTCATCAGATGTATGGCCATTAGATATGCATATTAAGTGGGCTTTGCATGTGATGCACGTTTAAAAATTTTTGAAGAAAAAAATATTTGTTATTCTATGCATGCTCTTATGCATGTGCACATGTGTGAGTGTGTGCTTTTCAGGGTGGGATTTGGAGGGTGTTATTGTTGGGCAGCAACTCATAGGTGGTCAACATTTCGAACTTAACGTGTATTGACATGTGGGGTCCTAAACTAGCAGTCATATCATAGACAAATTTGTTGATCTTTGTAACATTAGCATATTTCTCTTGTTTATGGCAGCTGGGTTCCAAGAATATTCACACTGACACCGTGGCAATGTCCAGAGCATAGTTGTGTTGAGAGAATGAACTTGTCCTTAGCTCCTTTTTTTATTCAATGTTGTTGCTCTTGTAAATAGTGAAGTTGAAGAAGCTTTTTCATGTGAACTTATCATTTTTTATGTTCTTTTTCCTAGGCAACTAATGAATTTTATGTGATGATTGTATCAGAAGCCTGTAGAAACTTAGAAAGAAGATTCTGTCTCAAAATTTGATATACAAAAAATGAAATAATCAGTTTGGCTTTATCTAAAGTTACATGAACGCATTACATGTCAAACCATGTTGTCAAAATTGATTTTTGAATTGAATTGAATTGAATTGCTTTATCAAAATGATAAGGCAGCTGACAGCAACAATGAAAGATTTAGGCAATGCGAAAGAAGTTAATGTCCAAAAAGCGATGCTGAGGGCAACTGGTTTCACCAATCATGAAAATATCGTACTGGATCATGACGTAAGGTATATGTTTATCATACCATATGATACTATATGGCACGAAGTTGCATGATTTTTCATCTTCTTTATCCACAGGCTGAAATGAACTAAGAGAACTGTGAAAATTCCCAACAATTTCTAGAAAAACAATTATCACAAAACGGTCCATATGATATTTCAACTCCGCCCATGTAAGGGATCACCCTCGCATGGCCAGTCCAAGGCCCGGATAAAGGAGGAGGGTTGCCTTAGGCTTCTGACAGCCAGCGTAAAACTTTGTCAGACTTGCCATGGATTCTACAAAAAAACAAAGAATACATGTAACTGACCCCATCTATTATCGGAAAAGGCTTAGTTGTAGTAGTAGTAGGATCATATGATATTTCAAATTGAAACCATAACACCACTAAAGAAACATAAGTTCCAAAGTGACAACCATAAAAGGACATTGTATCATTAAAAGAAAAAGAAAAACTTCAGATCTTCTTGAACTTCAACATAATTCTACTAACCCTTCTTTTTTAGTATCTTATTGCTGCTCGTCTTGCTTTTGTAGCTTCCACGCTTGAGTCATGTCTACTTTTGTTCTTGTGACACAACGGAACATGGCTGCACACCAGATGATGTCTCATTCTGATAACCATTAATGGGATATAATAACAAAATGTGCATATCAGAACCAAACCTTTAATTGGAAGATCTCCAAAATAGGTGATATTTTGAAAATGTCTCAATGTCGTGGCCGTTATATAGGCCATCTTTATTTTCCAATTTTATTGTGATAGTTCAAATGTCATTGATATTGACGACTATGTTTTCAACCGTAGTTGACAGTGATGGATAAACCAGGTATATCTTACTCTTCTTCCGATGAGGTTGGAACTCCATATCTTGGGTATGTTGTCGTTGCTGAGCTTGTTTTGCTCCTAGCGTCCTCATATACCCCTTTAGACATAGCCACGTTGCTGTTCATAAGTGTGTTTTCATCATCTATTCTCCACCATTTTTGACATCCATGTGCAATGTCTATTTCTTCTATTTATGGTAATTTTGTCCCTTTGATTCTCCTTGGTTTTACTTATGGTTATGGTTAACCGGCCTTTTGCGTCATAGCTTGTGAACCTGCAACCATCAGGATGTCTCATGGAATTTGGATGCAAAGCTGAACAAGCTTCTGATTTACTTAATATAGTGTTCCTTGGTTTCCGTTGTTTCATAAATATTGACTCCATGCTTTCAGACATCTTGGTGGGGGACTATGTACTTCTTGTGCCATGAAGGTATACTTGCACCGGTTAAGCCATATGCTGGACTTTTCTCCATTTTCCTGAGGCAGTTCAGATGAAAATTTACATCGAATATGAAACGAAGCTGAATCTTAACTTGGATTAGGGAGTGGGGGATGCCAGAGGATCTACTTAGTACTGGTTGTGGCCGAACCCGAAACGAGAGCAATTCAAAGTCAGTTTTGGATTTTAGTCTGCATCATCTAATTCCACTCAAACCTGTATATGTCATCATTAGATTGCAGAATATATTTGTTTGGCTGAGTGACGCCCGACCTCTCAACTTGACTAAGGCTCTGTTTGGAAGCCAGAAATGAACTGCGAATGTGAATTCTGGCGTTAGTGAATCAGGTATTTGGTAGTACAGGATCTATGAAATACATTAGCTGCTTGGAACGTGTGGGCAATGTCCTACACCAATGCAATTATCTATATCAAATCAGAGCAATTGGTAGAGGGCAGAAAATGGAGTTGCATATGCATTTGTAAAACTTCCTCTCCAGGATGGTTTAAAATGGAGGTTTTGGTGTGCCAAATCCACATGCAGTTCCGACGTATTTGGTGTACCAGAGATGCCAATCAGGTGAGTCAGCATTGATATCTGTGACGACTACCTCTCAGATGTGGCTCCCAAACAGGGTTAAGGAAAATTCATTTAAAATCAGATTCGTTGATGCATAGACCCAAAATCCTGATAAGAGGACTTATCTTCACTTTGACGTAAGATATTGGCAGGGGAACATTTTCTAGTCATTTTGTACTCTCCATCATCATTAGTTTATATTCTCCACTATGGCATGATGATCGCATTACTGAATAGGATGACTCAAATTTTTCGTGCAAAGACGGCCAATTGTATCTTTCACTCACGCTAAAACATTTCCCTGTTGAGCTCAACCTTGCTTCATAACAAAATCCTTTTTGTGAGATCGTTTCTATATGTAGTGCAAGTTACTTAAGCTAAAGGTATGAAGTTCAATAGGGCTCACTAGCCCCACTAAATGAAGCTCTATGTTTCACAGACGCATAGCGTCGATATGCTGTACGGTGACTTAGCAGAAGGTGCCAAGCCACAGATATTTCAGTCTTGATCATAGCCGGTGATGAATTCAACTGCATTGCATAATTTTATATACAGGTGACTTCGATGGCGAATCTGGAAAAGGATTTGCAGTTGGATATGCTGGACAGCGTGGAAGTTATGATGGCTGTTGAGGAAGAATTCGCTGTAGACATACCAAACAGTGAAGCTGACAAGATTTCTACTGTTGCTCAACTCATTTACTTCATTGCGTCTCATCCGCATGCCAAGTAGATCCAGTCGTTCCAAGTGAACTTTTAGTTTGTCAAGGTGCACCGTTCTCTTTCCTTTTTTCTGCCATCCGATTGTTTGTAACAAGTTCTTGCTGTGACATCTAGAAATAACCACGGCACTCTTTTGTTTGGACTTCTTTTTGGAGGTTAATGAATTCATCTACTTGAATGGAAAATATGTTTGTACTAGTTGCATACTAATTTATGCCAGAATATCTCATCTTGTGTTCCCAACTTGACTGGCCTCAAGATTGACAACTATTCAATGCTCTGTACAGAGGCTTTGGGGAAAAGAAGCAAAAACTGAAACCTCCTTGAATCTAACGTGCGCAGTCTTGCTGGTCTCCGGAAAAGGCTGTACTACTCTGCCATCTGGCAACTGTCAGGTGGCATCTTTCTGCCATCATGAACAACAAAGAGTTACATAAATGGGGTTGGCGTCTGGAGTCCAGCTCTATCTCAAAACCTTAGGTGTCCCATGGCAGTCTTCTTTAGGACATCAATCGGGCATAGTGCACTATTACACTGTACTAATCCGTTTGATTTTTTGAACTGCTTATCATGAAAATTTATGCGGGAAGGTTGTGGAAAATGATATACTTTGCTGTACTAGTAGGCATTCTCATCCACGGTTTAAAATATCCATTTTCTCATATTGACTCCATTCTTTAAAACCAAGCCCTATGGGTATGATCTTGTGTGACAACGTTTACTCAAACATGTTTTACAAGGGCTGAATTCGATATACGAACAGTATTCTGAAGAGCTTTAAGATTCAGCAGCTCAAAATGCATCAAAACCACAGGGTTATCTTTCCATCGAAATCATTCGATTCCAAATGCAAATCAATCATTGTAAACACATCCTTGAGGTCACACAGTTGGTCAAACAAACGATCACAACTATTTGTTTTAGCCACGGCACACTCTGCTCTAGGGTGAAGCCAGTAATAATTGTTCCCTTTTCTATTCAATCCTTCTGCCCTTTGTTGGAGAAAATGCAGACTTGGAAGAAAGAAATGAAATGGTACTGGCATGCTAAACAGTTCCTCTTTTGGCTTTTCTATTCTCGTCGGCAGGTAGAGGATGTATTCCTTGCTGTCCTATTGGATTTGCTGAGAGAAAGGCAGCAGATTTTTGGGTGCCACGATCTCATTTCGGGGGATTGGTTATAGAAATTGGCGTCAATATTCTTCATTGTCAAAACTCTAGGATCCAAGTTCATCATTGTGTAGTTGGAACCAGTGCCCTCTGAGGGGAAACTGAATTCGTCATCAAGGGAACAGTGAATGGGCTTTACCATTTAATTGTAACCAGTCACTCCACACCAAGAATCATGGGTTCTAGGGCAGATGCTTCGGATCTGAGACTTTCTTTTCTACAAAATGGAAGCAACTTAATGGGAAGAAGTAGATGGATTATCTTCGGCTGTGAAGTGGTTTACCAAATCTATCTGGTACTAAGTAAACAGATTCAGTGCCAATTGTGGGAGATTGAAGGCAAGACTCTGGTCTTTTACAATGTAATTGGATCATGGTACTGTGGGATGTATCTGAATCTGAATCTGTTGTTAATTGTGTCTGATGTTGGGTGCTGAGTATGACTAATGAGGACCGAAATTTGATTTGAATAAAACAAATGAATGAAACGGATTTACGTAGCAAAACTACGCAGAACTGATTTCATGGAAAATCAAGGAATCCACGTTCTTGCAAAGTTCCAAGTAGAGGCTGCAGAGGGGTCCAATACATGGAACCGTGAGTTGAACTGATTCCATCCACACATGAATCCTTTGTTAGGCACTAAAAAACTGCAGATTCCAATGCAGCTTTCTCTTGGAGCGCAAATGGCCTCTCTGAAAGCTGAGTAGCTAACTAATAAGAATACAACTCTTCTTTTCTTCTTTTATTTTCACAATGCAAGCTGGCGATACGAAGAGCCACACTGCTTAAATTATGGCAGTGTTGCAAAAGACAAAAGTAGAATGGTAACTCAGATTTCCATGGTTTATCATATTAATGGGATGGTAAAAATAATGAATTTCTTATCGTTCTTTTGTAGCTTCCTCAAATCTAAGCTCTCTTTCTCTCCTTATAATATATATATATATATATATGTGTGTGTGTGTGTGTGTGTGTGTGTGTGTGAGGCGCTTAGCAACAGATGAGGCATGTTGAAGATCGTGTTGGGGATGCCTAAGTTCATGAACTTGGTCTTACAATTTTTTTGAGAAGCTCACTGAACCTCACCCTCAAAAAATCCCTGCGTCTGAAAACATAAAAGGTGGTCCAAATTAGTAACATTTTAGGGATGGTTGACTTGGATGTCTAGGGTGAACTCTCACCAGTCAAACGCTTCATCATGGAGACTTTGTCCCTCAATCGACGAAAGACAAAGACCATTTTTGTGCCAGACATGCATCAGACCAAGTCAAACTCACCACCCTAAACCTATAATAGCCGTTGAGTTGGCCCCATTTATGATGACCAAAATGCCCCTACCATGAGCAAGAGTTCCAAGGCCAGTGTCTCAAACTGACCAAAATACCCTTATGATTAGAGAATCGCCGTTGCTCAGTCATGATAAAGTACAGTGTTTTGGTTTGAAGAGAAGTCACACTGATTTGTTTTTTTTGGGGGGGGGGGGGGCTCCTTGAACGACTGAAATGTCCTTCAGGGTTTGGCTTGGTTGTGTTCTAGGGTCTCAACCAATGGAGGGATAGTTTGGTCTTAATTGAAGGGTAGTAGGACAGTTCACAAAGTCTTCACCTCCATGATGCCACGAGGCTGTAGAGGCGGCTCTGCAAGTCAGTTCACCAACACTTCACCCTGCAATGGCCGTTCAATTCATTCATCATGTATTTGCATGGTGCTTCATGTGAATCTGTCTAGGCCGATGGTCTCACGTGATGACCGACTATTGGACTAGCCCTGGCAATTAGGGTCACTTCGGGATCGGATCAAAATTGGGTCGTCCCAAATTTGATCCGATTTTTATTCAGGTCATATTCTTTGAACTTGGATCCAATCCTCATCAGGTTTGGATCAACTTCAGGTGACTCAAATGTATATAAAAGTGCGCTTAATACGTACAATTTTATATATAATTTATATACCTTGTACATGCATTTATCTTTACCTTCGTATAAGATATGTATAATATGTAGATTATATTTGTACATATGTAAACGATATATATACCATAGTATATGTATAAAGAGAGAGAGAGAGACGGAGAACATAATCCATGGATAAATGTAGAAAATATTTCATGCATACACTCAATTACACTTAAATCTCGTTTAAAGTTTGAACGATTCTGTCTTCAACAAAACATTTGAAATCTTTAAAGCAAAAAATAAAAATATTTTGTACACCTGAAAAAGTTCAACAGTACTTTTATCTTTTTAATTCAAACCCCAATAATTGATCTTAACAATTAACAATTGAAAGGTTGAAATCATCGATAGGAATGCATGTTTACTACATTTTCTCTCTCCGTAATATATATAGTCACTTTTTCCTGAACTGGATCTAACCTTGAACATTTAAAACCTAATGCAGACTCAGTTTTTTCAGGTCAGGTTATTGAGTTATATCTAAAATTGTTAGATCTATATTGAACTGATCTTCCTGTGATCCTTCTTCCCACCAGTTCTTGCATGACTGGAACTTCGCTTAGGGAGACGGGAAACTGTGTCTTCGGGTTTGGTACTATTCCGGGCGAGACCTTAAACTTCATGTCTCTGCCTAAGGATTACCTTAAAAATTTCCATCCGGATAGGGCATGACAAGCTCAGTCCAGTATAAGATGCAAGCAAATCAAAACCCAACCAAATATGCCTTATCAAACTTTATTATCAGATAATAGGATATTCCGTGCATCAACATACATATTTGGAAAGCACCAACATAGGTTATCTAGATACGATATATCCATCGGACGTATTTAAAAAAGAAAAAACTTGTTTTACTTTTGAAGAACTCTCTCTCTCCCACACTCACATACATGCACGTACACACACATATGTGTGTGTATGTGGGGTGTTTACTGCTTTTGAGAATACACTGATTGCACTAAAATGATGATAGTTTTGGCAAGCAAATAAATGCATGGGAAACCAAGTGGTGAGTGGACTAAAAGGAGAGGAGCGAAAGGCGGAGTTCTGTGAGTGAGCGACAAAAAGTTGATTTTGAAGGACAAATCAAATTAAACGAGCGGCCGTGCCGACTAAAAAAGAAGAGCGAGCAATGATGTGGAGACACTGATCAAAGAGGCAAGGCAAAACGGATCGGATGGCGACGCCAATCCAAAGTGCATATGATGATGACATCTTTGGTTTTCACCCCGCCTTAACCTCCCCCACCATCATTGCGAATCTCTCTCCTGATCATCATCATCAACTCTCTCTCTCTAGTACACCTTTGTATCTCAAGCGAGAAGAAATAGATCTCAATTAACGCCTTATTAAGGGATGATAAAGATGACGGTGAATCTCTCTCATGGTTGGATCTGCAATGGACGCGTTTCATAGTTCCCATGGAAAGAACAGACCCTTAACGTCTTGAGCAGATAGAGAAAGATGATGATGAAGATCTTTTATCTTCATAAGAGGACAGGTAAGGCACGATATGATGGTGGAGACGGGTCTGACGCCATGCTTGGCCTCGACCATCATCACCATCATGATTATCATCATATGCAACCGCCCAACCCGCCGCCTATCGTGCTTTCCATTCCATAATTACCGCTTCAGCAGACTCACTCAACCCTCTCAATTCCTTCCTTCTCTCACCGATCGATTCCCTCCCCGCTCCTCTCTCTATATATACCTGCCTTCTACATAATTTCTCATCGTCTCCCTCTCCCTCTGTTTGAGTTCATAGTTGTCTTAGACTAAACAAAGTAGGTGAAGCTCCCTCTTTGGCTTTCCCTTATCCTTTCGATTCATTGGTGTATCGTTCTCGTCTCTGCCGGTTTAACAATTGGTAGTTTATACTTGAGATCTCATAATATTTTCATTTTTTCTTCCATTCGTATCCCTTTCTTCTTACAGTCTTATATACATATGGTGATTTCTCGCTTGCTGGCTGTCAGAACGAATGTGGCTATTCACTTAAGTCAACGGTCTTGTTAGGCTTTATAGTTTTCAAATTCAGTTTCATTTGGACAGCCTTACCCTCTATACTTGATCAAGTTACTAATGTTTTTCTCCCTCTTGGATCTTTCCTGGGATAAAAGGAAACCGGCAGTAAGTAGTCCTCGTGATCAAGTTTCTCTTCCCAAATTTTATTATATTCTGATGGAAGAATAAAAGATCCATTCAAATCAGACAGATTCTTTACGGATAGTCACTGTCGTTGGTGTTCTTTCGTATTTGCTGTGTCCTCATTTCTAGTTAACTCCACACATGTGCCTGGGTAATTTCAAAGGAGTCCAAGTATGATCGTGATCTTAATTCTCCAAGAAACAAAACGATGTCTATCTCTGACATCTGCTTTTGCAACTTTTCGCCGCTGCTCATCGTATCAATTAATTAATTATTCTTTTAGTTCCTGAACCCGCCGTCCTCCGTTATTCTAGTAGGAAATCTAAATAAATTTTCAAATTTCATTACTAATTCAATGCTATACAGATTACTTTGGTTGGTCGTCATTTTCTCTGATAAGCCATCTTTGTGCAGTTGGTGGTTCAGAAAAGGTTGAACGAGTGTAATTGCGAGAAGATGGAGAAGCTAAATGCGGAGCTATTTCTTCAAAACTGCTACATGCTCCAAGAGAACGAGAGGTTGAAGAGGAAGGCTCAGCTCCTCAACCAAGAGAACCAGGCCCTCTTGTCCGAGTTGAAGCAGCGGTTCTCTAAAGCAAATCCTGACCCCATGACTAATAATGGTGCTGGAAACTCCACCTCTGTCACCACCTCATGTGACCGTCCAAAACCCTAGTGAAGATGAGGGTTTCGTTTTAACTTCCATTTCAAGATTCTCTCTTTCCCTTGGGGATCTGTGGAAGGGTAAAAGATTCTCTCCGCCTTTCGCATGGGCTTTTTTATCATAACTACTTCGTATGGTACGTGAATATGTTTGTGGTTTGTACCGGAACTACTATCTTGTGATATATTACAGAAAGGTTTGTTTTTCCTGAAATGGCATTTTAGGAGCTTCTCTTCACTCACTTGAAACTTCCTTCACTACGTTGTCATGTAATGAAGGCAGTTGGTCCATTCAGAAAACTGTTGGACGATTCGGGTTGAAATTTTATTATGATCCTCGGAATAGGACAGTGTCCTGGATTTAGAAGCACTCTTAATTTGACAAAAACTAATTCTTCTCTTGAGAAACATTTTTCTAACACAGTTTCTTTTTTACTTGGGACTAGCAATTCTCTGTTAGTGATTGAGAAGTTAACTCATCGAACGTGATTGATGATTGTGGGTAAAATATGGGATTTATAGGCTAGGGTTAGGAAGCGTCCATGCTAGTATGCGTAGGGCGAATGGCAGCTCTCTCATTTCGACGTGAGCTTTAAACAGTACAAAAAGTAACATGACCACAGTTAGACAGGACACCCTTCCCAGGTTCAGAAATGGATGGAACCATCTGTTCGAAAGATGAAATAAAAAGTGAAGACGTATTTTGCATTTCTTGAAGTACACCATCTTAGAAACAAAGTAATAGATCTCTCTTTCAATAGAACGGCCAATCTGGGTTTGCATGTAAAATGATTTTCATAGATATAATGCCTCTTTCGGGCCATACTGATCATTCATGTGAAAAGATGAGCTTTTTGGCTGCCAACTTACTCGATACAATGGCACGCACTATGGCTGAAGTTGCTTATTCGACTCTTGTTGTTGCTCCTACTGCTGTTTGTTTTTTAATATCCCTGATGGTACGTATGCCTTAGGAATAAATATCTGGTACTTTCTAGCTTCCAGTCTCAACATCCTTAATATAGGCTCAACATCCTTAATATGACTTTTTCTGCCACATCGACAATAAGAGATCCTTTATAAACTTCTATTTGATTTACGAATTATTGCCGTCAGTTATCTCTTTGGTTTTTGGCTGTCAAAGCCCATTCGCTATAAAGGCCTTTCCCTGAGAGTTTTCTGTGAGAAGACGTCTTTTTTATTTATTTCCATGATAGACAAATTTGGTGGATATGTTAAGATATTATTTGTTTTCCACATGTAGCGAAAAAAAAATAGGACATTAACTTTCTTTCGTAATCTTTGACGACTCACTGGGAATGCCTTTTAAAAGATTACGTGGTGCTGTACGGTTAGATAAAATAAACCCCAGCAAAACTAATATTCCGCTACTTCCCTCTGGGTACTGCCTTCTTCAATGTTTGTTCAATTACCCTTTTACTTGTTTCACATTTTTATAAGTTATTGATGCACGCTTTAAAGAAGGATCACCTTACACTAAAATCACAAAGCGATACACGGGTGAGTTGTGTGGTGCCCTCTGGTTTCCCGTCAAGGCATTCATTCTCTGTAATCCCCCCCAAGCATCTGTGGTGCGAGTTGTTGGCATCTCTTAAGTCCCTCGGCCAACAGTGTTAAGTAATACCGCACCAGTGAGACCATCTTTTGACAGTAAATCCCGAACAAACAGACCAGATTTAACCCTAGGAAGGGTGCTTTCCCAGCCAGGGTTCACGTGTAGGTGAAAAGGTCAGCACACCTTGCAGTGAAGACTCACTGTGAGTACCTGGTCTCCTTGATGTGGTTCACGGTTATGCAGAGGCATTGGGGATGCCAGACTGCTCATCAAGCAGCCGCTATGTCCTAAATCAGAAAAAAGAAACTCTAAGACCACACTGCTGGTTTCAGAACTCTGACAGGTCCTTCTCCATAATCCTTTTATCAGAAAGTCTTTCGCTAATCTTGATTATTCAACACATGTCAACATCCTGAATATTCATCACCTCCATTTTTGAAATTTTAATCATGTGTTGTGATGAATAAATGACTTCCACCGAATAAATAATGATGTGGAGATACAACAACAACAACAACAACTAAGCCTTTTCCCATACTAGACGGGGTTGGCTACATGGATTCTTTGTTTCCACAGATCTCTATCGTGTGCCATGTTAGCAGTTAACTCCCAATAAGCTAGATCATTCTTTATTGTTTCTTTCCAACACTTTTGTGGTTGTCCTTACCTCTTTTAATACTTTCTAAATTTAGGTTTTCTAACTTTCTTACAGGTTCTTCTTTTGATCTTCTTTCTATATGTCCAAACCATCTTAAACGATGTTCTCTCATTTTATCCTCTATTGGTGCCACTCCTAATTTGTTTCTAATAACCTCATTATGTATACGGTCTTTTCTTGTATGACCACTCATCCATCTCAACATCTTCATTTCTGTCACAGACATCTTTTGTATATGTTGATGATTAACTGCCCAACACTCAGAACCATAAAACATGGCAGGCCTAACTGCTGCTCTATAATATTTACCTTTTAATTTTAATGGTATCTTCTTATCACAAAGAATACCTGATGCTCCTCTCCATTTTAACCAACCAGCATTAATTCTATGTGTAACATCTCCATCAATTCTTCCATCACTTTGAAAAATTGACCCTAGGTATTTAAAACTTTCCTTTTGGGGAATGCAATGTGTGCCAATTTTAATTTCTATGTCCTCTGAAGTAGCCAAATGATCAAACTTACATTCCATATATTCTGTCTTTGTTCTACTAAGTCGGAGGCCTTTGTTTTCTAATGTTTCTCTCCATAGTTCCAATTTTCTATTAACTTTTTCCTTAGACTCCTCCACTAATACAATGTCATCTGAAAATAACATACACCAAGGTACTTCATCTTGAATATGTTTTGTTAACTCATCCATCACCATTATAAATAAGTATAGACTTAAAGTTGATCGTTGATGTAACCCAATATTAACTTCAAAGAAGTCCGTCGTTCCTTCACGAGTCCTCACACATGTTTTTGCACCATCATACATGTCTCTTATAAGGTTAATATATGTCAATGGGATACCTCTTTTTTCCAAAGTTCTTCAAAGAACCTCCCTTGGTACCCTATCATAAGCTTTTTCTAGATCAATAAATATCATGTGAAGGTCTTTCTTTTTTGCTCTAAAATGTTCCATAAGACGTCTCAAAAGGTGAATCGCTTCAATAGTAGATCTACCTGGCATAAATCCAAATTGGTTCTCTGTTGTACTTGATACTTGTCTTAACCTACGTTCAATAATTCTTTCCCATAATTTCATAGTATGACTCATTAACTTGATACCTCGATAATTCGCACAATTTTGAATGTCTTCCTTGTTCTTATATACGGGTATAAGTGTACTTGCTCTCCATTCCTCGGGCATCTTTTGGTTTTTCCATATTTCATTAAATAGTCTTGTGAGCCAAGTGATTCCTATTTCTCCTAGTATTTTCCAAACTTATATAGGAATATTATCTGGTCCTACCGATTTACCACTCTTCATATGTTTAAGAGCCTCTTTGACTTCATTCTTTTGAATACATCGGTAGAAATTGTGGTTTATATACTTTTCTGACTTGGCTAAATCTCCTAAACTAATACTAACATCTTTATTTTCATTAAAAAGATTATAAAAATAGTTTTTCCATCTATTTCTTATATCATCATTTGCCACTAGAATTTTTTCATCCTCGTCTTTTATGCATCTAACATAATTAAGATCTTTAGTTTTCTTATCTCTAGCCCTAGCTATCCTAAAAATATCTCTTTCACCCTCTTTTGAGTTGAGTTTTTTATATAAGTCCTCCCAAATCTTAGCTTTTGCTTCACTAACGGCCTTTTTTGCTTCATTCTTTGCTTTCTTATAAGCTTCTAAAGTTTCACTAGTTTTCTTAGCATAATGTAATTTGTAACATGCCCTCTTTGCCTTGATTTTGTTTTGTACTACTTCACTCCACCACCAAGCTTCTTTTTGTGCCGGTACACCTCCCTTAGATACCCCTAACACATCTTTCACCACTTTCCTAATATGTATAGCCATATTGTTCCACATATCAAAGGGTGTGCCAACATAATTCCAAACATCTCCTTGAAGGACTTTTTGTTTAAATATATCTTCTTTCTCACTTTTGAGGTTCCACCATTTAGTCCGAATAGCTCGATGCACTCTTTTCTTCTTTGTCCATTTTTTTATTTGTAAATCCATAACTAAAAGTCGATGTTGGGTGGTTAAGCTTTCTCCTGGAATTACCTTACAATCGTTACAACACGCTCTATCTTTTTTTCTACAAATAAAGTAATCAATTTGTGTTTGTGATAAGCCACTCTTATAAGTAATTAAATGTTCATCTCGTTTTTTGAAGATTGTATTGACTATAAAGAGATCAAATGACATAGCAAAATTTAAAATCTTCCTACCTTCCTCGTTTATATCCCCATAACCAAAGTTTCCATGAATCCCTTGATATCCTAATGCCTCTTTACCGACATGTCCATTTAAATCTCCTCCTAAACAAATCATCTCCCTTTGTGGAATCTTTTGATACACCTTATCTAACTCTTCCCAAAAAACTGTCTTTATACTATCTTCTAGTCCTACTTGGGGTGCGTAAGCACAAACTATATTCAAAACCTCTACTCCTAACACTAATTTCAATGTCATGATTCGGTCACCATATCGTTGTATGTCTACTACACTCTCCTTTAAATCTTTATTTATGATAATACCAACTCCGTTTCGGGCCTTTTCTTTACCTGAGTACCATAATTTAAAACCTGTATCCTCTATCTCCTTTGCTTTTTCTCCAACCCATTTTGTCTCTTGTAAACATAGAATATGAATCTTTCTCCGAATCATAGTATCTATCACCTCCATTAGCTTACCCGATAATGTTTCGATATTCCAAGAACCAATACGAATCTTATTATCTAGGACTAGCTTCCTTACCCCCCACATCCGTCCATAATCAAAATGCGGAGACCCTCTCTGAAAATTTTTCACTACATTCGGGCGGCAATGTAACGGGACTAACTTCTTTACCCACACCCGTCCATGATGTGGGAACCCTCTCTGCAATTGATTCACTACATTCGGGCAAAAATGTAGTGGCCCTTGCTTACTTCTTACTGCATTCGGGCTCTGCAGCACGTCGCTAGGTGGGGACGCCCCAAAGCCATGCTCATAATTTTTGTAATCCATGTTGTAGAAATCCGACGAAGTTTTACGCTGGCTGTCGGAAGCCTAACCTCCTCCTTTATCCGGGCTTGGGACCGGCAATGCAAGGGTGATCCCTTACATGTTGGAGATATGAATGAAAAAATTTTACCAGATAAAATATTGACAGTGAGTCCTTTTTAGTCCTAAAAGCATAGACGATCACTAGATTCACCACGAGCGCATCGATGTACATTACCAGTCTCATCCATTATTAACCATCAACCTTCAGCTTCTTGTCGATACTGGAGAATGTTTGGTAGAACGATTTGAAAATTTTATAAGCAATGTCAACGTCTTCTTTTCCACATATCTCACGCACACTGCACCAGAAATAGATAAAGGAAAACCAAGTACAAAACATTGCTGTTCAGGGAATCAAAGATATTCCGAAGTAAACAAGTACATTTCCAACTGGCATTATGTAATTGCCAAGAACTGAAACAGTTTTAGGATTAGATATGAACTGTTAACCAACAGTAGTTAGGAACAATTCAGAAACGTTCTCGGCAGGCTGGCTGCATAGGACGGAACTTAGGATAAGCCAGTCATCCATTGAGAGCATATCTCGAGACCGTATTGACAAACGCTCTTCATCGAGACCATACGGATGAATTCACCATGATCAATTGATAGAAATCAACTTTGGCATAGCATGTCTTCGTCAAGGGTAAAAAAGAAGTAAGAAGTTAAATTTTTCTGAACCATTAGTTTCTGTGGTAAAGGAAACAGCTGCTTGTTTTGATGACTGAAAAGTTTATTCTCAACAATGGTGCTGAATCCATCACCATGGTCAAATTGGATCGCTTTGATATGGTGAACTCAATAGGCTTTCACCAGTAGGGTCACACCAGACACATCAAGTTACATACACATGGAACTTGATCGTTTGACATTTCACAACTTGAAGCCTCCAATTGGGATTTGAGACAGGCTGTCAGATCTTGCTCATCAATGACTAAGTCAATGCCTGGTTTGACTTCATCATCCAAAACGTCAAGTCATGAGAAAATAGCCAGGTCTGAGTAATGGCTATAGAAAACAGAGGTTGAGATTGAAAGTATTACCGTATTAGCTAGTGGCATGAAGGATATTTCACAAATTCAATCACCAGCCTCGCAAACAGTACACACGATGCACTTTTTCAACATCACACATGGAAAAGACTCGCAAAGTTGAAACATGCACACACTCAAACACATGCATGGGCATATTCGCACACGCACACACACACACACACACACAGAGAGAGAGAGAGATCTGTGCATGGAGAGTTGAAGAATTCCAGTCTACAGTGCGTATACCAACTCCAGTGGCAAGAATAGGACCTATTGTAGATCCACATCCCATATCATTTCTCACAACAAATTCCTACAAAAAGTCCAACCGGTTACTCTTCATTTCATGTGCAAGTTTAGCAATACTACATACCCAACAAAGGACTAATAAACATTCGGCCAACATTTACTTTTCATAACCCCACCCTAAGTTTATCAATATATCGCATTTGGCACAAGCATAGAGAGATATAGCAAACAGGAAAGGAAAAACCAACATGGTCTTGTTTCTTTTCTTTTCTCTGTCGTGGTGACTATCATTAACCAATAGCCGAGGTTGGACAAGAAGCACGTGATTTGCAGAAATCAGTTGAAAGTTGCTAATAAAAACAACTAAACTATGTCTAGGCAACCATTTCGCAGTTGGATATTTGGATTTTCACAGACATGTGAAGGGAGCGTTCATGATTATACTAGATAGTTCCTGTTCGTGATATCAGGAAGTTCAATTAGCAAAATGTTTTCAACAATGCAATAGTCTATCCAAAACTAAAAGTTATTCCTTTAAGAAAAGGATTTTCTACGGAACTTGTTTAATGTTTTGTAAACTAAAGCAAACAGAAAGAGGATTCTGCAGTTTCATTATGTCTTACTGTTGCATGGATAACGTTTGTCGTGATATCATCACTTAGCTTGTGATCATGAATACGTTGAAGGAAAATGAAATAGATAAAACAAAATTTCCGTTCTTCAGGAAGAACATGTTAGGTTTAATTGGAAATTTTGGAAATCATAATGAATGAATCAAATAGTGTTCAAAGTTTTACAAGTTGATCCTTAACTTTTTTAGATCATAAATGATGTAGTGCTCAAAATTTACTGCACCTGAATTGGAAGGTTTTGCATGCTCGCTACTTGCTTGAAAAGAAAGGCTGTTAATGCATTTGTTGCATATCGCTGATTTGCATTATGTTAGATAACCATTCCTTTCTGTAATGCAGGACGGTGCTGTTCTTCATATTTGTCAGTGAAATTTGGGTGCACGCCATGAGCCATATCTGCTGATACTGTAAATACAAGAAATAACAAATTAAAAAAAAAGTAGGTTCTCATTTCGACAGCATAATGGATGAGTGGTCATACAAGAAAAGACCGTATACATAATGAGGTTATTAGAAACAAATTAGGAGTGGCACCAATAGAGGATAAAATGAGAGAATATCATTTAAGATGGTTTGGACATATAGAAAGAAGATCAAAAGAAGAACTGGAAGAAGGTATGAAAAACTAAATTTGGAAAGTATTAAAAGAAGTAGAGGACGACTACAAAAGTGTTGAGAAGAAACAATAAAGAATGATCTAGCTGATTGTGAGTTAACTGCTAACATGGCACATGATAGGGCTCTGTAGAAACAAAGAATTCATGTAGCCGACCCCGTCTAGTATGGAAAAGGCTTAGTTGTTGTTGTTGTGGTACTTGAAAACAGTGAAGAAATGATCAATGTTGAACATCACAACTACATCTGGAAGTATGTTATGGCCCATGCAGCGCATAGATCTAACCACCTTCATAAAACATGAAGAGAACAGGTTCCAACACTCACTCACAAGGACAACAAATGGAACCTCGAGAAACTAGAACAGATTTGCGGTATAAAGAAAAAGCATCTCCAGAGTCCACTAAATTAAGTAAACACCATTTTTTTTAAAGAGCAGAACTATTGTTGTTAACACAAAATCCATTAATATACTCAACTAAATTAAGTAACTCACCAAACTTTATGAAAACCTTAATTGCTAACTACACATAAAGAAACACTTCTAGTTTGGAGTATGTTTCTGCTCTTTGAACCGGACAGAGTCGTGTAATGGATGTAAATAGGTCTTTGGAATGTGTTCACATCACATGTAGCTTTTCTTTTTGTTAGTATCTGTTGATAGGATAATTTTTAACCTTGAGCATGACAACTTCCCTTCTGATAAGTTATAAAGGTATAACACATCACCTCATCATCATACTATTTTCTGTTCTTATTTCTTTGTTTTCTTTTAACTCCGCCCATGTAAGGGATCACCCTTGCATTGCAAGTCCCAAGCCCGGATAAAGGAGGAGGGTTGTGTTAGGCTTCCGACAGCCAGCAAAAAACTTCATCGGATTTTTACAACATGGATTACAAAAATTATGAGCATTGCTTTGGGGCGTCCCCGCCTAGCGACATGCTGCAGAGCCCGAATGAAGTAAGAAGTAAGCAAGGGCCACTACATTTTCGCCCGAATGTAGTGAATCAATTGCAGAGAGTGTTCCCACATCATGGACGGGTGTGAGTAAAGAAGTTAGTCCCGCTACATTGCCGCCCGAATGTAGTGAAAAATTTTCAGAGAGGGTCTCCGCATTTTGATTATGGACGGATGCGGGGGGGTAAGGAAGCTAGTCCTAGATAATAAGATTCGTATTGGTTCTTGAAATATCGGAACATTATCGGGTAAGCTAATGGAGGTGGTAGATACTATGATTCGGAGAAAGATTCATATTCTATGTTTACAAGAGATAAAATGGGTTGGAGAAAAAGCAAAGGAGATAGAGGATACAGGTTTTAAATTATGGTACTCAGGTAAAGAAAAGTCTCGAAACGGAGTTGGTATTATCATAAATAAAGATTTAAAGGAGAGTGTAGTAGACATACAACGATATGGTGACCGAATAATGACGTTGAAATTAGTGTTAGGAGCAAAGGTTTTGAATATAGTTTGTGCTTATACACCCCAAGTAGGACTAGAAGATAGTATAAAGACAGCTTTTTGGGAAGAGTTAGATAAGGTGTTTCAAAAGATTCTACAAAGGGAAATGATTTGTTTAGGAGGAGATTTAAATGGACATGTCGGTAAAGAGGCATTAGGATATCAAGGGATTCATGGAAACTTTGGTTTTAGGGATATAAACGAGGAAGGTAGGGAGATTTTAAATTTTGCTATGTCATTTGATCTCTTTATAGTCAATACAATCTTCAAAAAATGAGATGAACATTTAATTACTTATAAGAGTGGCTTATCACAAACACAAATTGATTACTTTATTTGTAGAAAAAAAGATAGTGTGTTGTAAAGATTGTAAGGTAATTCCAGGAGAAAGCTTAACCACCCAACATCGACTTTTAGTTATGGATTTATAAATTAAAAAATGGACAAAGAAGAAAAGAGTGCATCGAGCTATTCGGACTAAATGGGAGAACCTCAAAAACGAGAAAGAAGATATATTTAAACAGAAAGTCCTTCAAGGAGATGTTTGGAATTATGTTGGCACACCTTGTGATATGTGGAACAATATGGCTATACATATTAGGAAAGTGGCGAAAGATGTGTTAGGGGTATCTAAGGGAGGTGTACCGGCACAAAAAGAAGCTTGGTGGTGGAGTGAAGTAGTACAAAATAAAATCAAGGCAAAGAGGGCATGTTACAAATTACATTATGCCAAGAAAACTAGTGAAACTTTAGAAGCTTATAAGAAAGCAAAGAATGAAGCGAAAAAGGCCGTTAGTGAAGCAAAAGCTAAGATTTGGGATGACTTATATAAAAAACTCAACTCAAAAGAGGGTGAAAGAGATATTTTTAGGATAGCTGGGGCTAGAGATAAAAAAACTAAAGATCTTAATTATGTTAGATGCATAAAAGACGAGGATGAAAAAATTCTAGTGGCAAATGATGATATAAGAAATAGATGGAAAAACTATTTTTATAATCTTTTTAATGAAAATAAAGATGTTAGTATTAGTTTAGGAGATTTAGCCAAGTCAGAAAAGTATATAAACCACAATTTCTACCGACGTATTCAAAAGAATGAAGTCAAAGAGGCTCTTAAACATATGAAGAGTGGTAAATCGGTAGGACCAGATAATATTCCTATAGAAGTTTGGAAAATACTAGGAGAAATAGGAATCACTTGGCTCATAAGACTATTTAATGAAATATGGAAAAACCAAAAGATGCTCGAGGAATGGAGAGTAAGTACACTTATACCCATATATAAGAACAATGGAGACATTCAAAATTGTGCGAATTATCGAGGTATCAAGTTAATGAGTCATACTATGAAATTATGGGAAAGAATTATCGAATGTAGGTTAAGACAAGTATCAAGTACAACAGAGAACCAATTTGGATTTATGCCTACTATTGAAGCGATTCACCTTTTGAGCGTCTTATGGAACATTTTAGAGCAAAAAAGAAAGACCTTCACATGATATTTATTGATCTAGAAAAAGCTTATGATAGGGTACCGAGGGAGGTTCTTTGGAGAACTTTGGAAAAAAGAGGTATCCCATTGACATATATTAACCTTATAAGAGACATGTATGATGGTGCAAAAACATGTGTGAGAACTCATGAAGGAACAACATACTTCTTTGAAGTTAATATTGGGTTACATCAAGGATCAACTTTAAGTCCATACTTATTTATAATGGTGATGGATGAGTTAACAAAATATATTCAAGATGAAGTACCTTGGTATATGTTATTTGCAGATACATTGTATTAGTGGAGGAGTCTAAGGAAAAAGTTAATAGAAAATTGGAACTATAGAGAGAAACATTAGAAAGCAAAGGCCTCCGACTTAGTAGAACAAAGACAGAATATATGAAATGTAAGTTTGATCATTTGGCTACTTCAGAGGACATAGAAATTAAAATTGGCACACATTGCATTCCCCAAAAGGAAAGTTTTAAATACCTAGGGTCAATTTTTCAAAGTGATGGAAGAATTGATGGAGATGTTACACATAGAATTAATGGTGGTTGGTTAAAATGGAGAGGAGCATCAGGTATTCTTTGTGATAAGAAGATACCATTAAAATTAAAAGGTAAATATTATAGAGCAGCAATTAGGCCTGCCATGTTTTATGGTTCTGTGTGTTGGGCAGTTAATCATCAACATGTACAAAAGATGTTTGTGACAGAAATGAAGATGTTTAGATAGATGAGTGGTCATACAAGAAAAGACCATATACATAATGAGGTTATTAGAAACAAATTAGGAGTGGCACCAATAGAAGATAAAATGAGAGAACATCGTTTAAGATGGTTTGGACATATAGAAAGAATATCAAAAGAAGAACCTGTAAGAAGGTTAGAAAAACTAATTTTGGATAGTATTAAAAGAGGTAGAGGATGACCACAAAAGTGTTGGAAAGAAACAATAAAGAATGATCTAGCTTATTGGGAGTTAACTGCTAACATGGCACACGATAGGGATCTGTGGAAACAAAGAATCCATGTAGCCGACCCCGTCTAGTATGGGAAAAGGCTTAGTTGTTGTTGTTGTTGTTGTTTGTTGATTGTTTTCAAACTACAAATTGTGGATCCGTAAGTGGTAGTATATTGTAAAGTGAGTACTGTACATTGAAGTGTGATTTTACAGTCACAGTACTCTTTGTTATAAGTTGGGATCCTAAAATATACTCTCTGTTTTCACATCTTAAAAGAATGTACAAAAGATGTCTGTGACAGAAATGAAGATGTTGAGATGGATGAGTGGTCATACAAGAAAAGACCGTATACATAATGAGGTTATTAGAAACAAATTAGGAGTGGCACCAATAGAGGATAAAATGAGAGAACATCGTTTAAGATGGTTTGGACATATAGAAAGAAGATCAAAAGAAGAACCTGTAAGAAGGTTAGAAAAACTAAATTTGGAAAGTATTAAAAGAGGTAGAGGACGACCACAAAAGTGTTGGAAAGAAACAATAAAGAATGATCTAGCTTATTGTGAGTTAACTGCTAACATGGCACATGATAGGGAACTCTGGAAACAAAGAATCCATGTAGCCGACCCTGTCTAGTATGGGAAAAGGCTTAGTTGTTGTTGTTGTTGTATATATATATATATAAAATAAATTCTCTAATTTTTAAGAAATATCAAGAAACACATAACCACTACATTCATAAATGTGAATCAAACTAAATAATAAAATTCTAAGAAGACAAACAATAAATATCATGTGACATATGCATATTGAATTGTTAAACTTAAATTAAAAAACACAAATATAAACATAACCAAGTTATTCAAACATCAAGTTCTTCAAAGTAACAACTATTTCCCGTCAATAAAACCTTAAAGTGCAAATGCAAATCATTGGTTCAAGATTGACGGGAAGAGTTGGAAAATAAAAGATTATGGAAGAACCTGAAAATTGGATCGGGTCAATCCATACCTATTTGGATTGACCCATCTATACACAAAATACAAGTTAGCTATTACCGGACTGCTATAGCGGTCCGCGATAGCACTCATAGAGAGTTCTAGGGTCAGCCAATAGATTCCAAGCATTATAGTGGCCAGAGGGGCGCTAAAACGCTATAGCATGCTATAGTTATAGCACTATTAACTACATAGGTAATGTCCCAGGGCATTTCACCAAATTTTCTCCAATTCTTCAGCATAGAAATTAAGGTCAATTAGCCATTTAATGATTTCTTATAGGTACTTCAAAATTGAATGACTTGGTCTGCATTAATCATTTCAAACTTTGAAGTCGAAGCACTCAATCATAACCTTTCCGTAAACATCATAAGGTCACAGGTTATTTCCATATCGCTGTCGTATAGTCATCTCTGCCATCCAATGAAAACCTTGGTTTCCAATATTCCACATTCTATTCAGAAAATTTTATAGTTTATCATGATGATGTTATCTTTTCTTTTTTTTATGGTACAATGGAGAGGCTGGAGCCAGGGTATCGAACTCACACCTATATCTTGTGGAGTCCAGAACCCTGTCAGGTGGGCTAATTCCCTGAGTGCATCATGATGATGTTATCTGCAAAAGGGCAGCACGCTGTGTAGGAAAGAGCATACAGTATTATGAGTAACAACATGTACAGCTAAGATAGAAGCTTGTCAACTTCGAGTAAAAGCAAGACTGAACAAGTTAATCAGCAACCTGTCAAGATGAATTGTCGGGACACATAGTATGGGCCTCTTCACTTTGACAAGCTTATGCATGAAAGAGCCATCATCAGCTCTTAATATAGCTCTTCCTGCTACACTTAAACCTCTGTCGAACCATGTATGCCATAAACCACCTCCATATGTTTGCACCTTCACCATATGAAATCCAGACTTTGATGATGCAGATATTGGCTTCAATTTAAGACATGGACTATCTGTGTGTGCAGCAATTACATGAAATCCATTACCTGAATTATAACTGCATAATAAGAAAATTAATCAGCTAGAGAAGAGGGAAGATCAGATCACTTAAAAACGAAAAGAACATAATAAACAAAAGTGTCATGACTTAGTCAAAGGCAATTGTTTATATGGAAGGGTGATACCCATATGACCATAGTTATGGGACTAAATTCAGACTTTAAAAGGCATGGGACATCATGGTTATAGTAAAAGTTGTTTTACAAAATATATCACAGAAGATATGTTTGACATAGTGGTAATTGTCTTAATGTTGCACAAAGGAAGTTATGGCTTCAACACCTACAATTGCTAATATTCTTTGATAGTGTAGGAAGTTCAGGATACCAATATGATAAAAAAAAATTAGGGTACTAATCTACAAGTTTCTAACAGTACTGGGTACTATTCTGAAGTCTTCCCCGTTATTTCCTTACAAAACTTCACTTCTGTACCCTATGTTTTGGGAAATTGTTACTTTTGATTTTTCTTTAACACTTTAGTAAGATGTGCTTTGCATTGTTATAACACTTATAGGATACCAGGTAACATTTCTTTTTCAATGTGGCACTCATTTCACAATGACATAGTGGCATGCTACATCAATATTTTTTAGTAATTTGAGTTAATGTGGCATGCATGCAAATTACCATGATAATGACGTGGGACTGACAAAAGCATAACATGTCAGAGGAACAAATGATGTACATGTTGGCACCTACCTAAGTGCCATAAAGGCATAAACCAAAGGACATTAAAGTGTCAAGAAAAAACAACAAAGTAGACAAAAACGAAGTTTTCCCTCATTTCTAAGATCGTAACTAGTGTTCTAGAGAAGCATAGTGTAAGAGAGACACATACAACAAATAGTAATCTATGCAATGCATAGTGTAAGCTTATCAATATGTATGAAAAACTTCAAAATAAATAATCATTATGTTAACGACATGCATGAAGCAAATTATAACATATAGAAAAGCCTAAATGCAACCAGGAAGAAAGTTGCACCATAAATAAAAAGTTTAAAAACCAATCCGATGAAAATATAATATCTTAATTAAATGGGGAAACAAATTAAATAAATTAAATGGGAGCTTAACGTGCCCCACTCTATACATATAGGCACACATACATCTTTCTATATATATATATATATATATATATATATATATATATATATATATATAGTGTACATACATACATATATAGTTATATACAAAGATGCATATATATGCACATACATACATACATACATGTACATGTACATGTATATAAATATCTATAAGATTATGAGACCATATACCAAGATGCTATGAACTACACAACACATACTATAGCGCACATGTGCTATTGCACCGTGCTATGTAGCATTAAGATTTTAATCCACTGTTTCCACTATTTAGCACCGCTATTTGTAAAACCTTCTACTTAAAGGTCTTTTTATTCCTTTCTTGCAACAGATAACCAAATGAACCCAAAACCAGCAAAAATTCAATTTGATTACTCTATCCATTTTGAAGAAGCATCATCCTACGAGCTCTAGTATATACTAAAAGTATATTATTTTTAACTATGTACAAGCAAGTAGGAGTGACACCAGAATTAAAAACTGGGAATGAAAATGATAATCTCCTAAGTCATCATGTTGCGGCTGGTGTGTCTATGAATGTAGACAATCTAATGTCATGCATGAGCTCTTCTTCATGAATATAATTTTTTACAGGTGACTCTTGAAAGCAACAAGAACCAAGAGAGCTTCAGGTGGAAAATTGAAAAGGAATTTATCAATTTGAGTAAATACAGCGTGTATGTCCTTTTTCCTACAAAAAGGTTCACCAGAAAACCAACCTCGTTTTAAGTTTACCAGGCAATCAAGCGAATGAATGCTTGAATTGCCTACTTTTATTGGTGAAGAAACCACTATAAAGCAACTGAAACACAAACACAAAATGTGCAGCATAAAGATAGAACTATCTTGTTTAAAAGCTGATGGACTAGCAGGGCTTGTTTACTCAAATGACCATCACAAAGAAAACATATTAATGGTGGAATCCATCAAAGGAGGTCCAAGAATGAACTGGTTACGGCAAACACCTTTTTTCGTTGCAAATTTCAACATGGTAGCAGATATCGATTGGAGGAACTTGAAGAAAGGAGGGGTGGTTCACCACAAATTCAAAAGAGATTGGTAAAGAAATGTGATATTAAAACCTAGAACTAGAACACTAGACCTACTTTTCTCCAACCGCAAAAGAAACCAAGTAGGACGTGTTCCTTGTAAAGAGATAGCGCCCACTAGGCTTTATGTACCATTTATCATTCGTTAGAAAATGGGCCCAAGTGGCCCCAGGCCCGGCCTGGGGGCGCAAGGTCCGGGCCAGCAGGGCCACTAGCCGTTGGGGAACCAGCCCCTTTTCCTCTTCTCCTCTTTACCCCCTTCTCTCCTCTTCTTATTCTCATGTATTCTCCTCTATAAATATGATGTAAACTCCATTGTTTCATTCAAGTCTTTCGTGGCTAATCAATAAAGATTATTTATTCGGTTGGTTTGCTTTGTGTTCATTATTCTTTTGGTGTGCCCTTGTTGGGCTCGGTTATAGCCTTTTCTAAGGCTTTGTGATAGTTACATTGTGGTGATATTTATTATCGATCTTCTACAACTATATTGAAGCATCGTCTTCGTTACATGGTATCAGTCATTTTTTACCGTGGAAACGCCGATTGTTGCCTCGGGAAGCATGTCGATAGTGCTCTTGATTTTGTTGTAAGTTTAACTCTTTATAATTATTTTTCTCCTTGAAATATGGATGAAAATGGAGGATTTAATTTTTGTTTAAAACCTTCAAACTACAAAACATTGGCCAAACTATGGAAAATTATCTATATTTAAAGGTAGAACCCTCTATTAATGCTACGCTTGAGCAAAAAGAAGAATATGAAGGAGGTCATCGAACGGTCCTATGGGTGTTGATGAATAATATAAATGAGCACACTAGGGACACTTTTGCCGACTTCACTAATGCAAAAGAAGCATGAGAATACTTTAAAAAAATTCATGTTCACCAATATTTGGAACCAACTACATGGTTATAGAAAGAAATGTACACAATATCTTAATGAGAGACAATGTGAAGACAATGAAAATTTTTGTATATCAATTTGTACGAAATCTCCGAGAAGAATTTGAAAGAGTCAGGTCATCTCTTATTCATCGGAAGCCATTTCCTACCAAAGAAGAGGTTCTTACCGATCTTCAAATGACGGAAACAAGAATGAATGAAGCTAGGTTTCAAAAAGATATTGCTCTTGCCGCATCTAAACCCGAAGCAAATGTGAAGGCTTATCGTCCTCCCCATTTCAAAAACGAAAGATCAAGCGAAGCAAGAAAGGAAGTCATTTGCCATCATTCTAGAGAAGCCGGGCACATAAGGCCAAATTGCCCTAAATTGAAAAAGAATGTGGCCTTAGTGGAGGAAAATGGTTATCTTTCATCCTTTTACTTCAAGAAAAAGTGAAGCAACTTAAGCTCAAATGAAAGACAAAACAATAATTGGTGCGGTTTGCTCTTCTTCAACAAAAGAAATTCAAGGTACGACTTTTTCGATTCTTGATTCGGGTGCTTCGTTTCATATAACTTCTAATGAAAGAATTTTAAACTCATGTGTTAAAAAATCTTCATCTTTTGTTTACACCGCGGATGGAACAAAATTAGATGTAGATAAAATTGGTGATTTACAAAATAAAATTTTTAAAATCTCCAAAATTATTGTTGTTCTAAAACTAAATTTGAACTTACTCTCTGTATCTCAAATTTCAGATAAAAATTATGTTGTAACCTTTTGATCTACACGACAGGATCGCCTCTCGAAGAAGGTGATTGGTCGTGGCCATAGAGAGGGCAAACTTTACATTATGGACTTTTTACATAATATAGGATATGTTAATGTTTTAACAAATGATGCTCTTTTATGGCACAACAGACTAGGACATCTTAATGCTCAAAAATTGTATCAATGTCCTCTTGGAATGAAATCTAAGGAATCTGTTTTTTGCAAAGATAGTGTTCTTGGTAAAATACAACATCTTCCATTTCCAAACAAAACACATGTTACAAGAAGACCCTTCGAAATAATTCATTCAGATGTATGGGGTCTGGCACTCGTTTTTTGGTATACCCTCGTTGTACTTGGCTATAGCCTTTTCTAAGGCTTTGTGATAGTTAAACAATGTGGTGATATTTATTCATCGACCTTCCGTAACTATATTCAAGCATCGTCTTCGTTACATCATTCTCATTTAGTAAATGGAACCCGGGCTTAGTACCTGCCTTTTTGCTTCAGCTAAAAGAAAAAGAAATATTCATAAGAACCACCTTTAGAGCTAAATTACGGAATTTCGCAAAATGAAACACACAAAACAAAAAATAAAACGACAAACTCAAGAAAATAAACTAGAATAAAAATGCCGTAGACAAAAGTCAAATGGTTTAATACAGAAACAAAAAGGCAAACAATTTTCTATAATGCAAGTACAAAAATCGTGTGTAAGAATTCTTACCAGTAGCATGAAACGGAGTCCACGATTCGTTCAGGAAATCCAGCAAACCACCAACTACGGACGGACTTTCTTCGATAGCAGAAACCTATCACCAGCATAAATCTAACACTATTCAAATAATGCTAAACACAATGACACATGGATTACTGCAAGAATTACAGGTCACCGATTCTTTATTTCTTCCAGTAATCTAATTGAGCCGAAGAAAGAGCGACATGCCAAGAACCTCCACACAAATTTGAGAGAGAGAGAGATGGTACCTCCGACGAAGTTAAGCACGAACACGTGGACATGGTGATATTTATTCATCGATCTTCCGCAACTATATTCGAGCATCGTCTTCGTTACCTCATTCTCATTTAGTAAATGGAACCCGGGCTTAGTACCTGCCTTTTTGCTTCAGCTAAAAGAAAAAGAAATATTCATAAGAACTACCTTTAGAGCTAAATTACGGAATTTCGCAAAATGAAACACACAAAACAAAAAATAAAACGACAAACTCAAGAAAATAAACTAGAATAAAAGTGCCGTAGACAAAAGTCAGATGGTTTAATACAGAAACAAAAAGGCAAACAATTTTCTATAATGCAAGTACAAAAATCGTGTGTAAGAATTCTTACCAGTAGCATGAAACGGAGTCCACGATTCGTTCAGGAAATCCAGCAAACCACCAACTACGGACGGACTTTCTTCGATAGCAGAAACCTATCACCAGCATAAATCTAACACTATTCAAATAATGCTAAACACAATGAACACATGGATTACTGCAAGAATTACAGGTCACCGATTCTTTATTTCTTCCAGTAATCTAATTGAGCCGAAGAAAGAGCGACATGCCAAGAACCTCCACACAAATTTGAGAGAGAGAGAGAGATGGTACCTCCGACGAAGTTAAGCAACACGTGGACATTTGCTTAGACGTAGATGGACCCGAAGAGATCGCGCGGAATTGAAAGGCATGGTTGCCGAATAGGGAAAAGGGGAATGAGCGTCTCCGGCGACCGATATCCGAAGACGATGAGACGAATGGAGCGGGCTTCACAAATTGAAGACGACTTGTGGCCATCACGGGAGCCCGCAAAAAGGGAGTAGTTATCGTTGAGATCGCCTGCGGCAAACTTCCTTTTTACTCTTGAGCCAATGAGTCCCACTCCCACTTCCAACCGTCAAGTTCACGGTAGAAGCTATGAATCGGCTAGAATCTGCGGCCGCCAACAGAGAGGCGAGCACCTCATAGCTCGGCTCGGGAAGCTAGGGTTGTATATACGGGTAGTCAATTAGTCAGGACTCAAAATTCTCAGTTCTCATGGTATAAAAACCAATTTGGCGACTTTAACCTTTTTTTCATAGGACTAAAATGCATCTCTATAAATATTATACAGTATGGTACAAAAGTTATTTTTAAATTACTTTTAAATAATCACAAGAAACATAAAATTTTACAAATTATAAAAAAATTATACCAAATATACTTCGTGGAGTTTCATTTTGAAACTTAGGACTGATGATTATTAATAGATTTTTTTAAAAGAAAAAGAGTTCGGTCTTGAAGAAGAGCAGGAATACATGTAGTAAAAAACAAGTTACCTAAAGAAAGTTTAAACACATTCATTTAATCTAAAAGAAAAACTTTTGGAACTTTCACCGTATCCATATCACAATGAAAGATACACATGATATCAACTCAAGTACCGATATGCACTACATGCATATACGATTTTTACAGCATTACTCAATACTTTAGGTAAAAGAAATTTATTTACAAGACAACGGTTTTAACAATGTGCAAAGATCATCAAGAGGAAAGAACCATATGATAAGGTCACGGACTCAAGTACCTATATGTGACTTGAATCCTCGTTTAATAAAGGAATCCGTTTTTTAATAGCCTGACGGTATATCGTGATAATCTAATATCCCAACCACGCCCAACAGTTAGTTCACGGACTGCACGGTGATGATTCTAGCAAAACCAGTGACTGTCAGTAGCCACACTGAATCCAGCTAAGTTTATTTCGCACAAGAGACTTTTGAGTCTCGAGTTATGAATGGCCAGAATTTCAGCTTGAAAAACATCCGATGCTTTCACTGGCGCGGCAACACTGATGATCCACTCACCCAAACTTGTCCTGGCAAGAGCCCGATTCTGGCTTTACCTTCGTGTGTGCATGAGAGGCTTCCATCTAGGTTCAGACAAACTCACCAAAACCCAGAGATTAATCAAAAGAGGAAGATTTGAAATTTTAAGCGTCTCATACAGATTAAAGTCAATTGGATGAAATATGTCCTCCCTCCATAAGCTCGAGGCAGCCTTCCACCAGGTTTCATTAATCAGACCTATTCGAGCAATATAAAAACTTGAACTAATACAAAGTAGAAGGATCTTAACCCAATACACTTTTAGGTGCCACTGCTGAAGAGAGAATCAGCGGAAAAAAGAAAAACTCCACACCCGCTGGTGCCAGTGTTGCTTCATTCTTGTCCCCACAACAACTAAGGAAGTGCCTCATTAATTAGATTGCAACAACACTAAGGCAATGATGACAGAGCCACAGTTGCTAGTGTGGCATGGCTAACCATCCCCACTATTACAAATTCTTGCTCCAGCTGCAGTACCCATGCCAACAACTGCAATTCTCTGTGTTGCTGTTGTACAAATGCGGAGAAGTTGCTGGAAACAATAGAAGGAAAAAAGATACACAGCCAATCCCAAAAGAGACAGCAACCACTGCTGCAGAAAAGAATGGGGTCAATAATACTTGTAATTGAGTGCCCGGAGCTCGTTTGAACAATAACAAGTACACCCACAAGCATCCCATCATGACAGTAAAATTGAACTGACGACAAGAGCAGAAATCAGAGAAGCATCGAGCACGAATCTGGTGGGCTTGTGTCTGAGTGAATACACATTGATTATGATTCTCGACTTTGCATCCAAAGAGCAAATCTCACTGCTAGGAGCCTGGCTGCTCTTGCACGAGACATGCTCAGGCTGCATTTTGTGTTTGTACGCATGTGTATGTTTGTACGTGTCTGTCTGAGAGTGTGTCCACAATGGGTTGCTTTACCTTATTTTTCAAAGAAATAGTACTATTTACTTCTTGTACGTGAGGATAATAGATATTATAACTGGAGCAGCCGTTGGTTAACCAAATTTTGGGGTGGATGAATGAAAAAAATGTTGGCTAACATATTTTCTAACATAAAAATATCAAGCAATGAATGCTATAGCTCCTCTCCAGAGCAGGTGTCAGCCTATGTCACACTGTGCGGATGAAAGTGAGAACATAAGAGCAGGTGAACTGGCATGACAGCAAGTATCCAAAGAGATGGATGCAGGGATAGAGCTGCATAGGAGTATATTTTATATCCATTATTACATCATTGAAACTCCGCCCATGTAAGGGATCACCCTTGCATTGCCGGTCCCAAGCCCGGATAAAGGAGGAGGGTTGTGTTAGGCTTCCGACAGCCAGCGTAAAACTTCGTCGGATTTCTACAACATGGATTACAAAAATTATGAGCATTGCTTTGGGGCGTTCCCGCCTAGCGACGTGCTGCAGAGCCCGAATGCAGTAAGAAGTAAGCAAGGGCCACTACATTTTCGCCCGAATGTAGTGAATCAATTGCAGAGAGGGTTCCCACATCATGGACGGGTGTGGGTAAAGAAGTTAGTCCCGCTACATTGCCGCCCGAATGTAGTGAAAAATTTTCAGAGAGGGTCTCCGCATTTTGATTATGGACGGATGCGGGGGTAAGGAAGCTAGTCCTAGATAATAAGATTCGTATTGGTTCTTGGAATATCGGAACATTATCGGGTAAGCTAATGGAGGTGGTAGATACTATGATTCGGAGAAAGATTCATATTCTGTGTTTACAAGAGACAAAATGGGTTGGAGAAAAAGCAAAGGAGATAGAGGATACAGGTTTTAAATTATGGTACTCAGGTAAAGAAAAGACCCGAAACGGAGTTGGTATTATCATAAATAAAGATTTAAAGGAGAGTGTAGTAGACATACAACGATATGGTGACCGAATCATGACATTGAAATTAGTGTTAGGAGTAGAGGTTTTGAATATAGTTTGTGCTTACGCACCCCAAGTAGGACTAGAAGATAATATAAAGACAGTTTTTTGGGAAGAGTTAGATAAGGTGTTTCAAAAGATTCCACAAAGGGAGATGATTTGTTTAGGAGGAGATTTAAATGGACATGTCGGTAAAGAGGCATTAGGATATCAAGGGATTCATGGACACTTTGGTTATGGGGATATAAACGAGGAAGGTAGGGAGATTTTAAATTTTGCTATGTCATTTGATCTCTTTATAGTCAATACAATCTTCAAAAAACGAGATGAACATTTAATTACTTATAAGAGTGGCTTATCACAAACACAAATTGATTACTTTATTTGTAGAAAAAAAGATAGAGCGTGTTGTAAAGATTGTAAGGTAATTCCAGGAGAAAGCTTAACCACCCAACATCGACTTTTAGTTATGGATTTACAAATAAAAAAATGGACAAAGAAGAAAAGAGTGCATCGAGCTATTCGGACTAAATGGTGGAACCTCAAAAGTGAGAAAGAAGATATATTTAAACAAAAAGTCCTTCAAGGAGATGTTTGGAATTATGTTGGCACACCCTCTGATATGTGGAACAATATGGCTATACATATTAAGAAAGTGGCAAAAGATGTGTTAGGGGTATCTAAGGGAGGTGTACCGGCACAAAAAGAAGCTTGGTGGTGGAGTGAAGTAGTACAAAACAAAATCAAGGCAAAGAGGGCATGTTACAAATTACATTATGCTAAGAAAACTAGTGAAACTTTAGAAGCTTATAAGAAAGCAAAGAAGGAAGCAAAAAAGGCCGTTAGTGAAGCAAAAGCTAAGATTTGGGAGGACTTATATAAAAAACTCAACTCAAAAGAGGGTGAAAGAGACATTTTTAGGATAGCTAGGGCTAGAGATAAGAAAACTAAAGATCTTAATTATGTTAGATGCATAAAAGACGAGGATGAAAAAATTCTAGTGGCAAATGATGATATAAGAAATAGATGGAAAAACTATTTTTATAATCTTTTTAATGAAAATAACGATGTTAGTATTAGTTTAGGAGATTTAGCCAAGTCAGAAAAGTATATAAACCACAATTTCTACCGACGTATTCAAAAGAATGAAGTCAAAGAGGCTCTTAAACATATGAAGAGTGGTAAATCGGTAGGACCAGATAATATTCCTATAGAAGTTTGGAAAATACTAGGAGAAATAGGAATCACTTGGCTCACAAGACTATTTAATGAAATATGGAAAAACCAAAAGATGCCCGAGGAATGGAGAGCAAGTACACTTATACCCATATATAAAAACAAGGGAGACATTCAAAATTGTGCGAATTATCGAGGTATCAAGTTAATGAGTCATACTATGAAATTATGGGAAAGAATTATTGAACGTAGGTTAAGACAAGTATCAAGTACAACAGAGAACCAATTTGGATTTATGCCTGGTAGATCTACTATTGAAGCGATTCACCTTTTGAGACGTCTTATGGAACATTTTAGAGCAAAAAAGAAAGACCTTCACATGATATTTATTGATCTAGAAAAAGCTTATGATAGGGTACCGAGGGAGGTTCTTTGGAGAACTTTGGAAAAAGAGGTATCCCATTGACATATATTAACCTTATAAGAGACATGTATGATGGTGCAAAAACATGTGTGAGGACTCATGAAGGAACGACAGACTTCTTTGAAGTTAATATTGGGTTACATCAAGGATCAACTTTAAGTCCATACTTATTTATAATGGTGATGGATGAGTTAACAAAACATATTCAAGATGAAGTACCTTGGTGTATGTTATTTGCAGATGACATTGTATTAGTGGAGGAGTCTAAGGAAAAAGTTAATAGAAAATTGGAACTATGGAGAGAAACATTAGAAAACAAAGGCCTCCGACTTAGTAGAACAAAGACAGAATATATGGAATGTAAGTTTGATCATTTGGCTACTTCAGAGGACATAGAAATTAAAATTGGCACACATTGCATTCTCCAAAAGGAAAGTTTTAAATACCTAGGGTCAATTTTTCAAAGTGATGGAAGAATTGATGGAGATGTTACACATAGAATTAATGCTGGTTGGTTAAAATGGAGAGGAGCATCAGGTATTCTTTGTGACAAGAAGATACCATTAAAATTAAAAGGTAAATATTATAGAGCAGCAGTTAGGCCTGCCATGTTTTATGGTTCTGAGTGTTGGGCAGTTAATCATCAACATGTACAAAAGATGTCTGTGACAGAAATGAAGATGTTGAGATGGATGAGTGGTCATACAAGAAAAGACCGTATACATAATGAGGTTATTAGAAACAAATTAGGAGTGACACCAATAGAGGATAAAATGAGAGAACATCGTTTAAGATGGTTTGGACATATAGAAAGAAGATCAAAAGAAAAACCTGTAAGAAGGTTAGAAAACCTAAATTTGGAAAGTATTAAAAGAGGTAGAGGACGACCACAAAAGTGTTGGAAAGAAACAATAAAGAATGATCTAGCTTATTGGGAGTTAACTGCTAACATGGCACACGATAGAGATCTGTGGAAACAAAGAATCCATGTAGCCGACCCCGTCTAGTATGGGAAAAGGCTTAGTTGTTGTTGTTTGTTGTTGTTGTATTACATCATTGTAACATTGCGTTAAACTAACAAACAAACAAAAATTCAGTTTTCATAAGTTAATTAACTAATTAAGTGATAATCATTAATATTTATGAAGTGTCGTAGTGACAACACTAACAATTTAAAGGAGTTGAGCCGGATACAGGAGAAATACTGGTGATACGTATCAAAATTCCCAGCAAAGAGCCAGGGTGCAAGCGTCTATGTGACAGGCATCAGCATGATTTTCGAATTTCAATCATCTGGGACTCGTCTTACTCTCTCTCCCTCTCTACCCCCGTTTGAGTAGGCCTTATAATATACTAATATACACTTTAAAAGTTATTGGGGAGGACCCAAGTACTCTCTTTAATATCCATCAAACAACTCTTACAGATATTTCCAGACGTGCAACAGCTCATATACAGACATGCAGAGAGTGAGAAATCGATGAAACTGGTTAATGACGTGCAGAGGCACTAGAAACTCTGTGTGAGAGTGAAGCAGATAAAAAAAACATGTAGCACCACAGTGACTGTTCAACAATATTTGAACTATGTCACACGGGTGCGGGTGCGGGATACGGCAAATTTCAAAAATTTTGGGTGCGGCGACATGACTAGGGTATATAATATTATATATTATATATAATATTCGAAAAACATAAATCAATTATAATACAACTAGTATTTGCTAATTTTGGGTGCACGTAGGTATCAATTAGCAAGTTCCCTCATAATGATATGAAACTTAGAATGATTTTACGAGCTGCAAAATATCCAAGTTATGGATTCAAAGAGTTTTCAGATCTTTTGTAGGATATAACATATACTAGAATTTGTGCTAGGATCCACTAGTGATGTCATACTCTTATGTTCTATTGATCTGGCAATGTTCCTGGTCTTCAAATGTGTTTAGTGACAGATTATTCTGTGCAAAGGCATTCAGTATGGAGTCAAGAATCCAATAAGATTAAGAAATAAGAAACCAATTGTCCGCACCCAAAATCATTCAAGCTAATAATGTATACAGCTACAATAGCAAGTACACAACTTTATATTAAAGCAAAACACATAAATGGTAAACAACTACTAATTTCATCATAATACATAAATCAATCTTCATTATTTGGACCCATTTATCTGTGAGTTACAAAAAAAAAATGCATTTTTTTTTGCCATGCTGCACCGACACGGTGTCGGTGTCGGTGTCGGTGTCGCACCAGTGTTGAGGTCGACACTCTACCCCTTAGAAGTGTCTGTGTGACTTAGTATTTGAAGATATCACAAAGATGTCAGCAATTTAAAGCTGAATACCAGAAAGTGCCCTGCTATCTTCAATGTCTCGTATTTTCAGAACCTTGCGATCATAATGGGATGACATCCAACATTTCAAATGTAACGCCAACATTCACAAATAAAATCTCATTATAATTATCCAGTGCACTGCAACATCTTCAACAGATTTTACTTTTCTCATTCCAGTTTTCATTGTAGCTCCATTACTTGGATTTATAAACCCTTTCTAACTACCCTGCGCGTTTTTTTCGTAAGGAAAAAGGTGGAAAAATTTATAGAATCTCTCCAATTCGATGAGAAATCACTAATGACAAGACAACTATGGGATCGCATATACACATTAAGTATGATTCAGCCACATACCTTTTCTACTTGAAGAAGAAACTACAGGCAAGCCCATTCTATTGCATAAAATATGAGCTACTATGGGAACAATCAAATGACCTGAATATAAGGAAAAGAAAATTAATGAGACTTAAATTGTTTTAATTCTAACAAAAAAAACATCAAAAACAATAGCTACAAGACCTTCCAATCATTTAATTGTAGATAAAAACACCATTCAGCACAATGTTGGACCTAAATTCTTTTAGGGTGACAAAGTCAAACGTTCATCTAACACCTGAACATCCCCACAATGCCAAGTTGAAACCAGTTAACATGTTAAATGCTGATAAAAGAGGTAAGATGCTTAAGTGGATGCAGGGACAGGTATGTTATGTGTCATGTACCTTGAATCATATCAAGGATGGAAGAGAAGAAGTGATGAAGAAGAAGAATAGAAAAGAAGAAACTTAAATGATGAAATGATCAGCTTCATGGATCTACTATTGCTCGACACTCATCAACATATCAACAAATGTGAGAAAGTTCTTCAAATATCAAAATTTTCCACAAACAGAAATTCTGTAAAAATGACAATATATAGCAAGTTAAAGTCCTATTTATGAGAGAGAGAGAGAGAAGGTCCAACTCCATTAGCTAGCTATTACCCATTGAGAGATGTCAATGGCTCACAACAAAAAGGAGACCAAAAGAATAGATAAAAAGATGTGTGCTTGTGTGCTGAGAGAGAGAGGGCCAAAACCCGAAGAAATGAACTCGAAAAGGAATTGTTGTTACTTTTATTGATGATTACACTAGATGATACATATATGTGTCGTATAGACACTCCTACCTCAGAGCTGCACCTATGTTAGGCACTCCAATGCTAGACACTGTACTCCCTCCTACTTCGCGCAACTTCCATTAATTTTAGTGCTACTAAGACCTTTCATGAATGTTAACCAATGATTACTTAATAAGAGAATTAATTCATAAGAACATTCCCCGTTAAGTTCTGATAAAGATTATCTATTATATATAGATATAGTTTATATATAGTCACCTACACCCATGTCAACATACACAATTCTGCATGGTGTAGCCTCGAACCCAAAAGGAAAACATATATAGTTTGCCTAGAATAAAGTTAATCTATTGGTGGTAAGCAATTTGGTGAAGAACTAAGCAAGTTGACATGTTAATGGCACATAAGATTAATGGCTACCTTTAAGAATTCTTCGAGGGCTAAATCATGGTCATCTTATTCATAACAAAATGCCAATCCATCTTAATATGCTCAGTGCATTCATTTTCGAATTCCCAAAATAATTAGAGTAATCTTAACAGCATGCATATGCCTCCTTCTTGTCGAACCATGCTGAGTACTTATGCAAGATCTTTTTGATGATTTTTAATTTTGTTCAAGATAAAATTTTGAATTCATGTGACATGTTCTTAGCAAAAACAATCGGAACCTTTTGCAAACATCAGTTTTAGTGCAAGTTCATCTTCTGTAGTCACCGGTAAAAGTAATACAGTAGATACAACAGCCCTTGCTACTACCACCGATAGACCCAAAATGTCCCAATGAACAAGTTCAAAAAAGTCTAAAAGGTAACAAACATCTTCCATTAAATGGAAAAGTCATTTCCTTGATATATACAATCTTCACCAAACAAGCTCTGCTATATTAGAGTGCTCAACCAAGGAACTTTAACATTTTTTGAAACTAGAATGCCTTAGTCTATTGAATCCACATCCTAATCTCATCTTCCAAACCTTTCCATGGTCTTCCCCAGTTGATTTTCTCGAATTTTAGCCCTGAATACATGGCACTTGAGATAAAGGAGATGGTACAACAAAAATCTAAAACGTGAGAAACTAAAAGGCAGTTTCAAGCTTAGATTGGGGGGCACAGATATTTGGGCTTAAAAAATCATGATTTTTCAAAGTCCTAATAGAGCTCCACCCATCATAAGCATAGACATCCAAGGTTTATAATGATATTTGGGCACCAATAGTGCATATATTGAAAAGTACTGCTAGAAGCATTGCTACCAAGATTGAACTGTCCTTTTAAAGAGAATTCTTTAAGAACCTTCACAAGTTGGGTGGCTTGATGTATTCTTCTTTTTACCAAGTAGTTGACTTTCTTCTTCAACCAAGTTGCTCAGAGTAATCCTCCGCCTTACAATGTGGAGGAAATGTCATTTTCCACTTCTTGATCTTTTGACATTATTGGGGCTTCTAAGTTTATTTAGAACTATTGGCTAGACGTGGCAAGAATGAAATTATAGGTTACCCATATCTAATTTTTGTGTCATATCCTTCATAGATAGATACCTGATTGTATGTCCAAGAAATATGCAATATCTTATGCAAGAGAATACCTTTTAATTGATCAAGATCAGGTCTTCGTCCAACTAATAGTTGACATAATTGGTCATGTTGAACTTCTTACTTCTTCTCAAGATCAACCACGATCCTCCATTACAACCCAAGAGTGATTATTTCATCTAAACCCAACTAAACTCATTATGATAATTCCTATTCATTTTTGTCCGCTTGATTCAAGAACCTCATCTTATCCTTAAGGGAGAAAGTGATAAATGTTTTATTTTATGTAAAATTTCTCCTGAGATATTTTCCTTACAAGGGATACAATGTGTGCCAATCTTAATTTCTACTAAGGATATTTGACAACTTTGAATTATTTCTATTCATGTTAACTTTCATATTCTTCATGAACCATTTAATGATGTTCATATTATACTTCCTCTACTCAATGAGTTTCATGGTCATTTTTTTTAAATTCCAGTCATTGACTGTCAACATCTGGCTTCATCATTGAGTCATAGCTCTGGAAAAATTTCAGAATAATCCTGTAAATCATCATTAAGGAGATGATTATTCCCCAAAGTAGAAGAATAAGATGGAATGATGGATAGTTTATGGAGGTGTAGCTAACAAGATAAGTATTATTTCCATTTCCCATTTTGAGATGAGAGATAAGAACTATGTTACATGGATACATGTGTGAGTATCGAATACAGCAAATTAAATTTCAGATACCGCGACATGGCGGGGTATATATATCATATTAAATTAATTCACATTTAACATACAGTTCTATGTAATACTAATTTGACACACACACATACACATACTTAAATGTTCTTTTAAAGGCTATATATATATATATATATATATATATATATATATCAAATTCTATATATGCTAAAACTATAAAAATTATAACTCCATAATTTTCCACACTATATTCAAATCACCCCCTTCACTAACATCTCTCTCTGGCCACCCCCTCTCTCTCGTGTCTCTACAATCTCCATTTTTAGACAAACACAAACAGACTTCGACACATTGACCATATTGAAAAAGTTTGACCAACAACTTTTTGCCATGTTTGACACTGTGTCGGTATCAGTAGCTTGTCCATATCTGCATCAAGGTAATTGTACAAATTTATATACAGATTTCTCAAGTTATGATCAAATACCAGTGCCCTCTTCTAAGTCAGCCCATAATCCAGCCTACAAGTGTATTGCTCATTAGTCATGAACATTGGACAAGACCACCATCCTAGTATGAGATTTTCCTATTTGCTGGCAAACTGAGGGGGAAAAAATTATGAGCTTTACAACCCTCGAGATTGTCCTAACCAATTGTCTCAATGTTGTTGTTGTTACGTTAAGTTGGAAACTTTGTAATCATCTGCTGGGATAGAATCTTCCATTTTGCACCCATATAACGACTAGCCTCAGTGACAAGGCTCAAAACTGCAGTATCGTTACTGAAGTTCATCTTCCCATCAGAATAAGGACCATCTTTGTTTCAAATCTACCTTGCCTAAAGTTGTAGCACAGTTGCATGGTGTAAAACATTCAATAGAAGCATAAATCCCAGGACATCCTACGTTTCAACCTCCTGTACAACTAAGTCCTAGAAAATCAAAGATATGCATCCAACGTATAAGGACAGAATAACAATTCAGTTGAACGATCAACTCCAGAAAGGGCAAGGTTGGGCGAAACCTACCTAAAACATTGAACTAAAGCAATGGAAACAAAATGTGCTCTAGGTTTATAGCAACAAAGGATTATAATCGCCAATCATCAAGTAAACCAGATTAGCAACATTCAACGTTACGACAAAGAGTAAAGTTGAAGTGCAATAGATTGCAGAATCATAGACAGCGTTTGGCCAACATCTGAAGCTCAGCGAGATAAGTGCTCACAAACCTGTTCGAAGAAATAAAAAAGAAGCATACCAGCCAAAGATTACAGTATAACCCAGTTGCAGACCTGCCACGAACCATAAGTTAGACTACTGTGATTAATCACACAAAAGAGTGTGAAAGAGGTTTAGCACAACATGAAAAAGAAATAATGGTAGAGCAGACATTTACATCACAATGCAGTTTCTATTGAATATAAGAGGTTGTCAAGACAAAAAAGATTACTTCTATGTATTACATGCCCAGTTTCAGAATCATATTTATTAAGCAGTTGCATAGATACTTAAAACTTTTTTAGCCTGAATCAACATATTTTGACAACACAATCATTTAGTTACGTCCCAAGAGAGTAATATTCATATTTGTCTATGTTGCTTTCAGGGACATCATGAGATACTCAATATCGTTTATATATCATGGTCTTATCTATATTTTGGGTGATGCGATGTGATTGACTTTTTCAAACTCCACTGATAATGAGGGTTTTGCAATTTCACACATCCCAAGGGAGGGCCTTCATAAGTGAATATGAAGGGGGTTAATCCACACCTATCTAGTGTGCAAATAACGTTTTTGACCCAATGATATACCAATATTATATGGATGATTTTAGCTAGAGGGTGTCCACAAGCGAAGATTGTGGAAGGGCTGATTTGACAAAACTAAGGAGTTTTGTCCCATACCTAGGAAAGAGTTTTACACAGGCCTATACCAAAAACCTATCCCCCATAGTGTACGTGGATTCCACCATCAATCGATATAAGTGGCTTACCCTTCCTTAGTAATGTTGATATTGAGCCTCTACTAATGTGGACATTGAGCCGAATCCTCCACTCATTTCAACTTTAAAACTTATCTTCAAACCACCATACAAGATTCATGATGTTGCATATTCCAACTCTATTTTAAATAAGAAATTATATTCTTTAATAGAGTTGATTTCAAGTTATACCTTGACCAATTCCAACCTTAACTAAACTCCATTAATCTTGATTTCAAATCTTATACTAACAAAAACAACAGACATTTTGTTTAAGCATTGTAACAATTACAGGTCTGTCTGTTTGTGTATAAAAATATCTGTTATATCGTAACAATTAATTTGTTGACTTTTTTACTTAATTTGTTTAAGCATCTATAAAGGGGATGGAAATTGACTCGAACCTTTCTTATGAGCTTTCTCCACGTGTCTTTATTCTCCCTAACACAGGTAGGTCGAGTTTCTCCTCCCTCCATATGAATTTTGTCTTGTCTTGGCATCTTCGGGTCCCAAATTCTATCCACAATGAGTCTCAATACTGTTGACTAGGTTCAAGGGTGCATCCAATAAATCTAGAATAAGTTTTGCCACAACAAAGGTTGGTTTCTCTTACACAAGAAACTAGGACTGGATGTCATGCATGAAGTGAATGTTAGAAATACAGACTACCCGCACATGGCAAAGATGATCTTTTATAACAACGACAATTGTAGGAACAAAGGAAGTACCTACAACTAGAGCAGCTCTAGAGAAGCTGTATCTCTGCACATAATATAGTTCCAGAAAATGGTTTAGATGTGCTGCAAAAACAGAAAGGCATCATAAAATGTGTTCAATATGGTTCAATCACTCCAAATGCAGCCTGCAAAAGTGGAAAAATAAGTAAAAGACAGACATTAAAGGAAAAAAACAAGTTTGATGGCTGAAACTGAGCGAAGCATATAAATGCAAAACTTTTGCAGACTTCACATAATGAAAACTACTAAAAGAAAAACTTAAGTTAGCCATTATGCCTGCCCCTGCTGACAATAAACGTGAAAATATCTACTGAAAACGAGGTGGAATACTCAAATAATCCCCTCAGGCACCATGTTTGTATTCCTAGCAAATGATTATTGAGTAAAAGTGTTGTTCAGACTTCAAAACTGAACAGTAGATACATCATCTTTAATATGACAAGACTCCTCTATCAACAGACACACCCATTTAGAAATTAGAGTAAAATCATCAAACTCTAACAGCATAGATGAATAATATGCATATGAATATCTTGCAACATGAGGAATCTGTAGATCAATGCATTCAACCAAAACTGAACCTTCTCGACTATAGGGCCAGCTTGGCTCATGATCAAACCCATCAGTCAGCGAAAATTGCTGAAACAGATTGTTGGAACAGGAGTGAGGCTAAGTCGGCATCCAGTGGAGACGCTGAAAACCTGAGACTTGGTACCAAAAACTGATTCATGTGGGGTCATTTTCTGGTATCTAAGTTTAAACTGGATTGCACGGCTTCAAATGTGATTTCTTTCATACAAAAGGAGCTTCTTTCTGATATCACTATTACAGATATGCTTCATGATTGTTAGGAAAATGGGCTGGGCCCCTCTTGCCCGGGCCGGAGAGGCCCTGGGCCACTGGGCCATCAAGGCCCGGCCAGGGGAGCCACTAGCCGTTGGGGCCCCTGGTCCTTGGGGCTCTTCCCTCTCCCTTCTCTCTTTACTCCCTCACTCTCTCTCACTCTTTTTCACTCATTCTTTCTCTATAAATACACTTGTAATCTCTTGTAAATTCAAGCCTTTCATGACTAATGAATAACGATTATTTATTCAAGCTTATGCTTTGTTTATTCTCTTTTTCGCATGCACTTGTTGCTCTCTGCTATTCCCTAAGCATAAACTTCATTACACGGTATTAGAGTCATTCTTCGATCGTGAGAGTATTTTTCATTATCTCGGGAAGCGTGCTAATCGTATTTTGTATTATTCATTACCTCGGGAAACGTGCCGATCATATTTTGTAAGTTTACCTCTTTAGTTTCTTTCTCTTTGAACTATGGACGATAAAGGGCGTTTTAATTTTCGTCTTAACACCTTCGAACTATAAAACATGGGCCCAATCTATGGAAAACTATTTGTATTTCAAAAAATTATGGGGCTACGTAAGTGGTTCAAAGGTAGAACCCTCTATTAATGCCACACTTAACAAAAAGAGGAATATGAAGGAGGCCATAGAACAATCCTATGGGTGCTCATGAATAATGTAAAAGAGCACACTAGGGACACTTTGGCCGATTTCACTAACGCTAAAGAAGCATGGGAATATTTAAAAAAATCTCATGTTCAAAGCGATGTGGCTCATAGGATGGCATTAAGAGACAAATTTGTCTCATTTAAACAAAGAGATAAAGGGGTAAACGAATTTTTTGGGGAATTTTCCAATGTTTGGAATCAATTGTATAGTTACAAAAAGAAATGTACACAATGTCTTAGTGAGAGACAATGTGAAGACAATGAGGACTTTGTATATAAATTTCTAAGAAGTCTCCGGGAAGAATTTAAAGGAGTAAGATCAATGTTGTCTGACGCGTATCGTATCGTGTATCGCTGGGCTCCACGATACGGTCGATCGTATCATACTTTAATATTAAAATAATGCAAAAATTAATTAAAAATTAATAAAAATTAGTAAAAAATCGAAAAAAATCAGAAAAAAAATTAGGAAAAATCTAATAATTGCTTTAAATTCATATAATGTAAGTTTAGCACAGATTGAGTATTCAGTATTGAATAATTGCATCCAAATTTACATATTTTGAATCCAAAAAATAAAATACAGACATAGTTTACAGGACACTACAGTTACATATAATGTTATATTTTACAAATTGTAATCAGGATCATCAACTAAATAATCTTCATCTTCTCCTTATTGCAAATCCTCATCATCATCAGCCACGCCCACACCTTCTTCTTCAAAATCAAATTCTTCATCTCCATAATGTTGTTGCGCTCCTTCCAAATTAATCCAGGCAACGTCTTCTTCTGTTAGGAGGGCATTTTCTTCAGTGTCTTCCATAACCCAATCTTCTAATATATCAAAATTATCCAAACTTATTGGATCGAACTGACTTTCTTCTCTATTTACTTTTTTTAATTGCCTACGACACAAACAAAGATAAACAATTAGTAAGTAATATTAACAATTGAAAATTGAAGTTAAATAATATTGAATTGAAAATTTGAAAGTAATACAACATTACCTTTCACGAAGGCGCATGTTACAACAAATATAAACCAAATCATTAAGCCTTTTGTGTTCCAACCTGTTGCGCTTTTTTGTATGGATGTGTTCAAAAACACTCCAATTTCTTTCACAACCTGTTGCACTACAGGTTTGGCTTAAGACTCTAACTGCAAAATCTCTAAGGTTTGGACAATCACTTCGAAACCTTTTCCACCAAACATCTGTAAAAAAAATATAAACATTAGAGACATAATAATCCACAGTAATGTAAGATGCAACTTAAATATAAAAAATAAACAATGTACCTTGACGCATCGTAGAGCGGTTGCGAATTGCAACAGGCAAACCCATCAAGTGAAGAGCATTATCATATATCTCCATCTCTCGATGTATCGCATCTACTATGCTCTCATCAGTGACTAATCTGTTGATGCATTCAATGATTCCTCGATTAACCTCACCGTCCCTTTTGAAGGTTGCTGAGTACCTCAATGATGGGTTTAGATAGTAGGTTGCTGCATGAATAGGCTGATGCAATTGTTTATTCCATTTCCATCTACTATCAATTATTTTCCACACGGGCACATAATCTCTTTTTTTTCCATTAAAGTTATTTCTGATCGCTTCTTTTGCCCTGTCCATGGCTTCATAAAGGTAACCCATAGATGGTTTCTCCTCGCTGTCAGCCAATTTCAAAACTTTCACTAAAGGACAAGTAATTTTCAATAATCTGATACATGCAATTCAAAATGAACTTCTAAAAACCGTTTCTGCAATCTCATTTAACTTTCTGTTCCTTCTGTTTTGAGGCAACTCTGTAAATTGTTGCCACTCATCTGAGGAGAACATTCTCTTTAAAGTTTGCTTCTGTCTCACAATACTCTGTACAGATAAGAAGTTTGTTACGAACCGAGTTGCAGCTGTGCGAAGAAGCTCTGCACCTTTTGTGTATCTCCTCATCATACACAAAACAAATGCATGGTTGTAAATGAATTTTGTAATATCTTGGCAACACTCAGTTGCTGCCTTTATTTCATCCATCTCACCAATGTCCTCGAGGATGAGATCTAAACAATGGGTTGCACATGGTGTCCAGTAGAAAGTCCCATAAATATCAACTAACTCCTTTCCAACTGCTTTGTAGTTAGCTGCATTATCTGTAATCAATTGGACTACATTTTCTAGCACAACCTCATGTATAACCTTATCAAATTCCTCATAGGATCTCTGCAGTGTGCCTTCTTGGAATAAACTTCTTCTTATTATTCAAAATGAGAGAAACTTACATTATATTGCAGATTGGAGGCATTCCTCCAATCTGCATCAAGAACAAAATCATCCTCTTTCCAGCAGCCGTCTCCCACTCTTTTCTTCTTCTTTCTACTTAACCCTAATCACCTATTAATACCCTATCTAACTCAATTTCCTAATCTACCCCTACTAAGAATTAACTATTTCTAAGATGACATAAGACTTAAAAAGACTAACGAAATTACACAGGACTCTTTTACACGACTTGACTTATTACATGACACAATTCGACATTCCTTAACACTCCCCCTCAAGTTGAGTGGAAAATATTGATGACACCCAACTTGGATAAGGTCTCCTTTAATAGTTTGCTGGTAGTAGCTTTAGTTAAAAAATCAGCCCTCTGTTTAAAAGAGTGAACATACTCCAGTTGGAATTCTTTATTAGATATCTTTTCCCTGATTAAGTGACAGTCAATTTTTATATGTTTAGTCCTTTCATGATATATTGGATTAGAAGCCATCTGAATTGTTGCACTGCTATCACAATATAAGGGTATAGGATGGTTGAGTGAATAACCCAATTCAGTGATCAATGAAGATATCCATTTTCCTTCACGCATTGCTTGAGCTATAGCTCTATATTCAGCTTCTGTCGTAGATCTTGCAATAATTGTCTGTTTTTTGCTTTTCCAAGATATAATATTACCCCCAAGTAAAGTAAAATAGCCAGTAGTTGACTTTCTGTCATCATACGAACCTACCCAGTCAGCATCAGAATAAAGTTCAATATCCAAATGTGATGATTTCGAGTAAAGTAAACCCATTCCTGAAGTTGATTTGAGATATCTGAGGATTCTATACACAGCATCCATCTGATTTTTTGTTGGTGAATGCATATATTTGCTCACAATCCCCACTGCATATGCAATATCTGGTCGAGTAATGGTTAAATATATGAGCTTGCCCACTAGCTTCTGATATTTATGGATGTCTTTGAACTCTTCACTGTCTCCATTAAAAAATTTCTGATTCACTTCCATTGGAATGTCACTAAGTTTACATTCAAGCATTTGAGTTTCTTCAAGGAGATCCATTAGGTATTTTCGCTGAGTCAAGTATATACCTTTGTCAGAGTAAAGGACTTCTATTCCCAAGAAATAATGAAGTCTGCCCAGATCCTTAATGTCAAATAATTTATGAAAGCTCATTTTCAACTTTGATATTTCTTCTAGGTCATTTCCTGTAACAATAATGTCATCAACATAAACTGCAAGGATCGATATCTTTATCCCTTTCTTGAAGAATATTGTATGATCATTGAGACTCCTGCAGTATCCCAAACTATACACTGTTTTGCTGAATTTATCAAACCAAACTCTTGGTGACTGTTTCAACCCATATATCGCTTTGTTGAGTTTACAAACTCTATTGGAAGATGATAAATTGCTGGGTAGTCCTGGAGGTAGCTCCATGTATACTTCTACATTTAAGTCTCCCTGTAAGAAAGCATTCTTAACATCCAATTGCCATAGGTCTCATCCCAAATTTGCTGCCATACTAAGAAGTATTCTGATTGATGTAAGTTTAGCCACTGGTGCAAAGGTTTCTGTATAATCAATGCCATACGACTGACTGTATCCTTTAGCAACCAATCTAGCTTTATATCTCTCCACTGTTCCATCTGCCTTATATTTAATAGTAAATACCCATTTGCATCCTACTGTATGTCTGTCAGAAGGTAACTGTGTGATGGTCCATGTACTGTTTTTAACCAGTGCATTCAATTCTTCTTCAATTGCAGCTTTACACTTGATTGCTTCTTCAAACTTTGAAGGAATCTTTTGTTTTTCAGCATTTATAATGAAGGTTTGATAACTCTGAGAAGTATTGACATATGAAACATAATTAGAAATTGGATATCGTGTACATGTACGCTTACCTTTGCGAACAACAATAGGAATCTCTAGGTCACTGTCTACTTGCCCTTGAGGATCTGATTCAGGGGAAATATCTTTAGTACATTGTTCTTCTCGAGTGTACACAATCTTCCCCTATCCTTTCTTGTCCATCAGAATCTCTTTTGAGTGTTGTGTGTTCTCCTGCTGGGTCTCAACTATCTCATGATACTCCCTCTCACTAGGAACTAGTGGAAGGACACAGCTAGGAGAGGGAGGAGAGGCTAGTGCAGGAGAATAATAAGGGGTAAATTCAAAGAAAGTGACATCCATGGAGACATATAGTTTTTGACGCAATGGATCATAACATTTATATCCTTTTTGAGAGGTTGAGTAGCCCAAAAAAATACACTTATTGGACTTGGCATCAAGTTTATCACGATTGGGAAGAGGAATATGGACAAAACATGTACACCCAAAGATATGAGGGATGAGATGGAATGATTTGGAGGCTGGATTAAGAGAATGAATAGGACTCTTGCCCTGAAGAGTATCACAGGGCATGCGATTTATGAGATAAACAGCGGTAAGAACAGCTTCGCCCCAATAGAATTTGGGAACATGACTCTGAAATAGAAGGGTTTTGGCAACTTCCAGAATATGCCGATTCTTCTGTTCAGCAAGACCATTCTGTTAAGGTGTGTATGGACACGTAGTCTGATGAACAATGCCATGGGTTTGGAGATAAGTGGCTAACCGAGTCCCAACGTATTCGCCCCCATTATCAGACCGTAAAATTTTATCAGTGGCATTGAATTGAGTATAAATAAATTTATACACAAGAGGAAAAATAGATGCAACTTCAGACTTCGATTTCATTAAGTAAACGATGGTAAGGCGAGTACAATCATCAATGAAGGATACAAAATACTTATGACCAAACAAAGAGGTGACAGGACTGGGACCCCATACATCTGAGTGAATAAGTTCAAAAGGTTGTGATCAGCGAGAAGCATTCAAAGGGTAAGATGCCCGTTGATGTTTCCCAAGTTGACAGACTTCACATTCAAATGAAAATTTATTGGACTGGACTCGAAAACAGGAACATAGGGAATTTTGGACGCTGGAAGATGACCTAGACGAGAATGCCAAAGACGTTGAGCTACATCCGGAGAAGGTGGGGCAGAAACACTATAGGAGGTAGAAGGCTGAGATGAGTCTTCAAGAATGTATAATCCCTTCTGTAATTTATCATGTCCAAAGATTTTCCCCGTCTCCAGATCCTGAAATACACAACCAGTAGGATGAAAAGTCACACAACAATTCAATTGACGAGTTAAAGAGTTGACAAAAAGGAGATTGAGTGGAAAACTGGGAACATGATAGACAGATGGTAAATCTGAAATACATGTAGATACAGTTCCCTATCCAATCATATAAGTGAAGGAACCATCTGCCAATTTAATGGATGCCTTATCTTGAAGAGTCTTGTAAGTAGCAAAGGAGGAGGAGTCGCCAACCATATAATCCGTAGCGCCGGAATCAATTATCCAAGTTTTGGAAGTGGAAGGAGAGAAGTGAGTACCCGTGACAGTGTGTGTAGCCTGAGCTATGGTAGCGTGGGTTGGGGAAGGTGTTGCAGTGAATCTCTGTTCAAGACCTTCTATGCGTTTGAGAATCTCCTGAATGCCATCAGTGGTGGGAGTGGAACTCTCCGCAGAGTGAACTGAGGGATTGCGCTGTCTATAAGAATCTGGTTTACCATGTAATTCCCAACAATGATCTCGGGTATGTCGTGATTTGCCACAATGGGAGCAGATAAGTTTATTTCGATCTTCAGAATTCAGTCTACCACGGCCACGACCATGACTCTGGAATCCCCCTCTGCCACGAAAAGATGAACTACCATCTCTAACTTGAAGTGCATGCTGATCTGGAGTCACAAGCTGATCCTTCTCAAGATTCCGACGATCCTCTTCTCTGATCAATAATGAGTAAACAGTGCCCAAAGACGAAAGTTCATCTCTGCCCAAGATATTCAGTTTGACGGATTCAAATTCCGGATTCACGCCCCACAATAAATCAAAGACTTTCTTCTTTTCAATCGCAGTCTGTCGTTCATTATAGCAACTGGAACACTGGATATTCGTATAGTAAAAAAGTTCATCCCAAAGACCACAGAGATCTGCATAATGTGCTGATCGAGCGATGGGCTTGTTTGCACTTTCTGATGCGTTCCAAAATCTCATATTCTGTGGCAACATTCTTTTTTCGGGAATAAGCCTCAGCGACAACACACCAAATGGCATGGGCAGATTCTAAAAACATAAACGTTTTAGAAATGGAGGGAATCATAGACTGGAGCAACCACGATGAGATTAAGGCATCTTCGCGTTTCCAGATGGAATACAAGCTGTCATGGGGAGCTAGAATTGAAGAGTGCCCCATCAAATGTTCGTATCTCCCCCTAGCAACAATGGCAAGTTCCACAGAGCGTGCCCATTCTATGTAATTTCGTCCATCCAGTTTAGTAGAGGTAATCTGAAGCTGATCAGTTTTGTCAAAGTAACCAGAGGAGTCACTTGAAGGAGAGGAAAGGTCAAGAACTTTACCCTTGGCGGCCATGTAGTATAAAAGAATCATTACAAAATAGTAAGTTTGAAGGGGCCAATGCTGGACAGTAAAATAGCAGAGGAGGTAGGTGCAGAAAGGAAACACACGAGAGTCAGATTGTGATATGAAAGGGAAGCAAGATCAAGAAAAAAAAGAAGGAAACACACGTCTGGAATCAAGTGCAGAAACCACACGATATTCAGATTCTGATATGAATAAGAAGCAATACCAAGAGACAGCAAGAGGCTGGATGACGCCTGACGACAAAAGAGACAGCAAGAGGCTGGATGACGCCTGACGACAAAAGAAAGGAGCAATCTGAACATGGGTAACTGCACTTCTTAACGATGCCTCTGCTGAGACGCTAAACAATATGACTTTCACGGCTGTTGTCATCCATATAGGAGCCCTATCTGCAAATCATCTTGCGATCTTGGGTAATGCCACATGACAGCATGAAAGTGTCAGCATGAATTAGGGCAAGCCTTTTTACTTGTCCACGTTAACAACTTTCTGGACTTTCGTCTAAGCACTGATGAAAGAAAGAACAAATCTCAGGGCCAAGAAAAAGGTGCTTGGAGACGGTCCACGATGGGGCTGAAAGTGATGGCGGCGGAAGGAGCTGAGGGCTAGGTTGCACGTGCGCAGGAATCCCAGAGAGAGTGTGTGACATCTGATACCATCTTGAAATAAACTTCTTGGAATAAACTTCTTCTTATTATTCAAAATGAGAGAAACTTACATTATATTGCAGATTGGAGGCATTCCTCCAATCTGCATCAAGAACAAAATCATCCTCTTTCCTACAGCCATCTCCCACTCTTTTCTTCTTCTTTCTACTTAACCTTAATCACCTATTAATACCCTATCTAACTCAATTTCCTAATCTACCCCTACTAAGAATTAACTATTTCTAAGATGACATAAGACTCAAAAAGACTAACGAAATTACACAGGACTCTTTTACACGACTCGACTTATTACATGACACAATTCGACATTCCTTAACATGCCTCTCCTCTGACATATCTGAGTCCTTTAGGACATTATATAAGAAAGTTTAGCAATGTCCTTCCTCGCCTATCGGTTCATCCATCTGCCATGATAGTGCATCCTGTTTCCTTCCACGATTGTCTCAAAGTCGAACAGTATTGCTGCACTTCAATCATGGTCTGATCTAATATCTTCCCTCTCAACTTCTGATAAGAGGGCATCCTGTATCCTGGACCAATGTTAGCAATTGCATCTGCCATTGCTTGAAAATGAAAACTGTTTGCTGCATTAAATGGAATGCATGCATCATAAAACCATCTGCCCACTACAAGGTCTGCTTGATCATGCAATTGTTCTGAAGCCATTGCAGCATGAATTCCTGGCTGAGCACCAGGTGTAGTGGAAGGAGGAAAGAATGAATATATGCTAGAAGAAGCTCTTCCTCTACTCCTTCCTGAACTTCCTCTTCTGCCACCTCCAAAGTCTTCAGCTGCAACCCTCTTTCCTCTGCTAGGTGCTCGCGAACTGCTACTACCAATATCTGTTCTAGCATCTGAAGGCAAACTATCAGTGAATCCAACAACAGTGACAGTAGCATCATCAGCTTCTTCACACATTTGGAAATCATCCTTTTGTTGTCTTCTTTCTTGTATGCTCTCAATCATCTGCAAGCATTGTCATTTAATACCTTCTAGCACACTTATAACTCTGCCTGTGCATGGAGCAACTTCTTTCCTGGTTCCTGCTAGGTGGTGTTTCGACCTTGAAATTCCACCACTAATCACCTTTTCACAAAATAAAGGTCTGATTTTTAACCTTGAACCCTCAACTGGTATACCTCACTGCCATACCGGATCATGAGACTTTGAATGAGAGTCTCTACCACCCCTTCCTGTCATCTCAATGGAGTACTTTAATTCAAACAAAAACCTGAAAATAAAAGCACTTCGTAAATCCCCCAATCTTCAAATAACACTCAAATCGAGTGTCTCCCACTTCATGAATGCAATAAAAATCGTATACACACACTTAATAACTTCATATTTTGTCATTCAAAAAAAAAACCAAAATAATACAAAAAATAATAAATATAAAGGAAAAAAATAGAAAAAACATTAAAAATATACCAAAATCCGAGTTTGGAGGCTTGCACGAACACCGTAGGGCACGATTTTGGAGCTTTGAACACTAAGGAGGCGAAAATCGGCTCTTAGGGAGCTTGAGGAACCCAAGAGGAGAGAGGAAATCGCGAGTTTCAGTCGGTCCGAGACCCTTTATAAGGGTCCCAGGGCGTACGATACGAGTGATACAGGCCGTATCGTGCGATACGCCCGCACCTGCGATACGAGCCCCCGTATCGTATCGTGGTGGCCCACGATATGATACGGACAACACTGATTCATAGTAAACCTTTTCCTACAAAAGAAGAGATTCTTACCGATCTTCAAATTGCAGAAACAAGAATGAATGAAGCAAGATTTCAAAAAGACACCGCCTTGACCGCATCAAAACCCAGAGCAAATATGAAGGCTTATCGACCTCCTAATTTCAAAAGTGAAGGAAGAAAAGACATCATTTGCCATCATTGTAGAGAAGCCGGGCATATAAGTCAAAATTGCCCAAAATTGAAAAAGAAGGTGGCCATAGTAGAAGAACATGCTTCATCTTCTTCCATTCTTGCACTTGAATAAAAATTAAAGCAACTTGAAGCCCAAATGAAGGAAAAAGCAATGGTTGGTGTGGCTTGCTCATCTTCAACAAAAGAAACTCAAGGTATGATCTCTTAGATTCTTGACTCGGGTGCTTCATTTCATATGACTTGTAATCAACATATTTTAAAATCATGTGTTCAAAAACCCTTATCATGTGTTTATACGGCGTATGTTACACAATTAAACGTTGATAAAATTGGTGACTTGCAAAATAAGAATTTTGAAGTTTCAAAAATTAGTGTTGTTTCAAAACTAAATTTAAACTTACTTTCTGTATCCCAAATTTCGGATCAAAATTGTGTTATAACCTTTTCATCCACCATATGTATTGTATAGGACCGCCTCTCGAAGAATATGATTGGGCATGGCCATAGAGAGGACGGATTTTACATTATGGATTATTTGCATAGTATAGGATATGTCAAATGATGCTCTTTTATGGCACAAGAGACTTGGACATCTTAATGCTCAAAAATTGTATCAATGTTCTCTTGGAATGAAATTTAAGGAATCTTTTTCTTGCAAAGAAGTGTCATTCATCATTGGAATATTTATCAGTTAGATGTTAAAAGTGCTTTTTTGAATGGTTGGTTGAAGGAAGAAGTATATATGAAGCCTCCTCTGGGTCTCAATCTTCCTAGAAACCAAGTTTTAAAGCTCAAAAGAGCCTTATATGGTCTCAAACAAGCTCCCAAGGCTTGGTTTGATAGAATGACTGAATTCATGACATTGTATGGCTTTACTATTTGTTATACTGACACAACCCAGTTTATAAGAAAATCATCGGCAGGTATTGTTATCCTTTTACTCTACATCGATGATATGATTATTACAGGTAGTGATGACACAGGTATCCAACCAAGAACTTGGTAATGTGTTTGAAATTAAGGATCTTGGTCAACTTTCCTATTTTCTTGGCATTGAGGTAACTCATGATGATAGAGGTTTCTTTTTATCACAAACTAAGTTTACTAATGATGTTATTCTTAGATCAAGTATTACAGATGATAAAGTTGTTGAGACACCAGAAGTAATCAACCAGAAGATGCGCCTAGTTGATAGTGAACTTCTGAGTGATCCCACACCTTATAGACAGATAGTTGGAGCACTCACATATCTCACCATAACACAGCCTGATATTGCTCATGCTGTTCATTATGTAAGTCAGTTTTAGCATGCACCCACCTCAGTGCATATGAGTGCTGTTATGAGGATTGTTCGTTATATTCGACAAACCTCAACTAAGGGAGTATTTCTATCTTCCTCCTCGTTATTTCAGTTGCTTGCATATACTGATGCTGATTGGGGTGGTGATGTGAATGACAGGCACTCTACTACTGGATATTGCATATTCTTTGGTCACTCACTCATTTCATTGAGATGCAAGAAACAACAAAAGGTGTCTCTTTCGTCCACTGAAGCAGAGTATCGTGCAATGGCCAACACTACTACAAAACTAACTTGGTTGCGACAACTACTTCAAGACTTGGGCATACAATTGGAAGCTTCTCCAATAATGTTCTGCGACAACAAAAGCGCTATGTATATAGCCAACAACCATACCTTTTATGAGCGCACCAAGCATATAGAGATGGATTATCACTATGTTCGTGAAGATCTACAAGACAACTTGACACTACAGTTTGTAAAATCAGAATATCAACTTGCATATGTGTTCACCAAGTCCTTACCTGCCCCTCGGTTTCAATCTTTAATTGGTAAACTTCAAGTCATGGAGCTGTCAGTTTGAGGGAGGGTGTTCGGGCCAGGGAAGCCACTAGCCGTTAGGGCCCCTGGTCCCCAACGGCTACTATTATAGCCGTTGGGGGCTGGCTGCAGCCAGCCCCCCTCTCTTCCCTCTCCCTTCTCTCTTTACTCCCTCACTCTCTCTCACTCTTTTTCACTCGTTCTTTCTCTATAAATACACTTGTAATCTCTTGTAAATTCAAGCCTTTGATGGCTAATGAATAACGATTATTTATTCAAGCTTGTGCTTTGTTTATTCTCTTTTTCGCATGCACTTGTTGCTCTCGGCTATTCCCTTTTCTAAAGGACTTGTGATTGTTACTTCGTGGTATTGTCCATTCGTTGATCTTCCGCAACTATATTGAAGCATAGACTTCATTACAATGATAACTTACAGAAATCTCAACTTACCAAGGCTAAAGAACACAGGACTCAAAAATATGATGATGTATGTTTTGAATCCCGCACAGAGAAGCACTGGAATCATACATGCTCTAAAGACCAGCTCTTCTGTAATCGGTGCCTGTGTAACATAAAGAAGAAAGCAAGTTATGTAGAGATTATGAAATCTAAGATGGGTGGGTTCCACCAGTTCACTGAATGAATTACCTTTGGAAAGAGCATCAAAATGAAAAAAAGAAGAGGATAGTACATAATAGTTATCTCAAAATAAATGTCTGTCCAAATAAATAAGTCCAGATATTTTCGTTCTATCCAAACAGAGTAAATACAGTGGAACCCAAACATCAAAGTGCTATCGGTTCCAGCTGTAAGCTCTCCACATTTTTTAGTACTTTTAGACTTAAAAAGATTGGAAGATAAGAAACATCCCTATTAATGAATCCTCACGTTTTTAATGCACTGAACAACAAAATACATGAAAAGCTTCTGGATCAAATGAAAATCAAATTCATGTGTACATTACATCATACATTTCGGAAGTTAAGTCAGCAGCCTAAAGTGTGCATGTTCGTGGCAATAGCAAAGTTGCCCCAGACAAATGGCTGCACAGGTGATGGGCAACAAGGCCGCCAACCGTAGACGAACTGATCCTGCTTTGTAAAAGGTTAGACATTTATAAGGTGTAGACAGAGCCATACAAATGGCAAACCATCAACCACGCAGAGGAAGGTTGCAGATTTATAAGTTGAACTCTCATGGTAAGTTCTCATTTCTACACATCAATAAGGGTGCTTCGATTGCGAGGAAGGAGTCGATACAAATCAAAGGAGGCTTTCTTGTCTTATCATGCTCCAGTATGATGAAATCCATGAGGAAGATAAAGCTGGTCCACTTTAACAACACATCCTCGAAACCCCGCCGGGTAAATAAGGGTTAAATGCACTTGTGTAAGGTAATTAGTAGGTGCGACTTCCCCCAAACCTAGTCTTTTATAAATGGAATAGGGCATCTTTTGTAAATGCACAGAATGAGGCGTAAGAGATTAATGCTATCTCCCCAAATCCGTAAAACTGCTATGAGAGGACTACTGTATCTCACACTATTGGCAAACGGAGCCACGACCCGGACCGACGGGATGTCTTCGCATTAATCCTCCCTAACGCAGGACAGTAGACCGGGGATTTCTCCTTTGCTGGACGAGGCATAACCGATATGCATGTCATTCTGCACCTGGGCCTACTGACCATCCCAAGTCGCTTTCAAATCGTGAGCCGCTCCAGTACCTTTTCTTCCCCGAGACAAAGTATGAAGTCACTCGAAACTTTATATAACTAGGCATTTATTCTCAGCCTACCTTCTTAATGGTATGATGACGGCAGTGAGGCGGATACTTGAAAGGCCAAAGCAAGTCAAAAGAAAATGGGGATCATCCCAATTTACCGCGATCAAGTTCTCTTTGTTTAGGACTAACCACGGTCTGGGACTATGGTCAGACCCGATGTGTAAAAACGGGAATCCGCTCGATAGCACATAAATGGTCTTCCGCTGTAGCATTTCTGGGCAGCTTTACATATGCACTGGACCTTGGATGCATCACAACCATGCGTGTCGAGAATCTTAAGCTAGGCTTAACACTATCTTCGCTGTACGCGGTTTAGTCTTGGGAAGGTTCCTACCCATCTCTTTCCGAACGCTCTAGCATAATGAGATAATTAATATGCCAATGCTCATGAGAGTGCTCTTAGGAATTAGGAATGACATGGTATGACATTTAATTAGAAAAGGATTCCTAAGCACCTGTTGGTTTTGAAATTTTGGGCAAGTTAAAAATAAATCCTATTAGTTGAAGATTGGGCTTGCCAAGTTCCTGCAAAAATATAAAAACCTTCAACCAGCTTTAGCAACTAATTAATTAGCATCATGGCCGATGCTACATAACCAATTCAATAAATGTCATTCACTAATCTTGAATGACTAATGATTCCTAAATTGAGCAAACATCTTATTCCAAATTGGAATTTGAAATAGTAATGAATTTATGGGCTTGAAGGGGCTAATTTTGTTGAAAGCTTGGATAAACTAATGCAAAAGAATATTAATATATTAAATGAAAGCAAAGAACACAAATTACCAATTAGTTAGATATTGCTGCTAGGATGGATTCATCCATTACTAGATTTATAATTATGCTAACTAGCTACTCTAAATTATGACATTACATTGATCAATTATGTTCTCAATTGACCCTTGTGAGATAAAATCTGCACCTTGCTCCAAGCTGAGTAGTTGGCAATTGATCAAATCCGCCAACTGAATCTCCCTCGAATTGATTAGTTAAATCTCTTAGCAACCGCTCTACATACGTCATAACAATTGCAATTTGAAAAAGATTTAGATACTAACGGCATGTCAACATCTTTTAACATAGATCTGAATATGACATTACTCGGGATCTTTTAAAGTTTAGGTTATTAGAATGATATTATTCATGTATGATCGATTGAATATTCTTTTTGTGTTTTTATTTTCATTTTATATCTTGCTAAGACCACTTTAGTATATTTATTAGCCATCTCTTAAAGGTCATTATACCCACATCTGATTATCATCATGATCCCAGCTATTATACATAAAAATTGTAAAATTATTTAAATGATAATAAACTCCAGATCATAGTAGACTAATGAAAACGGAACATTGGACCATTAATGCTAACCATGGTACCATCGCCCGCAACTCCTTAGCAGATAATATATGAATAAAATTAGATTACAAATTTTATTGATCTTGGTGAAATATGTTTGAGATTCACAAATGTAAATCTAGGGTTTCAAGTACTTCCTTGCACCAAATTCAAAAAAGGTAATAACCACACTTGGCATCTGTAATTAACTTTCGTAGAAATTCCTTCCCAGTAATATGGACATAAATGACATTGTATAGCCATGCATTGGCAAAACATTCATTGAAGAAAATAAATTTCCAATGTCTAGTTTATCATCGATTATCCCTTGATATCTAAAGTTCATCGCAAATTGCCTCGAACCCGTTATACAGTAAATGAGCATTAGGATCTGATGAATGGTCAATTCTAAGTATACTCTTTAATTTATTTTTCTTCGTTTGCCCTGGTTACTTGTGTAGCTTAGATGTCGAAAGTTTGTGCATCTGAATGCAACCTTCTAATGCTAGATCTATTGACCTAATTAGCATTATTATTAGCATTACTCTGAAGTTTAACATTTATTTATTTGAATATTTTATCTAACTTCAAGTGCTAAGAGTATAGAACACGGCAATTTTTCTCATTTCTCTTGTTTAAATTTCATATTCCATGATTTCACTCATAGAAGAAATTAGATTGGTAGACTTGGTCTTAGGCTCTTCGACATTAATGCCTTCATACCCCGTCGTGTAACAAAACAAGTCTTGGACACCTGTAATAACATTGATCGCCTGAAGTTCGACATGTAAGATACCATGTAGACAAAATTATATATTTACCTTCATATTCGATTTTATGAAATGTATGAAAATTTGTTACTGATATTAGTACATATTATAGGCCTCGCGGGTAACAAGTCTAAGCATTTATCTCTGAGTTATTTGTGCAATATTTTAATATCAGTGCTTCCTGCCTATACAATGGATTTTAATAATTAGAAAATATCTCTTAAAGCATAAAAGCATCTTTTTGAATTTATTTTGATTTTGCAATTTAATTTTAATATTTTTTTTTATATTAAAATTTAAAGTGATTATAAAAATTGTTAAATAATATAGTTAAATACCAATTTAAACTCTGGCTTAAGTAATTTTGAACAATATTAAAGCTAAGGGTAAAAGTTTAAAATAAAAAGGATGAATAATTTAAGGTATTTTTACAAATTAATTATTTTGATATATTATATAGATTCCATATAAGATGGAACGTGTTAAAATTAGGAAAATAAGCGGATTTCGAACTATTTTAAGAGTTAATGTAAAATTGTGATTTAAATACATGTAATGTATGTAAAACTGGTAATTGTTATAGAAGTTTATATTAATTAAAGAATTAATATTCCATTAGATGCTATTTATAAAAAACATACGATTGGTTAAAGATTCGTTTTTTAAATATTATTTCGTGATTGTAAATTGAAAAAACTAAGCATTTTGTATTAATGAATAAATATTGTCATTTTGCTGGATGACAAAATATTACATATTAATTTGGAGGAACCCATAATTGTCAAGTAGTGTCAATCATTAAGCTGCAAGTTGAAATATTCAAGAATAAAATGTTTTAGATTTTCTCAATTTAAATTAAGTCACTGTATTGAAAGAAAATTTTCAAAAATATCAAATAATTAACAATGTCAAGAATACATATAAATTTTGAATTATTTTATGGTCAAATTATATATGCTGGGTAACATAAGTCCTTAAATATGATTTCAGCTAAACCATGCTGTTTATAACAGTCCTGATTAGCTTAATTAAAATATCTTATAAATTCTGTATATATTTGCATGTAAGAGGTTAATCCATTTGCGGGAATTTTCCCGCTTAGATGATACATCAAACGCGTGTCCTATACCTAAAGATTAATCTAATGTATTTGAACACTAGCCTTGAAGCATTAGAATCAAAAAAGCTCTTTCTCGCTCCGAAGATAGATTTTAAGTTAAATATTGAGTATTGTCAACACACGATTGTAAGAGCTACCAAAATGGGACATAAAAAATTTTCTCGAATAGCCTAATCATTCATTTCATGTATTATTATATAGCTCATTAAAAATCTCCATTAAGTTTTTAAGATCTTAGGAATGAAAGTGATTGATTGGTGCATAATTACATGCATGCTTTCTACCTAAGATGCAGGTTCCTTGAACTTTACCAGAATCTTCTTTAATAGGATTTGTAATACATTAATACATAACTAATTAATATTCTGAGCAAGTTTAATCCATATTTGTATTGGTAAGTAAAAAATTGCTTGAATAGATCACAGCTTTGGCTATTCACTCAACCAAGCCTATGCTAATTCGTTTTAAATTATAACGTGATATATTATGTGGATTATTAACTCTAACTATTAATACATAATTACATTATTTATTTATTACCATGCACAGCAGACGTTCATTATTGAATAATAATATATTCTCTATTATTATTATTATTATTATTATTATTATTATTATTATTATTGTTGGATGATAATAATAATAATAATATAGTATCACCAGGTTCACGACGTGATACAGTTATCCTAACCCTTAAGCATATTATCTTATTATTATTGTGTGTGTGTGTGTGTGTCATGTGTATTATTATCATTATTGTGTATTTGTCTTTGGGGCATTTGTAACTATCCCAATCAACCATAAAAAATCTTCACCAGATCGCATCAATATATCCTACAACATTAACCCATTATCACGTTAACCGTAATAATACAAACCTAATCATATTTAACTCAAACCATCAGTTCATCCTAATCCCCCTTATATTTCATCACTTATCTCATAAGCCCACAATCTAGAACTAGCTGTTAACCCATCTACTCGTAGGCAAACTATTGTAAAACCAACCTTCTATCCCTAAATTACTCCAAACTCACTTACCTACCACAAACATCTAACATAAACCATCGGTCAAATATCTGATCTCCATCCTCAACAAAATCTTACATCCTAAACAGTCCATCACTTATGTCGCTATTACCCTCATCACATCTCTAGCTTTCGAACATCTGATTATAATCTACTGCATAAAACACCTCCAACCCAATTATATCGAACATACCCTCCTCAACTAACACGACTTACTCTTACCCTGTACACTGCCTACACAGCCATCATTATTAAACTACCTATCATCCACAATTTTGCTCACCACAGTTCTAAAACACCTACTACTTCCTTCACCCTAACAGTCTCATCCACCTTCCCTAGTCCTTGGAACGATACCCCTGCATAACGCAGGCTCTGCCAACCAGAATCACCTCCATTAAACCAATAAACCTCCATCATCAACCAAACAACCGGTACTTCAACCCAAATGGTCCTTCCTGTAGCCCAACTCACGATCTGCCATAGACCATACGAACCAATATAGTCCCATCCATGTGCGCCGCTGGATCTCGCGTGAGATCATAGTGAACAGGCGATCCCACCTGCTGGGTAGTCCCACGCATCGCGGACGAGCCGTTCGAATCTCAGTGGCCTTCTGTAGTTGGGCAGTCGTCGGGCCCCCAGCTCTCAAGGCTCTCACCATGGCTGCCTCCCTCCACAGACGACCCTTCTCTGCTTCGTCTCTCTTCAAGAAAAAAAAAACGTTCAATGAAAACCCCACCGGTGCTTCGCGATTTCATTGCCCTTCGTAAGGCTTGATTATTTTTTCGATGGGTTTTTGGCCACCATAGTCAGGGTCATTGGGCTAAAAAAAATGGTACAAGTATCAACTAAAACAAAAACTAATTGATTTCAATATCAAATAATAATAATATTAATAATGCCAGCCTGCCATCTGCATGCCTGCACGATGCCACTACTTCAACCATTGTATTTCTAATGCCGGCCAACGTCAAGCATTGTCGCTATTGCCATGGTTCATTATCATCATCATCATGTCATCATCGCTTGCTTATTATGCCATGCAGCCCCCATTAGAGATTATTATTATTACCCCTCCTTCATTACAACCGTGTGAGCTTATCTATTATTATTATTATTGTTACCTATCTATTATTTATATTATATTTAAATTATTAGTGGCATGTGGTGGGCCAATTGAAAAAGAGTGCTAAAAACGCTAAAAACGATAATCATAAATAAGAAGATTACGTAACAAACTTGATGAATAATGAGGTGTGTCTCATGATGTGTGTAGGAAAACTACTGTCCAATGATGCAATTTGATTCACTAAGCGAGTGTTTTTGTGATCATCTTGAAATAAAATAATTTTTTATTACATTATTGTTATTAATCAGCCATTAGTTATGGTTATTATTATTGTTATTATAATATTTAAAGCATTATCCTTTTTTTACAACTTGATCAATATAATGGGTAAATAAAAGTCTTGAGAACAATTTGATAATCATGTGTGACGCTCTACCAGTACGCTAGCCAACCTTATTTATCCACTTGAATAGCGGCTAGTCATGTATCAGCTTGATAAGTTCAAATTTTTAGAAAGTTATTTTTATAATAAAATCAACCAACCCAGACTCTATTTTCTAAAGAACTACATGACTTTGAGACTTCATTAAACCTGCAGGAATCACGCAGAAGCGAGACTCTCGGTTCGCCAAGCCATTAAAATTAAATTTTTTTTCACCATTTACATTCTCATTCATTTTATTTATATTTACTATACGAGAAAGGTGTAAAAACAAATAGCCATTTACGTAATTGACCAGAATTTGCATGAGTAATTTAAAGGATATCGAATCTTAGGATAGGTGTCGTGTTAAGGGTGCTTGTGGTGATTAGGATTCAAGTCCTTCCCTCTACACATAGCAGACTCAGTGTAATCGGTTTCAAAGACTATCGCATTGTAGGTTTTCTAACCAATCTTTCTAATAAAAATAAAATTGGTGGCGACTCTTTAATTAAATATTTCTAATTTTTCCTAATTTAAGTACAAAATAAAATTGCCTAATACTCCACTTGTAGATCTGTTGCTATATTACGCCGGCGCCATTTCATAGCTCAGTGACGGATACTGCTAGAGTCACCAGACTTGTAAATGCTTCACAAAAGCTTGGTTGGTGCAAAAAAATTTTGTAAGATCTTTATGTGTTTGTTAGGATCCATTTTTCTTTTTTTCTTTTTATTATGAATGGTCAAATTTGTTTTGTACTTTTGTGCCATTATCAGTTCCAAATGTAGTTGGACTGTTTGCAGTTTGAATGGCTGCAGAGGTCACTGAAATATATTAGTTGTGAAACATTGTTTAGATAGTATAGTTACTTCGTGATGCTGTGGAAAGAATGATTTTCTTGGTCATTGATAGAAAGGAGGTCTCTCATTTAGTGTTTGGAATATCTGGGCGCTGGTTCTGCATCTGATAGCTTTATTTTGTATCATGCACTGAAGAACTTGCTTCTTTAGTTGTTGTAGTTATGCTAGTCAATGAGTAGATTCCATGGATCGGAAGACAATAATAGAGGTAAATATCTTTTACCTGTTTTCCTGTTTCTATTAGATGAGAGAAAAACCCTGCTGTTTGTCCATGATTCTGAAGGTTCTATTGCTGCCTTATGGAACCCTTTTCAAACTCTTTCCCATTCATTCTTGATGGGAGCTCTAACCCAAGTATGTGATCCTTTTATTATGCCTTAAATGTGATTCTTCGATATATGTACATGCCTCTCATGGTTACATCCATTAATCAATCCCTGACAAAATTTCATTAAATCTTACCCTTTTCCAAAATTTCCCGGAGGGCGTACATTCTTAGCACAACTGAAATGATTGTAATTCACAAAAGAATGCCAGAGGGAGGGTTCTTGCTTTTTCAATTTAGAAGATTCAGGCTAAAGATCTTCATAATTTAGCACATGTCGTTGATTTTATCCTTTGAACATGGGGTCAGACTTCACATCTCAGATAGTTCAGTGCTCTGGTTAAGTTGGCAGATCCAAATCCATTGCACTCTATGTCTCTATTATATATGTATCTGTGTGTGTTCCAAGTCCATGAACCGTTTCCTGAGTTTTGTTGCAAGCATGACTTCAGTTTCTTCACTCATTGTATGCGTTTGCTTCTTATTTAGCATCTTCATTCCTCAGCATATGAATCTTTAATGTCTTCATTGAGGAACATATTGTAAGATCAGATCTACTTTTTTGAAAAGATATTATCAATAGGGTGCTTCTCATATATAGATCTTCCAAGTCTGCTGGTTTGGCAAGTTTACCTTGATTTGAATCACTACTCTCAACTCTGTCTTTAAGATACTTTTGGTCGGGATGCCTGGTATCAGCCTTTCACTCCCTCTCTCAAATTATGCCATTTAATTTGGGGTCTATAGTTGTCTTTGGCATCTTTGTTACTGTTCCTTTCGCAAGTGGAATATTTTGAACTCTTCTCTTTGACTGCATGGGACTTTCTTCAGTTCACTTTCAGGTTCATTATATTTTGTTGATCCAGCCAAAGAGAAAGATATCCACTGCTGTTTAGCAAGTTTGTTATGAAATTTGTCCCCACGGCGATAATCTCTACCTTCTCTATGTTAGTATGCAAAATGCCCAGTCACACTTTACCGGATGGCTGTGGTGTTGGTATTCTGGTTCGTGAATGTTTAAATAAGCTGTCCTGGACGGGCCAGTATTTTATGAGAATGAAGATTGCAATTGTTAAGGTTATGCCATCCATAGTGCAAAGAGTATTTGAGGACACAACCAATGTACAAGGTCTTCTCGGTACTTTCATGCGATCCACTTAGTGCCTCTAACTTCTACCTGAGTTTGATATATGATATGACCACAGAAAACATGTGTTATGAAACATATATAGAAATTAAACATGCACTAACTAAAAGATTCAGACTTGAGAACTTTCCTCAGCTACCCATAAACACTGTTAAGAAGACATAAAACTAAGAGGTGAATTCTGGAGGTATGTACACCTTTGCAATACTACCGTTGAAAGAACAGAGGGTCTCGTTTGGTTTTCTGAACATGCTTGTTGCTAGATGTGCTTTTTCCATCACAATACAACCTTTCAGAGTTGATAAATCTGATAAAGTAGTTGTCTTTTCTGCCTCACAAGAACCCATCACAATACAACCTTTCAGAGTTGATAAATCTGATAAAGTAGTTTTCTTTTCTGCCTCACAAGAACTGTTGAGAGAAAAGACTATGAGCATTTGTTCATCCAGTAATGTCTTAGAGTTCTGTATCCTTGCTCACCTTTGCTGAGCAAATCTCTCTTGGCACATGTTCAGAATTCCGGAGGTATGTACACCTTTGCAATACTACCGTTGAAAGAACAGAGGGTCTCGTTTGGTTTTCTGAACATGCTTGTTGCTAGATGTGCTTTTTTTATCACAATACAACCTTTCAGAGTTGATAAATCCGATAAAGTAGTTTTCTTTTCTGCCTCACCAGAACTGTTGAGAGAAAAGACTATGAGCATTTGTTCATCCAATAATGTCTTAGAGTTCTCTATCCTTGCTCACCTTTGCTGAGCAAATCTCTCTTGGCACATGCTTTAGTCACAGATGGGGGATTCTTTCTGTTAAACATGTCTCTTGAGTTTTGATAGGGTAAATGCTACTTTTCAACTATACAACCACGATGTATGGCGTTGTGTGGCAGACTTTAGATCCCTTTATTCTTTCTGTGAGGAATGCCTGAGGATGCTATACAAATTACTCCTCTGTGTTAATCTCTAGTGTTATATATGTGATATGAAAATTGGTGAAGACGTTATATCCACAAGGACTACTGTACCTATAGTTAAGAGGTGCTTCAGGCGTTTTTTGCGATAAAAAGATATTTCTAAACTTGGAAGGTAAATATTATAATGCATTAGTTAGATCAACAATGGTATATGGTGACAAGTATAGGGCAGCCATTATCAACATATGCAAAAGATGTGAATGGCCAAAGATGATGTGGATTTATGGTCACACTAGGAAAGATGGTCAAAGATGTTAATGTGAATCTATGGTCATGCTAGGAAAGATAGGTATTCACAATGAGATTCTGAGAGGGAATAGCACATGAGAGAGACGCCTAAGATGGTGTGGACTCGTGTAACTGTAATTAAATGAAGCTCTACTAAGAAGGTATGAGAAACCAGACCGTAAACGCTTTAAAAAAAAAGGTGATGCAGATGCAGAAGTGTTAGAAGGAAACTGTTAAACATGATAGTGGCTCTTTTGGTTTAATTGCTAATGCCGTACAAGATTGAGCTCTATGGTATCGAAGAATCCATTTGGCCAACGCCTCCAAGTTTGGGAAAAATTGTCTTCTTTTGTTGTATAATAACAGATTGTGTGACTGGAATTTACACATTGCAATCAAAGAGAGTTCTCTGTATGCATACAGTGAGGAAATCAAAAGTAGTTTGAATCTTGAAAACAGATTCCTGACTTTGTATTTGGTGTGTCCTGTGTCTGATCCATTGTGATTTTGATTTCAGAAAAAGATTCTTGCACATCTTTGCCTAAGCACAGCAATAGGCAGTGCTTCCAGTAATGCACATTTATCCTTTTGCCTTGGCTACTGAGAATATTACTGATGCATCTATTGGTTGTTGAATTGACAGCAGAGTTGCTCGATCTTACGTGAGTTGTTCTTGAAATTGCAACAATTTCTCTCCTCTCCACCAAGGTTGAATCATGATACGTTCGTTTCTGTGCATTTCATCCTTTCGAATGGAGAAATGCTTGGGGGGGCTGTGCAAAGCATTGGTCGGTTCGATCTTGCCCACTGGATATGATTGTCTTGGAGAACTGATTATGTTCAACACAAAACAGGGTACTGGTAGGATCTTCCTTGTGCTTGTCCTTGCTTCAACCATATACGGATTTTTCACCATATTTTGAATGTGAAGCGAACCTTTCATCCTGCGATATCCATTGCTTGCTTGTTGAACCTTGTGAAAGCAAAATACTTGATTCTCTTTGCCCTTTAGGTTTCCATGCTTACACACGGAAGTATTGCAGGTGAGCGGCAAAACTTCTGCCGCGTAGTGATCTGGGCACTGTCTCAGAGAGAGGCCCAAACGGTTTTCAGCTAGGATTTCGTGGTGACCGATCCATACACACCTTGTTTTTCAAATTTGCAGCCTTGATTGACCTTCTTCGAGGGCCTGTAGTCGTCTGAGCCATTGAGGAATAAACCTCCTTTGGGACTGTGATAGACAAAAAATTCCAGCCGCGATTTGCATGTGTGCAAGTGAACGATTAAGCTTGGCCCGGGTGCCAACGTGGGTCACCGGAACTGGGGCTGGCCGTGCATTTCCATATTTATCGTTTCTTGATCAGTAAACTTTACAATGACTCACAGGGTATGACGGGAAAGTAGAAGAGATTCAAATCCAAGATCCCAGGAAACACGTACGGTTATTTGCAACTCCCATAACTTGAGATACAAGCGTAAAAGATTTTTGGAGCTTGTTCATCGGCGATTGATTTGAATTTTGCACTTACGGAATGTTGGAGTTGTCTACACGGGCCAACACACACGCATATATAAAGAGAGAGAGAGAGAGAGAGAGAGAGAGAGAGAGAGACCCCACTTGAATACAGAAAGAAATGCAGTAGAATACCTTTGGTAGCTCCTTCCCGAACAAAAGCAAAGAAGAAACCGGGTACTCCTCTCTTGTCTGAACAGACAGGTCATCAGTTAGACATGGCTGGTTTTTAACCGTCGGTTTCAATCAGAGCTGAACCGGCTTCTTGGTTTCACCTTGTATAAAAAAATTATATATATTTTTAACTTTTTAATAAAATTACAGGTTTCAAACTCAAACCGGAACCACCGTGATGTTTCCAAAACTGGTCTCGAACAGATTCAGTTACGGTTTTAAGTTATGGGCTAACCTGAACCGGCAGTTTGGTTCCCGTTAACCCAAAACCAGACATGTCTACCCTGCAGTAGACTATCTAGAAATTGGTTTTGGGTGAGGTGAATAGTTTGTGAATCTCATTAAGGTGGGGCGAACTAATTCAACTGTGAGCTGCAGCTTCTACATTGATATTTCAAATTTCAGGTTTCTCGCCTCCATATATGGAGATCCGTCACTGGTTACCCCTTTCACTAACCATATACTTGCTGCCTATCCGTCGAGGAAAACTCAAGAGAAAGCATGTCGCTTCGTTGAGCCTATGGTGGAATGACATGAAACGGAGGCACTTAAATGCAATCAAGGCTTATTATATGCTTGTCCGCACTGAGCAATTTGAAGCTTCCTTCTTTTGGGGTAAAGCAGGTTGAATCCTTTTTTATTGGGGTGGGCAAAATGCAATTTGAAGCTTTAAAATCATGAGGTTGTACACCAAGATTGACAGTCAATACAAAAATCGTGGATGACAAGGAAACCATTCCATGGTTCGATAATATAATGGATTCAGGGCTAACGTAGGAACACCGAGTGTTGAGCCTGGCAGTGTGGGTTAACCTCAGGTGCCGATCGGATCGACTTGGCACCTGATCATACAGAATAATTTAACACCAAGTATCCTATCCAAACACAACTATTTTTCACAGAACAATATACTTTCTTTAAAGCCAAGAAACCTATAATATATAAAGAATAGTGGGGTGTAGACAATTTGAATCAATCCCACTTGGGGTTAGGGAGCTATATTGATCATATGAAAGCAACTCCTGACTTTGAAGAACCAGATCGATCTTGAGGCATAACAGACATCGATCTTTACTAAGTATCCTTTGCCTTGTGACCTAACACCTACTGCTATATTGATTGGCATAACATCTTGCAAAGTTTGAAATATTATCAGCTTATAACTTGTATATTACAAGATTAACTTTGATGGACAAATAGGAAATTTAAAATTTTTGAGTTACCACCATTGTACATGTCTATAAATCTAATGCATTTATTTGACATGATACAACAACAACTAAGCCTTTTCCCATACTAGACGGGGTCGGCTACATGGATTCTTTGTTTCCACATATCCCTATCGTGTGCCATGTTAGCAGTTAACTCCCAATAAGCTAGATCATTCTTTATTGTTTCTTTCCAACACTTTTGTGGTCGTCCTCTACCTCTTTTAATACTTTCCAAATTTAGTTTTTCTAACCTTCTTACAGGTTCTTCTTTTGATCTTCTTTCTATATGTCCAAACCATCTTAAACGATGTTATCTCCTTTTATCCTCTATTGGTGCCACTCCTAATTTGTTTCTAATAACCTCATTATGTATACGGTCTTTTCTTGTATGACCACTCATCCATCTCAACATCTTCATTTCTGTCATAGACATCTTTTGTACATGTTGATGATTAACTGCCCAACACTCAGAACCATAAAACATGGCAGGCCTAATTGCTGTTCTATAATATTTACCTTTTAACTTTAATGGTATCTTCTTATCACAAAGAATACCTGATGCTCCTCTCCATTTTAATCAACCAGCATTAATTCTATGTGTAACATCTCCATCAATTCTTTCACCACTCTGAAAAATTGACCCTAGGAATTTAAAACTTTCCTTTTGGGGAATGCAATGTGTGCCAATTTTAAGTTGGAGGCCTTTGCTTTCTAATGTTTCTCTCCATAGTTCTAATTTTCTATTAACTTTTTCCTTAGACTCCTCCACTAATACAATGTGATCTGCAAATAACATACACCAAGGTACTTCATCTTGAATATGTTTTGTTAACTCATCCATCACCATTATAAATAAGTATGGACTTAAAGTTGATCCTTGATGTAACCCAATATTAACTTCAAAGAAGTCTGATGTTCCTTCATGAGTCCTCACACATGTTTTTGCACCATGATACATGTCTCTTATAAGGTTAATATATGTCAATGGGATATCTCTTTTTTCTAAAGTTCTCCAAAGAACCTCCCTCGGTACCCTATCATAAGTTTTTTCTAGATCAATAAATATCATGTGAAGATCTTTCTTTTTTGCTCTAAAATGTTCCATAAGACGTCTCAAAAGGTGAATCGCTTCAATAGTAGATATGCCTAGCATAAATCCAAATTTGTTCTCTATTGTACTTGATACTTGTCTTAACCTATGTTCAATAATTCTTTCCCATAATTGCATAGTATGACTCATTAACTTGATACCTCGATAATTCGCACAATTTTGAATGTCTCCCTTGTTCTTATATATGGGTATAAGTGTACTGGCTCTCCATTTCTCGGGCATCTTTTTGTTTTTCATATTTCATTAAATAGTCTTGTGAGACAAGTGATTCCTATTTCTCCAAGTATTTTCCGAACTTCTATAGGAATATTATCTGGTCCTACCGATTTACCACTCTTCATATGTTTAAGAGCCTCTTTGACTTCATTCTTTTGAATACGTCAGTAGAAATTATGGTTTATATACTTTTATGACTTGACTAAATCTCCTAAACTAATACTAACATCTTTATTTTCATTAAAAAGATTATAAAAATAGTTTTTCCATCTATTTCTTATATCATCATTTGCCACTAGATTTTTTTCATCCTCGTCTTTTATGCATCTAACATAATTAAGATCTTTAGTTTTCTTATCTCTAGCCCTAGCTATCCTAAAAATATCTCTTTCGCCCTCTTTTGAGTTGAGTTTTTTATATAAGTCATCCCAAATCTTAGCTTTTGCTTCACTAACGGCCTTTTTCGCTTCCTTCTTTGCTTTCTTATAATCTTCTAAAGTTTCACTAGTTTTCTTAGAATAATGTAATTTGTAACATGCCCTCTTTGCCTTGATTTTATTTTGTACTACTTCACTCCACCACCAAGCTTCTTTTTGTGTCGGTACACCTCCCTTAGATACCCCTAACACATCTTTCGCCACTTTCCTAATATGTATAGCCATATTATTCCACATATCACAGGGTGTGCCAACATAATTCCACACATCTCCTTAAAGGACTTTCTGTTTAAATATATCTTCTTTCTCGCTTTTGTGGTTCCACCATTTAGTCCGAATAGCTCGATGCTCTCTTTTCTTCTTTGTCCATTTTTTTATTTGTAAATCTATAACTAAAAGTTGATGTTAGGTGGTTAAGCTTTCTCCTGGAATTACCTTACAATCTTTACAACACGCTCTATCTTTTTTTCTACAAATAAAGTAATCAATTTGTGTTTGTGATAAGCCACTATTATAAGTAATTAAATGTTCTTCTCTTTTTTTGAAAATTGTATTGACTATAAAGAGATCAAATGCATAGCAAAATTTAAAATCTCCCTACCTTCCTCGTTTATATCCCCAAAACCAAAGTTTTCATGAATCCCTTGATATCCTAATGCCTCTTTACTGACACGTCCATTTAAATCTCCTCCTAAACAAATCATCTCCCTTTGTAGAATCTTTTGAAACACCTTATCTAACTCTTCTCCAAAAACTGTCTTTATACTATCTTCTAGTCCTACTTGGGGTGGGTAAGCACAAACTATATTCAAAACCTCTGCTCCTAACACTAATTTCAACGTCATTATTCGGTCACCATATCGTTGTATGTCTACTACACTCTCCTTTAAATCTTTATTTATGATAATACCAACTCCGTTTCGAGCCTTTTCTTTACCTGAGTACCATAATTTAAAACATGTATCCTCTATCTCCTTTGCTTTTTCTCTAACCCATTTTGTCTCTTGTAAACATAGAATATGAATCTTTCTCCGAATCATAGTATCTACCACCTCCATTAGCTTACCCGATAATGTTCCGATATTCCAAGAACCAATACAAATCTTATTATCTAGGACTAGCTTCCTTACCCCCCACATCCGTCTATAATCAAAATGCGGAGACCCTCTCTGAAATTTTTTTACTACATTCGGGCGGTAATGTAGAGGGACTAACTTATTTACACACACCCATCTATGATGTGGGAACCCTCTCTGCAATTGATTCACTACATTCGGGCAAAAATGTAGTGACCCTTGCTTACTTCTTACTGCATTCGAGCTCTGCAGCACGTCGCTAGGCGGAGACGCCCCAAAGCAATGCTCATAATTTTTGTAATCCATGTTGTAAAAATCCGACGAAGTTTTACGCTGACTGTCGGAAGCCTAACACAACCCTCCTCCTTTATCCGGGCTTGGGACCGGCAATGCAAGGGTGATTCCTTACATGGGTGGAGTTATTTATTTGACATGATATTTTAAAAAATTAGAGTAAGATATGTTATTCTTTTATCTTAAAAGTTCCATAAAATCATTTGATATTTAAAAATATTTTTTATGCATATCTTGTATCATAATTCGACAAATCTGATATTTGTTTGACTATTATGTTCTATGTCTTATCTAAGAATGTAATGTAAGATGAGGTAAAATGATACTTTCATTATATTATTTTTTTAATTTCAAATATTTCAAAATTGATACTAAAAGGCTTTAATTTTTTTTTAAATTTAATATGTGTGAAGGATTTTTTATAGCGCGGATTGATTCAAAAGTTAATTAAGAGAACTTAGGACCAGGTTTATCCATCTTATGCAAAGACATGGAGGTGTCTCAGACCAGTTAGATGAGGATTGGGATACCTAAACCAAGACATGATCGGTTCCAGTTACCCCAGAACTTGAAACTATAATCTTGAATTGTGGGGCGGTTCTAGTTTGAGTCCTAAACCACTCAGAATCAGTAAAAAATGTTAAAATTTTATTTTAAAGCTTTTTTTGAAAAATTCTTAAACCGGTGGTTTGGAACCATCGATTCTGGTTTTTAATCAGTTCTGGTTCCTTGAAAGGTGAAACCAGAACCGAACCAGGTGATCCCCGATTTCAATGGTTCCTGGCCCGGTTAATTTCTAGTTAGAACCGCCCAGCCGTTTCCAAACTGTCCATTTCTACCTGAGCCTGTTGATGTCAGTTACCAAGATATGGCCTACTAGGACTTTCCATCTCTTAAATTGTACTCTTTTGGAAGAGAAATAAACTTCACAATAAAGGAATGGTACAAAGTGGGAGGTAAGAACGCGTGCCGATCGGAAGGTCAAGGATTAGTACATGGAGATTGACAGCCATTACAGAACGGAGGATGTCTTCCGTAGCAAACGTGTTGTGTACCAACACAAACAGTTTTTTGGACGTGATCCAATAACTCGCAAAGGAAGAACCGTTTGATGCCACATGCAAGTGGGCATCATTAAGAAATAGAAGCTATCGATTAAGTGATGGCCTCCAAAAACTAATTCATGTTATTGATGAAGTGTTTGAGACTCTTTTAAGAGGCCTACCCTGTGACGAAGTAATGATGAAAAATCTTAATATTTAGATATATTACAGTCATCTCTTAATTACTTTAGTAAGTGATTGTTGACACCTATTATCGTCTTGCTTACCCTTAAAATCTATTTTCGAAATCAAGTATTCGTTGCTAGAAAAGTGATTAAGAAGTATGTGCTGAATGCAGTGGCGGCTAGAAATTGTTATGGGGTGGGACGAACCATGTATAGTAGTAATGGATTCAAGCAAAATTTGTCATTGGTCTTTTGAATTTTAAATGGGGCGTCCGTCCGTCTTCCCCTTAATGTAGATCCACCCCTGGCTGAATGTGACCTAAATATCGAACTAATCTGATTGTTTTAAAGATCTTGACTGGTTTCTTTAAAGGAGATGGATGGCCCGCTGTAACTTTCCAGAACTTCCGGGAACTTCTTCCTCTTCTCTCTCCACGGAATTAATTTAGTTGTAATTCGGGTTTCCATTTTAGGATGAACAGTCCACGATAAAGGGAGTGAGGCATCTTAGAAAAGCATGATAGTAAGTTGGTTCGACCAGTCTTAGTTGTTTGACGAGGAGATGACGTGAAGAAATCGCAAACAGACGATGCTCATTAATGGTTCCTTGTTACCACAAAACAATGAGAAGCTTTCGGGGGCTGAAAACCTTCTCATAAAGTGCTCAGTCAACTAGGTAAAAGGAGAAGGGGATGTTTGCCTCAAGCTAAAACTGAACATGTCCAGATTTATGTTTAGCAGCTAATTCAGGTCTGAAATGATTAAAATAATTGGGTAGCTTTAAAGATAGATTACAGTGAGCTGCCATGAACGCGAATATAGACTGATAGATATGAATTATATATATTTTTTGTTTTTCTATTTATTCTAATACCATCATGCTGTCGTTAGAAGTGGCAATGCTAACTCTAATGGTCTTTGAAGGAATTTGTTGGTAGAGCTAGTGCTAAGAGAACTTTAACTCTCGTTTTCTAAAAAAGAACTTGTGACGAATGTGAGTCCTTAAGAATATGCTTGGGTACGCGCCATTGATACTCTGTGTTCGGCAAGTAAACCGATTAATGAGACAAACTATGAAATGAGAAAAAGCACCATCCTTTTCAAAGAAACATCGGTATGTATCTAAGTAAAACTATTGGTACGAAAAATAAAATCATTAAGAAGAAAGTGTTGATAATGTATTTGATCTTCTTTCTCGATTGATTCCACCAATATTTATAAGTTTTTCTTGAGGCAACAACAATCACATTCATCCTTGGTTCTTATTTACACGATCTCTAAAAATTTCTCACTTATCTTGTTTCTGCTGCATTTACATTTTATCTTGTTCCTGATGCACTTACATTAGATATTCTTTCTCAGATGATTTACTGGCAGTCACTATCTCTGTTTAATGTTCTAATTTTTTTTTACATCGTGAACCTAAACAAATGTCTCCTCACAAATCTATCAAAAGCTTACCACGTCTCGTCCCTCAACTTTTAGGGTCAACAAGTTCTGTTGGTCATATCTACAACTCTTTGGGTTATTTCTTTACTGCAAAAATTATAGCTGGGAGTTGCGGCTGTGCCGCATCTCCGGTAACATTGTAGCTTCAGAAATCCAGAGCCAGAGTATGAGGTAAACCTACGATTTAAAACCATGGGCTATTAGTTAAGAAGGTGTTTAAAACCGAGGGCGAGACTGCGAGACTGCTCTGCGCAGAGGAAAGCCCACAGTTATCGTCATGAATTACAGTACACACTTCATTTAATTTGAATGCCCTGATAATTCACCTAACTCATAAAAAGTTCTTTAGATCCTCCGTCGTCTTCATCACATGAATCTTATTACATTTCCCTTCAACGAAAAAGCAAGACTCATAACGAAACTCAATAACTGCCACCAACCAAAAGCAAAGACAATAAAACTATAAGTAATGCAACAACGAACCTAAGTCCATTAATTAATGCGTGATAGATGTTCATGCTTTCTCGTTCGTGCTTGCGTACATTCTGGGCCTAATGAGCGCCTTGAGTGGCTCCTTCATCACCACGGTGAAAGCGTACTTCTCTGCAAGGTCGATAGTGCTTGACCCTGGGCACTGAGCCCACTCGAACTCCTGGACCATCCTGGCCAGCAACAGGTTCATGTGCAGCGTGCCCATGCCCAACCCCGGACAGATACGCCTTCCAACACCAAACGGCATCATCTTGATCTTCCTAACTCCGGTCATGTCTACATCGTCGAGGCCATGCATGAATCTCTCCGGCATGAACTTCTCCGGCGACTCCCAGATAACGGGGTCCTCAGCGATGGCCGCAGTATAGAAGTCCATGGCAGTTCCGGCCGGGATGTCGTAGCCACCGAGCTTCATGGACTCAGTGACCAAGTGAGTGACGGTGAAGTGCACCGGTGGGTGCCTCCGGAGCAGCTCCTTCACAAAAGCATTCAGGTACTCGAGGCCCTCGACGTCCGTGTCCTCCACCACCCGTCCACCGGTACGCTCCAGAACCTCCGCGGCAAGTCGAGCCTGCGCAGCCGGGTCCATAATGAGCCGAGCCACCGCCCACTCGAGACCACAAGCGGTCGTGTCGGTGCCACCATTGAGGAACTCGGCACAAAGCGTGACGAGCTCGGCGTCGGTCCGGGGGCCGGGCCGCTCTTCAACCGTCAGATCGAGCAGGGTGTCGATGTAGGCTGTGGGACCGCCGGTGCTCTTGCCGCCCTTCATCAGGAACTCCCGTCTCTTGTTTATGATGGGAAGCAGCATTTTGATTTGTTCCTCTCTCACCGACTCGGCCACCTGCTGCTGCTTACGAAAGAGTGGTCTCAGTAACGGTACGAAATCGTCGGGTCGGGGCTCCGTGACGAAAATGACCCGTTTCAAGAGCTCCTCGACTCGGATCACTTCCTCCTCTTCCATATCCACCCCGAAACACATGTACAGCAGAATCGAGAACACCGCGAACCGGGCGTTCTTAAGAACCGAGACGGGTCCACCGTTCCGATCCGCTTCTTCACGAAGTCTAGCTACCATGCGGTCGAGAGCACGGGCTCGGGTTGGCTTGAACTCCCTCATCCGGCTGGGAGACAGCATCTCGGAGACCATGTTGCGCCGAAGGGCTCGCCAAACGGGTCCGTAGGGGGCGGAATTGACCGTGAACTTGTTACAGCTGAAGAGGGACTTGGCCAAGCTGTCACGGGGCCGGCTTGAGAAGACTGGCCCGTTCTTGATGAGTGCCTCATGAGCCAGGTCCGGGTCGGAGACGACCACTGTGGTACGCCAGCCGAGCCGCACGGTGAAGATGGGCCCGTACTCGGCTCGGAGGCGCCTGATGAAGTCCTTGTACGAGTTATCGGTCTTTCGGATCTGGAGCAGGTTGCCGAAAATGGGCAGTCCCGGAGGACCGGGAGGGAGCCGGTGACCCGGGAACAAGGCTCGCCGGAGAAGGAAGAATAAGGGAAGCACAAAGAGTAGGGCAGCAAGAAGAAGAGGGTGAAACAAAAGAGTGGTAAAGTCGTTGGGAAGATACAAAGGCGAAAGAGCAACACCCATTGTTTGTTCTTTCTGGTCTTTTTCCGGTGGTGGGTTGTTGAAGCAAGAATATGGGTTCTTAGTCGAAAGGAGAGATATCCGGTAGCGAGGGTGTTGGATGCGGCAGCGGACGTCTGTTTGATATATACCCGTAGAATTCAATGGACAGGTGATGTTAGTGGACTGACATACAGCTAAGGGGTCCATTAATGAGGTGAGTGAAATCTAGTTGGTGGAGAGTTAGGCGCCTTTAATGAGCTTGGCAGAGGAGCAGCAGTGCGTGAATCTTTGCGTGTGTGTGAGAGAGAGTGAGCGCAGGTGACGAGTGTAAACCACCTTGATTCAACGTAGACCCGTCACTGGATGAGAGTCTCATTAGACAGGAGTAAATATCTCCTTACAGCATTAAGGGTGATTAGACCAAACCGTATCGAGAAAAGATAAGACCAACCAAGAAATATCATGAGGTGATGCTCTTCTTGACCATGGCATAAACTTTCTTCGTAAACTTGCCCGTCTAGGAGGCATATGTTGTCAAATCACATAAATTTTTATTTTCCCTTATAACGATTAAAGAGAGACGTTCAGGGATCTGATAGTTGAACGAGAAATACATGATAAAATCAATAGGAAGAGTGGGTTTGTCAGCAATTACCAAGGATAAAGATCTCTGCGTACTTGATCGTGAGAGGGTCAACTTGACAACTGTGTGAATGAGCCACTGGTACCTATCACAGGTTTCCTTCCAGTTGATCAAGAAAAATGGAAAGGAGTAATCGAGACACGAGTAATATGAACGAGAAAATGTGGACTACATTAGACACTGCCAAATCGTGGAAGTCATATATGTTTTCATCTCATACAAACCGGTTTGGGTATCTACACAAACTTGTTTGTATGAAATGAATTGTTGAAGTACATCGAGTAGGTTTTTATAGACACACATATATAATTTTGAATGGTGAATCATTATGCATAATCTCTCATTTGAGACAATTCCACTTCTTCAACCATGTGTTGTGGCCCTCTCCTACCTTCCGCTTTCTAAGATCACTCAAAACCGCCCCACTAAAACAACTTAAAAAACTTAAACATCAATCTGAACTACTTATGTAGATAAATATATAGGCTTTCTAAGTAATTTTTGTAGTGATAGAAAGCGGAGAAACAATGAAAGATAATAGAGGTAATGGCCGATGATTGAAGAGCATAACAGTGAAACCATGTGAAATAAGAGATTATGTGATTGCACACACACACACACACACATATATATATATATATATATAAAAGAAAGGCTGTTTTGGCTCGACTAACCTCACAGCTATGCCAAGATTTCCATCTTGGCCTACTTTTGTGTCTCCCTTGGTGTCTATTTATTTAAGGAAGCGCACAAAGCGACTTCCCTCGTTCTGGCATGTTGCAGTTAGAGTGATTACTTCTGTAGGACATACATTTTTAATCTAGCGAACTCTAATGATATTTATATTTATCAATGATCAAATTACGATCAGTCATTGAACATGTTTAGAACTCGTCACACAATTTCTCTCAGTATCTTTCGTTGCATAGAGGCCAACGTCTAACACAGATGCACCCCGTAGGAATCAAACTCCCCACCAGCAGCAAGGAAATTGACAATTCCTAACTTGAAATGGGTCACCTAAAAGTACATGCATATTTGACTAAGCAAACCATATAAAACCAAATTCCTAGAGTCAAATTTGCTAAAAGAACTAGTTGCAGAAAGTTAAAGCTTCTACAACCATTGGGAATTTTGTTTTAAAATAGTTGCTGGAAATTATAGTCCTATCAACCAAAGTGGTATCGATGATTTAAATGCAATACATACAATGCCCATCACCATAACAAGTCGATCAGAACATATACCTGTAAAGTACATTTTCATAAATGAGCAAAGACCGTAAGGATTACTATTTATAAACTTTTTTTACTAAACATACATTCCTTTCAAGTTTTTTAAAATTACTCTTTTTAAATAAAAATACATTCCTTCCAATTTTTTCAAAATTACTCTCCTCTACATATTCTTGCTCTCCACATACTATACTATACAACAACAACAATTCTACATTTTTTTTTTCTCTTTCATTCTTGCTCTCCACATACTATACAACAACAACAATTAAAACTTTTAGACTACATGAATTCTTTATTTTCACATAACTATCATAATTTGTAGAATAAATCCGACAAAATTTTATGCTCACTATCGCAACCTCCTCCTTACCAACCCGTGATTCCTTACATTACATGAACAGAGTTGTTCTCCACACTATCTTCTCGAAAACACACTCGTACGTCACTCTTGAAAAGTGTTGTGCTCACAAAACACACCGATGCTCTTGAAATAACATGTAAATAAAATACGCTTTTAAACGCCCCTCATTGTCAGTCACTGTTTTCTGCTTGATTGATCTTATATTATAGAATTTTATTTTCTATTATTTTTTCAAGAAATTCATTTTTATCGAAAACAGTTTGAAAAGGTTTCAAATTTTGTTGAAGAAAGCAAGATTTAAAAAATATCAAAGAAAAGGATCGAAAAAAGTTGTTGAGAAAGGGAAAAGCGAGCGAAGCCGACAGAGATATTTTGAGAATCTGTTAAAAAAATATATACTTAATAAATTAAGACATATGAATGCAATTATGTAAAACATTTCATGAATGTGGATGATTATTTATTAATGGCAATTATGTAAAACAACGCATGAATGTGGATGATTAGTTGTTCTTTTTGCACACAACATTACCACTCTCTGCGGATTGATGATCATGCCCATGTTACATACTATTTATAGATATGGATTTTACATGAATCTTCTGGAAGATTTCGTGTCCATGACAATTTGCCATCCACATCACGTAGGGCAATATGGAACAAACTTTACGATATAACTAATTAGAGAAAGTTGAATATAAACGAGAGAAGAAAAAAAATCATGCACAAAACACCAACAATCTGACAAACTCTTTATATCATTCATGAGGGCCATGGGAAAAAATCAGTACCTCTCACTTTAAAGCCCTTTTACTGAATTGTCCTGAACACATGTAATAGTGAGGCACAATAGTCTATTTGTACTTTTTCAAAATACACATGCAAAAAGTTCAAACTAAATAAAATAAGAGCCTTCGATGATATATAATATATAGATGTAAATATGTACATAATACATACACGAGTGCATGTAATACACACATTATACATATAATACAGGTCAAAACTTCTCTTCACCAAAGGAATCAAAGCCATGAGCAGTTAACATTTGTACTTCGTTCTTACCTAAAAATTTTGGCAACGTGATGAAGTCCACGAAGACTATCTACGTCTCAGCTTGTACCTTGTTGTAAGAGTAATCACGTAGGCCATTGCATATATACATACATTCGCCCTGAAATTCATGTTATAGCGTTCTCTTGGACACCCACCATCTACACAGTTTCGTATTAAGAGTGACCCTTTACAACCTGTACTCTGACCGCACAGTCGGGTTGCCCACCCCAATCGTTGTCGTGGCACCCTTCCAGGTTGAGACTTCATAGACACACACACACAGATTCATGTACAGGTTCACGTAAAAGAAACAGCAGCATATCATTTACAAAGGGGGTTCCACCTAAACACACACACACGAAAACCAAAACCAGAGTAAGCACGAGCCATGCCCTGCATACCAAGATGCAAAGTTCGACTCCCACCAATACAAAGAACAAGAGCCAGCCAGCCATCCAAGCCGATGAGGGCGAGTCACACGACACCTACCCCCACACCATTCAAACCGAAACAGCTACACGGTTCCTTCCGGGAACAAAACGGGTCTTGTTCTCCCCGTTCATTCTTCGGGCACCATCTCAACGTTGGCCTCCTCAAATTTGACGACCACCAGATACCTTATGCTCGCCTGACACAACAGACAATTCTAATTAGCAGCCATCGAACACACGTCACATGCTCCTCGAGAGATCTTGCAAAAAAACGATTAGAAAACCAGTTGGCTGCAAAGTCTAAGGAATCCATCTAAATGTGAAAAATGCCACAGCACCAAGTAACATTCAAACTTGGATCTAAGGCTCAAATTCATCTCGAACCAGTCAGACGAACTGCATGGAGACCAGCAAAGCAATGAAACAGTGAGACTATCATACCTGCTGCGGATCGTAAACGGCGTATTCATTGTATTCCAGAGGGCTTTTATCTTTTCCAGAGGAAACCAAACGTCCACACGGCACCAACACATCTTCCTTCCACTTGAAATGCCCAGATTCGTCAGGCTTCTTCCTTCCCAACATCTTCACTCCCACCTTCTTCTCTTTCAATGATTCCGTGTCCTGCAATTTCCATTGTGATCAGGTCGTTCTATTGCTCTACATTCCTCGAAGAGAACCCAGCGAAAAGGTGAGACTCAACCGCACCGATTCAAGAAGAAAAAGAAGTTTGTGGCAGATCACTCGACAAAAACATCAGTGTATAGTACACATCAAATATATTAAGTATGCCACCTATACTAACTAAGCATACAAAGTCTAAGCTTGTGAATTACCTCTGGCATGCTGTCAATTTCCATCACCTCCTCCCCAAGAGAAGCAACAGCCAAAACCATGAACCCCTCGGGCCGGTCTACTGCAGTAAATCCATACATTGCCGCCTCCGCCGATGCGTCCGAGCAAACTATAGCATTTCCAAACTACAGGAACCATTCACAAAAGATATTAAAAAATATTCATATCAGCTTCGAATAGGAGTAAGGTAATGTCGCACGTAAAGAACCTTTTCCTTGGCGATATTTTAGGAATACTCACCATGTAACCAGGTACAGGAATAGAGCAAACTGCAGGCAAAAACCCCTTTTGCAGATGCCTCAACAAGTTTGACGTTCTAGTGCCTATTGCCACATAATCAACATTTTAATTATACCCAACACCCAGAAAGGGTAAATTAGGCCAAAATATATATCTGATCAAATGTGTAAATTTTGACGTAAATTTCCACTCTCAAAAGAGACCAAAGAACTTTGATTTCAAATCTTGTAAGAATTGACACGCTAAAACACCAGCGGTCAAGCACCGCTGCACACCCATTTAAGAGTATGTGCATGGCTGTAGTGGAGAGTGATTCATACCACAAACGTACATATCAGAAGACTCACCACACCAAAGTAGAACTTTGTTTGGCTTGTTCTTGAGATCCTCCAAAGAGGGGCAAGCGCTTGACTCGATCTCAAAGATGTTTTCAATGGTAACGCCATACTCCTGCAATGATATGGCAACTGTTAAAAAGAAAATAATGCAAGAAAGGCATTTCAGTATGCATGTGTGTGTGTGTGAGAGAGAGAGAGAGAGTACCACTTCATCCAAGCGGACCGGTTCATATGTGATCTCTAGATACTTGACGATCATCTTGTAATCCTCAGACTGCTTGTCCAAATGATTTATGGAGCAGCCCAGCTTCATGAACCCGTCATTCAGGGGATCGTCCACTGTTGCGCCCGTCATGTCTCCAACAATCAAAGAGGCCACCTTGATGTCCCTCACAGTCTCCAGGGCAGCTGCGCCCTGCAACCCCACCAACAGTCAGAGAACCAAACTGATGCTACATTGATTTGAAGGCCCGACTCACAGGCGATCAGATCAGGTCACCTCTGATCCCACAGTAAAATAGCAGACAATCAGAACAGGTTGTTTGAAGCTTACGAAGTCGGCCAGTTCCTCGAAGTTTTTCATGATGAATGGCCTGGTTGACGGCATCAGAGTGAACCATTTACCGCTGAATTCTGTCCACGATCGCAATTTCTCCCCTTCTGATTCACTGCTCTTCAGCTTTTCAAGAAATTCGAGCAAAGCTTCTTCACCTGCGTCAGAAATTTTTTGTACATAAAAACTAGAAACAAGCAGTTCGGACTCTCAGCTCAACTGGGTCAGGGCCAACATGGTTCAACCTCAAGAGACACCAATCCATGTGCAATGAACTAAACAGAGGCCTTGATAGGCCTCTGGGAATAAACCAGAGACCACAATCTCACGTCTGCTCCTGTCAGAACCAGGTTAAACAAGAGGGAAGAACACAATCCGCTGAGATCTCCTTGACGTATCTCTTCTCGTCAACCTAAGGAACTCTTACTAAGTTTCGGATTAAATGAAAGGCATTCAAACTTGGTTCTTATCAACTTTTTGCTTTTCAACGAGGAAAGAATAGGAAAAAATCTGATACATACATCTGTGCAAGTGTAAATCAGTTAGCATCCCTGTAGGAACGTCAGCAACATCATATCCCATCTCCGTCAATGCATATCTAGCAGAGAACGTTCAACAACGTTAGTACTCTATGCCACTGAAACACTAACCTTTGCACTACCTCTGGATTGAAGAAACTTAACGGAATTAAAGCCCAAATTCATTATTAATCAGCCCAAGGAACAGAGGAACTTGATTTAACACTAAAGAGAATATGCATGTTCATAAATAGAACGCTAAATTGATCACAGCAGAGTGGTGGGCCTCCATAAAAGAGGAAGCCCTTCTACTAAATATCTATATGGGAAGAGTATTGAATTTAGCCTCAAAAGCAGCCCAGAGTTGTGCATGGAAGTAGCTTACTTGTACACACTCTGACTAAACAGGACCTTCAAAATATTGGCCACATATGAATCCAATTTGGAATGAGCTGCAGCGACCCCAAGCTGTCGAAGGCCCAAGCCACCGTGTCGAACATCAATTCCGTCATCCTACACATCAACAAGATTAAGCTTCAGAGAAGTGGCTTAGGTCAGAACACCACAGAGACAGAGCCCTGTTCATCTGCACCGAGCTCTCTTGCAAATAGCCCTCCAATCAAGAGGCTCTAAACCTCAGTCCTGGCTAAGCAAGGCCACCCATTGTTTGATTCATTCACTTGCATAGATTTGACATCAAAAGGGAGCCGGGCTTAAGGTGAGCCACAAAAGGAAACAACCATACCACATCCATTGGGAAGAACTTGCGGGGCAACTTCTTAATCTTCTTCTCCCGTTCCCAATGCTCGAACTCATTACCAGTCAGTTCCTGAAAGAGATTAGCGAAATCCCTGATCGCTTCGTCTATGTTATTTCCACCCAATTTCCTCCTACGGTATATGGTTGTTCTTTCTTCCAATCTCTCCTCTGCATTTGGGTCGTCCCGTGGCCGGCCCCTTTTGTAATACAAGTAAAGTTCGGTCTTTGGCACCGTTATCAGCTGCATGATACAATATCTACAAACAGAAGAGAGAGAATATCAAAAACCAAACACAACGTACTATACCGAAATCAATTCAATTTGGTTCACGGGATGTGGCCCAATTGAAGCTGCACCAAATGGAATCAGGTGTCCCTGCTTGTGCGTGCGTACGTGTGTGTGTGAGAGAGAGAGAGACACACACACACACACACACAGAGAGAGAGAGAGAGAGAGAGAGAGAGAGAGAGAGAGAGAGAGAGAGAGAGAGAGAGAGAGAACTCGTTCGTATCTCTCCCAATGTCACATAATGTTAAGACGCAGTTGAATTTGATGTCATCCTTCTCCAATATTTGTCCTCCTCGCTCTTGCAACTTTGTGTCCTTGTGTACACCACGCTTTCCATAGACCTTCAACTGCAAAGCCACACAATATCATTAGTAAAACGTCAACAAAAGAAGTACGTCTCAAACCCCAGCTTGCCTTGCAGGAGAGGCAAGAAAGAGCAAAGGCTCAACGCAACGCAACCAAAGAAATGAAGCATAACCAGAACTCCTAAATGAAAAACTTATAGAAAGCCAGTTGATTCACCACCCATTCACAGAAAACCTGCTTAACTCTCAATCTCTCACCTGTTTTCCAAAGAACATTTGGCACATGTATACATATACGTATATATATATATATATATATATATATATATATATATATATATATATATATATATATATAGAGAGAGAGAGAGAGAGAGAGAGAGAGAGAGAGAGCATAATCCATGGACACTCATCCATCGCACTCTTCCGTCCTCTAATCTTTTTAAGTCAAAAAGCTCAATCCCCGACCTCACTGATTGGACGGTAGGCATAAAGATGTAGAGAGAGAGTCTTACTTCGGTTGTTAAGGACTCGAGAGCTTCTTCACTGGCATCTTGTTTATCCAAAGGGATACCACGTCCCTCCGGAACCAAGTCAGTGACAACGTCATAGGCATCCAGCGGCAGAGTTTCTTTCTTCTCAATGCAATCATAAAGCCACGCTTCACTCACAACAGGGATGCCTCCTCCTCTGCGCGCAAAACGAAACAAATATGCCTCATCAATCTCTCTCTCTCTCTCTCTCTCTCTCACACACACACACACACACACACACACACAGAAAGAGACGATCAATGGAATATCAGCACTCCCATATAATTCAAATTCATGCTTAAGTAGAAAACAAAGTCAACAGGTCCGGTGTGAGATCAACCTTGTCCACACCCAACCCCCTCTCGATGTCAACAGAAGAAGAGATCCATTAACCACCGAATCAGATAATCCAGACTTCAACATATACACCTGTTTTTTGGCAGTTTACATCAAACTGCAACCCAGTTAATAGTTGCAGGTAACTTTAATAGTTCACTGCGTAGACGTAGAAAGTATCACTCGCAGTTTGGTTCTTATTTCCTTTGTATTGCTCATGATTCATTCCATGGTATAGCATCAACAGACCCAGTCCTTGACTAACATGATCCCAAAGAAGGTGATTCCTGTGTCTACCCCCTGAACTCATTTCTATACTTATGCCACTGTGACAGAATACGCAATAACAAAAGGAAAAGGGAAAAACGCCATGCAAGAACATACAGGGCTTCTGCAATTGCGCCCGAACCACCTCGCTCACGCTCTGACGGAGCCACCACGAGGCAACTAACACCTGCCCAAACAAACAGCTTAAAACTTCCTCTACTTCTTTGTGGAGAAGACAAAATGGAAACTCCAATAGTTGACAGAAACATTGTTGAATCATCTTCACAAACCATCTCAGTCTTTTGAAGGAAAGCACCTACCTTTGACTGCCTTTGCCATCTTGCCTCCGTTCTTTTCGATCTCCCTACGCCAGATATCCTTTGCAACAAGCAACAGTAAACCACAACAAGAGAATTGTCTTAATCACTTGGTACAACTCAATCTTCTTAACACTGTATAGAACTAACAGTGCCTTCTGCCAATATGTATGTGTGTATGTGTGTGTGTGTGAGAGAGAGAGAAATAGGGGCAAATGATCACCAACAAACTTACATGTTTCCGAGTGAGTCGGCCCGATAAAGAAATCGTCATTCCCTGGAAAGGCTTGTTTTCTGCCAGCACTCTCTGTGGACGCCGTGACGACTCCTGGTTTTCAAACCACTGGCACATACAACACTCAGATCATTGACAAGTTTCGGTAATCACCATTGTGGCCGCACATACCCATATACAAGTTGCTACTTACATTTGCTCTTTACAAGAACCAGGAAGACACACAGACTTGCACAAGTCTCCATCTTCCCGAGATTCACCCACGTTCCCGCCACCAAGCCCCCAATACGCACACACATGAGCGCGCACACACAAACACATGCAATGTTAGACCATGGTGAAGCCCATCCCAACCAAAAGTGACTGTTCTTCCCCATTAAATGTAATTTCAGAACATGTCTGATACTTCACAAAACTTTCTTGCGACTAGCTCAGTTTCTGGAGCCTCACTGTTATAACTCGGATTAAACCTACTTAAACGCACACCCTACATATCGAATAGGATCCAATATATCACTTTAAAAATTCTAGTGCTTTTAATTTCCTTAACAAAGAGTTTGATGACTTCACAAGCACTTTTTTTTTAAAAATAGCAAAGAAAAATCCAGTAAATGGGTCGATGAAGATCTATATTTGCACTTAAAAGTAGCGCGAGCAGGTTTATAGCACCCAGTTAAGGTTACCTCTTTTGCGCTCGAGTCCAGCTCAAGCCCATCTGGGAGCTTCAAGGGCTCAGGCTTCCTCTGGTCGTCCTTTGTGGTGAAGCTGCATGATCCCCACTCTGAATAGGTACTGGTACACTTGTACTCTTTGCCGGTGCACTCCATCCAACCATTGCAGAGTAAGCATCTCTTTAATGGCCCATAGAACATCACATCCTCACTATCACCACACAAATAAATAATACTTAACTGGATAAATGCACATTAAACGTTGAGTAATCTCGGTTAATTTTAAATCTCATGATACTTTCAGAAAATAGTTTCCCCTAGAGGAAAACCAGGCCAAACCCTCATAAAAGAATCTAAGGAACAGTAAACATAGAACCGCGATACAAAACTAAACGTCTGTACTTCAAATTTATCCAGAACTATAGCTCAATAGTGATTCTTTTGCATACGATAATGCTTTAAAATTTAGAGTTTACCTCGATACAATATACATATATATACATATATATATATATAACAGGAACATATGTATTTTTTCAATAAATAAGTAGCAGTGTCATCTCGCTATATAAATAAATAAATATATATAGAGAGAGAAAGGAAACAGTCTTACTTTTTTCTGAAAAAAATCTATACACTACTGTTACTTAAAAATTGTTGACAATTGCTGGCACTATTACTTTTGCCCTGTAAAAGTCGATCTTAAGAAGTATTACAGTTACATTAAAACTCAAATTCTAAAGCATTATTATACATATATGTACGTACGTACGTACGTATTATATATATATGTAGATATTCAGCTGTATACACACGAGATAATCTATGCTTTACCTGTTATCATATCCAAATTTTAATTTTGGATGGTTGAGGTTGAATTTTCAAGGCAAATTTTTTGCAACTGTATTAATTCAATAAAGAACTGTTTGCTCAACCATCCGTCCTCGGAATCACGGTACGATACGGTATGCATACGTGTATTGATGCGATACCATACGAAACAGCATGATACGATTCATATTCATACGAATATCGATGCAATACGATATTGCACGAGCGACACGGCATGCATTGCATACGAGTCGCACGATATGATGATAGTGCACGACACGGTGCAACGCACTCCATACGAGTATCGCGCGATACTACGGTACTGCACGCATACGTGTATCGCCGATACCGTATCGTATGATATTAAAAAAATGATGTTCTTTTTAATAAATCAAAACTTGGTTGTGATTGATTCCCTTCTAGGACAGCTTTTTCAGCTCAGTTCCCTTTTAAAGCAGCTTCTTTTGGCTCAATCCGTCTCTACCGTAGAGAAATTTTTCATGATTTTAATATCTTTTTATGTTCTGAATTTTTTTTACAAATAATTTAAAAATCCCATGTGTCGTACGTATATGTACGGTACAGGTGTACCGGTGTCTCCCACAGGGGTCTGTTGCGATATTTAACATTGATACCCAGTTGATAGCATTTAGCATGCACTCTATATACATATGTATTATATGTGTACATACGTGTATTGAATGTATATATAACACATATATATATACATGTATATTGTGTATATGCACATAATTCATGTATATATACACATAATAGATAAATATTTTCAATAATAAAAGTACGGGAAACTTTCAGCCTTGCCATCTGGTGGGCATCAGGTGTAATGAACGACGTGTGCGATAATCTAACCATGGGATGGGATCTCCTCTAGGAACCACATCCAGACCCGATCAAGCTGAATTGCGTATAGTCGAGCACAAAGTTGCATACCATCTGGGGACGACTGCATCGTCGGAGCCGGAGGGATCCTGGTCTGTCGCCTCCAGGATCTTCCTCATCTGGTCGACGCTGAGGTGCCGACGAGCCGCCCTGCAGAACTCATCGAACTCCGCTGCCACCTCGACAGAAGACCGGCCTCGCAAACGCTTGTTCTGTTGCTGCTCCGCATCGTTCCCCTTCTTCTTGGACCCCAACTTCGCATCGTCTTCGCCCGCTGCCTGTGCTCGAGTGTGCGACCTTGTCTCGTGCGCCTATAGTCATGCCCCAGAAGGGACGTATCAGATTGAGATCAGGAACAATACCACCACGACACTGACACGCATTACAACGCCTTTTCACCAATATATTTTTGGAAGTTTTTGCCCTAAGGAGCTGAAAAATAGATTGAGCATTGATATATATATATATATATATATATATATATAGAGAGAGAGAGAGAGAGAGAGAGAGAGAGAGAGAGATTCCTCGTTGCCGAACTACTAAATGGAAGGCCTAAAGCTAACAAGAACAGTAAGGAACAGGGTCGCCACAAGTGTATTAAGTCACTAACATTAAGCTGGAGTTGATTTCACATGGCTCTAACCAGAAGAAGAGAAAGGCCAGAGACTTTACAAAGTTGTTTACCAGAAGAAGCAAATTAATCATTATAACTCTAGAACTAGTAAAGCAAGCTTCCATGATGAGATCATAAAGATCCCCTTAAACTCCACCAAGAAAGCAGAACTAAACAAATATTCCCAACAAAGGCAGATTTAACAACAAAGTATCATTTAGGAAGGATGATTTATGATATTGGCTTCAGGATACTTAGTTAGAAATTCATATTTCTTCAATATCAGTAAAGGGTGAAACGAAAAGCAATCCAACAAGAAATAAGAAAATGAAAATAAAAGCAGGAAAGAATACAAACCCGAACCTTCATTCTGTATGCAAAGAGAAAATAGGAAGAGACGGACAGAGACTTGAAGAAGAAAAGCTGGAGAGGATAATAACGGAGTAAAAATTATGGAGGGTTCTAGGAGAAAGGCTGCTCGACCGTCAAAACATTGGGATTTATTTGAGCGACACGCTACGGTTGAGGCAGCAGTGGGAGTGCTGCGAAGCCACCACGTCATGGGAAGCCATATGCACACATGCCACCATGCAGATGTGAGTTGCCGCAATTAGGGAACACATGGCTCAGGGCCCCCACCTTTTCTCTCAAAAGTCGGGAGAGAGAGAGAGATCATGGTCACTACAAGTCATTTCAAGTATATATTAAAGAACGAATCCTCGAGCCCTCGTTGTTTCTGCGACGTTGATAGTCGAGCATTTCAAGTAACTTAGAAAGGAAATACTTTTGGTCGGTTAGGTGGGCCTAAGATCATCAGCCGAAAGTAGACTATGGGTGATCTGCGTCGCCGGCTTGGGAACGAAGGTCAAATCGTGATAACGTAGGCTGACCTGAGAGCGTCGTCCGGCCGGAGTCGAAGTCAGCTGGCGATGGCTTTTGCTAACGCAATAAGGTAAGTAAAATTAGAGACGGACATCTCAACAGGAAGAAGCATGTAGACAAAAAGGAAGACCGTCGAACTTCAGCCGTCTTGAGTAATCAAAAGGGTTAATATAGCAGCCTTTGCGAGTGAGCCTCTGGAATCTCCTCTAAAGCCCCGACGGCGTACGTTGAGATTGGAAAACCACGGCAGCTGTGGGCTTTTTAACAAAAAACCAGGCATTTTTCAGGCCAAAGATGGCCACGGAACCAGTTGAATGGGGTGCCGTGAATGGCATCACTGTTGCCTAGTTTTGAATTCTCAGTTGTATGTTATCTAATGGCACAACAATCGTATCTTATTTTGCTCATCCAGGTGTTTATATTTTTCACATCAGTTCACGTTTTGTGGTTATGGTTATAATTGTCACCGGCTTAAATGTGATAATACTGAATCATATGTTAGAGTCTTCATTCCAATAGTGGTAAATAAATATCTGGAGTACGCCTGTGCTCATGGTTTTTCTTCACAAATCTTATCCACTTTCCTTGTCCTTGACATGCTGTAAGTCGTTCAAGTCATCCAACAACGACCATGTGCTGGACTTTCCATACTTCTAGACCCCCCTACGTACATGTGAGGAACATTTCAAAAAGCTATTCAACAAACACAAAGTGCAAATACATACAGTCCAAAATATTATACTAACCAATACTAAACATATCATGAAGATCGACAGTGTAAACACCTCCAAATTCCAAAAATTTCGCAAAAACAAATGCCTAGCTCGAAAATGAGCTCAGAAAGCCAAAATTGGAATTTTCGAAAACCCAGGAGCTCAAATACTTCAAACCTCCGTTTTATAACCCTGTCGGAACATACATTCTTGAAAATGGACGAAGGTCCTATTTTTGCAAAAGCCCAGATGAACAGGTAAAGCCTGGCCCAAAGCAGTTGCAACAGAAATTCAGAAAATTTAAAGAGCAAGCCCAACCTAATGAAAGGCCAAATTCAAAGACAAAGGAGGAGCCCAGCCAAATTTAAAGACAAAGGAGGAGCCCAGGCTGCAAATGGATTTCAAGCCGGAAGCATCAGAGGCCCAGCCAACAGTGCCCCTGAAATCACGAATAATTCAAGTCGAAAACAACTAAAATCAGTTGAAACAGAGTCCGAAAAGGCGAAAAGGAGCTCGGACGATGAAACCCCCGCTTAAGACGGATCGTTGATAAACTCAAGACCCTCACGAAGCGTTCGACTCAAAACGCCAAGAAGGAGAGAAGAAGAAGAAATTTTGGATCGAATCTGGATCCAAATATCCAGATTCAAGATCCAGATCCAAACAAGACTTGGATTGGATCCGGATTTCAGAAATCAAGATCCAGGATCCATATCCACATAAGAGGCCTATAAAAGGACATGAGGGGCTGGCTTGAAGGGGGCTGCAAAAGTTGATTCACGCCTCTTGCTTGGGTAGGAGAGAGAGAGAGAGAGAGAAAAGAGGAAAAGGATAAAGGGGGCTGGTTTTCCCCCCTTTGTTTGTAAAAATTGTGGGCTGGTTTTGTAAGCTTGGAGGCCACACCATTTCACATGAAATATTTGTTGCAACTCATGTGGATCCGACAGCCATGGATGGTCCACTTGATGTGAAGAGAAGGTGCGTGGAGATCACCCAAACCGTGGCAAAGGTGAGTCCTTAGAACCCACCTAAACCGCTCTCCCTTTTGCCTCTCTAAACCACCCAATACCACCTCTTGAAAACCCAACAAAGTCCAGGCAAGAAGCTGGCCGAACTTTACTAAAAAGCTACCCTAGTTTCACCCAAATCCGTCCCCACCTAAGACTATCCCAAGCTCGGCCATTGGCTGGCCGAGTTCACCCTAGATCTGCCCCATTTAGCACCTAAAGCCTAACCTTCAATACCACCTAGCCTTCTTGAAAAAATCCAGCAAGTTCGACCAAACATACGCTGGCCGAACCTTGCAAAAACCGCACCTAGACTCTACCCAAAACCGTTCCCACCCAAGCCCATACCAAGCTCGGCCAATAGCTGGCTGAGCTCACCCTAGGTCTGTCCTATTGGGTCCCCCAAAGCCCAACCTAAACTAAAACCCAAGTTGATCAACTCGACCACCCCTGGCCGAGCCATTCCCTTTAGCATTTTCACCCTAAGTCCTAACCTAGACCAACCCTAAGTCTTGACCAACTCGGCCACACCCTTGGCCGAGCCCTTCCTTTAGGACTCACCCTAGGACTATTTCCAAGAAAACCCCAAACCAGCTCGGCCACCACTTGGCCGAACTTTTCCTTAGGACCCTTCCTAAATCCGCAATAGGACCCTCACCAAACTCGAACCCCAATTGGTCGCCCATCGCCTTAGGACTTAGACTCAAACCTACCTAAGCCCCTCACCTTAGATCCCCTACATCTTGCCTTAGTTTCGATCGAATCTCACCAAAAACTCCACGCATCGGATCGGTTCGCAGCGAGAGGATCATCCAACGGTTATATCCAAGGTCGGATTCCATTGATAAGAAAAGCCTAAGCAGACGAAGTGTAAGTGTTCGAATCTGATCTTTTACATTGTTTCAAGTTCAATTAAATTTGATACGGGGTTGTAATAATGGAGCGTAGTCTCCCCCCGAGATGTAATATTATGGCTTGAAACACGAATCACACACGTACACTCGAGCCTTTTCGCTCTTATCTGCACATCTTTGCACACAAACGGGCCTCAACAGCCCATAGGATATAGCTCTATTTATATACATTCAACTGGGTTTTAAGGTTCAAGTCGTGTGAGTTGTCTTTCATTTTATACACTCAAAACACTCACTCACATTGAGCCTTTCCGCTCTTACATATATATACGTATTTCCCCTTCAGCTGGGTTTTTAAGGTTCAAGTCGTGTGAGTTGCCTTTCAATTTATACACTCAAAGAACTCACTCACATTGAGCCTTCTCGCTCTTAAGATATAGCTATATATTTTCTTTCCGCATCTAAGATATAGCCATATTTCCCTTTCTGCTATTTCCCTTCTACTATGTCTTTAAATTATGGGTTTTCCCTTCAAGTTGTGTGAGTTTGCATTGCATATCCGCCACACTCGAGATAGGGAGCATATTTGCATCGAACCAGATTGATCAAATCGTGTAGAACTTGCCCGAAATCGAGCACTGGATGCACATGACTACACGCCAAAATTGGCTAAAACCTGAGAGACATAGGAGCGCATAGATCCCATGTATAAAAATTGCAAAAGTTGACAAAACCAATCGATAAAACACTTTCAAGTTTTCAAAAAGAGTCGTGTTTGTATAAAATCGAGTTTTCCTAAAGCATACAGACTGACCCTTGCGCGTTGGTGCAAGAAAGTCTGCGACGAAAAGAACCCACTTGTCCACAGTCGCCCCAAAAGTCAGATATTCTCAAAAATTACTTCGCTAGTTTGAGAAAGCTAGCTGACACGCCCTTTTAAAGCGACGTAAGCACGAAAAGATTCGCTTCAGGCCTAAGAACCCGGAGACGAAGATTTTCCGTGTCTACAGACAGAAATGGGAAATGATTCCATCCTATGATAGGATTGACAATCATCCTGAATAAGTTAGCCGCCAAGCATTGTTTAGATCTCATTGCACTTATTTGGATGACTTTGATTTGATATAGGATGAATGTCCATGTTAGGAGACTGAATCCTGTTCGCCATGCAATAATGCCTGTGGATCATGATGCATGGGGGTTTGACACCATCATTGTTCTTTTGTTACTCAGCCTACCCTGATATTGTTGGCCTATTTGAGATGTGAATGTAAAATGTTAGCTTTCATACTGAACTTCAAAGTTCAATTGATTCTTCCTGGCTTGTGCCCGATTGGTCATTAGGGATGTCCTGGAAGGATGCCCTAGAAGTCTCACATGCCGCTTTGAATCAGCTTCCTCAATCTTGAAGAAGATGGCTGAACTCTGCGCTTGAGGAGAGTCGACTCCAATAAGATTTATAGAGCCTTATATCACTTGGAAATGGGGAAGAGAAGAGGCAGAGAGAGACAGGACCCCTCTGGAGAGATGGAAAAGAGAAATACAATGAAACCAGGATCTTTAAGATTAGGGAGAAGAGTTCAAGGTACATACAAATTCCAGTTTGAACTATCGTTAGAAATGAGAAAATTTTCTATGTTTGTGGACCTTTGAGATGATATAGATTATAAGATTATTACTTTCAAGAGCAAGGCTCAAAACCCATTAGATCTAACTACTTGAAGTGGAGGGCTCTCACATGTTGAGTTTGATTGCTCTTCGAGTCTCCTTTGGATGGTTGAGATCATCTCTTAAGTTGCATTTCTCTTGATGATGGATGTCTTTGCAGACAGCTCATCACTCCCTGTATGTATCTTCGCATTGTTAGCACTGAACACCCTCCATGACCCGACCTGATATTGTGATCTGGAGTGTGCTGAACCTCCTCCATGTATGGCTAACCCCCCTATTGCTTGCTCACTTATGGTTTCAGAGTTTGCATCACCGCAGTCATTTCAACGTAGAAAAGGTATGGTCTCAAGGTCGTGTCTAACATACAAGGAGGCGCCGTACATTTTTAAAGATCATCTTTGAGGTCAACAATTTTGAGTTTTGAACTAAAAAGTAAAATGTACTATCCTACCTTTTGTAGGATGCATTTATGTAGAAGATATTTTTTTATTTTAATTATCTGGATGATTGAAATTTTTTATGTAAATTTAAGCAACTATTGTCTCTCCTTCTCATATATATATATATATATATATATATATATAGAGAGAGAGAGAGAGAGAGAGAGAAATGGTGGTATATGCTGAAACAAATCTATTATGAAAATTATAATGATATATTTTATTTTGTAAATTCAAATTTTCATCTTTAATTGTGATCAATCCCAGAATAACCCGCAACTTTTTTATTTTTCATTGTTCATAACTTTTTGATTTTTCATTGTGAGACCTTGACATTATTAATCATTTTGTTATACCACACAATGGTAACACATTAGCATGGTACATATGAAACGTCTAACTAATACAATACAGAATATAAAATATATGGTTTGGATCCAAACTAAACCAAAACCAACCGCTTCCATGGATAAGTGGTCTGGTTTAGTTCTCCAAAGATCCAAAACCGATTGCGCTGGCTTGGTTCGATATTACAGTTAGCACCAAATCGAATCGGACAAGCCATCCTTAGTTTTGAAGAATCACATGCGATGTTTTAGAGAACTGCATAACCCGCTACGAGTTGAAAACTGTATTCTGGAGCGACTGCTCTCTATACCTAGAGGAAGAAACAGAAGTATTCTCGAGCTTCCAAGTGACGGGTTACATGGGTTATGGGTATACCAATCAGAAGCACTCAAAGATGAAAGATCATGATTTTATTGTCAATAACAAAGGCTCGGCTTGAAAAACGAAAGAACAATCGTCTGTGCATGGCGAGTTGAGTGACCTCAAAGTCAATAAGCTTCAATACCAACATATCCAAACAATGTTGATGCAACTACTCCATTCGCCTCGTGACGAACTCGACGTGAAATTGACGGAAGAAACTTTCAACTTTTCAAGTAGATGACGTGCAAACCGAAGATGAACATTGCTTAGGTGTTTGGCAGATGTGAACCACGAATATCGATATGCTTAGCTTCAAATAAAATAAAGGGAACCGATATTAACAGCCCCTCTCAATCAAGAGGAAGGCGTCCCCCCCTCAAGCGAGCCATTTTAGATTAGCAGCCCGATAGACAATCTTGGAGGGATAAATGGGAGAGCGGCGAGATTACTCCGGCAAGGAAGCAGCCAAATCTATGACGCGGAGTATCCCTTGCCGACCAGCCACCAACCGAGTCCGATCTTCAGCCGAGGAACTCGACCATAATCCTTGCTCTCTTTGACGTTAGCCCCTTCCATGTACCAAAAGAATGCCGAACTTGGGAAAACATATCAAGAAGAACAACCGTTGACGAGAATGACACCTTCTTTAGATAGAGAAAACTAGTTTATGGAGAAAGGAACTGACATGGTGGGCCGAATAACCACAATCTGATCGAGAAATGAAGGACACCAAAAGAAAAACGAAATGATAAGGTAAAGCCATAGGAAAGAAGAAGAAAAGAGAAGAACATAACATACTGCAGTAGTTGGAAGCTACTGGGGGTTCCTGCTCACACAACGATACAGCCAAGAGAGAGAGTTCTTCAAACCCAACATCTACCTTGGCATGACTCAGCAGATTGTGGGAAAAACAATGGAGAGAGAGAGAGAGAGAGAATAACATACATACTTTCGAAACCTTGTCTTCTCTTAGTTGAAAGAAGGGCCTTCCTCCATGTACAAAAGTAGCAGGCGTACGTATACATATATACACAACAAACCTCTTCGGCACGCAGACCGAAGCAACTTTCATACATTATTTTACCGAACTGTATTAATTACTCAGCTATCACAATCACCACGGCCCAGTGACGGTCCTTCTAAGTGTCTTCGTTTGTGGTGCAGTCGGCGTCAAGGCCTCCAGTAACTATTCAGGACAAAGGGGCACCAAAGTTATTACCTTGATGACAGTAGTGAGCGCAACGCAAAATACGAAGAAAACCAAAGACTATTACCTTTCTCTTTCTCTTCTCCTTCTCTTCCTCCTTCGATTAGAATGACAAGAAGAGAGGACGTAGTCAATACAAGAACCAATCATTTAATCGACTCTTTGTTCGTTCTGTCAAAAGATACCCAAAACCACTTCTAGCGAGCGAGCGAGAGAGAGAGTCACCTGCAATTTTCTCAGCCTCATGTTCTCTTCCTTCAGTTGGTTGAGTTCAGCTTCAAGCTCAACAGTATAAGCCTGATTCGGCACAAGAAAACCTTCAGCAAATAACTGGCCTTGACAATACAAGGCTTACATGTATACGGGAATTTCAATGGTTGTTTGAATTGTTTATCCTTCAATCTGAATATGTTTCCGATGATACAGGAACTCCGACTCCCTCTCTCTCTCTCGCAGGCACGCACATATATAGACAAATACAGCCATAGATGCTGCAACTTCAGTAATCAGAGACATGAAAATGAATGCATCGCTAGGCGTAACACGGACTGAAAACTTCCGAGAGTTCTTCGCGTCAACAAGATTTCTCGGTGAATATTGATTTTATCACGCACACCCGTAACCATTAAGAATATTAGATACCATTCCAGCGACTGATGATCGTTTTTCTCTACCGCCCTACGGATTAAGTGAGGAAATCTCAACTATTTAGTTTTTCTGTTTCCTCAAAAGAAAGGCACCAGATTAACAAAATCGAAACTGTTTTGAGTACCCTCAAGCTCTAGATTCCTGCAGTTTGGATTGAAGTAACACGCAACACTGGTGGATGGCTTTAATTTGTACATATTGCATAATTTTCGTCAGTTACTATTCCAGCAGTCAACAAAAAAAAGCAAGCAAGAGGGAAACGAATACCAAGCAAGAAAAGGAAGGCGTCGAAAGCTATGGTAAGAACTATAACGCACCTGTTTCCTTGCCCTTGATCTAGCAGCAGACTCCCTATTCTTTATCATCCTCCTTTGTCTCCTCTCAACCACCTTCTCCACCGGCCCATCCAATTGTCTCTTCCTACCCCTCATATCCACATCCATCCCATACTGCACCGGCGACACCCCCGACTCCATCTGGCTCATACAGATCCCCTCCGACGACGGCCGGCTGCTCGCCTGCACGACAGTCCCGAATCCCCCATTAGAAAATTCCCCCATTGTCGCCCTCCCACCCAAGCACCCATTGTTGCACATCCTCTTCATTGCAGCAGCGTTCGGATCACCGGGACCTGGTTGGTTCTGCATCATCTGCTGGCCGACGGCCACCGGAAACCCACCAATTCCAGCCGGGGCAATTCTGTTACCGGCCAAGTCTACATTTCCCGAGGTCCGATCGTTGTAACCCAATCCAATGACCTGCCCGAATTCCGGCTCTCTGCCATCGTTCCCGAACATGGGTGCGGTGTTGTCATTTCTCACCACCCCAGCTTTAATCAGGAAATCCTCAAGCGTCAACTCTCCGAAGGTAGGTTGCCGGGGATGCCCCGGAGCAGTGGGATCACAGCCATTGTTGGTGCCATGGTGCAAATGCTCTTGTTGTTGGCCCTTGTGGATTTCAGACCAGACCTCCTCTACTGTTTTCCTACTGAGGGGAGCAGTCAACGTGAGGGAACCCTGCCTAGGAAGGCTTAGCTGCTTCGGCAAAGTGCTCTCCGTCCCGCCGGTCGATATGGCATGGCTCTCTTCGGCTGTCCAGATGTTAGAAATGAACTCGTCCATGTTCATGGAGCCGAAGTTCTTCCCCGGTTCACCTATGTGATTCTGGAACTCATCCAGTGTTAGGGAGTAAATGGAAGCTTGCCTCGCTAAAGAAAGGGATCCAAAAGTAGGCCTCTCGAGGGCTGAATCCTCCATGCCGCGGGAATCCGTATCCGAACTCATGGATCGCCCTTAAATTTTGTATTTCTCACTCCCACCTGTGATTTTCGCGACGTTGGTCTTTCCTTCAGTTTGTTCCTCGCTCACGCTGCAACAAAACCAAGAAGATCTTAGTGAAACAGAAACAGCAGAAGAAGAAGAAGAAGAAGAAGAAGACTGAGACATTGTTTTAAGGCCAGTGGCGGATCTAGAAAAGTTCTTACAGTGGAGTGCCAGCTCACCGCTATGTCGTCGTCTTATATCAAAGATCACGAAATTAACCGTGGTATATATTGCGAAGAAAAAACAGAAGAGTGGCTGAGAGAGCCAGAGAGCACCTGCCGGTGGGAGAACATGAACTGAGAGCGGCGACCGAGATGGCCAAAGGGGCTTGGTGAAGAAAAGAACAAATTAAAGAAAGCAAATAAGCAAAAGAGAATTCACAATTGCAAAGGAAGGACGGTGTGGTACACAGACTTTTGAGTGTTTTAATCCTTTGAGTAAACACATATCAGTTGGTGATGAACACCATGCATGGCGCGACTCTTCCCGCCTCCGACACTTGGCACGCCTCCCGTGCCCTACTGCTGCGTGTCTGTCTTTCCTATTTCATGTGCATGCTTTTTTAATGCAGCTCTCCGGCTTTGGACTTTGAGCGTTTGCCTCTCCAGGTGCTTGACGGCCACCACTTGACTGCATCTCCAAACCCTACATCCCTCACGAGTGCTTTTACTGTGCTTCTTTTATCTACGGAAAGGAGCCCGATTACAGGAACACAAGGATTTGATTATGTTACTCAAATCCGTATTCTATACCTTCGAGCCATTATCAAAACCATTCGTTCCTTTTCGCTTATCCTGAAAGTAACCTTTGTCGGTCAAAATTCATTTTGTTACTAAAAAGTCTGGTATACAATGGAAAGATCCTTCTTGTATTTTTTTTTATGATACAGTTATAATTTCAAAATTTTTAAGAAACTTTAAAAAGTATAAACGCTAGAACATGATGGAGCAGGTACCAGTGTGACACGATCCAATCACTCCATATACAACAATGATTTTAGAGGGTTTTAGATTTTTCATTTTTTGTCCAGCAGTTTCCAAATCTTATGAAGCCATCAATATGCATCATAATCAAATGATCTAAAGGTATATATATATATATATTCACGTGAAATCAAGGGTGTATACTCTTTATATATGATATGACTATAGTATAAGAGCCCCCACGACGTACCTTAAAATAATAGTAATCTCCAATCCAATAGAAGTGTAAGATATGAGTACAAATAGTTTTCCAAATCAAGTCCGAATGTGACAGTGCTGAATGAACCCTTTCAAGAATAGTTTGCAGAAAGTGGGTACGTTAATTTTAAATTACCCAAAAGAACAAAGGTAAAAATACATACATACATGTATGTATATGTTGTGTGGTGAAATGTATAGAAAGAGAAGATGGATTTGGAGAAAACCTTAAGAATTATTAATCTCAAAATTACGATGAACAATGGAATCTAAAGCATCTTGAATGTCACACCTAAGGAAAATTATTTCATGTTAAATAGGATGCGTTATGCCTACAGCTTTCGACATTACTAGATACTAAGTATAGCTCCCACGCTTATAATGTTCCATCGCTCTCCTTTCTCTTCCAATAGAACTTTGAGGAAGTCGATTGTTCCATTCACTGTGCCATGCATGTTTTCACGCCAATCTTAACACACAGTGGCGGATCTAGAAAACAGTGTTGGAAGGGGGCAACATATATATTTCTTCCTGTGAGGGGGAGAAGCATGAATCTCAACCATATATTCACTGTAAAATTAAGGTTTTACCGTAAATTTTCAAATTTTCAGGAGGTGGCGTTCTCCCTCAACCCCTCCACGTAGATCCGCCATTGCTAACACATATACTTCGTCAAGCGCACAATGTACTAAAAACACCACCTTCTTCATGTGCACCGTGGAGTACATGATTTTAATACTCACAAACCAGCCTCAAGCCGTTATCCCACCGTAATTAAATTACTGGCCGTCGACTTGTACATGCATGCGTGTGCATGTATTTTTCATATTGACCCCTAAAATGCTTTGTCGTTTATGTGCATCCATTGAATGCACTTGTTTTGTTAATGTAAAACTACCCGTAGTGTGTTCTATTTTTTGTGCCTGTCCAATTGGCACCATAAACGTGCACACATTTTTACATGTACACCATGACTGTACATGTATATTCATGTGCACCACATGCAATATGTTCTAAAGTGCACGTCTAGATGCACACCGCAGGTTGAGTATGAGTTATTCGCGCGCCACCTATAAATGATGTGCCGTAACGTATGTTGATTTATACACGTGGTGAATGCCCATGTATGCATATCTGTATTATGGTCCAATGCATGCATATTTATTCATAACATATGCACCATGAGTCATGTATCCATTGATGCTTATAATTTGTGCTACCTTTATCGATTATATGTTTCCAATGATTTTTTCCCTAGCATGAGCATCTTTATTTTTTAGAAGTATATATATATATATATATATATATATATATATATATATATATATATATATATGTGTGTGTGTGTGTGTGTGTGTTGATAAGCAGTTCTTTTGTCTGTGTTATTAATCATGAATACGGTTCATTTATAACTTGTTTATCGATGATATGTCGACAAAAATGTTTTGCCCTTGCAAGTTCAACTTTTTTCATGCACACACCTATAATGTACGTAGTTTTTGTTATGTATATTGCCTATAGGAAATTTTCGGCATTGAGGATAAGCAGGAGGGCAAGGATGTTTATTCACGCACACCTTGACTGTGCACTTTGCTCATGTCATCCTTGAATGCATTTATTTGTTTAAGCACCTTTTACCTCCATTCTCGTACACGGCTCATATATATATATATATATGAGAAAGAGTTGTAGTTGGTGCATAATGTTGCACAAACATTTTCATAGTTTGATCTTTGAGATTGATGGTAGAGATTTGAATCAAATGTATTTTTGTATTTTATATTTAATACATTATATACATTAAATGTAAAGTAATTTAAATCTATATTATATATCTCAAAAATCAAAGGGTTGAGATATTTGTGTAAGATTATGCAACTAAGACTCTCTTTATTATATAGAGAGAAGCTTGGTTTGGTGCTCAATGAGTACACGTAGTGTAAGAATGGTAGGTCCCATCACAATAAATGTAAAGAGGCCTACCATCTTATAACTTTAAGTATATTCTAGTTGCCCTAAAGTGATTGGTTCATGCCCACCATTAACACTATCAACTCATGCCCAACTATTAATTTTATGAAATAACATTGTTCTACCCATTTTTTTTAAAACTCTTAAGACTTTTTAAATTACACACATGTCACTAAAAAAATAATGAATAGACATGAATAATATGATCTTATTTTTTTATATATATAATATAAAAAAGTATTTATGCGCATAGCTTGCAGTGCCTTGTAATGTGTGCATCCATTCATGCACTCACCTCACTTATCATAATTAGTTGATTGGTGCTTTGTTGCTAATGAATTTCGCTACTGCATATATTTGATTACTCACAGATACACGCATGATCTACGCATTGGCCATGCTTTATATTCCCTTCGTACTAGTAATATTTGTTGTGTTGGGTTGTGAAATGACAAGGCATTTACTTGTATTTTCCGTTTCTTATGTGTACATGTTATATATATATATATATATATATATATGCTTCTGTTTAGTATAATATGTTTGATGGCTTACCTTGGAGAAGCTGAAATTCATATACGCTACAATCGTCAATGATACGATTTTCATACTATAAGCATGTTTTCACACACACACACGCACATGCACAAACACACGCTCGCACTCACACAATTGGTTCCAAGGCTTTCAAGTACCTAGTTCGCACTATTGAAAACTATAATGCTTGGGGAGCTTGAATGCATTTATGTCCTCAATTTTCCATGGAATTTAGCATAGCTTGCAAAGATATTTCACTCTCTGAATTCTTTTAATATGAATTTGATACAACTTATGCACTTCACTTAAAAGAAAACAAGCGATTAAGTTGAATACATCAAACGTGTAAAAACGCATTCCATGGCAGTCCAGTTTCAACCATGATGCAAGCACCACAGCGCGGAACTTTTGTTTCCAAACCTAGAGTTTCAGACCAGAGAACTCCGACGTTTTGTATAGTTTAGGGATGGCAATGGAGCGGAGTGGGCTGGTTTTCACTCCCCCTGCACCCGCCCCGCACTAGAATCCTGTACACCCAGGAGGTCTTGAGGATCAAACCCCACAGCCTCTTCATTACAACCCCCGGCCACTTCAAACCTACAAAAGTGTTTTTTTTTTAAATCAGTTAATATTATATATTTTATATACATACAAAATGTTCGTGATGATATTGTGTATTACTAAATTAGAAGTTATCATGTGTATTATATATGTTATATTAAAAATATATACATATAAGTATATAAACACACACACGCACACAGACACACACACACACACACACACACACACATATATATATATATATATATATATATATATATATATATATATATATATATATATATATATATATATATATATATATATATATATATATATATATAATGAGACCGGACAGGTTTTCTTCCTTGAAAACCCATCGTATGAAGGAGGTGCAGGTAGGAATTGCCATTACAGGCTGTTTGTACCGCAGAACCAACATTTTGTGTCAGAATGGTGTGTGTGTGTACAGGGTGAGAGAGAGGACAGGGGGGAGAGGAGATTATATGGAAAGCTCTAGAGAGTGGCATTTCATATGCAGTATCTCGACATATCCAATACTATAATTTTATTAGCAGTTTGTTAACCAAAAAAAACAACTAAGCCTTTTCCCATACTAGACGGGGTCAGCTACATGGATTCTTTGTTTCCAAATAGCCCTATAACAATATTATACCTAGTTGACGCCCAAAAATCCACTGACAACACAACTATAATTTTAATGAGAAGCAGGGCTGTTAAGACTCGAACCGATATTTATGAACAAACCCAGAATATTTACCCTTTTGTACACATTGCATCTGAACGCAAGCGATTTACCAAACTCCATCGTAGCAGACACCCCGCACATCCATTACCTCATGTGCTCGTACCTTACGCGTTCACAAAACTCTCTGAAAGTTTGTCCTCGGGCATTATTTTCCATCATCACGTGATGAGCGAGAATGCACGGTTTCTCACACAACGACGCATGTATTTTGACGAACCCCGTTAGCATATGTGAAACTCTTCGTTTCGTCCCTCAGGTTCCTCACAGGTAGGGTAGGGCCTCAGAGGCTGAACTTTTCAGAGGAAAAAGTAAGAACCTACAGAATTGATTACGCACAATTTGTCAAGCTTCATGCTTGTGCTCAAAAGGAACCCTCTAGTGCCCGATTTTAAAGGCGTGGGAAAGAGATTAAGTAACGACTACTTGCGTTTATTCACGTGCACACGCACGCATGGCGCTGCAAGATCACACGGCCCCGAAGTGAGACGGCATCATAATACGTGTCAGTGGTCCTTGCATCCTTTTTCGGGCCGCGTGACGACGTTTGGAGAAGTAGGAAAGTAGGGAAAACCCGCCCCATGCAGGGGCCCGGCCGCGGGCGGGTTGGATGCTCACGGGCCAGCTCTACTAGATACGCCCTCCACATGCCAGATCGAAGGGGCTTATTCCTAAACATGCATGTGAGGTTAGATTAGTCAAACAGCACACCTGTGAGCCAGAGGAGCCTAGTTCATACCTTAGGATCTTCAATAGCACAATTGTGATCGATGTTACAGATGGGATGGAGTTTTCTTTTATCAAGTGGCCTGACAGCATACAGACAGGAGCTACTTGAAGAAAATCTTTAAGACCTACCTTGTCAATCCTTGAATGAGTGACCAGATAGGGATACGAGCATTTGAAAAGAAATTCTCATCCATTGTCCAATATCACCAAATTTGGAACAATTTCGTGCCATACTGCGAGCTAGTAACTGTCTTCATCTGTCTCAGGTCGTCGCAGATAATAGCGAAGGCAGTTCATCAACACCTGCAGCATGAATTTTCAATTGTCAAGAGGAGAAATTTCACCCCTTTGTTGATCATCATAGATATTCTGTCCAAGAGGCCTTTTAAAAGGATGATTAAAAACCGAAAGGGGAGCTAAAGAAAATACCTGTGACAGAGAGCTGTTCAACGCAGCTCCTCTGTAACTGACATGGAACTTGTCCTTAGCTACCAGACCCTGGAAGAGCAAGAAACAAGTTCAAGAAACGCAAAAAGGAGTTCTGCAACAACACATTTCAGAAGAGACTCACTTCAGTGTCGATCTCTGCTGACTCTACGCTGACATTGACGTCTGCTAGTATCTTAACGATCTCCATCAGCAGACCAGGTTTATCAGCCGTCTCTATGTAAAGCAAACTGATAAAGGAAAATGACAATGAGGATATTTAGCTTGCATAAATAGCCCCACTATATTGGACGAATTAGTTCCATCGAATAAGTTTTACACCTTTGCATAAGTTCATATCAAACAGTTCATTTGGCAAAGGAGATCCGACAGGTACAAATTACTAACCTTCTTTTAGGTCCATCATCGTTGATATGTATATGGGTTGCTATGTCAATGTCAATCTGTCAAGCAAGAGCATTTCCAAGTCAAAGTTAGAAGATCCACCTACCAATGACACGAACATATTTATACTGTGCAAACAGATGCACACGTATGGAAATTGGAAACATCTTAAAATTTTAATCTGCAAATACATTTGACATTGAACCTCATATCACCATAGGTAAAAGCAAATAGGCTTGATTTCTCATATGACTTGAGTCTAATATGTAAAAGAAATTCACAATCTCACAACTTCAAATGTCCAACACAATAAATTTTCTAATTACATGCTTTTAGCACTGACGACAATAATGTCACATGTTCGCCAAAGCACTCAACCCACTGTGATTCTTGGAGCATTTTTGTGGTTCCCATTTTTAACAACCATTTGGCAAACTTCAAACGTTAAAAAATCAATCTAAAAATCTTGTGAAGACTGAATTAAATGAAGGTTCTCCCAAATGTTGCTAATGAAAAAATAACAGAACACTGTAAAGTTACTAGATACAGATCCACGGATAAATAATGATATTAAGAGACAAAACTTAAGAACCCAAAAAACAATACTGTCTTTTACACGAAATTTTCCTATATTCCATGGCATTTACCGCTACTAGTATCAAAACAGCAAATAACCTCTGATTCATTTAATCAAAATGTATGAAAAGAAACAATGCTGATCAGCAAACAGCTTGAAACCATAGACAAGGATTAAGGTGCAGCGGAAAAGAAACAAATAAGCACCTTCTTCTGAGGTGCTTTTATTCCAAAAGCCTCACCGAGAGCCAGCCGTTCACTAGATTCCTAGGGAAACAAGAAGACAGCGTAAAGGTGGTGAATTAAGGAAAACCATCCCCAACCGGATCAGTGGAAAAATTAACCAAGTGAACTGGGAGAAGCATACCGGATGATACTTCAAAAGATTGTTAATGATAGTAAGACGAATTCTTTCCAACATATCAGGATCCTCAACCTTACGACCAGTACTGCTGACATTTTCAGATGCAGAATTGCACTTAAATGCAGTCGATGAATTCAAGAAAATGGTAATGTTTAAACAACTGCTATAGAATAATAAGTAAAAATAAAACCTCGAGGTGTAGGCATAAGTATTGATTTTACACAGTACAAAAGCAAAGGTCTTGAACATAAGAACAAAGGCAGAAAATACAAGCACAAACAGAACTGCATCACTTGGACTGCAAAAATGATGTTATACGTCATATATGTAGAGCATGTTCTTTGCTTCGTGAAGGATTGAAGTTACATCTTATGTAAATAAAATTAGAACTCAGTTTCAGCAACAAGGCTTCACTAAACAAATGAATACCAGATCTTTTTTTTCTTAAAACATGACTAAGCATCCAAAGTTGAACAAGTTAGATGAAGAAAGGCACTTAAAAACGCACACCCTTGGATATGTATCTGCAACTTAGAAATGTATGATGAGGCAAACATATGAAATTTGCAATGTTAGAGTTCCTGCAAGAATGTTAAGTTTGTCCCAACTTAGAGTTCTCTATATCTTGGCATAGGCTTCACGACAAAAACTTTGCAGAATAGTAAGTGAATCTTGTTCCACACAGATGCACGATGTGGCTCTCGCTTATAGTTATGTTGAGCCAATCCTGCCAGACTACAACTGAATATTTTGACTGCCCAACGTTCTAAGACAACCATTAATAGTTAATTCAGCTTCGTAACTTCATGCTTCTCTGATATTAACTTGCTTCATTGCATCCTACTATTTTTATTACTTGATGCAAACACTCAGGTGCACATTCACATAAACTTGTGCATAGGGGCCTACAACGAGCCAAACTGGCCCAAGCTCAGCTTGGGCTTGGCTTGATAAGACTCCGGTAAAGCGTTAGAGGAAGCCCGCATAATACAAGGGCTGACCAGACAATCGGGCTCTTGTTAACTGCATAGAGTAGGCTCCTCAGAAATGAACGAGGATCTGCAAGCTCTTAAGGCACGATTAACTGAATGTTTGTTTATATAATATAGAGCAGCTTCATTTACAGCAATACCTTGATGTATGTTATTTGCAGATGACATTGTGTTAGTTGAGGAGTCTAAGGAAAAAGTTAATAGAAAATTAGAACTATGGAGAGAAACATTAGAATGTAAAGGCTTTCGACTTAGTAGAACAAAGACAAAATACGTGGAATGTAAGTTTGATCATTTCATTACTTAGAACATAGAAATTAAAATTGGTACACATTGCATCCCTCAAAAAGAAAGTTTTAATGAAATAGGAATGGAGAGCAAGTACACTTGGCTCACAAGACTATTTAATGAAATATGGAAAAACCAAAAGATGCCCGAGGAATGGAGAGCAAGTACACTTATACCCATATATAAGAACAAGGGAGACATTCAAAATTGTGTGAATTATCGAGGTATCAAGTTAATGAGTCATACTATGAAATTATGGGAAAGAATTATTGAACGTAGGTTAAGACAAGTATCCAGTACAACAGAGAACCAATTTGGATTTATGCCAGGCAGATCTACTATTGAAGCGATTCACCTTTTGAGACATCTTATGGAACATTTTAGAGCAAAAAAGAGAGACCTTCACATGATATTTATTGATTTTAGAAAAAGCTTATGATAGGGTATCGAGGGAGGTTCTTTGGAGAACTTTGGAAAAAAGAGGTATCCCATTGACATATATTAACCTTATAAGAGACATGTATGATGGTGCAAAAACATGTGTGAGGACTCATGAAGGAACGACAGACTTCTTTGAAGTTAATATTGAGTTACATCAAGGATCAACTTTAAGTCCATACTTATTTATAATGGTGATGGATGAGTTAACAAAACATATTCAAGATGAAGTACCTTGGTGTATGTTATTTGCAGATGACATTGTATTAGTGGAAGAGTCTAAAGAAAAAGTTAATAGAAAATTGGAACTATGGAGAGAAACATTAGAAAGCAAAGGCCTCCGACTTAGTAGAAAAAAGACAGAATATATGGAATGTAAGTTTGATCATTTGGCTACTTCAGAGGACATAGAAATTAAAATTGGCACACATTGCATTCCCCAAAAGGAAAGTTTTAAATACCTAGGGTCAATTTTTCAAAGTGATGGAAGAATTGATGGAGATGTTACACATAGAATTAATGCTGGTTGGTTAAAATGGAGAGGAGCATCAGGTATTCTTTGTGATAAGAAGATACCATTAAAATTAAAAGGTAAATATTATAGAGCAGCAATTAGGCCTGCCATGTTTTATGGTTCTGAGTGTTGGGCAGTTAATCATCAACATGTACAAAAGATGTATGTGACATAAATTAAGATGTTGAGATGGATGAGTGGTCATACTAGAAAAGACCGTATACATAACGAGGTTATTAGAAACAAATTAGGAGTGGCACCAATAGACGATAAAATGAGAGAACATCGTTTAAGATGGTTTGGACATATAGAAAGAAGATCAAAAGAAGGTTAGAAAAACTAATTTTGGAAAGTATTAAAAGAGGTAGAGGACGACCACAAAAGTGTTGGAAAGAAAGAAACAATAAAGAATGATCTAGCTTATTGGGAGTTAACTGCTAACATGGCACGCGATAGGGATCTGTGGAAACAAAGAATTCATGTAGCCGACCCCGTCTAGTATGGGAAAAGGCTTAGTTGTTGTTGTTGTTGTTGTTGTTGTTGTTACATACTACATGTAATACTGTTGAATTAGCAAATGGCTGAATCTCTATGTAGTAAAGAATCAAGTTATATGCAGATGGATATCAGCTTTTGAAGAATTTAAGCAATTAGGCCTGCCATGTTGTTGTTGTTGTTAAAATTAAAAGGTAAATATTATAGAGCAGCAATTAGGCCTGCCATGTTTTATGGTTCTGAGTGTTGGGCAGTTAATCATCAACATGTACAAAAGATGTATGTGACATAAATTAAGATGTTGAGATGGATGAGTGGTCATACTAGAAAAGACCGTATACATAACGAGGTTATTAGAAACAAATTAGGAGTGGCACCAATAGACGATAAAATGAGAGAACATCGTTTAAGATGGTTTGGACATATAGAAAGAAGATCAAAAGAAGGTTAGAAAAACTAATTTTGGAAAGTATTAAAAGAGGTAGAGGACGACCACAAAAGTGTTGGAAAGAAAGAAACAATAAAGAATGATCTAGCTTATTGGGAGTTAACTGCTAACATGGCACGCGATAGGGATCTGTGGAAACAAAGAATTCATGTAGCCGACCCCGTCTAGTATGGGAAAAGGCTTAGTTGTTGTTGTTGTTGTTGTTGTTGTTGTTACATACTACATGTAATACTGTTGAATTAGCAAATGGCTGAATCTCTATGTAGTAAAGAATCAAGTTATATGCAGATGGATATCAGCTTTTGAAGAATTTAAGCAGATGACCTGTTCTCGATGAAGCAATATCTACCAATTAGAAATAGGTTTTACGAGAAAACAGCTATTTAAGCAGCAGTGTTTTTTACAGTAAATATAACATACAACATGCATGTGTAGACACCCATAAACACAGAGACCCACATACACACACGTGCAAACGTGGGTGACACATAAGGAAAGGAATCTGACAAAGAGTTCTGAGACAGTGACAGGGGCATGCTAAATGTTGATAAATATATGAATTTCAATATTAAAGATGAAATCATCTTTTGTGATATTAATTACATATTTTGGATCAGTTTAAGTGATTCTTGCCTTGTTGCTATTTTCAATATGACGGCTGTCTTTTGTTTATTAGGTGCCAAATTTTCTCCAGAAAAAGCATTATTAGATATATCTTTCAATGTAAGGCATTTATTCTCTCAAAACATTGTGCTTAATGAAAGATGTGAAACAATTCCATTGTGTTCAGTGACTTGACGGCATGGGCCAAGCACGAGGGTGATCCACCAAACCAAGCCATGCCAAGAAGGGGCCCAAGGGCCAAGACCCATCAAGAGCTCAACAAAAAGTTGTCAAACATTTGACTACTGACTTAGGTGGCTTCTTAATGAGGCGGAAGCAACCATAGCAAATCCATTGGCTAATAATGAAGCTGAGCATTGCAAGCCATGGAGAACACCATCCACCACATGGGCTTGTACAACAACAACAACTAAGCCTTTTCCCATACTAGATGGGATCAGCTACATGAATTCTTTGTTTCCATAGAGCCCTATCATAATTTGTAGAATCCATAATAAATAAGTCTCACAAAGTTTTATGTTGGTTGTGAGAAGCCCAGGCTTGGGACCGGCCATGCAAGGGTGATCCCTATCACATGGGTGTGTGCTTGCACTTAATTCTTGTGATGTGATTTGAATCACTTCTGTTCATTATTGGCTTGTGAAACCACTTTGGATGTGTGTTTTCATTTGCTTCTTGTGTTTACTTAGGACTCAAGTCTAAAGAAATTCCTGCATATTTGATTACATCTAGTGCTTCCAAGACCATGTAATGGTGTTAGTTGTTATTCATGTTACCACATACTGTTAGATTCTAGCCAAAAACCAAGTGACAATGAGGGAAAATCTGATTTAGGGTGAATAGGATGTGCCACCACACCCTCTCTCTCTCTTTTATTCTCTTCTATGATAATAATCCAGCATAACTGCTGGTAGGGTTTCCCCTTTTATAAACAGCCACATTCTACTATATTAATATAGTATTGTCATTAATGAAAGGAATTTAAAGGTAACTTTGAAAACAAAATGACAAGACAATCATCTAAGTGGACAACTATCTAAATGCTAGATTTCACCGTGATGCGTTCATTCTCTTCAACATTGCTCCTCAAGTTGGGTGTAAAGATCATAGGTATACCCAACTTGCTATGTAACATCTCAAGAGTATCCCTACTCACAGCTTTGGTATGCATATCTACACATTGTTTGCCTGATCTCACGTACTCTAATTTGAACTCATTGGAACTTATACAATCTATGATGAAATGGCGATCAATCTCAATATGATTCGTCATTTCATGAAATACTAGATTTGAAGCAATTTGAATTGTTGCCTTACTATCACACCATATAGAAATAGGAATTTTCATCATAAATCCTATTTCCATAAGTAATGAGTGCAGCCATTTTCCCTCACAAATGCGTGAAGCAATGGCTCTATACTCGGCCTTTTGTTGTGGATCTGGCCACTACGGTTTGTTTGCTTTTCCACGATACTATATTCCCACCAACTAATGAAATATATCATGAAGTTGACTTCCAATCTTCCTTTGAACCTTCCCGGTTTGCATCAATATATACTTTGATATTTGTGTGTCCATGGTTCCTGTATAGTATGTCAAATCCAGGAGTGCTCTTTAAATACATGAGTATGTGATATATCGCATCCATATGCCTCTTAGAGGGAACCGGCATGAATCTACTAACAATTTTCATGCATAAGAGATATCAGGACGAGTGTTTATAAGCTTTTCAACAAGCCTTTGATATCTTGTGACATCAATTTTGTCACATTCATCATTCAATTCGAGCTTCTGATTGACTTCCATAGGTGTGTGAATAGGCTTTGATTCCAACGTATTGATTTCACGTGATAAGTCTAGTGTGTATTTCCTCTTATTTAAAAAGATATCATGCCCTGAATAGACCACTCAATGCCAATAAAATAATATAATTTACCTCGATCCTTAATGTCAAAGAGATGATGTAATTTCCACTTCAGTTTCTTGATTTCCTCAATGTCATTCCCCGTAACAATTATATCATCAACATAAACCAGTAATAATGTCAGTTTTATCCCTTTTTTAGCTTCATGAGGTTTGGGTATAACAATCTTTCTTTCTCCTCGAATGTATGTATAGAGCTTCTGATTGACTTCCATAGGTGTGTGAATAGGCTTTGATTCCAACGTATTGATTTCACATGATAAGTCTAGTGTGTATTTCCTCTTATTTAAAAAGATATCATGCCATGAATAGACCACTCAATGCCAATAAAATAATGTAATTTACCTCGATCCTTAATGTCAAAGAGATGATGTAATTTCCACTTCAGTTTCTTGATTTCTTCAATGTCATTCCCCGTAACAATTATATCATCAACATAAACCAGTAATAATGTCAGTTTTATCCCTTTTTTAGCTTCATGAGGTTTGGGTATAACAATCTTTCTTTCTCCTCGAATGTATGTATAGAGCTCTTTCTTATTTCGTTGATCATGTTCCTTTTCTACTAACTCATCACTAACATTTTCTTCATGTGTAGTATCAACTGGCAGTCGGCGTAAAACTTCATCGGATTTTTACAACATAGATTACAAAAATTATGAGCATTGCTTTAGGGTGTCCCCGCCTAGCGACGTGCTGCAGAGCCCGAATGCAGTAAGAAGTAAGCAAAGGTCACTACATTTTCGCCCGAATGTAGTGAATCAATTGCAGAGAAGGTTCTCACATCATGGACTGGTGTGGGTAAAGAAGTTAGTTCCGCTACATTGTCGCTCGAATGTAGTGGAAAATTTTCAGAGAGGGTCTCCGCATTTTGATTTTGGACGGATGCGGGGGTAAGGAAGCTAGTCCCAAGATTTGTATTGGTTCTTGGAATATCGGAACATTATCGGGTAAGCTAATCGAGGTGGTAGATACTATGATTCGGAGAAAGATTCATATTCTATGTTTACAAGAGACAAAATGGGTTGGAGAAAAAGCAAAGGAGATAGAGAATACAGGTTTTAAATTATGGTACTCAGGTAAAGAAAAGGCTTGAAACGGAGTTGGTATTATCATAAATAAAGATTTAAAGGAAAGTGTAGTAGACATACAATGATATGGAGACCGAATCATGACGTTGAAATTAGTGTTAGGAGAAGAGGTTTTGAATATAGTTTGTGCTTACGCACCCCAAGTAGGACTAGAAGATAGTATACAAACAGTTTTTTGGGAAAAGTTAGATAAGGTGTTTCAAAAGATTCCACAAAGGGAGATGATTTGTTTAGGAGGAGATTTAAATGGACATGTCGGTAAAGAGGTATTAGGATATCAAGGGATTCGTGAAAACTTTGGTTTTGGGATATAAACGAGGAAGGTAGGGAGATTTTAAATTTTGCTATGTCATTTGATCTCTTTATAGTCGATACAATCTTCAAAAAACGAGATGAACATTTAATTACTTATAAGAGTGGCTTATCACAAACACAAATTGATTACTTTATTTGTAGAAAAAAAGATAGAGTGTGTTGTAAAGATTGTAAGGTAATTCCAGGAGAAAGCTTAACCACCCAACATCGACTTTTAGTTATGGATTTACAAATTAAAAAATGGACAAAGAAGAAAAGAGTGCATCGAGCTATTCGGACTAAATGGTGGAACCTCAAAAGCGAGAAAGAAGATATATTTAAACAGAAAGTCCTTCAAGGAGATGTTTGGAATTATGTTGGCACACCCTCTGATATGTGGAACAATATGGCTATACATATTAGGAAAGTGAAGAAAGATGTGTTAGGGGTATCTAAGGGAGGTGTACCGGCACAAAAAGAAGCTTGGTGGTGGAGTAAAGTAGTACAAAATAAAATCAAGGCAAAGAGGGCATGTTACAAATTACATTATGCGAAGAAAACTAGTAAAACTTTAGAAGCTTATAAGAAAGCAAAGAATGAAACAAAAAAGGCCGTTAGTGAAGCAAAAGCTAAGATTTGGGAGGACTTATATAAAAAACTCAACTCAAAAGAGGGTGAAAGAGATATTTTTAGGATAGCTAGAGCTAGAGATAAGAAAACTAAAGATCTTAATTATGCTAGATGCATAAAAGACGATGATGAAAATTTTCTAGTGGCAAATGATGATATAAGAAATAGATGGAAAAACTATTTTTATAATTTTTTAATGAAAATAAAGATGTTAGTATTAGTTTAGGAGATTTAGCCAAGTCAGAAAAGTATATAAACCACAATTTCTACCGATGTATTCAAAAGAATGAAGTCAAAGAGGCTCTTAAACATATGAAGAGTCGTAAATCGGTAGGACCAGATAATATTCCTATAGAAGTTTGGAAAATACTAGGAGAAATAGGAATCACTTGGCTCACAAGACTATTTAATGAAATATGGAAAAACCAAAAGATGCACGAGGAACGGAGAGCAAGTACACTTATACCCATATATAAGAACAAGGGAGACATTCAAAATTGTGTGAATTATCGAGGTATCAAGTTAATGAGTCATACTATGAAATTATGAGAAAGAATTATCGAACGTAGGTTAAGACAAGTATCCAGTACAACAGAGAACCAATTTGGATTTATGCCATGCAGATCTACTATTGAAGCGATTCACCTTTTGAGACATCTTATGGAACATTTTAGAGCAAAAAAGAGAGACCTTCACATGATATTTATTGATCTAGAAAAAGCTTATGATAAGATATCGAGGGAGGTTCTTTGGAAAACTTTGAAAAAAAGAGGTATCCCATTGACATATATTAACCTTATAAGAGACATGTATGATGGTGCAAAAACATGTGTGAGGACTCATGAAGGAACGACAGACTTCTTTGAAGTTAATATTGGGTTACATCAAGGATCAACTTTAAGTCCATACTTATTTATAATGGTGATGGATGAGTTAACAAAACATATTCAAGATGAAGTACCTTGGTGTATGTTATTTGCAGATGACATTGTATTAGTGGAGGAGTCTAAAGAAAAAGTTAATAGAAAATTGGGACTATGGAGAGAAACATTAGAAAGCAAAGGCCTCCGACTTAGTAGAACAAAGACATAATATATGGAATGTAAGTTTGATCATTTGGCTACTTCAGAGGACATAGAAATTAAAATTGGCACACATTGCATTCCCCAAAAGGAAAGTTTTAAATACCTAGGGTCAATTTTTCAAAGTGATGGAAGAATTGATGGAGATGTTACGCATAGAATTAATGCTGGTTGGTTAAAATGGAGAGGAGCATCAGGTATTCTTTGTGATAAGAAGATACCATTAAAATTAAAAGGTAAATATTATAGAGCAGCAAATAGGCGTGCCATGTTTTATGGTTCTGAGTGTTGGGCAGTTAATCAATCAACATGTACAAAAGATGTATGTGACATAAATTAAGATGTTGAGATGGATGAGTGGTCATACTAGAAAAGACCGTATACATAATGAGGTTATTAGAAACAAATTAGGAGTGGCACCAATAGACGATAAAATGAGAGAACATCGATTAAGATGGTTTGGACATATAGAAAGAAGATCAAAAGAAGGTTAGAAAAACTAATTTTGGAAAGTATTAAAAGAGGTAGAGGACGACCACAAAAGTGTTGGAAAGAAACAATAAAGAATGATCTAGCTTATTGAGAGTTAACTGCTAACATGGCACGCGATAGGGATCTGTGGAAACAAAGAATGCATGTAGCCGACCCCGTCTAGTATGGGAAAAGGCTTAGTTGTTGTTGTTGTTGTTGTTGTAGTATCAACTGGCAGCACATGCTCTTCCATTATACCATTAAGAGGAGTACTCTCATACGTAAAATAAGGGGTGACTTCAAAAAATGAGACATCCAAGGACACGTACCTATGCTTAGTTTTAGGATCATAGCATATATATCATTTCTTCGCATTAGAATATCCAAGTGTCTAAGGTCGAGGATCAAGTTTATCCCTAAACTTACTACAAACATGCACAAAGCACAAGCATCCAAATATTTGAGGTGTGATATGAAAGGGTGTGTCATTGGGTTTAAGCACATGGAATGGGGTCTTCCCTGATAGAGTTGAGGGTAGTCTATTTATCAAATGTACAGTTGTAAGAATAGCTTCTGGCCAAAAAGTCTTGGGAACATTATGTTCCAAGAGAAGAGTTCTGACTACCTCTAGTATGTGTTTGTTTTTCCTCTCTACAACACCATTTTGTTGTGGAGTATATACATGGGTGGTTTGGTGTATGATCTCATGGGATTATAGATAATTTTATAGGTTATGATCGATGAATTCGCCACCATTGTCTGACCTGAGGATTTTAACTAGATAGCCAAACTAATTTTTAATAAGTTGATGGACAATAGGAAATATAGAAGATACCTCATATTTTGATCTCATAAGGAAAACAAAAGTGAATCGAGAGTAATCATCAATATATGGAACATAACAAGGACCCCATACATCTTAGTGCAATAATTCAAATGGAATAGCATACTGTGACCTAGAAATGACACCTTGTTATGTTTGGCTCTCTGATACACATCATATTGAAGGATGAAGTCCTTCCGACAATCAACAGAAATAAACTCCTTAACTCTAAAAAAAGGAAGATGTCTTAGTCGGCTATGCCACAACTTGAGTTTCCCCTCTGCTTTAGTGGTTGAAAGAGTCGTTTCCTTATCTAGAATGAAGTCATCTGGCAGCATATAGAGCCAATTCCTCATTTCACCATGACCAAAGGTTATTCTCATCCTCATATCTAGAAATTTACAACCAAATGGAGTAAAAGTTACAGAGTAATGCAAATCTCTTACTAAGAAACTATCTGAAAGTAGACTAACTAGAAATTTTGGAACATATATCACTGATTCCAATTGAAAATTCTGAGTATGCATTTTCTCTTCTCCTTTCATTGGAATTAGGGAATCATTGGGCAATGCAAATCTCTTACTAAGAAACTATCTGAAAGTAGACTAACTAGAAATTTTGGAACATATATCACTGATTCCAATTGAAAATTCTGAGTATGCATTTTCTCTTCTCCTTTCATTGGAATTAGGGAATCATTGGCCAATTTTATGTATTGAGGTACGGAGGTAGGTTCATATTGTATAAATTTGGAATTATCACCTATCATATGGTTTGTTGCTCCTGAATCTATCACCCAATAACGAGAATTTTTAAGAGAGTAGTTATCACTTATAGTGTACGAAGTAGGTACGCTAAACTCATTTTTTTCTGTCGAGGTAGAAGGTTGGTCTCTGATCTTGGTCTCTATTTAAGAGATTTTGTTCTTCAGTTCTGCAAGTTCTTCTAGAGCACCTGATTCCATAAGTTTCTCCGAAATTGAAACCACATAATTTCCATGGTATCTAGAGTCCATGGGCTTCCCAATTATCTCCCAACACTGATCATGTATATGTCTCTTTTTTCCATAATGTAAACATTGCAACTTGTTCTTATCTTAAAAATTATGAAATCATCTTCCTCTTCTTCCTCTTGTGAAACCTCTTCCATGCTGAAAATTTGTATATTCTCTTTCGATGAAGGTTGATTTTTCACCTTGTGAGGAATCTCCTTTCTCAAGATTCCTCCTATTTTCCTCCCTTAAAAGGGCATATATGGTACCCACCGACGACAACTCTTATTTACTCAATACATTTATTTTAATAGATTCATATCCTGGAGCAATTCCCCAAAGAAGGTTGACTACTTCTTTGCTTCACTATCTGTCGTTCTCTCTTTCACACAATAGTTGCACTTATTCTCATCAATCTATCGTTGTTCATTCCATAAACTCCTAAGTTCACCATAATAGTCGTTGATCGATTTGTCTCCTTATCGACATTTCTTATTTTCTCTAGGATTTCATACTCTTTTGCTATGTTCTTCGTAGAGTAGGCTTCTTTCACTGTTGTCCAAATTTCAACCGTCGTTTTCAAGTACATTACAGTCTTCCTGATTTAGGGTATCATCGATTGTATAAGCCATGAACTTACCAACGCATCCTCTTTCATCCACTTATCATACTCAATGTTATCCTCATTGGTTTTTTGTTGCAATTCTCTGATTAGCCCTAATTTTCCTCTTGATCTTAGGACTAATTCAATGGATAAGTCCATTCTCGATAATTCTTTTCATCCAACTTTATGTTGGTAATCTGATATGACTCAATTTTAGAGTCATTCATACTTATTTGAGATTGAAATTCTTCCTTCAATCGATTTTACATACAATTTGATTTTTGCATCCTCTTTCTCCTATCTGGCCAAGTCTTGCTACAATTGGTACGCTGAATTTCTTCAGATTCCTCTTGAACTGCTTTAAGTCACCCCAATTCCACTGCAGCATACTGCCCTCTCGATTTTTGCATCAATCTAAGTACCCACGCTCTGATACCAAGGTAGATTCTAGCCGAAAATCAATTGACAAGGAGGGAAAATCTGATTTTAGGGTGAATAGGATGTGCCGCCACACCATCTCTCTCTCTCTTTTATTCTCTTTTATCATAATAATAATAATACCGCATAACTACTCGTAGGGTTTCTCCTTTTATAGCCAGCCTACATTCTACTATATTACAACATTGCCTTTAATGAAAGAAATTTAAACGTAACTTTAAAAACAAATTGATAAGACAGCCATCTAAGTGGATGGCTATCTAAATGCTGGATTTCTGCATGATGCATCCATTCTCTTCAACAGAGACAAAGTCTGGCAGTTTACCACCATGAAATCAAATGCTCTCTAAGACAGTTGCCATTGCCAAAAAGAAAATCAAAGCCAGGAGCTGCAAAAATGAACCAAGAACAACAAAATTGGTTTTGCATGTCTGCTTGAAATTGATTATAGAACCACACATACGATAGATATGAACTGGAGAAGTATCAATGGTATCACTATCTCAAAAGACTTAAACATATAATTATGGTTTAAATTTCAATGCAAGATACTTCAATAATTTCCATGTTAGCAACTGGTAACTGGTTTTACAGCTTTCCAGTCTTCCAGAATGTCCTTCCAAAGCATGTCAACACTGATAATCTCATACACAAACAAATGCATCATCTTCAGGTAAAGACACAAAACTTCAACTTGAACCATGATCGACAATATAATAATTTAAGTCTCCAGGAACAATAAAGAAATTGAACTTACATCTAAAAAAACATAAAACATGATTATAGATAAGAAATATAGTACTGCCACATACAGACGCGCTATAAATAATTTTGTCCGAATTACAGATGCCTCAGTTGAAACAGTCCCCTTAGCCACATCCAACCCCAAATCCTTAAGAGCTTTCATCTGGAAGAATCACAACAAAGAACTAACAATCGACCATGCAATATGTGCACAAAATTGTATTGTACCTTTTAAAGTAAGGAAAGAACTATTAAGTAATAAATGGGATAATGACTGCTATCCATATTTCATAGTTCATAAGTAGGCAAAGATCTATGTCATATGAACGTTTCTATTAGGGTGTTGCACCTGTGTCAGATACTCCTATACTCAACACTTGTACTTCTGCCATGTTTGACCCAACTCTAACTATTTAATTTCTTTAAACTAAAGTTTTTGCTCAGAGAAACTTTGTGCATGTCACAGGGACACTTGGTCCAATGTAGACAAATTATCACTTTACAAGTAAATAGTAATGATGAAAGCTGAGTTTTTCTTTTAGCTCTATAAGATATGAACGTAAAACAACCCATGCAGTTTATACTTCATAGCCATGTCCCCACGCTCATAACTTTCAAAATTTTCATCCCACATCGGCACACATGTCTTCTTGCACCCATACCTGTACCCATATGACATAGGCAAAGATTCGTAGTTCACCAAATACGCCAAATTGCTCTAACAAGTAACCAGCAGAGCTGTAACAAGTTGGACTATATAATGTGTACCCTTGTGCAAATCTGCAGATTATGAGCCGAAGAAGGAGAGAATAAAAGGTCCACAACTTTCAACTTTGGGACTGAGGTTGTTGAAGCATGATAGTGTATTAATTCCAAATGCTAGTGCATATATATGAACTCCACAACTACACCTGTGGTGAGGGTTCCCACTTACATAGCCAGTCCAGAAAAGAACAAAGAATATGTGTTGCATTAGGAATCTAACAACAACAACAACTAAGCCTTTTCCCATACTAGACGGGGTCGGCTAATTAGGAATCTAACAACCAGAATAAATTTGTTGGATTTTCTCGAGAGGACAAATCTTTCTAACACATTAGCGTAGGATCACATCAACAACCAGAACCATAATTGGGTTGAAATATAATGATCCCCTAGGAAATGTTCATATTGCACCCTCTAACTGATGCCAGCTAGTGTGGGAAAAGGCTTGGGTAAAGGTTGAGGTTAAAGTGCTGATGTATAAGAGATGATCACTACACAGTTGAGCAACGGGACATGATCCAATAAATTATTAATGTTTGATAGCAGCTATAAACTAGTTTACTGTTTAGAACAACCACCATATCAATATCCATTCAGTTTCTTGAGAACCTGTTGATCTGAAAAGTATATTGTGCCGACCTACTGATGAGAGATCATACTTAAAATCTTTTCTGAAAAGTGTCAAACTACACACGCACAACTACTGACAAAAAAAGTAGAATACATTCACCTCCGATCCCTTTGTTCAGAAACAGGTATGATAACTTGAGCAACAGATTTCAGTCCAACAAGGCTCGATAGCAAGGCATGGAAATTTGAAATATAAAATTTATTTTTCCATTACAATAGAAAAAACACAATACTACAATGGGCCCTCCAAAATGTACATATACACTTAAAGATTGCTTGATTAAAAAGGCTGTATAACAACAAACACTTAATCTACAAACATAAAAGAAAAGCAAATTTGGCATTCGATCTCACCGTGTCAAACAAGGTTCCCAGACGATCCCCAAAGCTGACCTCTACAATTGTTGCATTTGGGTCCGAGTCTTGATCTATTAAAACTACTGGTAGTGGAACAGAATCTGTATCTTGATCAATTTTCTGTCATGAAAAAGGCAAAGTGACTGTCAGTATATACCAGATGGGGTTCCATTTGAGAACATCACACACACGTGTGATTTTCTTGTAGGGCAAGAAAAACATCAATTCGGAGTTTGATTATGGGCAGCAACCCAGTAGCACAGGTAAGGACTAAAGATTTGCACCCAAATGCATCCATCAGGCTCAGTGCAGGTTGCTGTCATGTCATACTCAGCAACCAAAAAGGAAAAGTCCAAAACCCTCCCTCCCTCTGCACATACTTAATAACCATTATTCTCTTCGAAATTTACTTTAGTTGCTGAGAAAATGCTGTTTTGTCTGGAATACGTTGTTTCATACTGGGAATGGAAAAGGCCTAGCCATTCAACCATCATTCTTCATCTCACTGTGTTTCTGCGCCATTATAAATAGATTGTTCTTGCCACTAAAATGTAGCAATTATTTTTTAAAGTGTATCAGCATTTTTTTTGTTGCCACTAACATGCAAACAATTATCTTTACCCATGCAGCTATTTTCCGTTTGAATCAACCACCAACGCCTCAAGAATCATTGCTCTCTCTAATGTTTTTTAGGATGTTTAATTTCATTCTTAATATGGACATTTTCTAGTCGCTCCTTTCCTTTCCTTCTTCTTTTCTTTATTTTCCTTTCTCAAGATAGCCAGAAAAAAAGAACAATTGCCTGATTCATGAGCTCATTGCCCAAAAAGAAAAGGAGAAATCGACTCTTGCCCACTAGGAGCTACACTCAGTTTCATTTTTTACTCAAGGACTTGCACACATCTAAGTGGTTCGTGTAACACCTTTCTTACTTCATTTTCTAGGGTGTGTGCTATGACTCCAGAACACATAAGATAGAGAACGGAAATCCACTGATATCTCCTTTATTGAAGGAACTAGGAAGAGAGAGAGAGAGAGAGAGAGAGAGAGAGAACAATGTTTGTTGCATAAGATTAACGTTTTTGTCACCAAGGGCATGCTTCAGCAAGACAGGAAATCAACCACTAACCATAGTAGGTGAGCCGGGAACACTCATTGACCCAGAAGAAGCTTGGCAGATACTCCTACGGAAAATCACCACATAAACCCAAGAGTTGTTACCATGGAAAATAGATGTCATCAATACATGTCACACGCTGTTTATAAGCACCAAACAACAAAAACATACTATGAAGGGATAAATATATGCTTTGCAACTAGAAACACCCTAGTTGATCAAACACCAAAAACAATCTGAAAACCTATTGAGGACCTTGAAATGAAATCCATTAAATGCAATTGGTTTTACTCTAAGGTGAGGATTCACAATCTCTGCTGTCAGGCACATATTGTATGAGTCAGCAGAATATGCTGAGCTGTGGCTGAAACATTAATGAAACCTTGGCCACTTGGCAGTGTCTATGCATTGGAGGACAACTGAAAGACCCCAACATATGCATTGCATCTGATCCATATAGGATATTGGTTTATTTTCTCAAAGGATGTTCCCTCCGTCTGATGGAACATCCTTTCAGAAATCGCTATGAGATCATTGTGGAAGTGACTTGCGGAATTCATTAATTAATACCATTTTGTATCCAACATGGTCATATTAGTGTAAGTTCATCCAAAATATGCAAGAGAACCCTCAAAAATCCAATAGAAATGTGGAAAGATGAAGAGAGATTAGACAAACTTTAAGAGTGATCTGCTCAACCAAATTCACCATTAACTTGATATGTAGAGTGCAGAAGAGATACCAAAACAAAGAACATGCCGTCTCCCACACTAAGTGGTTGGTTGCATGTATGGCTAATCACTGTTGTGCTTGATCTCGTGTTATAATGTTATAATCCAATTTAAATCCAAAAAAAATCATATTTTATCATTTTCTTTAAACATTTTGAAGGCCTTCTCCTATTCCCTTAAAGTATTCAACGTCAATTTTCACTGGATTCTACAAAGGAGGAGGGTTGTGTTAGGCTTCCAACAACTAGCGTAAAACTTTGTCGGATATATCTACTATGGATTCTATAAATTATGAGCATTGTGTTGGGGCGTTCCTTCTTAACGACGCATTGCAGAGCCCGAATGCAATGAAAAGTAAGCAAGGATCTCTATATCTTCGTGTGAACGTAGTGAATCAAATGCAGAGAGAGTTCCCACATCATGGAGAGATAAGTAAATTTTGCTACATTGTTGCCTGAATGTAGTGAACAAGTTACAACAAGGGTCTTCGCATTTTCAGCATAAATGGATGCGAGGTAAGGAAGCTAGTCCTATATAATAAGATTTGTATTGATACTTTGAATATCAGAACATTGATCAGCAAGTTAACGGAGGTGGTAAATACTATGATTCGGAGAAAGATTCACATTCTATGTTTACAAGAGACAAAGTGGGTGGAGAAAAAGCAAAGGAGACTGAGAATACAGGTTTTAAATTATGGTACTCAAAAAAGGAAAAGTCTCTACATGGAGTTGGTATTATTATAAATGAATATTTAAAGGATAGTGTAGTAGACATACAACGATATGGCGACCGAATTATGATATACTGAAATTAGTGTTAGGAGTAGAGGCTTTGAATATAGTTTGTGCTTATGCACCCCAAGTAGGATTAGAAAAGAGTATAAAGAAGGCTTTTGGGGAGGAGTTAGATAGAGTAATTCAAAGAATTCCATAAAGAGAGATGATTTGTTGTTTAGTGTTGTAATTACAAAGAAATGCAGTGGATAATAAACAATAGAATATATTAATAAAAAAGAAAGAGTAACAATAGAGATCGAAGGAGGGGGCGAACCTCCAATGGAGGTCGTCCCCCTCTTTCTCTCTCTTTCTAAATCTCAGCAACTTAAACCCTAATGCAACCTCTCAGCCCTTATATAAAGAGTTGTAAAATGTAAAATGACCAAAATACCACTAGTACAAAAACTTACCAAAATGCTCTTACGACTTCAGACAATTTCAATAATACCTAAAATATCAAATTTACTATCCTAAAACATCAACCTTACTAAAAACTTACTCTAAAACTCATATTCTTCAACAATCCCCTCAAGTTGGGAGTGAGATACTACGAACTCCAAACTTGCAAAAGAATTGTTCTTTCTTAATGTGTCTGCAACATTCTTCATCTGTCTTCATGTGTAACATTCTTCATTGACTGATCTGATCTTCAACAGCTTCTTTGGCTGCAACATCTTCAACCCAACCTTCCTGGTTGATCATCTGTAGCAGCATCTCTGGATGCAATATCAACTGAGCCTTCCTGGCTAATCATCTCAAGCAGCATCTCTGACTGCAACATCAACTCAATCATCCTGGCTGATCATCTCAAGCAACATCTCTAGCTGCAACATCAACTCAGTCATCCTGGCTGATTATCTAAAGCAGCATTTCTGACTGCAACATCGACTCAGCCTTCCTTACTGATCATCGCAAGCAGCATCTCTAGCTGCAACATCAACTCAACCTTCCTGGTTGATCATCTCAAGCAGCATATTTGGCCGTAACATCAACTCAGCTTTCATGACCGACCATCTCAAGCAGCTTATCTGGTTGCAACATCAACTCAACCTTCCTGACTGATCATTTAAAGCAACATTTATAACTGCAACATCAACTCAGCCTTCCTGGCTGATAATCTCAAGCAGCATCTCTGGCTGCAATATAAACTTAACCTTCCTGGCTAATTATCTCAAGTAGCATATTTCGCTGCATATAAAAAAAACATTTCTTCAGTCCTCATAACTGCAATCTTCAACATACATCTCTTTTCTGTAAACTTACTTCATTTTGTTTTTCGAATGAAGACAATCATCACGTACTAATCATCTGTACTCTTTTCCTAAATTTTCTTACTCTCTTAAACATTTCCTCAACCACTTGATGTTCATGTTAATCATCTCTTCTTGAGCATTTCATCAAACACTTATGTGTAGGTAAACCTCCTTTTTTTGAACATTTCATCAAACACTTGTTGTGCATCCTTTGTCTGGAACCTGATAGTTGGCTTATGTTTTTTTCAAATTCCCTCAGAGACATCATGCTTTGCTAACAGATTTTCCAAGGTACGGTTCTGTAGTTGTTTTTTTTTGTTAGAACAAAGGCTCCAATTTGATTGGGAGAGTACTGCTGCCCGTTTGCTTCAACCCATGCATCACCATTAGGTGCTTTAACTATCTTATAAGGAACCATTTTCATCTCCTTCTGAGTCTGTGAATCATCAAAGCCATCGAAGTTACCAAAATGGCTTGAACCAGAGTTAAACTTTATGTAGACCCAAATACACCGGAGCCACCTCCAAAACTCTTTCATGCAAAAATTTGATGTGAACATTCTACTGATTAAGTTGGGTAGGCAACCGGAGAGACTGAGGATCGAGTGAAGTAGATCGTAAGTTGGGTGTTGGTGAACTCTCGGGACTTTCAGAGACTTCCATCTGGGTAGGCAACATGTTGAGGTGTGAATGCAGATTCCATCTGATACAATTTGTCCCACTGGACACCATTGAACCATGGATGAGCCTTTAACTCATTGGCACCACCCTTTGTACCCAATCGTTGTTCAACATTGCAGAGCAATTTACTGATGAGATCCTTAGCTTCAGGAGACAGCTTTGCTTCCTCAAGGAATCTCAAATGAGTCCTCCAATTCACAATCTTTCTACAAGTAGCCATTGGTTCATCAGAATAAAATGGTGGATAACCAACAAGCATTTCATACATGATAGCACCAAGCGACCACCAGTCACACTCCGTGCCATATCCTTTCTTCAACAGAACTTCAGGAGCAATATAATCAGGGGTGCCCACGGTAGAATAAGCCAGCATGCGCCTGTTCCTTTGCCAATGTAAAAGTTGCTCCTGTTGTGTCCGCTTAGGTGCTGGAGAACTGTTTGAGTTCCAATCAGTCTCTGAAGAGGACTTTGGATTTCTTCTAGCTGTTGAATCGTTCTCACTAAGGTTGGGTAGGCTCCTACAATCCAATGGTTTACATAAACCAAAATCTGAAAGCCTTAGGTGTCCGTATCTATCAAGCAATAGATTGTCCGGTTTGATGTCCCTATGTATGTAATTATGCTTATGGATCGACTCAATAGCCACGATTGTTTCACCCACATAAAATCTAGACTCATCTTCTGTCAGTATATCTTTGCGCATAAGCAATGTCATCATGTCACCACCAGGAAGATATTCCATGAGCAGGTATAAGAACTCATCATCCTGGAATGAACAATAAAGCTTCACAATACAAGGACTATGAACCTCTGCTAGAAGGTTCCTTTCTGCTTTGACATGTTCCACCTGGCCTCTGCGAAGCATCTCTGATTTCTTTTACTTTTTCATTGCATAAACATTTCCTAATATGAAGGGGCAAGTTTTCCAGTTTCATGATTTACTTCTGACAGCAGGTTCTCCTTTGATATCTACAGTACCATCTTATCTTGCATCGTCACCTTATGCTGTGTTGGCACAATACCTGTATTTCCTTTATTTGCAGTAACTACTTTATTTATGTGGATAATGGATAGCAGTTACCATTTTTCTTTCCCAAAAAACATGGGAATAAGACTTACTGGTTTACTTTCTCATCCAATGAGAAAAGGAAGTTTTCATAACTACTTTCCCACAAAAACACGCAAGTAATTTGGAACTTTACTTTTCCAGCATTTGATTATTCAAAAATTTCGAAATTACCTTTCAATTTTTTTTTTCTTTCCATAATTTTGTGTAACCTTTCTTCCAAAAAAAAATCTGGAACACCATCATTTTTGGCAGCCTGGTCGAAGGTATTGTCCATCCTGTGCCTAACCTATATCAATGCGCCTCCTAGCAAGAGGAGGAAACCTTTGAAGAAATGCATCTACTATCAACTTAGCAGCACCCCCAGACTTCATCCTTCCCACTTCAAATTCTCACAGAAAACGAAAAAAAAAATCACTGCATCACATCTTTTAACTGAAAGTTGTCATCCCTTTTGTCTCCTGAATCAAAGGTCCTCCTTCATTTTAGCTATATCACAACTTCCCAGAAATTGTAATTCAAATTTTGAGTAAATGCTAACCCCATAAGGATTCAAAAGAGGAATAGTTCACCTAGATACAGGTTGGCCCCTAACCTAATTCGTGATAAAGCTGAGCAACCAGGTCTAAAAGGAGGCAGTGCAGATCAACCAGTGAAGGATAGTCGTTATGACTTGCAAGCCTGTCCGGATTAATAAGCCAATCAAAGACAAAATTTTCAAGTCCACACCAAAGTTTCTCTGTTAGTCCTTCCTGCGGGCAGCACTCCACAAAACGAATACATGCAGAGCAAAATATGCTTTCTACTGCTAGCTTTCGCTGGACAGTGGAAGCATCGGTTGCACTTTTTGGAGATTCACTTTCTCTCCATTTAAGAAGATCTTCTAGAAGAGACACTAGTGTATGACGTGCCACCATTTGAATGTTTGCAAACAATCAGTAGTCTTCATATCCCAAACTTTTACTGTACATTCGCTGGAAGCTGTAATAACACAGTTGTTATCACTTCTAAAGATAGCATCATTCACATAAGATGTGTGGCCTCGAAATTCGTTCAACAGCTTCCCAGATTTGAGACCATGGATTCTGGCAGTACTATCAAAAGAAGCACTAAGAATCTGGCTTCCATCTTGAGAGAATGAAAGACTAATGGCTCCCTGAAAAATATGCACGTTCAAGTCTATGCAAGTACTCCTAGTCCTCAGGAGCCAGACCTGTACAGATTTCTTTTTCAATCATTTCAAACTTCTCTTCTTCCTCTATTATAGAGGAATCTCAATCCTCGCCACCAACTAATAATCTAAAAAAAACACATTGTAGGCTCTGATACCATGTTGTAATTACAAAGAAACGCAGCGGATAATAAATAATAGAATATATTAATAAAAAAAAAAGAGTAACAATAAAGATCGGAGGAGAGGGCGGACCTCCAATGGAGGCTAGCCCCCTCTTTCTCTCTCTTTCTTAATCTCAGTAACTTAAACCCTAAAACAACCTCTCAGCCCTTATATAAAGAGGTGTAAAACATAAAATAACCAAAATACTCCTAGTACAGAAAATTACCAAAATGCTCTTACGACTTCGAACAATTTCAATAATACCTAAAATATCAAATTTACTATCCTAAAACATCAACCTTACTAAAAACTGACTCTAAAACTCATATTCTTCAACATTTAGGACCGAGACTTACATGGACATGTCGGCAAAAATGCATTAGGATATCAAGGTATTCAAGAAAACTATGGTTTTGGAGATATAAATGAGAAGGGTAGGGAGATTTTAAATTTTGTTTATGACTTTTGATCTCTTTATAGCCAATACAATTTTCAAAAAATGAGATACATTTAATTACTTATAAGAGTGACTTGTCACAAACACAAATTGAAAAAAAGATAGATCATGTTATTAAGATTACAAGATAATTTAAGGAGAAAGCTTAACTACTCAAATTTTAAAGTAAAAAAGTAAACAAAGAAGAATAGAATGCATAGAGTTATTCACACTAGATAGTGGAACCTACACCTTTTAATACATGGAACAATATGACTATACATATTAGAGAAGTGGCAAAAGATGTGTTTGGCAAACCTAAGGGAGGCGTAATGACACAAAAAGAAGCATAGTTGTAGAGTGAAGTGGTGCAAGATAAAATCAAGGCAAAGAAGACACGTTACAAATTGCATTACACCAAGAAGACTACACTTGGGACGCTTATAAGAAAGCAAGGAAAGAAGCAAAAAAGATTGTTAGTGAAGCAAAAGCCAAATTTTTGGAGGATTTATATAAAAAGCTTAACTCAAAAGAAGGTGAAAGAGATATTTTTACGATAGTTAAAGCTAGAAATAATAAAACTAAGGATCTTACTTTTGTTAGATCCATCAAATATGAGGACGAGAAGATTCTCGCAAATGATGAAATAAAAAATAGATGAAGAAATTATTTATATAAGATTTTAAATGAAAATACATATGATAGTATTAGCTTGGGAGAGTTAGTCAAATCATAAAAGTATATAAACCGCAATTTATATAGGCGTATTTAAAAAATGAAATCAAGGAGGCTCTTAAATATAGAAGGTTGGTAAATCTATAGGACCAAACAATATTCCTGTAAAAGTATGGAAAATTCTAAGAGAAATAGGGGTCACTTAGCTCACAAAACTATTTAATTAAATATGGAGAATTGAAAAGATGACTGAAGAACGGAGAAAGAGTACATTTATACCCATATATAAGAACAATGGGGACATTAATAATTATGTGAATTATCAAGGTATAAAGTTAATGAGCCAACTATGAAATTATGACAAAGAATTATCGAACATACGTTAAGACAAGTATGGAATACAACATAGAACCAATTCGAACTCATGCTCGGTAGATCTATAATTGAAGTAATTCACCAACATTTTAGAGCAAAAAAAATAACCTTCACAAGATTTAAAAAAAGCTTACGATAGGGTGCCCCAAAATATGTTCTTTTAGAGGTATCCCATTAACATACATAAATCTTATAAGAGACATATAAGAAAAGAACGAATAAGAAACTTGAACAGCCAAATTTTTTGCCAAAAGATTTAGTTGCTCAATTAACTCCGCCCATGTAAGGAATCACCCTTGCATTGCCAGTCCCAAGCCCGGATAAAGGAGGAGGGTTGTGTTAGGCTTCCGACAGTCAGCGTAAAAATTTGTCAGATTTTTACAACATGGATTACAAAAATTATGAGCACAGAGGTTTTGAATATAGTTTGTGCTTACGCACCCCAAGTAGGACTAGAAGATAGTATAAAGACAGTTTTTTGGGAAAAGTTAGATAAGGTGTTTCAAAAGATTCCACAAAGGGAGATGATTTGTTTAGGAGGAGATTTAAATGGACATGTCGGTAAAGAGGCATTAGGATCAGTGTTGTCTGACGCGTATCGTATCGTGTATCGCTGGGCTCCACGATACGGGCGTATCGTATCGTATCGTATCATATCGTATCGTATCGTACTTTAATATTAAAATAATGTAAAAATAATTAAAAATTAATAAAAAATCGAAAAAAATCGAAAAAAATCAAGAAAAAATCAGGAAAAATCTGATAATTGCTTTAAATTCATATAATGTAAGTTTAGTACAGATTGAGCATTCAACATTGAACAATTGCACCCAAATTTATATATTTTGAATCCAAAAAATAAAATACAGACATAGTTTACACTTTACAGTACACTACAGTTACATATAATGTTACATTTTACAAATTGTAATCAGGATCATCAACTAAATAATCTTCATCTTCTCCTTGTTGCAGATCCTCATCATCATCAGCCACGCCCACACCTTCTTCTTCAAAATCAAATTCTTCTCCATAATGTTGTTGCGCTCCTTCCAAATTAATCCAGGCAACGTCTTCTTCTGTTAGGAGGGCATTTTCTTCAGTGTCTTCCATAACCCAATCTTCTAATATATCAAAATTATCCAAACTTATTGGATCGAACTGACTTTCTTCTCTATTTACTTTTTTTAATTGCCTACGACACAAACAAAGATAAACAATTAGTAAGTAATATTAACAATTGAAAACTGAAGTTAAATAATATCGAATTGAAAATTTGAAAGTAATACAACATTACCTTTCACGAAGGCGCATGTTACAACGAATATAAACCAAATCATTAAGCCTTTTGTGTTCCAACCTGTTGCGCTTTTTTGTATGGATGTGTTCAAAAACACTCCAATTTCTTTCACAACCTGTTGCACTACAGGTTTGGCTTAAGACTCTAACTGCAAAATCTCTAAGGTTTGGACAATCACTTCCAAACCTATTCCACCAAACATCTGTAAAAAAAATATAAACATTAGAGACATAATAATCCACAGTAATGTAAGATGCAACTTAAATATGAAAATAAACAATGTACCTGGACGCATCGTAGAGCGGTTGCGAATTGCAACAGGCAAACCCATCAAGTGAAGAGCATTATCATATATCTCCATCTCTCGATGTATCGCATCTACTATGCTCTCATCAGGGACTAATCTGTCGATGCATTCAATGATTCCTCGATTAACCTCACCGTCCCTTTTGAAGGTTGCTGAGTACCTCAATGATGGGTTTAGATAGTAGGCTGCTGCATGAATAGGCTGATGCAATTGTTTATTCCATCTACTATCAATTATTTTCCACACGGGCACATAATCTCTTTTTTTTCCATTAAAGTTATTTCTGATTGCTTCTTTTGCCCTGTCCATGGATTCATAAAGGTAGCCCATAGATGGTTTCTCCTCGCTGTCAGCCAATCTCAAAACTTTCACTAAAGGACAAGTAATTTTCAATAATCTGATACATGCATTCCAAAATGAACTTCTAAAAACCGTTTCTGCAATCTCATTTAACTTTCTGTTCTTTCTGTTTTGTGGCAACTCTGCAAATTGTTGCCACTCATCTGAGGAGAACATTCTCTTTAAAGCTTGCTTCTGTCTCACAATACTCTGTACAAATAAGAAGTTTGTTGCAAACCGAGTTGCAGCTGTGCGAAGAAGCTCTGCACCTTCTGTGTATCTCCTCATCATACATAAAACAAATGCATGGTTGTAAATAAATTTTGTAATATCTTGGCAACACTCAGTTGCTGCCTTTATTTCATCCATCTCACCGATGTCCTCGAGGATGAGATCTAAACAATGGGCTGCACATGGTGTCCAGTAGAAAGTCCCATAAATATCAGCTAACTCCTTTCCGGCTGCTTTGTAGTTAGCTGCATTATCTGTAATCAATTGAACTACATTTTCTAGCCCAACCTCTTGTATAACCTTATCAAATTCCTCTCGTAGGATCTCTGCAGTGTGCCTCTCCTCTGACATATCTAGAGATCTCAAAAACATGAGTCCTTTAGGACAATATACAAGAAAGTTTAGCAATGTCCTTCCTCGCCTATCGGTCCATCCATCTGCCATGATAGTGCATCCTATTTCCTTCCACGATTGTCTCAAAGTCGAACAGTATTGCTGCACTTCAATCACGGTCTGATCTAATATCTTCCCTCTCAACTTCTGATAAGAGGGCATCCTGTATCCTGGACCAATGTTAGCAATTGCATCTGCCATTGCTTGAAAATGAAAACTGTTTGCTGCATTAAATGGAATGCATGTATCATAAAACCATCTGCCCACTGCAAGGTCTGCTTGATCGTGCAGTTGTTCTGAAGCCATAGCAGCACGAATTCCTGGCTGAGCACCAGGTGTAGTGGAAGGAGGAAAGAACGAATGTATGCTAGAAGAAGAAGCTCTTCCTCTACTCCTTCCTGAACTTCCTCTTCTGCCACCTCCAAAGTCTTCAGATGCAACCCTCTTTCCTCTGCTAGGTGCTCGCGAACTGCTACTACCAATATCTGTTCTAGCATCTGAAGGCAAACTATCAGTGAATCCAACTCCAGTGGCAGTAGCATCATCAGCTTCTTCACACATCTGGAAATCATCCTTTTGTTGTCTCCTTTCCTGTATGCTCTCAATCATCTGCAAGCATTGCCATTTAATACCTTCTGGCACACTTCTAACTCTGCCTGTGCATGGAGCAACTTCTTTCCTGGTTCCTGCTAGGTGGTGTTTCAACCTTGAAATTCTACCACTAACCACCTTTTCACAAAATAAACATCTGATTTTTAACCTTGAACCCTCAACTGGTATACCCCACTGCCATGCCGGATCATCAGACTTTGAATGAGAGTCTCTACCACCCCTTCCTGCCATCTCAATGGAGTACTTTAATTCAAAAAAAAACCTGAAAATAAAAGCACTTCGTAAATCCCCCAATCTTCAAATAACACTCAAATCGAGTGTCTCCCACTTCATGAATGCAATAAAAATCGTATACACACACTTAATAACTTCATATTTTGTCATTCAAAAAAAAAAACCCGAAATAACACAAAAAACAATAAATATAAAGGAAAAAAAGGAAAAAAACATTAAAAATATACCTAAATCCGAGTTTGGAGGCTTGGACGGACACCGTAGGGCACGATTTTAGAGTTTTGAACACCAAGGAGGCGAAAACCGACTCTTAGGGAGCTTGAAGAACTCAAAAAGAGAGAGGAAACCCGCGATTTCCCTCGGCCCGGGACCCTTTATAAGGGTCCCAGGGCGTATCGCCCGTATCGTACGATACGGGCGATACGCACCGTATCGTGCGATACGGGCCGTATCGCACGATACGGGCCGTATCGCACGATACGGTGCGATACGCCCGCACCTGTGATACGGGGCCCCGTATCGTATCGTGGTGGCCCACGATACGATACGTATCGCACCGTATCGTACGATACGGTGCGATACGGACAACACTGATTAGGATATCAAGGGATTCATGGAAACTTTGGTTTTGGGGATATAAACGAGGAAGGTAGGGAGATTTTAAATTTTGCTATGTCATTTGATCTCTTTATAGTCGATACAATCTTCAAAAAACGAGATGAATATTTAATTACTTATAAGAGTGGCTTATCACAAACACAAATTAATTACTTTATTTGTAGAAAAAAAAGATAGAGCGTGTTGTAAAGATTGTAAGGTAATTCCAGGAGAAAGCTTAACCACCCAACATCAACTTTTAGTTATAGATTTACAAATTAAAAAATGGACAAAGAAGAAAAGAGTGCATCGAGCTATTCGGACTTAATGGTGGAACCTCAAAAGCGAGAAAGAAGATATATTTAAACAGAAAGTCCTTCAAGGAGATGTTTGGAATTATGTTGGCACACCCTCTGATATGTGGAACAATATGGCTATACATATTAGGAAAGTGGCGAAAGATGTGTTAGGGGTATCTAAGGGAGGTGTACCGGCACAAAAAGAAGCTTGGTGGTGGAGTGAAGTAGTACAAAATAAAATCAAGGCAAAGAGGGCATGTTACAAATTACATTATGCGAAGAAAACTAGTAAAACTTTAGAAGCTTATAAGAAAACAAAGAATGAAGCAAAAAAGGCCGTTAGTGAAGCAAAAGCTAAGATTTGGGAGGACTTATATAAAAAACTCAACTCAAAAGAGGGTGAAAGAGATATTTTTAGGATAGCTAGGGCTAGAGATAAGAAAACTAAAGATCTTAATTATGCTAGATGCATAAAAGACGATGATGAAAATTTTCTAGTGGCAAATGATGATATAAGAAATAGATGGAAAAACTATTTTTATAATTTTTTAATGAAAATAAAGATGTTAGTATTAGTTTAGGAGATTTAGCCAAGTCAGAAAAGTATATAAACCACAATTTCTACCGACGTATTCAAAAGAATGAAGTCAAAGAGGCTCTTAAACATATGAAGAGTCGTAAATCGGTAGGACCAGATAATATTCCTATAGAAGTTTGGAAAATACTAGGAGAAATAGGAATCACTTGGCTCACAAGACTATTTAATGAAATATGGAAAAACCAAAAGATGCACGAGGAGAGCAAGTACACTTATACCCATATATAAGAACAAGGGAGACATTCAAAATTGTGTGAATTATCGAGGTATCAAGTTAATGAGTCATACTATGAAATTATGGGAAAGAATTATCGAACGTAGGTTAAGACAAGTATCCAGTACAACAGAGAACCAATTTGGATTTATGCCAGGCAGATCTACTATTGAAGCGATTCACCTTTTGAGACATCTTATGGAACATTTTAGAGCAAAAACGAGAGACCTTCACATGATATTTATTGATCTAGAAAAAGCTTATGATAGGGTATCGAGGGAGGTTCTTTGGAGAACTTTGAAAAAAAGAGGTATCCCATTGAGATATATTAACCTTATAAGAGACATGTATGATGGTGCAAAAACATGTGTGAGGACTCATGAAGGAACGACAGACTTCTTTGAAGTTAATATTGGGTTACATCAAGGATCAACTTTAAGTCCATACTTATTTATAATGGTGATGGATGAGTTAACAAAACATATTCAAGATGAAGTACCTTGGTGTATGTTATTTGCAGATGACATTGTATTAGTGGAGGAGTCTAAAGAAAAAGTTAATAGAAAATTGGGACTATGGAGAGAAACATTAGAAAGCAAAGGCCTCCGACTTAGTAGAACAAAGACATAATATATGGAATGTAAGTTTGATCATTTGGCTACTTCAGAGGACATAGAAATTAAAATTGGCACACATTGCATTCCCCAAAAGGAAAGTTTTAAATACCTAGGGTCAATTTTTCAAAGTGATGGAAGAATTGATGGAGATGTTACGCATAGAATTAATGCTGGTTGGTTAAAATGGAGAGGAGCATCAGGTATTCTTTGTGATAAGAAGATACCATTAAAATTAAAAGGTAAATATTATAGAGCAGCAAATAGGCTTGCCATGTTTTATGGTTCTGAGTGTTGGGCAGTTAATCAATCAACATGTACAAAAGATGTATGTGACATAAATTAAGATGTTGAGATGGATGAGTGGTCATACTAGAAAAGACCGTATACATAATGAGGTTATTAGAAACAAATTAGGAGTGGCACCAATAGACGATAAAATGAGAGAACATCGATTAAGATGGTTTGGACATATAGAAAGAAGATCAAAAGAAGGTTAGAAAAACTAATTTTGGAAAGTATTAAAAGAGGTAGAGGACGACCACAAAAGTGTTGGAAAGAAACAATAAAGAATGATCTAGCTTATTGAGAGTTAACTGCTAACATGGCACGCGATAGGGATCTGTGGAAACAAAGAATGCATGTAGCCGACCCCGTCTAGTATGGGAAAAGGCTTAGTTGTTGTTGTAGATTTAGTTGCTCAATTACCTACCACGGCCGTAACCATCAGATTCCTAATCATGAGAATAAGAGAAAAAATTAGCTTAGGCCCAAATATACCCATCATGTAAACGTAACAGTTCAGTAAAGTAACTGACAGTGTAATGTGAATCCATTTCAAAAAGGAAACCAAATCATCATTTCCAACCGACCGACAAACTGGAAGGTTGGGAGCAAGTCGAAATGGCAAAAACAAAATGGAAAAGGGCGAAGAATTCATACCTCTTGAGCAGTCGATTAGAACGAATTCCGGCGAACGTGACATCGAGATCGGAGACATTAGGGTTAATGAAAGAAGGAATGGTATAAAGATGAGAGAGGGGAGTCGATCTGAGCTGCCGAACCCGCCCAAGAGATGCAGATGAGATGAACGCATTGGACGCCGCCATGGCTTCCTCGACAGCAACAATGAAACCGATCGCTCAGACAGAAACAGGTCACTGGCTCCGTCACCGTCTTAGGGTTCCTCTACGACTCAACGGATTTGTCTCCGCGATTGAGAGGGCAGTAAAGTCATTCCCGCAAGTGACGTTAACGGAGATATACACGGTTTGCCGAAACGGGTGGTTTTTGGCGCCACATGGAAGAGGTTGCCACGTAGATACGCACCCACCGGGCATTCTTTAATGAAAGTACACGTAAGCTGAGTCGTCCTTTTTATTTATAATGGACCCACCCGGGTCTCATTTCACCGTGGTTCCGAGTCATTCGAGCTCACTTAGCATTGGGTACGAGCTCAGTTAATCACAACTCATGCACCTCACCTGTGTCTTTTTCTTTGTTACAGGAGAAGCCAAAACCCTAACACACACACACACTCACAGCTAACGCTACTTATTTGGCTCGTACCTTCACCTCCTTCACTTAAGGTAACATGTAATGGCTTCCACGATGGAGTCATTAAGTTTGTTGATTTAAGTTCAACATGCAAAAAGAACTTTGAACTTGCCTCAACTTTGTCGAGCTTGACTCATCAAAACTCGGCTTGAGAGCTTGTGAGTGCAATCGAGCTTTATATATGTGCGCAAGCTCAATCAAACTCGTCAAAACCCTTTCACATGTATGGATTCACGTCAAATATAATACAGAATAATGATTATAAATGAACTTTGTGACATTTTTGCATTCATCTATAATCCATTTTATTTCATCCATTACACTAAAATCTTCAAGCATTAAGTCTATGCAATGTGCAATACATTAAGTCAATACTAAGGATGGATGACTCTAAATTTTACAGCATTATTGGTAATGAATTGAACAACATTTAAAAATTTGAGAGTAAATTATCTACAGTTTTATAAATATGAGACAAGCCATATGATTTCAAAAACAATATCTTATTCGGATAATAAACCAAAAAGTTTACCAAATACCTACGTTGACCATCTATCCAACTATCACCCATAATAAAACATCCTATTTTCTTTCATGACTCCTTAAATTCATAACTTTTTGCATTAACAATATCAACCAATTTCTACAACAATGTACCCATCAAAGCATGATAAGTAGGCACTATAACCCGATCCTACATTGATAATAGTATCCACTATATTTTGAAATGAAAATGAGTTTACAACATTGAAAGCGAGATAATTTTCATACAAAAATTATGCACACTTCAAATCTATCTTCTCAATCACTTCATTTGAAATCATAATTGATTTAATCCTTAACTTAGCTCAAAGAGGCGTATGTAGGAAAAAACAATGAAGGCATCCCACTACATCTGGCTCCAGTTCATCTTCTAGTACCCCTCAAATGCATCAGGCGAGTAAGAACTCTTGTAGTGAAACAATAGTCAACTCCATTACTACTACCACCATAACCTACTCTTCTCATTTTCTCGCATTATCTTCTCTTCTTATATCATATATTTTTTATCTCAACTATACCATGAAATTCATCACCATACATCTTGACAAGCATTTTCAAATAGTTGAGAATATCCCAACCACTTATTTATGCCTTCGCTCTCACCCTTAATTTTTTATCTCCTTTCAAACTTCTAATACCTATTCAATCTCGTACTTCACTACTTCGAAAACCCGAAGACAAAGACTAACATCTTTATTAGTTCATACAAAGTGGTGTTTCATGCGAGAAATATAATCATATTTTACTGCATTACAAAACAAGCACTCATTCACAAAATAATTAAATTATTAGGTATTAATCATAAACATGTGTAAAAGACTTTCGTAAAGTTAGTTAATCGGATATATGGTTATAAAAGGAGAGATCATATTTATAATGAAATTGTTAAAGATAAATTGAAAGTGATATCAATAAATAATATAATGACAAAAATCATTTGAGATGATTTGAACATATGAAAAAGTAATCAAATAAACTTTAATAAAAAATATAAGAAACTAGATGGTGAAGAAAAAAACGAAGACTATAAAGTTACATAAGAAAATAATAAAAATTAATATAATTTTAACGGGTTAATTGTTACTGTGACATAAGCTAAATCTCTATAAAAACAAACAATCAACCCACATAGCCAAATTGATGGAATATGGGAAAAGGTTTATTTGTTTTCGTTGTTGCATATTGATTCAATACGATCGAAAAACTTAATGACCTATAAGTTCTTAAAGAGGTCTACTACCATACTCATGCCAATTCGGGCCCAATGTTGCTTTAAAACCTTTTATATACAACAACACAGTATTTTTATAAAAATCCAAAACAATATTTCACACAGGATTTCTTGTTTCTTGAAATGGGGCCTAGCACTTTGCTGGGCGTCAAAGAAATGTTTGAATTTTGAAAAGGGCGACCCCCCCCATTCCCCGGTCGTCCGAAACTAATCAAACCCCACACGCATTATAAGCCGTTCGTCTGTTATACCGACGGTGGAAATTGCATCTGATATCCCTCTCATCAATCACAGTCTACCTTTCTACGCGAGACACAAAAGCACCATCGTAACATGCCTTCGTTCTTTTCCGCAGAAACTCGAGTTCCAGAGACACATCCAGAAGGAATGACTGTGACCAGAAGAGGCAGACCGTGGCCCTGACTCTCTCTCGCTCTCGCTCCCTGGCACTGCAGAGGACAATAATGGCGAGGCGGCTAGAGGAAGAGTATGACTATCTGTTCAAGATCGTGCTGATCGGGGATTCGGGCGTGGGGAAGTCTAATCTTCTCTCAAGGTTCACGAAGAACGAGTTCTTACTTGAATCCAAATCCACCATTGGCGTCGAGTTCGCCACTCGAACCCTTAAGGTGGGTGCTTCCCGTCGCCCTCTCTCTCTCTCTCTCTCGTCCCTGTTTATGTTTCTCTTATTTTTTTTTCTGTCATTCCTCTTGCTATTATATGATCGTTTCATTTGTGAGTGCCGCGTTTTTTGGGGCATAGAAGAAGGAATATATTGGTTCGGTACGATGCGTAGGAAAGGGGAGATGGGTTCGTCGTTACTTTGCACAGATTTTGCTTGTTGTGTCGTTTATCATAGTTTCTGTTTGGTGGTTTTGTTATTTTTCGTGATTCTTCAAGATAGGATCCTTTGCTTTTGATACGTGTCTTGTTCAGATAGTTGGTAGTGGAACTCGCTTTGACAGTGGAGATGATGACCCAGTGGGTTCCTATGTTTGATTTGGTGGGAGAAATGTGAATAAAGTGTGATTTTTAATGTTTCAGACCCCATATAGGTGTGAGGATCAAAGATGTGAGTGACTCATTTCCGATAAAAAAAGATGATCATACGAGACTCCATGACATGCGGATAAATACTTGAAGGGTGCAGTTGGTAGATTTTGTACATAAATTTTTGGAACTTTTGGTTTTCCTTTTGCTTAACAATTTGAATACGTATATTTGATTTTAGTGTTTGGTGAAACACTGCTACTGGGTGAACCCTTGGGTGGGTGATGACGGCGGAGATGAGAAAGGCAACTAAATGAGAGTGTTTTCGCTGCCTTTTTTGTCGATGAGTGTGATAACGAGGTTCTTTCCGTGATAGGACACTGAAAGCTGTTTAAACTTGAATCCCCTCCCTGTCTCCCTCTCTCTCTCACGCACACACGAGCAAGAACGTACATCTTGCTTACCGTTCGTTAGTTGTATCAAAAGTTTGGAATGCCCGACGACTATTGTTGGATGTCTAGGGTAAATGTGCTGACTTTTGTATAACCTATATATTTCTAGGCTACATGATATGCTCATGAAGCGATATGCACTTCTCAATAGGCAGGATAACTTGATTTTACGCTAACCTCCACACTCTAGTCTATTGCAGTACAGCCTTCATGCAACATAGATTCTCCACAGTAATACAACTTGACAAGAGAAACAAGCTGTCAACTTGTTAATTTAACAGAGAAAAACTAAATTAGTGTGCATCATGCGTCTTCTAATTTTCTAATGTAAATGGAGAAGCAGTTTGAAAGGCACAATCGTAGACAAGCCTGTTCAATGTGTTAAATTGCTGTCATCCAACACAAACTTACATTACAAAGTTAATACAACTGAACAAAAGCATAATAACCATATGCTTTCAACATTTGCTGACACTCAGTTCGGTTAAAGAAGCCAGACTTAGAAAAGACTAATTTCTTCAGCAACAATCATAATGAAAAGAAATTGTGGTATGTGGAAGAAGGATCAAAAGGGAATGTTGAACTAGGAAATAGATCCTAGTAGCTAGATAGGCTTCCTTAGCTACGATGCCATGGTTGGCAGAGAGAAAAAGAGAGAGAGAGAGAGAGGCGTCTACATGGAGCAATCTCTTCAATTGGAACTGAGAACCAGTGTCCGTTAAGTTGCCTGAGAATGCGAATCTAAAATTTCCAAGTCTCGTGAGGCAACAAATATGGAAGATATATGTAAGTTGTAGTGGAAATGACCAGTAGGCAAAGTGGCAGTAGTGGATACATGTGCTTTCACACCAAGATAATTTTTTTTCCCATGAAGGTGACAAGTTCATGAATTTACTTTCCTCCTTGTGTTTAAAGCCTTGACATGTCCCATTCTTCAAAAATCATGTCTAAAGTACTCTGGTTGCACAAAATTTACAAATTGTTTATGAATAAGCGGAAGAAGACCACAGGGTTTGATTTTTACTCTTTGGGTCATCATAGATAATCGTGTCTAAAGTGGAAGAAGCAACTTATTGTTTATGAATTGCAAAGCATTTAAGCTATTTACTCCTAGCTTTCACATAACTACCTTCTCTTATTGCAGTTTGACCTACATGGAACAAAACCATTTGTCAGGGACTCAGGGGAGCATCACATGATATCTTGTCCAACATGTATCAAATCTGCTTAATAGTACTCTGTTTTCTAAGTATGAGAAATGGATTCACGAGCTTTTGACAATGTTCGACCAGATTGACAAGCAGTACCTCTTGCAAAACTTATTTTAGCCTTGTTTCTATTCTGAACCAACTGTGGTTGAACTGTTCTGAGCCTTCTGATAGTCACCTACTAAGTCTGCACTTTTTCCAGGAAAGATAAGTTTTATGCTGGGTTTTTGGAACAGACAGATTAATCATTTTCCAGTTGCTTTAGTAAAACTGTATCATCTTAGCTAGAGTATGAAGTTGTCCAAAGTCACCTGATCCTGGCAGTGCTGCTGCTTGAAGCACAGATATAACATGTTAAAGCTTGTAAGCAGTGTCCTCTTGTAACATTTGCAGTGCAAAGTCCTTTCTTTTCAATTGGAAATGTTTCAGATTCTGATTCTAAAATGTTGATGAATGGTATGAACATGCATATTATTATGAGATGCAAAGTCCTTCCCCCGTATTAGACTTTATCCCTCAGTTGGGACTTATCTGAAAGTCATGTCCACACTCCATACAGAGATGATGCTGAGTTACACTTAGGGTATCTTGAATTTGGCAAGCTCTAACATGCTTCTTATGGCATGTTAGTGTTGATTTCTAACTCAAATCTTCATTCACAGATAATAGGAATTTACAGCATATAAGAAGAGGAGATTGGTGTTGGCATCTCCACACAGAGTGTTGCCTCCCATACATTCTATTTCTTTTTCTCTTAAACACACGGTAACCCCTTAGGGTTATTTAAGTATAATAAAAATTAAAGGATAACTAAAATGCCCATATACTAAAGATTTACTTCCTAACAACTCCTATTGGATCAGTACAAGAATAGATCCAATGGGAGCTGGATCCAAAATCTCTTCTTTAGTTGGGGGTAGGATGGTGGTTACTCCCAACTTACTGAGAGCTTTTTTCAAGCCTACTGCAGCCACTTACTTTGTTAATATATCTGTTGCTTAGTCTTTTGAGTGTACATGTATGAGCTTGAAGACTCATTGAGTGATCTTCACTCTGATGAAGTGACAATCCACTTCAATGTGTTTTGTCCTCTCATGATATACTGGATTTAAGGCAATTTGTATGGCTATATAAAGAAATGGTTAGGGGTATTTATTCTAATATCAATTTCTTTTATGAGGGATGAAACCCATAAACCCTCACACATACCAAGTGTAATAACTCGATATTCAACTTTTACACTTGATCTCGCAATTACTGATTGTTTCTTACTCTTTAAGGAGACATTTCTTCCTACACACAAAGTAGCCCGATGTAGATTTTTTGTCCTCAATTGATCCTGCTCAATCACCATCTTAAAACATTTAAATATCTAGTGATGAGTTAGGAGTATACAAGATTTCATGAGTAATTGTGGATTTAAGATACTGGATCATGTGGAATACGACATTAATGTGTTGTCTTGTTGGAGCATGCATCCACCTGCTAACATAACTTACTATAAAACTAATATCATGCCTTGTGATGGTAAGGTATATTAACTTACCTATCAATCTTTGATATCTACTTGTATCCTCGTATACTCCTCTTCTTTATCATTTGTTCTTCTTTTTTATTCAATGGGAATAGTACATGCCCGACAATCCAACATCTTTGTCTCTTCCAATAAATCTAAGATATATTTCATCCAATATTTTTGTCTCTTCCAATAAATCTAAGATATATTTCCTTTGACATGCAAACATTCTGTTATTGCATCGGACCATTTCAATGCCACAGAAATAATGTAAATGATCCAAATCTTTTAAGTCAAATAAACTGTGTAGCCTGTCCTTAAGTAAGTTGATACCACGGAAATAATGTAACTGACCCAAATCTTTTAAGTAAAATTACCTGTAGAATTTTCTGAGTCTTTCACATTATGTGGGGGATCTCCAAAGAAAAAAATAGCTTATATATGTACATATATATATATATGTATATATCACGTAAATCAGCTAGGTGATCTCTATCAGAAAATGGTGTACCTCTTGAAAATGTTGCAAAAGTGAACCGAGTTGATGCCAACTGCATACTAAGTAAGTGCATTTACTAGCTATACAGTGGTGCACCCCTGGGGCAATAGGTGATCTGGTCTAAGTTATTCAAGTTAACTTGGTGGCAGACTATGGCTTGAAATTCATAGGCAAAGAAGTTTAGTGGCTTCATTATTCAATTTTTATGATGTTCAAAACTGTCCGACAATAAGTGTTGGCTCTGCCATATGGTCATAGTTTACAACGTAAGAAAGCTACTCATAAAGGAACTGCACTTTGTACTTTAGGGATCTGATACAATAATCATTTTAGAAACTAGAGTCCTGAAAAAGGAAGAACCTCTCTTGGCTGCAGAACAAGTAGGCACACCCTCCGACAATAGGGGTTGGCTCTGCCATATGGTCATAGTTTACATCGTAAGAAAGCTACTCATAAAGGAACTGCACTTTGTACTTTAGGGATCTGATACAATAAACATTTTAGAAACTAGAGTCCTGAATAAGGAAGAACCTCTCTTGTTTGCAGCACAAGTAGGCACTCTCCTTGTAAGACAAACATAGAGTGGATCTCAGAGCAGTTCCTTGATCTCCCATCAACCACTTAAAGGCTCTAGCTAGTTTGTTAGAACTTAAAATCTTTATATATTCCTAAATGTGTTAGATGTATTATTATGTAGTTTTATCTCCCTAATTGTATCATTTCATTTTGGTTAATCTCAGAAAGTGTCCCCACTTCTCGCATAGCCTTTCTGAAAGAGGCCATCCAACTAAATGTAGGAAGACAACTTACCAATATCTTATGCATTTGATGAGGCTGTCATATGCTAAATTGGAATCTTAGGACCAATATTGCTAAATTATCGGTGATTCCAAGCCACCAGTACTGGTTCCATGGAAACAAAGAATATAGCCAACCTTGAAGCCCTTTGGTTCTTTCGGCTTAGTTGTTGTTGTTGCTCGTATCAAAAGAATGAACAAAATTCAAAATTCTAGTGCAAAATTCAAACTGAAGGCAGAAAATTAGTGGTTCTAGTTTTTCTTTGGAATTGTCGGTGCTGGAACTCTGTTATCAATAACAGACAACAGGATCCAAACAATTTGGCAGGGGACATGTGTGCATTCTAAAACATTACAAAAAGCATATATGTAGCACATTCATCAAAGTAACTCAATTAAACCAACACAAGTTATAAATTGGAAATAATACCAGCTACAGGAACAAAACAAAGATACTTTAATGAATAAACATCATACAAAACATACATATAATGACAACACATACTGCACAATATCAATAGAGGACAAAAAACACAAAAAGATAATAAATGTCGTTGGCTAGAGCATCTTTGGTACATCATGAATAAACATTAAACAATTAAGAATTACATGGAATACAAGACAGAAAGGTGAATAAAAATATTCACCAGAAGGTTCCACTTCCAACCATGGTCCATGGCTTAAAGATGGAAAACATAATTAGATGCTTAGTCAGATATATTTACAGAAACATGCAGATGAAGTAGTTTTATTACTTAGAATGATTAGTTAGATGCCATTAGATAAACTGTTTATTCATTTTCTAAAAATGCTTGGTTGGATAACATATTAGATTAATTTATATTGTACAGAGTAAATGAATAAATGAACCCGCACATAGAGGGGGTAAACAAAGAAGTAAGAATGAAAAGAAGTACGAACCAAAGTACATGGATAGATATTGGACCTGGGCGGATGTGGGGTGCTTATATAGTTACATTTTGGGAGAAACGTGGTTGCCTGCCAAGCATCTTCCTCAGCAGCAGGGTTGAATTGAGTGGACACATTGCATTATTGATAGCTCAGCTAATATAGGCCTCAGGCCTGTTTTCAATCCTAGAATTCCTTTCCATCATCGTTTATTCTACGGAACAAGGGAGCAAGCAATTCTAAGGTTTTAAGACTTCTTGTGAAATTGTGTTGTTGCTGTGCCCTGATCATATACTTCAACCGATCTTGTTGGAGCTGCCTAGCCTAGAGAGTCTAATTGATAGTCTTTGTTTACACTTGACCAACCAGAATTAAAAAATAACCAATGTAGAGTCTTTACTTAGAAAGGTAACTCTTCCTTATGTTGATTCTACTCATCAAATCTTGATCAATATAGTAAGAAAATAAGCAAAATACAGAACCTGGGAAATAGGGCACCAGTCGGCCTCACTTGGCTGCCGTCCCTCTCCTCATTTATTCAGTCCATCATCACACGGTTACAAGACAACCCTAATGACACTTTATACTAAATCCTGTTATAACTTAAAAGACTATAATGACCCTACTTAAAAATAACTAATTCCTAATGGATCTTAATAAATATGGTCCGATTCATTAGGATCCAAGTACATAACATTACTCTAATAACCTAACTAGACTTACACAGACTGAAGACACTAGAGAATATACAGCGAGACTTGATTTCCAACACGCCCCCTCGAGTTGAGCCTTGAAGAGGAGTAATTCCTATCCTTGTAAGAATCTTCTTAAAGACATTCACAGATACTGCTTTAGTGAGGATATCTGCAAGTTGATCTTCTGAGTGTATATGAACAAGGTTGAAAATGCCTTGAGAAATTTTCTCTCTAATGAAGTGACAATCAATTTCTATGTGTTTCGTCCTCTCATGAAACACCGTTAGAAGCGATATGGAGTGGCTGCTGATTATCACATATAAGCTCCATCTTGCCCGGTTCACACAATTTGAGTTCATTGATTAATTGTTTCAAATCCATATTAGCTCACATGTTGCAAGTGCCATAGCACGATACTTCTAAGCTTCGCACTCGATCTTGCTACCAGTCTTTGATACTTGCCAACATCTTCATATTGTTCTGTAGATTGACTATCCTCTTCTCTCTGAGTGTCCATAGGAATAGAGCATATCCTGCACTCTTCCATTCTTGTTTCCTTGAGTAAGTCCAGGATGTATTTCCTTTGGCTTAGAAATAAGGTGTCCCCTTTATGAATTATCTCTATCCCCAGGAAATAATGCAATCTGCTCAAGTCCTTCAGGTCAAATAACATTTTCAGGCTCTTCTTTAACTCAGCTATGCCTTCTGTATCGTCACCAGTAATAATGATGTCATCCACATAGACTAAGAGTATTATATTTTTCAGGCCATGCTTGATAAAAAGTGTATTATCACTGGTACATTTGCTGAAACCAAATTTCATAATGCCATCACTAAATTTTTCAAACCATGCCCGTGGGGATTGCTTCAAGCCATAGATGGATTTCTTCAATTTACATACTTTACTCTGAGTTTGTCTCTGACAATAACCAGGAGGTATATCCATATAAATGTCTTCTGAGAGGTCTCCTTGAAGGAAAGCATTCTTCACATCCAATTGCCATAGCTCCCATCCTTTATTAACAGCCACACTCAGAATTATTCGAATTGTATTCATCTTTGCCATTGGAGCAAACGTCTCTGTGTAGTCAATCCCATATGACTGACTGTAACCCTTTGCTACTAACTTGGCTTTGTATCTTTCGATACTGCCATCTGCTTTATACTTTACTGAAAACACCCATTTGCATCCAACGGTTTTCCTTCCTGCTGGTAACTCTACAAAGTCCCAAGTTTCATTTCTGACTAGAGCGTTAATCTCTTCTTTCATTGCTTTCTTCCATTCTAACTTCTGCTCTGCTTCTTCAAATGTTCTTGGAATAAATACTGAATCAGAATTTACCACAAAAGCCTCATATTCTTGAGGGTAGTTAGAATATGACACAAAATTCTGTAGAGGGTATTTTGCTGCTTCTCTTTTCCCTTTTCTAACTGCAATTGGAAGATCGATATCTGGAATGTTAGAAATAACCTGAGTAGTAGGAGAATCTGAACCTGAGCCACTATCTTGATCTAGTGTGAACACCTTTCTGTCACCTCTAGAATATACCTGCCAGTCTTTCTTCTGAGTGGGTATTCTCTCTTCATTTTCCTTCTCATGTTGTAGCTGATCTTCAATTGGAGGGATAGGAATTACATGTGAGGAAGTTATTTCAAACAAAAAATTATCCTGGATCTTATAAAATGGTGTATCTTCATGAAATGTAACATCCAAAGTAACATACACTTTCCTACTAATAGGATCATAGCACTTATATCCCTTTTGAGTAGAAGAATACCCCACAAAATATACATTTGAGTGATCTAGCATCTAGTTTATCTTTCAAACCATGATGTAAATGAATGAAACATGTGCACCCAAAAACTCTTGGAAGTAAATGAAATTGCTTCTGCTGAGGGCATAATGAGTGAAACGGAGTATTACCATTTAGGATTCTACTAGGCATGCGGTTTATAAGATACACTGCTGTCAGCACTGCTTCTCCCCAATAGTATTTGGGTGCATTACACCCAATCAGTAAAGTTCTGGCAACTTCCAGAATGTGTCTGTTCTTCCTTTCAGACACCCCATTTTGCTGGGGAGAATATGCGCATGATGTCTGATGCAACATTCCGTTTTCGACCAAGTATGATTGAAGAAATTGTGACATGAATTCTCCACCATTATCACTGCGAAGGATCTTAATCGTGCCCTAAAATTGAGTACGTACAAATTTACAGTAGATGGGAAAAATATTCCTTACTTCATCTCTAGTTTTCATAAGATATATCATTGTAAACCTGGTGCAATCATCTATAAAGTACTTAAAACCATGCAAGGAGGTAGTAGTGCAAGGGCCCCAAACATCAGAATGCACAATTTCAAAAGGAGTTGATGATTTTTCTTCACTTAAAGGAAATGAAGTACGATGATGTTTTGCCTTCTGGCAGGTCTCACAGTTCAAATTTAAATCATTACATAAACTGAATTCAGGAAGTAAAATTCTAAGTTTAGACAAAGGTAAATGTCCCAATCTCTGATGCCAACGAGGTATATCCTTTTGTTTTTCTTTAATACTGGTAGACTGCAACGCCACTTTATTTTTATCTTCGCAGAAGTAGAGACCTTTCCTTACATTACCCAGACCACAGATCTTCTCTGTCCTCATTTCTTGAAATATACATCCAGTAGAATCAAATATTATACTGCATTTTAGATCTTGAGTTAAAGCAAAAACAGATAGTAAATTAACTGATAAGCTAGGAACATGTAAAACATTTTTCAGTACACCAAAAGAAGTAATAATGTTCCCTTTTCCCAAAATAGGAGTCTGTGAACCATCTGCCAAACGGATGTTAATAGGTTCTTGAGTCTGTTCGTTCAGATTACCCTTGGCTAAGAATGAGAATGGATACGCCATGGTTGCCTGAGTTTCATTATTGGAGGAAGTAGATGGAGAATGTGAATCAACCAAACGAGTCTTAAGCAATTCAATCTCCTTCTTCATGTCTGCTAGTGAGCTGGTACTGTTATCAACATTCTGTTCATTGGTCAAATAAGCACTGTTAGGTTTACTCTGAAATTGAGTGGGTCTTCCGATCAATTCCCAGCACATTTCCTTTGTGTGTCGTGTTTTTCCACAGTGAGAACATGTTAATTTGGATTTCTCATCAAAATGAGGTATAAACCTGCCTCTACCACGACCATAATTACCTCTACCACGTGGAAATGAAGAAGAGCTCTGTATATTTCTCCCGACGAACGCAGTAGTTTCGGTACTAACTTTTGCTTTTTTTTCTAAGTGTTTCCTATCTTCCTCTCGAAGTAGGAGCGAATATACTGTGCTTAGTGTCGGTAGTTCTTCTCTGCTGAGGATGTTGTTTTTCACTGCTTCATAATCCGAAGAGATGCCCCATAAAAGGTCAAACACTTTCCTTTCTTCAAACTCTTCATTCCTCTCTTGTACGCAATTCTGACATTTTGTCTTAGAATAAAACTGTAATTCTTCCGAGAGGCCTCGAAGTTCTGCATAATATTCACTAACTGACCTGTTTCCTTGTCTGCATCTTCTAACCTTCTCAATAATGTCATACTTCTTAGCTATGTTTTTCCTCTAAGCATACGCATCATGAACTGCTAACCAGATGTCTTTAGCTGTTTTCATAAACATAAACGTATTGGCAATTGATGGAGACATCGACTGTAGGAGCCAGACACTCACAAGTGCATTTTTCGTGCGCCATTTTGAGTATAGAGGATCATTAATTTGAGGCTGAATCATATCGCCAGTCAAATAATCCCAACGCCCCCCTTGCCATCACTGCCAGTTCTATCGATCGGGCCCACTGAAGAAAGTTCTTTCCATCCAGTTTCAGATTTGTTATCTGAAAACCTTCAATCTTCTCTGCTGAACAGTTTTCATATGTATCATTTGTCTTCATTCCTTCCATATTTGGTTGAACCTCACTAGGCAATTGTGTGCAATCAACAAAATACGATTTCTATATTTCTGCCGATTTCACTAGTGACTGATCATTGCACATAGATTGTGACTATCTTTTAATCTTCTTCACGTTTTTCCAACGGATAGATATTAGGGTTCTCGCTACCCAAACTCATTAAAAACAAATACTTCAAATTGAATCCGTGGTTTTTCACCAATACACAAAATTCAGCAACCAATATTCACCTTTAACAATGAATCTGATGTCATTTCAGGTTGAAATAATACACCAAATACTGAATAAAACTCACTGTTTTGACTAATCTCTCGATTAGTTTTCCACGATGGCTGATAAACCCAGGTTAAGCTCTGATACCATGTTGATTCTACTCATCAAATCTTGATCGATATAGTAAGAAAATAAGCAAAATACAGAACCTGGGAAATAGGGCACCAGTCAGCCTCACTTGGCTGTCGTCCCTCTCCTCATTTATTCAGTCCATCATCACACGGTTACAAGACAACCCTAATGACACTTTATACTAAATCCTGTTATAACTTAAAAGACTATAATGACCCTACTTAAAAATAACTGATTCTTAATGGATCTTAATGAATCTGATCCGATTCATTAGGATCCAAGTACATAACATTACTCTAATAACCTAACTAGACTTACACAGACTGAAGACACTAGAGAATATACAGCGAGACTTGATTTCCAACACCTTACACATTAAGATGTCTAATACAATTACGAAACTAATCACTTATCATGAGAACCAAATACATCTAGGAAATTATAGGCGCATACAAACTTGTGAGAGTCTTTAATGCTGAAGGGATTCTCTTGGTTGCCACGTATATAGGCAGGGCATACCTCCTTCATGTGGCAAATGTAATTTAGGTTCCAAGGTGGATCTTTGATATGTCTCACCACCTTCTCGCTAGTTCAATTCAAGTCTTTAAGCATTTATTTTTCTTTCTTTTCTGATAAGCTCTAAGCGCTCATTTGGAACTGTGGAAATGAGACCAAAAAATGCATACTCCAGCTGCAGGTGGATCTAGTTTATATGTGAAGTAGATTCCCCTCTCTCTCTCTAGCTGGTAATTGAGCATGAACTATTACCGTGTTGTCCTGCACACTGTCTGCAGTTTATCAGCTCCTAATGATTTAAAGAAAATCATTAGAACATCGGACTTTAAACAAATTTTTTTTTGGACCAGTACTTACACAACAAGGGTGCAGTGGTGCACCCTGGCAACATAGATTTGTGCTCATGCCAAGTAGCTACTGAATTTTATTCAGCATCTTTAATGGCAACTTTCGTTGTTTGAAGGTTGAGGGAAGGACTGTAAAAGCACAAATATGGGATACAGCTGGCCAGGAGCGTTACCGTGCAATCACTAGTGCGTATTATCGAGGCGCCCTTGGTGCTCTTCTTGTTTATGATGTGACCAAACCAACAACATTTGAAAATGTAGGCCGGTGGCTAAAGGAACTCCGTGATCATGCTGATTCTAACATTGTTATCATGCTCATTGGTAATAAAACTGATCTAAAGCATCTTAGAGCTGTTGCAACTGAGGATGCCCAGACATTCGCTGAGAAAGAAGGCTTGTCATTCTTGGAAACATCTGCTCTTGAAGCTACTAATGTTGAGAAAGCGTTCCAAACAATTCTCTCAGAGATTTACCGCATTATAAGCAAGAAATCTCTCTCTTCGGAAGAACCTAGTGAATCTGTACCAGCTGCAGGCATAAAAGAAGGGAAGACTATTGTTATTTCAGCTGGACAAGAGAACTCTACAAAGCAAGCATGCTGCCTGTCATCTTGATAAGAGAGTAACATTTTAAGTTTCTCGTTCTTGAATTTCTCCGCACTCAGGCTACTAATTTCTTTTTCAAGTCTCAACCAGGGTGTGAACTCTCCACTTCGTCATCATCATGGGCATTGCTTGCTTTGTCAGTTCTGACATTATATATAATATCTTTAGCATTCATAATTTCATACCCTGTGGTTAAATGCTTCATTATATGATTTTTTTTACAATTGACTGGTTTTGGGGTTTGAAATATCTTGTGCTGAATAGAAGTTTCGCTACCTATTAGTTATTTTCTTGTTTTTCCTACTGTGTTACGGTAAAACATTATGAAAACTCTGTTTTTCTTTACTACTGTTGTAAAAATATGGGTACGTATTGGGCTTGCGCTTGTGTCAGCAAGATACATCTGCAGGATTTTCCTTGCTATTTATCAAAGTTTCAGAAATGCTGGTTGTGCTGGAGCAGCCAGGTGGAACTCAGTCGTGGCCGAGCAGACATTCGAAACTGCCTCTCTTTTTCTCTCTCCATGCAAGCCTGCATGATTTCTGGAGCACCTTATTCAGGACTTGGAAATGTTACCAGTCATGCTTGCTCCATCTTGTTTCTCCACTCCAGTCGCTAACATGTGTCATGCACATATTTATACTAGGAACAGTTACAGTTTATGAAACATACCAAGCAAATTGTTGGGAATTTCAGGAAACTGTCTTGACTAAAAAAACAGCTCATGCATGCTCTTACTCAATGTTGAGGCTAGCTATATTCAGTACTAATGAAGTGCTTCGTTGCTAGGAGGAAAAAAGCGTTACATGGTATATAATATATACATTGAAACATATTGCCAGCAAGGAAATTCCTTCATCGAGAACGTGACTAGCCGCTGCTCCTGTTGAAGGGCTAAGACTGGAGTTCTATTTCTGAATTGTTCAAACAAGATTGAGAAGAATTTCTTGTGAACTAAACCACAAACAGTTAGCTCCCTTTCCATCCAGCTCTCCCATGTTAAAAGTCTTCAATACGTTTGACATTACCATTTCATAGATGTGAGTTTCATACACGTATAGAGTCAAAAGAGCCAAAATTTGATCTGAGCGAGACTGAAGGTGCCATAGCATGAACCTAAAGCGAGCCTCGGCATATCTTAAAGTTTCACTCAAGTTATCATCTCCAATGAATCTCCTGCATTTGCATAAAATATATGCAAACTTCCTCTGACATTTACACAAGTAGATTCATTTTCCCAAAGCACATAATCCAGTAAAAAAACAGTAGAATATAACATCCTTAAGCACCATGGTCCCTATCAAGTCCATGAGCCCATGTAGTAAAAATACATGGGCAGATTTAACTGCAACAACTTCCGCTGCTCTGTTGGATAGGCTGTCCTTTTAACTGGACAGAACTTGGCACACCCTTGTTCGTACTAGTTTGGTTTCCCAATCTGCACATAACAGACCAAAAGAATCAGGCAATTACATCAGGCTCATCCAAAATGTGTGTATTTGTTGAAGCACATGAAGCAGAATAACTTGTCAAGATTTTCATTCTAAGATCTGGAAGAAAAAATCTTTTTGTTTTTATATTTCCAGGACACAAGCACTCAGTGGCGAACCAACGTTATACGTTAGGGCCTGGGGAAATGGCCGCCCCACCCCCCCGCCCCCCGAATTTTTGAAAATTCTAACTGGGGTCTAAATTTTTAAGAAAAATTGAAAATCACCCCCGCAAACACAAATTTTGAAAAAGAAAGGGGGTCCGCTTGTAATATGTTAAGTTTTATCTGTTTTATGTTATTAATGATCGATTTGGATTAGATTTTCAAAAAAATGATCTGAACCAACTCAATACCGATCAATCATATTCGATCTATCGCCTCAGGCTCCACTGCTAATTCGTCTCTCAAGCAAACTCTCTCCACTTCTGTCAGACCGCTGGTGGGTCTCTCTCTTGCTCCCTTATTCTCTGCAGATCCATTTTCCGTTGAAATCAACGCCATGTTTGTAATCTGCTGCTTGGAGTTTGTTTCAGTGGTTTTCGGTTGGTCTTTCCCCCCTTTCTAGCTCCAAAATGTTAGCGATTCTCATGGAAGCATCATCTGCAAATGCTAGACAAAGATTCTAATGACTCACTTGATACACCGGGTTCTCATTTTTTGTGGAATCTGACCTACCATGTTTAATTTAAGCAGAAAACCTTCTCTTTCTTTCTAGTGTACTCGAGTAGAATCATAATGCACATAACTCGTAAGCATGGAATTCGTTTTTGGAAAAAATAACAAGAATATAATTTTTCATTTCAAAGTCTTTCGAAAATACTATTTATTAGATTGCATAGAAGTTTTTATTTCTAGCTTCGTAGGCACTAACGTCATGCAACACTAACCCTCTTTCAATGCCCTTGGCGATGGCTTCTCAAGCAATTCGATTTTCAGTATATGGTTTGACATGCTTGATGTTTGTGAAAACTAGAAAGATTGAACTGCATTTGTGCTTGAGATCTCTATATCTGACTTGAAATTCATTGTGTTAAGGGCTAATTCTCATATTTCCAGACATCATTATCCATATTTTGTTTTTCTAATAATCAATCTCAAATTTATTGTGGGTAGTAGGATCTATTGCAGGCTTGTAATGGGATGTTACTTTCTCTTGGTATGAAGTGTACTTGAAAAGGCTAGCCATCTAAGATTGAAAGACTTTGGTGTTTGTTACGAATTTAATAGATATGTGCATTTGATGATTTCAGTTACTCAAATATGTTATATTAGCAGGTGTGTAATGTGACTATGTGATTGTCAATTAACAGATGATCATTATCCATAGTTATTTGGTATTATTTTTGTATTACATGAGCAGGGGATATAACACATGCTTCCATTATTGATGGTATTTCATTTTTGTGGTATTTATAGAATCTTAGTGATGGACTGACGTTAAAATGTTTTGATAGTTTGTTTATCAACTTAAGGATTATTTAGTAGCTATATTTGTGTTAAGATATTGTTTTTTACTTTTAAGAAGTTGATTGTACATAAAAAAAAAACTATATTGTAACAAACTCTTACTAATTGGTAGGCTTTCTACACATAGTTTCACATATGATGAAGCCCGCACCAACAACCTACATCTCTGCCCCCCTCCCTCACTTTAAATTGTTTAGATCCGCCACTGCAAGCACTTCACAGTTATTGGATAGCCAGGCATGATGACATCAATGGTAACTGTTCGATGGATCCAAGCCTTACGATACCTCATATAAAGTGGTTATCCTCAAAGAATCAATTAGTGTACTTGAGACGTAGCAAGTGTGGTGTGGGCTTCCACAGATCAAGTTAACCAAATAGTTAGTATAAATGCAGAACAGACCATAATATTTTTGTCGGACTCGAGTAGATCCAGAAAACCACAATTTCTTATAAACTATTTTTATAAGCTTTTTAATGAAAATAAAGATGTTAGTATTAGCTTAGAAGAGTTAGTAAAATCATAAAAGTATATAAACCACAATATCTACCGACATATTCAAAAGAATGAAGTTAAAAAGGCTCTTAAATATATGAAATGCGGAAAATCTGATATTCCTATAGAAGTTTGGAAAATCTTAGGAAAGACAGAAATCACTTGGCTCACAAGACTATTTAATAAAATATTAAGAAATCAAAAAATGCTCGAGGAATGGAGAGTGAGTACACTTATACCCATATAAACGAACAAGAGAGAGAATGAAGTTAAGAGGCTCTTAAATATATAAAGGGCGGTAAATCTATAGGACCAAACAATATTCCGATAGAAGTTTGGAAAATCTTAGGAGAAACAACAATCACTTGGCTCACAAGACTATTTAATGAAATACGGAGAAATCAAAAGATGCCCGAGAAATGGAGAGCGAGTACACTTATACCCATATACAAGAACAAGGAAGACATTAAGAATTATTCAAGTTATCGGAGTATCAAGTTCACGAGCCGTACTATGAAATTATGGGAAAAAATTATCGAACATAAGTTAAGACAAGTATTGAGTACAACAGGGAACCAATTTGGATTCATGACAGGTAGATCTACTATTGAAGCGATTCACCTTTTCAGACGTCTTATGTACTATTATACAACAACAACAACAACAACAACAACAACAACAACTAAGCCTTTTCCCATACTAGACGGGGTCGGCTACATGGATTCTTTGTTTCCACAGATCCCTATCGTGTGCCATGTTAGCAGTTAACTCCCAATAAGCTAGATCATTCTTTATTGTTTCTTTCCAACACTTTCGTGGTCGTCCTCTACCTCTTTTAATACTTTCCAAATTTAGTTTTTCTAACCTTCTTACAGGTTCTTCTTTTGATCTTCTTTCTATATGTCCAAACCATCTTAAACGATGTTCTCTCATTTTATCCTCTATTGGTGCCACTCCTAATTTGTTTCTAATAACCTCATTATGTATACGGTCTTTTCTTGTATGACCACTCATCCATCTCAACATCTTCATTTCTGTCAAAGACATCTTTTGTACATGTTGATGATTAACTGCCTAACACTCATAACCATAAAACATGGCAGGCCTAATTGCTGCTCTATAATATTTACCTTTTAATTTTAATGGTATCTTCTTATCACAAAGAATACCTGATGCTCCTCTCCATTTTAACCAACTAGCATTAATTCTATGTGTAACATCTCCATCAATTCTTCCTATCACTCTGAAAAATTGACCCTAGATATTTAATGCAATGTGTGCCAATTTTAATTTCTATGTCCTTTGAAGTAACCAAATGATCAAACTTACATTCAATATATTTTGTCTTTGTTCTACTAAGTAAGAGGCCTTTGCTTTCTAATGTTTCTCTCCATAGTTCCAATTTTCTATTAACTTTTTCCTTACACTCCTCCACTAATACAATGTCATCTGCAAATAACATACACCAAGGTACTTCATCTTGAATATGTTTTATTAACTCATCCATCACCATTATAAATAAGTATGGACTTAAAGTTGATCCTTGATGTAACCCAATATTAACTTCAAAGAAGTTTGTCGTTCCTTCATGAGTCCTCACACATGTTTTTGCACCATCATACATGTCTCTTATAAGGTTAATATATGTCAATGGGATACCTCTTTTTTCCAAAGTTCTCCAAAGAACCTCCCTCGGTACCCTATCAAAAGCTTTTTTTAGATCAAATGACATAGCAAAATTTAAAATCTCCCTACCTTCCTCGTTTATATCCCCAAAACCAAAGTTTCCATGAATCCCTTGATATCCTAATGCCTCTTTACTGACATGTCTCCTCCTAAACAAATCATCTCCCTTTGTGGAATCTTTTGAAACACCTTATCTAACTCTTCCCAAAAAACTGTCTTTATACTATCTTCTAGTCCTACTTGGGGTGCGTAAGCACAAACTATATTCAAAACCTCTGCTCCTAACACTAATTTCAATGTCATGATTCGGTCACCATATCGTTGTATGTCTACTACACTCTCCTTTAAATCTTTATTTATGATAATACCAACTCCGTTTCGAGCCTTTTCTTTACCTGAGTACCATAATTTAAAACCTCTATCCTCTATCTCCTTTGCTTTTTCTCCGTCCCATTTTGTCTCTAACATAGAATATGAATCTTTCTCCGAATCATAGTATCTACCACCTCCATTAGCTTACCCGATAATGTTCCGATATTCCAAGAACCAATACGAATCTTATTATCTAGGACTAACTTCCTTAACCCCCGCATCCATCCATAATCAAAATGCGGAGACCCTCTTTGAAATTTTTTCACCACATTCGGACGACAATGTAGCGGGACTAACTTCTTTACCCATACCCATCCATGATGTGGGAACCCTCTCTGCAATTGATTCACTACATTCGGGCGAAAATGTAGTGGCCCTTGCTTACTTCTTACTGCATTCGGGCTCTGCAGCACGTCGCTAGGCGGGGATACCCCAAAGCAATGCTCATAATTTTTGTAATCCATGTTATAAAAATCCGACGAAGTTTTACGCTGGCTGTCGGAAGCCTAACACAACCCTCCTCCTTTATCCGGGCTTGGGACCGACAATGCAAGGATGATCTCTTACATGGGCGGAGTTGTCTTATGTACTATTATAGAGCAAAAAAAAAAAACTTCACATGATATTTATTGATCTAGAAAAACTTACGATAAGGGTACCAAGGGATGTTCTTTGGAGAACCTTAGAAAAAAGATGTATCTAATTGACATACATAAACCTTATAAGAGACAGTACGATTTGCAAAAACATGTGAGGACTCATAAAAGAATGACAAATTTCTTTGAAGTTAATATTGGGTTACATCAAAGATCAACTTTAAGTTCATACTTATTTATAATGGTGATTGATGAGTTGATAAAATATATTCAAGATGAAGTACCTTTGGGTATGTTATTTGCAGATGACATTGTGTTAGTGGAGGAATCTATGAGAACTATGGAGAGAAACATTAAAAAGTAAAAGCTTTCAGCTTAGTAGAACAAAGACATAATATATAGAATGTAAGTTTGATCATTTGGTTACTTCAGAAGACATAAAAAACAACAAACAACAACTAATCCTTTTCCCATTTTGAAAAAGGAGTGCAACACGAGGACTTCCTAGGAGGTCATCCATCCCAGTACTACTCTCGCCCAAGCACGCTTAACTTCAGAGGACATAAAAATTAAAATTGGCACACATTGCATCTCTCAAAAGGAAAGTTTTAAATACCTAGGGTCGATTTTTAAGAGTGATGAAACAATTGATGGAGATGTTACGCATATAATTAATGTAGGTTGGTTAAAATATAGAGGAGCATCAGGTATTTTTTGTGATAAAAATATATCATTAAAGTTAAAAGGTAAATATTATAGAGCAACAATTAGACCTGCAACGTTTTATATTTTGGAGTGTTTGGAGTTAATCATCAACATGCACAAAAGATATATGTGACATAAATAAAGATGTTGAGATGGATGAGTGGTCATACAAGAAAAGACCGTATACATAATGAGGTTATTAGAAACAAATTGGGAGTTGGTAGTGACACCAATAGAGGATGAAATGAGACAATATCGTTTAAGATGGTTTGGACATATAGAAAGAAGATCAAAAGAAGCGTCTATAAGAAGGTACGAAAAACTAGATTTTGAAAGTATTAAAAAAGATAGAGAACAACCACAAAAGTGTTGAAAATAAATAATAAAGAATGATCTAGCTCATGTTAAGTTAACTGCTAACATGACACATGATAGGACTATGTGGAAATAAATTATCCATGTAGCCAACCCCATCTAGAATGAGAAAAGACTTAGTTGTTGTTGTTGTTCAAGTAGATTCATAAAGGATAACGAGGCTTAATGGAACCCGTGATCTGAATGATCAGTATAGAGATGTGGATTTGGAAAAAATCATATCATTAGAGTAGTAGTGAGATTCAACATTATTTAACTTGAATCTTCTTGGCGTGGTCCAATTACACGTATAGTGCAGAATCAAGATCTAAGGTGTTCAAACTTCAAACACCCTAAGATTTGGAGACATGGATACTAACTAGAGAATATAGTAGAGCTATAATAGTGCAAGCAAGACGAGATCATATGTAATGGAACCAACAAATTAAAAAAGGTCCCCTTCAAATTATGCTGTCTGAACTATAAGTTTTGCCTGTAGTATTCATTACTTTATATGACAGCAAACATGAGAAAATTCTCATGTCGAAATCAGACATTCCCAAGATATATTAACAAGCTGTAAAGGCAGTCATACTCCAGATAAGAACATGTCCTACCTCAGCACCAAAAGGTGAGAAGGCACTTAGGCATGTATCAAGAATACATAATTAATAAAGAAATAATCCCTTCACCGCTATATATTGGAGAATATGAACGCAAAAGACCAAAAACCTCATTGTATGGAAGAGACAAAGCGACAGACTTACCGCTTCTTGATTTCCGCAGACATGGTCAAGAAAGCCTTCTCAACGTTAATGGAGTCTTTGGCACTTGTTTCTAGAAAAGGGATTCCGAGCTCATCAGCAAAAGCCTACAATTTTGAAAACAAAATGTGTCAAAATTGAAGCCCCAGCGCAGGAACCCCATAAATCAAAAGCTATTAGGAACATTTGAAAAGTAAAACATTAAGCAAACCTATTATTCTAATTCATTTTTCAAGCACTCAAAACAACAATATGGCTATCTTATGGTTTTTTAAGTGCAAAAGAAGCAATTGAACAAATGAACACGAAATACAGAAACACAATTTCTAGTCAATGAGTCGGAAAGGTTCACAAGAGAACTGAAATTACCTTTGCAGTCTGTGTATCCACAACTTTGTTCTCAACCAAATCACATTTGTTGCCAACAAGTAGCTTGCACACATTATCGCTTGCATATCTATCAATCTCATTAAGCCATTGTTTGACATTGCTAAAGCTCTCTTGTTCAGTAACATCATAAACGATCTGGAGAAGACCACGATAAAAACTAAGCAGAAAATGAAATTTTAATGAGGAAATGAAAAAGAAAAGTTAACGAGATAGTTTTGGAGATCACCATCATTGAACTAACATCTAAAGAGTATGAGTTGAAGACATCCCATACTCTGAAGTGTTAATCATTTTGACAAGCTCGCATGAATGGTAAAGTTGATGGTCGAATCCCATGTGTTTCAAAGTCCCATGCTTGAAATAATGTGGTAATATATATAGTGAAAACCCCACCTCCTTTTCGTATAAGGAAACATACAGTTGTTCACTGGTATGACACATACACTTCATCTAGCTGAAGTGATGACTAAGAGGTCACACTGTTTTCTGGTTCATTTTGAGAACTGTTTTGGACTAAGGTATCCTCACTCAACCTGTTAGACTCCATTGCCCAAATAACAAAGACATGTCTTCTCTCTAGTTTCTATCAGCCTCTCGTCCTCTTCTTTTTCAGATGAGCTAGGAAGGCCCTCTCTCTCTATTTTTCTGTCTGTGTATATTTATGTCCTAATCATGGTCACTGAAGTTGTCATGCACCGTGCTTGACATAGGTTCATTGTGCACATACCGTCTTAAAAGGAAGCCATGCAGACAGTATGTCTTCAAATGTAAATTAACAAGCAGGAGTGGTCAAACGTGAATTAAAAGACTATCAATGCAACCGATGCATGTCTTGAGAGGTCACCACATGCACACACAAAATAACAACTGAATACATCTTTAGACCAAGCTGATGAACTACACTATTGGACTCCTTTCAACATTCACTAAATGGCAGCCATGATAACATTGTAACACATGATGTGACTAAAATTGCTGAATATTTAGTTGATAAATCTGCAGTTTTGCCCAAAACAAACACGTGCTCCAGCAGAACGAAGAACCAAAGTTTGACCTTGGTTTGCCTTTTACTTTCAGGATACTACCTTTCGGACTGCAGGCACTCGTGAAGAATTTAAAAATTGTTCCAGGAAAATCTTGGAAATATGTAGTTAACTGATTTCATGAAATTGTTATCAATAAGATAAAAACTCTAAAATGCTTCAAAAGATATTAATCAACAAAATAAAAAATATATATTAAAAGAAACAGAACTGCAAGTTAGACAGAACTTTGATATTAAGATAAAATCATGTTATTTGTGGTAAATATCAATGTCTAGTTTTACAAAAGCGTATCATTAATCATTTGGCAACATACTTGTAATTTCTGCCAAATGTCTATGATACCTAAATTGTGATGCATTGTTATCAGTCATCACATCTAGAAAACATAAAAGGCAGCAGCCAAACGACAAGGACATAGAAAGGTATGTAAGAGAGACTTACAATGATTCCATGAGCCCCTCGATAATAGCTGCTGGTTATGGTCCTAAATCGTTCCTGTCCTGCAGTATCCCACTAGTCGAGGGAAATGAGGAAAATACCAGAAAAAAGTGAGCCCCATATTACTTGTAAGACCAAAGAAACATTGAAATCAATTGAAAACAATAGGATAATTGCTTCAATAATCAAATAAATCCAAATAAAACAGAAATATTTCCTTGACATTTTTCCTGTTTAATTAGTTCCAGAATCCAGGTTACAAGTTACGTTTTTGTTTGTGCATGTGGGCATCTGTATGCATAAGCTACTAATTCAAATATAAACTGTCTTACCAGCAAACAGTGAAGTTAGAAGCTGAATTACAAGACTCATAGTTGTGTCATGCTTGGACCAACGATAGCTAATGGATCACCAGGTTTCAAGCTCGACTCTACCCCGGTTTTCTGTACTGCTGATCTTTATCCAGCAAACTTATATGGATACCAGAACTGTCTACCATAACCAAGTGTTTGTTGATTATTATTTGTTTGACCACAACATTTGACATGCTATGAAACACGTCATTTCCTTCACCAATAACCATACCTACGTGCAGCAGTCCTCGCCAATGTTGTTCGATGCGTATCGTATCGTGTATTGTTTTGGTCCACGATATGATATGTATTGTATCATTCTGTATCATAATTTAATACTAAATAATTGATTAAAAAACAGAAAAAATAGAAAAAAATTGATAATTACAAAGAATTTATATAATTCAAATGTTTAGTACATATTCATCATTCATCATTCAACAATTGAAAACGAATTACATATTTTGAAGCAAAAATACATTTACACATTATAATCAGGATCATCAACTAAATAATCATCATCTTCTCCTTGTTGAAGATCCTCACCACCTTCTGCTTCAAAATCAAAATTTTCATCCCCTTGATCATGTTGTTGCGCTCCTTCCAAATTAATCCATGCAATGTCTTCTTCGATTAGGAGTGCATTTGCTTTGTTATCTTACATAATTCACTCCTCTAACATATTAAAATTATCCAAACTTATTGGATCAAATTGATGGAGATGTTACGCATAGAATTAATGTTGGTTGGTTAAAATGAAGAGGAGCATCAGGTATTCTTTGTGATAAGAAGATACCATTAAAGTTACAACAACAACTACAACAACAACTAAGCCTTTTCCCATACTAGACGGGGTCGGCTACATGGATTCTTTGTTTCCACAGATCTCTATCGTGTGCCATGTTAGCAGTTAACTCCCAATAAGCTAGATCATTCTTTATTGTTTCTTTCCAACACTTTTGTGGTCATCCTCTACCTCTTTTAATACTTTCCAAATTTAGGTTTTCTAACCTTCTTACAAGTTCTTCTTTTGATCTTCTTTCTATATGTCCAAACCATCTTAAACGATGTTCTCTCATTTTATCCTCTATTGGTGCCACTCTTAATTTGTTTCTAATAACCTCATTATGTATACGGTCTTTTCTTGTATGACCACTCATCCATCTCAACATCTTCATTTCTGTCACAGACATCTTTTGTACATGTTGATGATTAACTGCCCAACACTCAGAACCATAAAACATGGCAGGCCTAACTGCTGCTCTATAATATTTACCTTTTAATTTTAATGGTATCTTATTGTCACAAAGAATACCTGATGCTCCTCTCCATTTTAACCAACCAGCATTAATTCTATGTGTAACATCTCCATCAATTCTTCCATCACTTTGAAAAATTGACCCTAGGTATTTAAAACTTTTCTTTTGGGGAATGCAATGTGTGCCAATTTTAATTTCTATGTCCTCTGAAGTAGCCAAATGATCAAACTTACATTCCATATATTCTGTCTTTGTTCTACTAAGTCGGAGGCCTTTGTTTTCTAATGTTTCTCTCCATAGTTCCAATTTTCTGTTAACTTTTTCCTTAGACTCCTCCACTAATACAATGTCATCTGCAAATAACATACACCAAGGTACTTCATCTTGAATATGTTTTGTTAACTCATCCATCACCATTATAAATAAGTATGGACTTAAAGTTGATCCTTGATGTAACCCAATATTAACTTCAAAGAAGTCTGTCGTTCCTTCATGAGTCCTCACACATGTTTTTGCACCATCATACATGTCTCTTATAAGGTTAATATATGTCAATGGGATACCTCTTTTTTCCAAAGTTCTCCAAAGAACCTCCCTCGGTACCCTATCATAAGCTTTTTCTAGATCAATAAATATCATGTGAAGGTCTTTCTTTTTTGCTCTAAAATGTTCCATAAGACGTCTCAAAAGGTGAATCGCTTCAATAGTAGATCTACCAGGCATAAATCCAAATTGGTTCTCTGTTGTACTTGATACTTGTCTTAACCTACGTTCAATAATTCTTTCCCATAATTTCATAGTATGACTCATTAACTTGATACCTCGATAATTCGCACAATTTTGAATGTCTCCCTTGTTTTTATATATGGGTATAAGTGTACTTGCTCTCCATTCCTCGGGCATCTTTTGGTTTTTCCATATTTCATTAAATAGTCTTGTGAGCCAAGTGATTCCTATTTCTCCTAGTATTTTCCAAACTTCTATAGGAATATTATCTGGTCCTACCGATTTACCACTCTTCATATGTTTAAGAGCCTCTTTGACTTCATTCTTTTGAATACGTCGGTAGAAATTGTGGTTTATATACTTTTCTGACTTGGCTAAATCTCCTAAACTAATACTAACATCGTTATTTTCATTAAAAAGATTATAAAAATAGTTTTTCCATCTATTTCTTATATCATCATTTGCCACTAGAATTTTTTCATCCTCATCTTTTATGCATCTAACATAATTAAGATCTTTAGTTTTCTTATCTCTAGCCCTAGCTATCCTAAAAATGTCTCTTTCACCCTCTTTTGAGTTGAGTTTTTTATATAAGTCCTCCCAAATCTTAGCTTTTGCTTCACTAACGGCCTTTTTTGCTTCCTTCTTTGCTTTCTTATAAGCTTCTAAAGTTTCACTAGATTTCTTAGCATAATGTAATTTGTAACATGCCCTCTTTGCCTTGATTTTGTTTTGTACTACTTCACTCCACCACCAAGCTTCTTTTTGTGCCGGTACACCTCCCTTAGATACCCCTAACACATCTTTCGCCACTTTCCTAATATGTATAGCCATATTGTTCCACATATCAGAGGGTGTGCCAACATAATTCCAAACATCTCCTTGAAGGACTTTTTGTTTAAATATATCTTCTTTCTCACTTTTGAGGTTCCACCATTTAGTCCGAATAACTCGATGCACTCTTTTCTTCTTTGTCCATTTTTTAATTTGTAAATCCATAACTAAAAGTCGATGTTGGGTGGTTAAGCTTTCTCCTGGAATTACCTTACAATCTTTACAACACGCTCTATCTTTTTTTCTACAAATAAAGTAATCAATTTGTGTTTGTGATAAGCCACTCTTATAAGTAATTAAATGTTCATCTCGTTTTTTGAAGATTGTATTGACTATAAAGAGATCAAATGACATAGCAAAATTTAAAATCTCCCTACCTTCCTCGTTTATATCCCCAAAACCAAAGTTTCCATGAATCCCTTGATATCCTAATGCCTCTTTACTGACATGTCTCCTCCTAAACAAATCATCTCCCTTTGTGGAATCTTTTGAAACACCTTATCTAACTCTTCCCAAAAACTGTCTTTATACTATCTTCTAGTCCTACTTGGGGTGCGTAAGCACAAACTATATTCAAAACCTCTACTCCTAACACTAATTTCAATGTCATGATTCGGTCACCATATCGTTGTATGTCTACTACACTCTCCTTTAAATCTTTATTTATGATAATACCAACTCCGTTTCGGGCCTTTTCTTTACCTGAGTACCATAATTTAAAACCTATATCCTCTATCTCCTTTGCTTTTTCTCCAACCCATTTTGTCTCTTGTAAACATAGAATATGAATCTTTCTCCGAATCATAGTATCTACCACCTCCATTAGCTTACCCGATAATGTTCCGATATTCCAAGAACCAATACGAATCTTATTATCGAGGACTAGCTTCCTTACCCCCCGCATCCGTCCATAATCAAAATGCGGAGACCCTCTCTGAAAATTTTTCACTACATTCGGGCGGCAATGTAGCGGGACTAACTTCTTTACCCACACCCGTCCATGATGTGGGAACCCTCTCTGCAATTGATTCACTACATTCGGGCGAAAATGTAGTGGCCCTTGCTTACTTCTTACTGCATTCGGGCTCTGCAGCACGTCGCTAGGCGGGAACGCCCCAAAGCAATGCTCATAATTTTTGTAATCCATGTTGTAGAAATCCGACGAAGTTTTACGCTGGCTGTCGAAAGCCTAACACAACCATGTTTTATGGTTCCGAGTGTTGAGCAATTAATCATAAACATGTACAAAAGATGTCTGTGACAGAAATGAAGATGTCGAGATGGATGAGTGGTCATACAAGAAAAGACCATATACATAATGAGGTTATTAGAAACAAATTAAGAGTGGCACCAATAGATGATAAAATGAGAGAATATCGTTTAAGATGGTTTGGACATATAGAAAGAAGATCAAAAGAAGAACCTGTAAAAAGGTTAGAAAAGCTAAATTTAGAAAGTATTAAAAGAGGTAGAGGACAACCACAAAAGTGTTGGAAAGAAACAATAAAGAATAATCTAGCTTATTGTGAGTTAACTGCTAACATGGCACACGATAGGGATCTGTGGAAACAAAGAATCCATGTAGTCGACCCCGTCTAGTATGGGAAAAGGCTTAGTTGTTGTTGTTGTATTGGATTAAATTGGTTTTCTTCTCTATTTAACTTTTTTAATTGCCTTCAAGAAAGAAAAATAAGTAATTAGTAAATAACATTAACAATTTAAGTCAAACAAAATATTGAATTAAATCCTTAAGTAGTAACTAATAAAAGATTACCTCTTTCAGAGTCGTAAGTTACAACGGATGAAAACTAAGTCATTGAGCCACTTATATTCCAACCTGTTGTGCTTTTTTGTTTGGATGTATTCAAAGACACTCCAATTCCTTTCACAATCCATTGTACTATAGGTTTTGCTCAGAACTCTTACCATAAAATCTCTAAGATTTGGGCAATCACTTCGAAATCTATTCTACCAAACATATATAAAAAAAGATAAACATCAAGGACTTAATCCACAATAAATATAAGATTTATGAAACTTAAATACGAAGATAAATAGTTTACCTAAGCACATATTAGTGTGGTTCCGAATTGCTATAAGCAACTCATCAAGTGAAGAGCATTATCATAAATCTCCATCTCTCGATATATAACATCTTCTCTACTCTCATCATGGAGTAATCGATTATAAAATCAATGATGTCTCAATTAACTTCATCATCCCTTTTAAAGCTTGTTGAATACCTAAATTTTGGGTTTAGGTAATAAGAATATTGATTTAACTAATAAGCTGTTGCATGAATAGGTTGATGCAATTGTTTGTTACATCTATTATCTATAATGTTCCACACAGGCGACTTTTGCCCTATCCATAACTTCATAAAGATAACCCATAGATGGTTTCTCCTCGCTATCAGTCAATCTCAAAACCTTTATTAAAAGACATTTAATCCTCAATAGTATAACACATGCATTCCAAAATGTACTCCTAAAGACTGTCTTTAAAATCTCATTTAACTTTTTTTTTTCTTTTATTTTGAAGCAACTCTATAAATTGTTGTCACTCATATGAGGAAAACATTATCTTGCTTTTGTTTCACAATGCTATGTAAAGATAAGAAATTAGTTACAATCCGAGTTGCAGCTGAATGATGGAGCTCTGAACCATTTGTATATCTCCTCATCATACGTAATACAAAGGCATGATTGTGGATAAATTTGGTGATATCTTGACAACATTCAGTTGTTGCCTTTATCTCATGTATCTTATCAATATCTTTAAGGATAAGATCTAAACAATGGGTTGCCCATGATGTCCAATATAAAGTCTTATAAGTATCAGCTAACTCATTCTCAACTGCTTTATAGTTAGTTGCATTATCTGTAATGAATTAGACTACATTCTCTAGCCCAACTTTGGATATCACCTTATCAAACTCTTGCCTTAGGACCTCTACAATATGTCTCTCCTCTGACATGTCTAGATATATAAAAAACATCCTTAAAGACAATAAACAAGAAAGTTTAACAAAGTCATTCCTCGCCTATCTGTCCATCCGTCTGTCATGATAGTGCATCCTGTATCCTGTCTCCTTTCATGACTCTCTCAAAATCGAACAATATTCTTACACTTAAAGGACAAATCTTATCTAATAGCTTTCCTTTCAACTTTTGATAAGAAGACTAATGTTAGCAAATGTTAGCAATTACATCTATCATTACTTGAAAATGAAAACTGTTTGTTGCATTAAATGGAATGCATGCATCATAAAACTATCTGCCCACTACAAGGTCTTCCTACTCATGCAGGAGTTCTTAAGTCATAGCAACACGAATTCCAGGTTGAGCACCATGTGTAGTGCTAGGAGGAAAAAATGACTGTACGTTAGAGGAAGTTCTTCCTCTTCTACCACTTCCACTTGCAAAATCTTCACCAACCATCTTTCCCCTAGTTGATCGTCAAAACCTATTACTACCAACCTTTGTTCTACCATAAGAAAGAATATTATCACCCAATCCAATAACATCCATCATCATCTTCCTCAACATCTCTAAATCATCCTTCTGTTGTCTCCTCTCAATCATATGTAGACATTGTCATTTAATGACTTCTGACAATTTTCTAACTCTACCCGTGCAAGGAGCAACTTCTTTTTCAGTCTGTTTCAATCTTCAAATTCCACCACTAACCACATTCTCACAAAATAAACATTTTATCTTTAATTTATTTCCCTCAACTGTTGTATCATAATGGCATGCCAGATGATTGGACCGAGATTGGGAGTCCCTAACACCCCTTCATGCCATCTCAATTGAACACTTCAATCCAATAAAAAACCTAAAAATAAAAGCACTTTATAAATCCCCAATCTTCACATACCACTCGTGTCTCCCACTTCACGAATACAATAAAAATCATATCCACACACTTCATATTTTATCATTCAAAAAAAGAAGAAGAAATAACAACAAATACAAAGAAAAAATTCTAAAAAACGCAAAAAATATACCTCAATCCGGGTTGAGAGCCTTGCATGGATGCCATAAAATACTTTTTTTAGAGCCTTGAACACCAAGGAGGGGGAGCTATTGGAGGGAGCCTTGAACAAAAGCCATAAACCTGCCTTTATAAGGGTCCCTGGACGATACGGGCGATACTTTTCATATTGCACGATACGACACAATGTTGTCTTCATTACGATATAGTACCTTGTATCGTATTGTAGAATCCCATGATATGATACATATTGCACCGTATCATATGATAGGGTACAATACGCATAACACTTGTCCTCGTATTCCCTGTAAAGATATCGTTAGAATGTGTTGATATTAGTGTTTCCTTTTTTTTCCTGAGAATTAAGCTTTGTGCCTCATTTATAAAGTAACATCATATACCTTAGAGATAAACTTTTAAAGTTTTTCCTTTATCTTTTTTCAGTCCTAAGTTTCTTCCATACATCTCGGTAGATGGACTCAGGAACTTCTGGAAGAAAAAAGAGAACTTTTGAAGGAAAATACACTAAAAAATCAATACAACAAATCACCAATCAGAATCAGAAACCATAACATCCTTCTAAGTTCTTTGTAGAGTTCACTCTAATGTAATGCATAAATATTATTCGAAGCACCTTGAAAAGTTCTTTCCTTTCTTTTATCAACAAAACAAGTCAGGGGATTTGGTTTTAAAGTCTATTTCCCGAAAAAGTATGTTTCAAACAACAAGTAGCCGCTGCTTGGATTTATCATTTCTTCATTGCCAATATGAATAATTAGATGAAGTTTAATGAATGTACCTAAAAAATCTTATTCCACTTCCATGGACTTGCTTATCCTATTCTTCATTGGTGATGAGAATCATTTGGTGAATATCCTCAAATTACAATCAAGATGTCATAAAGTCACATCCAACAACCTTTACATTATATTTTCCTGTTGAGACTTGAGAGTACAACAAAAGTGGGAAAAAGAGATATTCCATCCTTCCTAATATTCCACCAAGTCAAAACATTCATAAAGGTGCACAAAGAGTGATAGTTTACCCGGCTACTGGGTTGACTCTTGAAGGTCATGAGTTTGATACTCTGAGCATGCATCTGGATTCTGCCTCCCCATTGTATCAAGAAAAGAGAACGTTCATAAAGGTGCATTTGATGGGTATTTACCATCATGTCCTCTCATATTATCAATAATCTATGTCAAAAGAGGCTTCACAAGGATGGAGTGTCGACCTCGAGACAGGTACAACACGATAATGATATCGAAACGTGTTGGACACTTAAAATTTCTTGGTATAAGGTACCAAACAAGGTCAACACTTTCGAAACTGTTAGACACCTAATTGTGTCCCGACATCCAAGATTTTCTCGAATTGTAGTGTCCCACACCAATATCCATGTGACATAGACAATGATTGAAGAACGCATGCTCAATGAACTAAGTGGTGGAGATTACAAGTGAAGGATACTTAGCTTCTTATGGTGTTATTACAGGTCTGCTTCATGCTATTTGTGTGTGTGTGTTCCTTGCCCCAATGCTTATCATTCCTTGAATTTCAAAAAATAGGATAAACGAACCAACTAGTGCACAAACCTTAGGAATAATAGAGGGATATGAAATGGATTTTGAAGGAAGCAAAAGAAAAGCCCCCTTCAAACTAAAACTTGGAATACACTATTTGGTTTCCACCTCATGACGTGTTCATCACCCTTCCATGATTCCCTCAATTATACAGAATTTGATCGAGAAAACTTAAAATATACCGAATTCAATTAAGAAACTGTAGAAAAGGAGAAGCCATAAAACTCTACGACTAAAGAACCTAGAAACACGGATCATATCCATCAAAGTATAGTATCAACTACCAATAATCCGTAAATCCGAAAAAGAAAGAGGGCTCACACATGCCCAAAATCAAGCTTCAGAAATTTACATGAAGGAACACAAAAATAGTGGCATCAATTTCATATGCTATACTCACAATCTGGAGCTTGATCGTTTTACCATCCAATTCCACGGTTCTGATTTTCTATAAGCCCCCCCAAAAGATAGAAAGCAATATATCAGTGAATGCCCACGAAAGTTAGGGCCAAAAAGAGGAACTCTCGCTGAAAAAATACCCAGCAAAGACGCAGAACAGTGGAATGATTCGACTTACAAAGTCCACGCCAATGGTGCTAATGTAGCTGTCCACATAAGAATCATCCTATGAAAACAAAGATTACGTAAAACCAAGATGAACAACACTCTATAAACAATGGAGAACATTGGAATTGAACCCAAAAAGAAACCTACTTTTCCCTAAGCAAAAGAAATAAATAAAGGGGGTAAAATGGGGTGGCCAAATCTTACTGCGAATCTGAGAAGAAGGCAAGATTTCCCAACGGAAGAATCGCCGATCAGTAGCAGCTTGAAGAGGTAGTCGCTAATAATCGGGCGGAAAAGACAGCATTAGTACCCAAGAAAGAAACCCAAAACAACACGACAATCACGAGCAACAAGGTGTATAGAAACTCACTATTCGTTGCTCATTTTCTTCACTGATGATTGTCGAACGAAATTGGTGGGGGGGAGAGAGAGAGAGAGAAACGCTGCACTCCGATCTCTGGATTACCCTTTCCACACGACTTCGCCCACAACCGAAGCACCGAGCACGTCTCGTTTCACGTAATTTGCATATTTGCGCCAATTCTTTATTCAACTTGGATATTTTCGGGGCCTTTCGACAGAAAAGTCAACATTGTCGCAAAATATTTTGGGCTAAGCTTGTCATCTTCAAAATACTATGAAAGATGTCGGGGTTTGGGCATTTAAAACTTTGGGATTACACTACCGAATTCTTCTTTGTTAAAAGCTGATATGATATGAAGTTTGTTCTAGGCTCTTTGTAAAAGATTCAACTGTGTTGTGCTGACCATTGACTACCAAAGCAAATTATCCTTCTTTAGCTGGGAATTAAAGCTAGTAACGAGCAGGTGAATACTTTAAATCGGCAAAAACTGGAAATATTGCAAGAAAATGAAACCTAACAAATTATCATTCTTTATCAATACAAAGTATCAATTTAATATCTCTATTAACAAATGCATCTAATATCGATTTCATCTTGATGGAAACTATGCAATAAAAGATCAACGACTGTCGTGACTATGAAATGAACAAATAACGGAAAATTGTCCAATAGCTAATCCCCCCCCACCCCCGACACACGCCTTTTTCTTGAAGTTCCCTCTCTATTTTGATCTTGGTAGAGATTTAACTAAAAGTTGCCTGGAACTCAGGAGGAAAAGAGAGTTCAACAACAATACCTTATGAACTCTTTGCTATATGAAAGTTTACACAGTGTTTGTCTTGATCAACCTGCCTACAGATCTCACCTATCTACGTCCAGAAAAGTGAAATACTAGGAACTAATGAGTCAATCAATGTAAACCTTTTCTTTCTTTCTTATAAAGGTCGATTGGTGAGTGCTCTTTGTCTGAGATAGAGGAAAACGCTACTTCTTGACGCTTAGAAGGAAGATAACCATACAAAATCTCCTTACGTATCATCATATTATGTATATGGGGTGTTGCTATTTGCACCTCTTTTTACTGCTTTCACATCCTTGAACGCACAATGCCATGGTCGGACGTCGGCTCAGGGGTGCACTAGGCAGATACGTCTGCCTTGATAGGTATATGCACCCGAGTGCATTTGTCTCGGCAGAGGCAGATGAAACCAAGTGCATATGGCTTGCACTGTGCATCTGCACCAAAAGGTGCGTCTGGCTTAGGATGCACATCTACGTGCGAACAGAGAGAGTGAGGGCAAGGGCAGTATGGGTATAAAAGGAGTTGAAGGTGTGTGAATAGAAAAAGAAAAGAAAAGGTGCCTCTAGCACATATATAATCACATATTATATATATGTGTATATATATACACATGTGCACACTATAGCATGTATTATGGTTTATTACAGTATATAGCATATACTACATAGTATATTACTTGTTATAGTATATTATACCATATACCATGTTAGGTAAACTATTATATATAATATACTGTAAGGTTTATTAAGTATTGCATACTATTATGCATAACTTTAAATTAAATTTTATACAAAAACGTACTTTAAAACTTATGCAGGGCGTATTCTACTAGGTTTGGTGCGACCTGAAAATCCCAAGACCCACACAGGCCGGGGCATGGCAAGTACAGAAAACTGGTCTGACCCCAAAATCAAACTTGTTTTCCACGCAGATGGAAAAGAGAAAACCAAACTTAAGTACGTAGAACTCCTGTAAGTACCATGAACGATCCCTTTTTTTCTAAAGGGGGAGGCTGAAGTCAGCTGCACAACCGGTGCATGGAACTCATGACTTTCAACTTGTGAATCGCCCCCCTAGCCAGGTGAGCCATTGCTCGTTGTGCTTATAATGGATAACCTTAGCTACACGGATCATGCTCACAAGAGTCCGAGAGTCCTATTTAAACTGAAAGGAAGTGATTGTGAAGCCGACTAGGGTCCTCTTCTCTCAAAATTTCAACAGGTTTCTACATGAACCGAGTGAAAAGGAAGAACACATTAAAAAACTGATGAAGTGTCTATTTTCCTCTCATGGATGGTACATACAATCGTTAAGCGCTATGAAGGCCTCTGCTTTCACAGGAAAAGGATTAATCCGTTCCCCACTTCCGTATTACTCTCTCCTTAGCAGAAAGACCAGGTGCAGCCGATTCACTTGCTTCTCTGTCCGGCAGAGGCTCCAATGGAGAAGCCATACCAGATAAGACATAAGGCATTGGAAACTGATGTAAAGAGGTTTCTGCTTCCCCGTAGAACATAGAGTAACGGGTTCAGGATGACGGCAAGCAATACATCACCTTTTGCGATGATCAGATACTGTGGGGCAAAGAGAACACAAAACAATTAATCTATAATCTAGGCCCAACCAAGGCAACTATAATTGAAGGTATCAATGGTGTTTTTGTCACATAGTCCTGCCTAGCTAGAGACTGACTTCCTGCATTGCAGTGAAATTTAAAATGTGCCTTCAAAAGACGATCAAACTTGGCAATCAAGTGCTAATAGCGGTTAGCGCCGCTTATTCAGCCAAACATATTTCGTGGGACTAGCAGAAAATTAAGTTTGGGTAGGTGTCAATTCAACACATTTCATGAAGATAAATATAATTTAAACAGTAAATAGTAAACGTTCATGACTCCTAAACATCATTATGGAGAATAAATCATCACCTTCTTTTAATTATTCTATAAACCTTATACGTGTCATATTTATTTAATATGCTACCATTGCCACTTTCGGTTCTGAACTTGCTAGCAATATATTGAATTCCAATCTAATATATAAAAAGCTTACAGAAATACCATGAAAACAAGAGAGAGAGAGAGAGAGAGAGAGAGAGAGAGAGAGAGAGAGAGAGAGAGAGAGAGAGAGAGAGACGGCCCTACAGTTGGGAAGGGAGAAAATGAGAGGTAAGATATACAATAGGAGAGACAGAGAGGACGAAGGAGTAGGAGAAGGGAGGTATATAACCTCGGACAACCCCCATAAATGGGCTGTTCAACATCAAGTCATCCACCCCTTAGGCAGAGAATATGGCAAATGAGACAAGTCTCTCGGCATACACACTATACCGCAACTAGCTGACGTTACGAGCATGTTTGATTAACATATGCTAGTATGGATACGGTACCAAGAAAATGATTCCTGCAACTGTAAGGCTGGTCTGTTGTGTCTCCTTCCAGAAACGTTCACCATCCGATCCACCAAACCATCCACCGCTTCCTCCACCACCCCCTCCACCAGCTTCTTCCCTCTTCTGTATTTCTTTATTCCCTCTTCTGTATTTCTTTATTCCATTTTTCGTATTCAGCTTTCTTTCCACCAAGAGCACTCTCTAATGCTTTTCTTGCTTGTTCCTTCAGCAAACCAAGAACAAAAGGTATCAATACCATAGCAGTCCATTGAATTTTAAGGGAAGGCACATTCAAGCATATTAACATAGACCATCTATATACTCGAAAGTAAAAAAGGAACGGAGGCAAGGAACATGCATATGTTTCCAATTTGGGACCATCAGCTTACATAAATTCCCAGCCAAGCAAAGAAATAAAAACACAACAAATTGAATAAGAACCAAAAGTGTAAAGGACCAAAAGTGTAAAGGATGAACAGGAAACAACCTTAAATGTAAGTGATGATACCTATAATAGTGGCTTGAAATATTCTCACCTCGTCAAAAGAAGGAAGATATTCCTCGCAGATGAAATAGCAGCACAATGCAACAAATACCACAGAAAGACACCCCAACCTAACAGCTAAGTGAAATTACATGATTTGTGTAGGGCTCTGTGGAAACAAAGAATCCATGTAGCCGACTCCGTCTAGTATGGGAAAAGGCCTAGTTGTTTTTGTTGTTGTTTTGTGTGATTGAGGATGCAATCGTTGAGTAACAAGCTACAACCAGTATGCAGGCTGTGAAACATATGCAGTGGGCTTCCTTACAACCTATTGGCGTGAATATGATCTTCCCGGATGGCATACACATCTCATAAACTACTGTCACTTTAGCATATTCAGCAACTGCAGGGTTCCGGCATGAATGTGATACAGGAAAGAAAGTTCCTGTGCAAATGGCATGATGCACGGCACAAGGTTATAGTTGGCAGAGATTATCTTGTAGAATAAGCGTAACGAATTATAAACCCAGAACCGACCAGGACGGTATTTTAGCGACTTCAAAAGCATCTCTTTTAGGTAGCTGAGTTACAGAAAGCCATTGAAATCACATATAGTTTGTCTAAAGATTATTTTGACCATGGTCGACCATGCTCACTGAAATATGATGAAAAATCGATTTGGTTTATAAGGAGCAAATAGAGACGCTCTGACAATAGATTTCATAAGCATTGCCATTCATAAAATTCTGAGGTAGCTGGTCAACTACTACACTTCTGCGTGAGATTGGGCACATATTGGCCAGCTAGAATTTTGTATAACTATACTGCCCAATCAGGATTCATGTCTCCGACTGATCCAGATTACCAATATATTTAACATGATTTACAATTATGTTGATACCCACAACGAAATAGTATAAGATGTAATGGGTCCAATTTAGAACGGGACATGCAGGATCGTGGATTGAGTTACTGTTCTGCCCTTTGAGAGTCAAACCAGCCAACAGCCCCCAGATAGTGGGACACCCAGTGTTGAGATCTCTGGACCAGATCTTACTATTTTTGTTCTTAATTATATTTGGATCTAGTTCTATATCCGTTCTTGATTAATATATGTTAAAAGTGTATTGTATAATAACATTTTATATATAAGTTCGGTAAACAAATCAGAACCCTAAGAGGGATGAAGAAATAAAAGTGGCAGCTGCTCCAAAGCCGTCTCTTAAAGAGATTAATTTGTGTGTTGCTGTATCAAGTCTCTTCCAATTAATAGAATCAAATTATAACATAGTATCAGAGCCTCTCATGCCTAAATCATTTGTGAATGTTCTGGTGGTGAAAAATCATAAGTATTGTTTATGCCTTAGGGCATCCGTTGAAAGACTGTATGTGTTACAGTCGTGTTGTTGGTGCTGTACGTTATCAGAAATCACTGCAGAGACAGTGTTTGTCTGTGTTGCTCATAGGTGGACATCACGCTGGAACAGCCGAGATATTCGTTGCAGGTGCCACTAAGCCGATTGTTGGTACTGCTGCAGCATCCTGTTACTGTTTTGTAGAATTTACAACAAAAAACTGTTTTCTCTTTTTTTTTGAAGAATTATACATTAAAGAATAATGACTGATAAAGAAAAAAAATGTGGATAACGCCTGCTCATCCTCAGAAGGCCAATCGGGAGAAAAATAAGACACTTTTTAGATCACAAATGTCAAGTTGGACAGTTGAAATTACCTTGAATGGGGAAGGTCTGTTGAGTTGATAGTTTTTGCTAGAGAAAGATGAGATTATCTTAAAGGTGTGCAATAACGTCCTCTTTATTTCAAATGGAGAAAAGATGATGCATTGGTATCTTAATTTATGATTCCTTCAATAGGAAGAACTTTTATGTATCTGAAATCAAAGCTTATTCGAGATAAAAAAATATAGCTAAAGAGTATGAGATCTTAGGAAAGATAAAAAATGTACACGCAAATCAGATCATAAATGAATATTATGCAAATTTGAGGGGACTTTGGGATGAATTATAGTTTTTTACACAAAATGTTCTACGTGTTCAAAGGAACGAAATGAAGATGCTGAAAAACGAAAAGTATTTGATCTTTTATGAGAAGTTTCTTCAAACTACAAGGAAGTTAAGGTGAACATCCTAGGAAGAGAAGAATTCCTCTCCTTAGGTATTGTTTACTCCTTGTTACTTAGAGAGGAACATCGAAAGGGCCTTCAGAAAAAGAGATGACAAGTGTAGATAAGATTGTCTTCTTTGAAAAGAATTAGGATAAACACAGCAGAGGAAGAGGTGGATATGCCAATGATGGAGGAAGAGACTGTGGTGCTCTATCTAGTGATGAAAAAGAGAAATTGAGATACCCTCATTATGGTAAAAATCAACACACGAAAAAACAATATTAGGATCTGATTAGGAAGCCGAATTTCAATAAGAATAAGGCATATCACAACAATATGTTAAAGCATAATACGGAGAAAGCTTATATGGGTACCATACATGAACTATTAAAGCATATAGAAGGCCTATAATCGCATTTGTGTAACCAAACATCTTCTTCCGAGTTTAAAGCTACTATGGCCCAAACATTGTTCATGGTCACTCGTAATTCTACCTCCCGGTACCTCAAATATAGGTTGTCAATTTTGGAGCGACTAACCAGACCAGGAATGCTTGTCTAACTATCAGTCCTTTTATAAAAATAAGCCCATTCGGTTGGCAGACGGCTCCCATACATATATATGATTGGAAAGGGAGGCACTAAAACCACTTTGTTCTATTTACCTTTTCTTCTTCATGTCCCAAGCTTTCCTATAAATTTATTATCCGTACATTTCCTTACCAAGTACTTAAATTGTAACATTCTCTCCTTTTGGTTATGTTTTCTATAATTTGAAGACGAGAAAAATCTTTAGTGATGGTAGCTTGAAAAATGAGCATTTATATTCTCGAAGAGCTTTTGGTGAAACCTTTTGTTCACCTTCTCTCAGTAATGTCAACGATTGAAGCAGAAATAAAATTATGACATGATCGTTTAGGACACCTACTCATGTCGAAGATCAAACATGTTATTCCAAATCTTTTTCCTGAACTTAATAATGTAGTTCTTCAATGTGATGTATGCCAAAACACCACCAAGTTTCTTTTCTTGGTAGTGAGTCTAGAATGTTCAAACTTCAAAACGTTTTAATTGGTACATTATGGAGTTTGGGGTCCTTGTCATGTTGTTTTTCTCAATGGCCATAGGTACTTTGTTTCCTTCATTAACGATTATACTTGATTCACCAATCGAAGGATGAAATTTCTATAATCTTTTTTTGTTCATAAATTCATTGAAACTCGGTTTCATTTATTGTTACGAATCCTTTCTTCAGATAAGGGTGGGAAATACATGTATGGTAAGCTATAAGGCTACTTCCAAAAACATGACATTATAAATCGAACTTCCTGTCCTAATACCCCACAACAAAATGGTGTAGTGAAAAGAAAGAATAAACACATTCTTGAAGTCGCTACAATACTAATTATTGGATGTAATGCCCCTAAATCCTATTAGGGTGAACCAGCAACACAACTACTCGCTTTCACTCCTCCTCTATAAATACTCCTCATGTATTGAATAACATTAAGCCCTTTGTGACTGCTTTTTATATAGATTTGATATTCAATAAAGGAGATTAAGGAATGTACTTGTATCTTTACATGGTATAAGAGCATATGCGATGGTGGTCGTGGCGGTGATGGTGAAGGCAACCGATGGTGGCTTGGCAAGATTTGCGGGTGATGATGCTCTTGTTATTCTATGATGATTTTATTCTCTTATGAAGATTTTGACTGAGAGAGGTTACTCCTTCATAACCACCATCGAGCGAGAAATTGTTCAGGATATGAAGGAAAAACTTGTGTATGTCGCGCTCGACTATGAGTAGGTTCGATCCATCGTGCCCGTAACAACTGTAGTGATCTATGGCGATACGTTCATCACAATCATCTCACTGGGGCCCTCGTTTCCAACGGAGGCGAACGCAAAGATGTCGCGCTCTACCGTTCTGAAGGCACCGATCGCGATCAAGTCTAGGTAATATGGCAAAACACCACCACCGACGGAGAGCAAGATGATATCGACACCGTCGGTTACTGCCTAATCGAACATTGCGAGAATGTCCAAATCAAATACACACTCTATAGGCTGCAATCCTCGCCTTTGGTGCCATTCTCTCCGTCCTCTCGGACCGGATTAGTCACCTCCACACTATTCGCTCACCTAAGTTCCTAAGTCTAAAGATCCACGATCAGTCTAGTCTGCTTGCCGAGTCCGACTTCGGATCCGACCTTGTTATCGTCGTTCTCGACACTGGGATCGCCTATGTAAGTTTTGTGCCAAAACTTAATTTAAATTTCTTTTCATTGCTTAAATTTGCGACAATGGATGTAGTCACTTTCTCATCCAAAAATTGTGATGCAAAATCACCTATCAAAGAAGGCGATTGGATAAGGCCATAGAGAAAGTGAATTATACAAAATGGACAATTTTTTTGTGACAAATTTTGACAAATATGTTATAGTTCATGACACCACTCTTTGGCACAAAAGACTAACACATTTAGACATAAACAAGTTGTGTAATCATCCTTTGTTGAAAAATAATAAAGTTAAAAGACTTTGTCTGCAAAGAATGTATTCTTGAAAAATTGTATCACACACCATTTGGTGAAAGAAGCTTTATTACGAATAAACCTTTTGAGTTAGTATATTATGATGTTTGGAGACCCACTCCTATTGTCTCTAAAGGAGGAGTGAGATACTATGTGAGTTTCATATATGATTTTACGAGGTATACTTGGATATTTTTTTTGAAACACAAATCTGGTGTCTTTAGAAATTTCTTAATATTTCATAATATGATTAAAAATCAATTTGATACAACTCTTAAAATTTTAAGATTGGCTTCCAGTGGTGAGTACATGTCAAGAGAATTTCAAAATTATCTAGAAACTCATAGAATTTTACACCAAACGTCTTCACAAAAGCCCCACAATAAAATAGCTTAGCCGAAAGCAAATACACACATATTATAGAAACTACTAGAACTCTCTTCATTGCTAATAATGTTTCAATATAATGCCTTCTTCTCAACTTGACAATGTGTATCCTTTTGAAAAATTGTTTAGACTCGTTCCATATTACGAAAGATTAAGAGTTTTGGGTTGTAAATGTTTTCTTTATACCAAACAACAACAACAACAACTAAGCCTTTTCCCATACTAGACGGGGTCGGCTACATGGATTCTTTGTTTCCACAGATCCCTATCGTGTGCCATGTTAATAGTAAACTCCCAATAAGCTAGATCATTCTTTATTGTTTCTTTCCAACACTTTTGTGGTCGTCCTCTACCTCTTTTAATACTTTCCAAATTTAGTTTTTCTAACTTTCTTAGAGGTTCTTCTTTTGATCTTCTTTCTATATGTCCAAACCATCTTAAACGATGTTCTCTCATTTTATCCTCTATTGGTGCCACTCCTAATTTGTTTCTAATAACCTCATTATGTATACGGTCATTTCTTGTATGACCACTCATCCATCTCAACATCTTCATTTCTGTCACAAACATTTGATGATTAACTGCCCAACACTCAGAACCATAAAACATGGCAGGCCTAATTGCTGCTCTATAATATTTACCTTTTAATTTTAATGGTATCTTCTTATCACAAAGAATACCTGATGCTCCTCTCCATTTTAACCAACCAACATTAATTCTATGTGTAACATCTCCATCAATTCTTCCATCACTTTGAAAAATTGATCCTAGGTATTTAAAACTTTCCTTTTGGGGAATGAAATGTGTGCCAATTTTAATTTCTATGTCCTCAGAAGTAGCCAAATGATCAAACTTACATTCCATATATTCTGTCTTTGTTCTACTAAGTCAGAGGCCTTTGCTTTCTAATGTTTCTCTCCATAGTTCCAATTTTCTATTAACTTTTTCCTTAGACTCCTCCACTAATACAATGTCATCTGCAAATAACATACACCAAGGTACTTCATCTTGAATATGTTTTGTTAACTCATCCATCACCATTATAAATAAGTATGGACTTAAAGTTGATCCTTGATATAACCCAATATTAACTTCAAAGAAGTCTGTCGTTCCTTCATGAGTCCTCACACATGTTTTTGCACCATCATACATGTCTCTTATAAGGTTAATATATGTCAATGGGATACCTCTTTTTTCCAAAGTTCTCCAAAGAACCTCCCTCGGTACCCTATCATAAGCTTTTTCTAGATCAATAAATATCATGTGAAGGTCTTTCTTTTTTGCTCTAAAATGTTCCATAAGACGTCTCAAAAGGTGAATCGCTTCAATAGTAGATCTACCTGGCATAAATCCAAATTGGTTCTCTGTTGTACTTGATACTTGTCTTAACCTACGTTCGATAATTCTTTCCCATAATTTCATAGTATGACTCATTAACTTGATACCTCAATAATTCGCATAATTTTGAATGTCTCCCTTGTTCTTATATATGGGTATAAGTGTACTTGCTCTCCATTCCTCGGGCATCTTTTGGTTTTTCCATATTTCATTAAATAGTCTTGTGAGCCAAGCGATTCCTATTTCTCCTAGTATTTTCCAAACTTCTATAGGAATATTATCTGGTCCTACCGATTTACCACTCTTCATATGTTTAAGAGCCTCTTTGACTTCATTCTTTTGAATACGTCGGTAGAAATTGTGGTTTATATACTTTTCTGACTTGGCTAAATCTCCTAAACTAATACTAACATCTATATTTTCATTAAAAAGATTATAAAAATAGTTTCTCCATCTATTTCTTATATCATCATTTGCCACTAGAATTTTTTCATCCTCGTCTTTTATGGATCCATCACTTTGAAAAATTGATCCTAGGTATTTAAAACTTTCCTTTTGGGGAATGAAATGTGTGCCAATTTTAATTTCTATGTCCTCAGAAGTAGCCAAATGATCAAACTTACATTCCATATATTCTGTCTTTGTTCTACTAAGTCAGAGGCCTTTGCTTTCTAATGTTTCTCTCCATAGTTCCAATTTTCTATTAACTTTTTCCTTAGACTCCTCCACTAATACAATGTCATCTGCAAATAACATACACCAAGGTACTTCATCTTGAATATGTTTTGTTAACTCATCCATCACCATTATAAATAAGTATGGACTTAAAGTTGATCCTTGATATAACCCAATATTAACTTCAAAGAAGTCTGTCGTTCCTTCATGAGTCCTCACACATGTTTTTGCACCATCATACATGTCTCTTATAAGGTTAATATATGTCAATGGGATACCTCTTTTTTCCAAAGTTCTCCAAAGAACCTCCCTCGGTACCCTATCATAAGCTTTTTCTAGATCAATAAATATCATGTGAAGGTCTTTCTTTTTTGCTCTAAAATGTTCCATAAGACGTCTCAAAAGGTGAATCGCTTCAATAGTAGATCTACCTGGCATAAATCCAAATTGGTTCTCTGTTGTACTTGATACTTGTCTTAACCTACGTTCGATAATTCTTTCCCATAATTTCATAGTATGACTCATTAACTTGATACCTCAATAATTCGCATAATTTTGAATGTCTCCCTTGTTCTTATATATGGGTATAAGTGTACTTGCTCTCCATTCCTCGGGCATCTTTTGGTTTTTCCATATTTCATTAAATAGTCTTGTGAGCCAAGCGATTCCTATTTCTCCTAGTATTTTCCAAACTTCTATAGGAATATTATCTGGTCCTACCGATTTACCACTCTTCATATGTTTAAGAGCCTCTTTGACTTCATTCTTTTGAATACGTCGGTAGAAATTGTGGTTTATATACTTTTCTGACTTGGCTAAATCTCCTAAACTAATACTAACATCTATATTTTCATTAAAAAGATTATAAAAATAGTTTCTCCATCTATTTCTTATATCATCATTTGCCACTAGAATTTTTTCATCCTCGTCTTTTATGGATCTAGCATAATTAAGATCTTTAGTTTTCTTATCTCTAGCCCTAGCTATCCTAAAAATATCTCTTTCACCCTCTTTTGAGTTGAGTTTTTTATATAAGTCATCCCAAATCTTAGCTTTTGCTTCACTAACGGCCTTTTTCGCTTCCTTCTTTGCTTTCTTATAAGCTTCTAAAGTTTCACTAGTTTTCTTAGCATAATGTAATTTGTAACATGCCCTCTTTGCCTTGATTTTATTTTGTACTACTTCACTCCACCACCAAGCTTCTTTTTGTGCCGGTACACCTCCCTTAGATACCCCTAACACATCTTTCACCACTTTCCTAATATGTATAGCCATATTATTCCACATATCACAGGGTGTGCCAACATAATTCCAAACATCTCCTTGTAGGACTTTCTGTTTAAATATATCTTCTTTCTCGCCTTTGAGGTTCCACCAATTAGTCCGAATAGCTCGATGCACTCTTTTCTTCTTTGTCCATTTTTTTATTTGTAAATCCATAACTAAAAGTCGATGTTGGGTGGTTAAGCTTTCTCCTGGAATTACCTTACAATCTTTACAACACGCTCTATCTTTTTTTCTACAAATAAAGTAATCAATTTGTGTTTGTGATAAGCCACTCTTATAAGTAATTAAATGTTCATCTCGTTTTTTGAAGATTGTATTGACTATAAAGAGATCAAATGACATAGCAAAATTTAAAATCTCCCTACCTTCCTCGTTTATATCCCCAAAACCAAAGTTTCCATGAATCCCTTGATATCCTAATGCCTCTTTACTGACATGTCTCCTCCTAAACAAATCATCTCCCTTTGTGGAATCTTTTGAAACACCTTATCTAACTCTTCCCAAAAAACTGTCTTTATACTATCTTCTAGTCCTACTTGGGGTGCGTAAGCACAAACTATATTCAAAACCTCTGCTCCTAACACTAATTTCAATGTCATGATTCGATCACCATATCGTTGTATGTCTACTACACTCTCCTTTAAATCTTTATTTATGATAATACCAACTCCGTTTCGAGCCTTTTCTTTACCTGAGTACTATAATTTAAAACCTCTATCCTCTATCTCCTTTGCTTTTTCTCCAACCCATTTTGTCTCTTGGAAACATAGAATATGAATCTTTCTCCGAATCATAGTATCTACCACCTCCATTAGCTTACCCGATAATGTTCCGATATTCCAAGAACCAATACGAATCTTATTATCTAGGACTAGCTTCCTTACCCCCCGCATCCGTCCATAATCAAAATGCGGAGACCCTCTCTGAAAAATTTTCACTACATTCGGGCGGCAATGTAGCGGGACTAACTTCTTTACCCACACCCGTCCATGATGTGGGAACCCTCTCTGCAATTGATTCACTACATTCGGGCGAAAATGTAGTGGCCCTTGCTTACTTCTTACTGCATTCGGGCTCTGCAGCACGTCGCTAGGCGGGGACGCCCCAAAGCAATGCTCATAATTTTTGTAATCCATGTTATAAAAATCCGACGAAGTTTTACGCTGGCTGTCGGAAGCCTAACACAACCCTCCTCCTTTATCCAGGCTTGGGACCGGCAATGCAAGGATGACCCCTTACATGGGCGGAGTTGTTTTCTTTATACCGATAAAAATAATAAATTATCTTCTAGAGCTATTTAGTGTGTCTTTCTAGGTTGCGACATTGACAAAAAAGGCAATAAGTGTTTTGATCCCAAAGACAACAAACTGTATGTGTCAAGAGATTTGGAATTTTTAGAAGATAACTATTATTATCACTAACATTGAAGATAAAGAAAAATATACCTTTCTAGATGACTTTGTAAACTTAGAAGATAGTCAGAATAAAGATAGTGATAGAGAAGAAACCATTGATTTAAGGCAACAAGATGAATAAACGGATATGGAGATTAGAGAAAACAACGAGTCTTGTGATATTATGGAGCCTTTTCCTCTATACTATGCTAGAAGACCTAGAGAACAAGAAACACTAGACTTCCTCCTAGAATTTCAAGGCTCCCACAAAGATTTGTGTCCTACGAAACCTTTGCTCCGATTATTAGAATGACAACCATAAGAATTTTAATAACTCTTAGTGCTATTAAAAATGAAAAGTTTTTCAACTAGATGTAAAGAATGTTTTTTTGAATGTTAAACTAAATTAAGAAGTATATATGACTCTTCCTCCGGGACTTGATGTCCCGAAAGATCATGTTCTTAAACTAAAGCTTTGTATGGTCTTAAGCAAGCCCCTAAGGCTTGCATGCATACGTATTATTTGTGAGAAAATGAGATGTATGTATAGTAATTCTACTCTTGTATGTGGATGACATGATCATCACTAGAAGTGATGAAGATGATATATTGCAAGTTAAAAGTGATCTTCACAAAGAATTTGAAATCAAAGATCTTAGTGTTCTTAGTTATTTTTGGGGAATTGAAATTGTACGTAATGATAGAAGATACTTTATGTCTTAAACAAAATTTTGCGAGTGAAATTGTTGGTAGGTCAGGTCTAACCGACAAGAAGAAGGTGAATACACCAGACGTTCTTGAAACAAAATTGAGAGCAACGGATGAAGAAAAACTGGACGATCTAACACCTTACAAGTAGCTGATAGGAGCACTGACTTATCTAACTATCATTCGCCCAAATATATCTCACATTGTTCACACTGCAAGCCAGTTTCAGCAAGCCCCTAATATTGCTCATATGAGTGCGATAATGAGGATTATCAGATACCTTAAGCACTCTATGGATAAGCGGGTGTTCTTAATTTCCTCTTCCTCTCTTAACTTAACCGTAGATGTCAACAATCAACATTCCACTACTGATTTTTGTGTTTTCTAAGGTGAGTCATTAATCTCTTAGAGATACAAGAATTAACATAAGGTATCCCTATCCTCCACAAAGGCAAAGTACCATGCAATGGCAATTGTTGTTGCTGAGACCTCATGGATCACAGAAGTGTTGAGAGACATGGGAGTCACCCTAGAACAACCCTATATGATGTTCTATAACAATAAGAGTGTCATGTACATTGCATATAATAACACTTTTCATGAAAGAACGAAGCATATTGAGATGGACTGTGACTTTGTTTGAGAGGAATGCTTAAAGAAGAAGCTCACTTTATGTTATGTACCATCTAAAATACAACTAGCGGATTTCTTTATCAAGTCATTATCGGCTTCTAGATTTAGTTTTTTGTTAGACAAACTTTTGGTATACATAACATAAGTTTGAGGAGGTGTTGAAATGTAATAGGATGGGCTACTAGAGACTCTATTTGGGTACAGGATAGCCAAGGCCATCAGGGCCCTGACCCACCCTAGCTAGCCATTGGGGAGACCCCAATGGTTGGATTGATTATCTCTCTTCACTCTTATGTAATATGTTGTACATTCTTGCTCTATAAATAGAGTCTCTTACCTCTTAATAAAGCATGTTGTTTTGCAACACCTTACACTTGTTTGACACTTGATTATTTTGATATTTGACTTGTATCGAGCATTGAAACACCAAGCTTTTAGTGAATTAACAATTGGTTGAGATTCCTCAAGCAACTTGAAGGATCGTTTTCTCACATTTTGTTCTATAAAATGTGCTTTGGTTAGATGAAAGGACAAGATATACTTGTTCTGGTTATTTGTATAACTATTGATTTTTGCAAACTCATGGCTTGAATTTGGTGTGAATTAGGAAATTAGAACTATGTAGAGAAACATTAGAAAATAAAAATAAAGGCTTTCGATTTAGTAGAACAAAGAGATAATATATGAAATACAAGTTTTATCATCTCGTTAATTCATGACATAGAAATTAAGATTAGTCCACATTGTATCTCTCATAAGGAAAATTTTAAATGCCTAGGATCAATTTTAAAATTGATGGAGATGCTACCGTGTAGAATCAATGAGGTTGCCTAAAATGAAGATGTGTATCAGGTATTCACTAGAAGATATCATTAAAGTTGGAAGGTAAATATTATAGTGTAGCAATTAGACATGTTATGATATGTAGGTTTGCGTGATAGGGACTTAATTATCAGCATTCTCAGTGACAAGAATGAAGATTCTGAGATGGATGTGTGGGCACACAAGTAAGGAACGTATATGTAATAAGGTTCTCATAATGAAACGAGCGAAAATCGTTTAAGATGGTCTCAAAGCGTGGAAAGGGCCAAAGAAAGATCCGAGTAGAAGGTGTGAGAAACTGATTAGAATGTATGAGAAACAGAGAAAGAGAGAGACCACAAAAGTGTTGGAAGAAGCCAATGAACGATCTAGCTTTAGTTGAGTTAAGTGGTAGCATGACACACAATCGAGCTCTATGGAAACAAAGATCCATCTAGTATGAGAAAAGGCTTTTGAGCCTTCAATATCAAACAGTGGCCCAACAAGTCTCAGTAAGTCAAACAAAAGGCCTTATTCCCGTCTAGTATGAGAAAATATTTGCACCTCTCCGGGGTAGAAAAAAGAACCAAAACGGCCAACGATTAAGGTTCTCGATACCCCACCGAGAAATTTAAACATGAGAAGAAAACAGAAAGAGAAGGAAGACGATAAACAAAAAAAGGGGGGAAAGGAGGGAATAATAACAATATCAAATAATTTTTGCAGGCAGAAACATATCGAGAAAAAACGTTACCTCCTTGTTGGATTTTCCACCTGAGAACAAGCAGGAGATTCTAGGCTTGCATTTAACTCTGTCCTTCAATCTAAGCCACTCGAGTTCGCGGTTTGGACACGCAATCACTCCCGAGTTAAGAGAGCAGGATAACATCTCTCTCTCTCTGGGTAGCCTCCGCGTTGGTCCTATGGAAAGTAGGGGCTGCCTAGAAGACCAACTCTTAGCAGGCAACACAGGGCACTACACGAAAACGTTATGTACACCTGGTGCAACACGAAAGAAACTCGCAACATGTTCGGCCTGTTTTCAACTTGAACTTGAAGTGACACGATACGACAGACAATATGATATTGCCATCAAGGATTAAAGATTTCACTGAAATTATCACGGTCTAGATTATTTGTTATGATAAAGTTAAGTCTAGTATGTTTTTGTGTAAAGCTCACACGTCTATTAAGTATATTTGGGTAATGATCAGTGGTCGAACTAGAAACTCTTATGGAGTAGGGTGAATAGTTTCTTGAATGGTTTCAGGTAAGGCCACTAGCCCATGAATCTCACCATGGCCTATAGACTTTTAGTGGTAATAATAGTATTCATGAAGCACATAGGGAAAATGACGACCACAGTACTACAACTAAATGACAAAAACATATATCAGAGTTGATCAATTAATAACATTTTGATCAAGATTGTTCGCAGATTAGTGCTTGTTCTTCAAAGAAAATGCAAAAGGAAGATATCAAAATGAGAATTCAAATCCTGCAAGAGATGACTGGTCTTGAAGGAATCATTCTTCTACATGTATTTTTTTATGTAAAAATGCAAGAGGATTGACTGCAGCAAGTTCAAGAAAAGGTTGGAGAAGCAAACGTTTCTAGTAAGTTTTACCTAGCAAACTAATTAGTCTTCTTTAGACTAAAGCTGAAATTAGAACTGAATTTTCCATTGAACTGAATGGACGAAACAAGAATTGGAGCCAGAACCAGATGGGGCAGGGTTCCAAGTCCAGGTTTTGGTGGAACTAGAACCACGGGTATGCAGGCAGCAATCCCGTTTATCCGGATCTGGACAGGTCTAAGTATTTCTATCGTGAGATTTAACTCTTTGAAGGTGTTCAACATGGAGGATGTTGCCTCGTGGAAAACATCATCCCCTTTTGTTAGCCAATGAGGATTATTAATGGCAATCACCATCCGACCCTTGCTTACCGAACCCACCCCAACTTCATTGGGGCAGGTTGAGAACCCATCCTGTATTGAATTGGGACATGTTAAGGATCAACCCACCCTTCAATATTATTCATGTAGACGTGTTACTTTTCGATAACATGAGTATAATTATTCATGACTACTCATAACTTTTAAAAAAAGTTTAAATAATTTTTTAAAACATAGTAAAACAATGTTTGAAGAGTCACCAGCAGCATCGGTTGTGAGAAGAATCCAATCAATATATATAAGCTTAACTAATAATCTTTCATAAAGATTTCAGTATGATCACTGAGTAAATATATTCAATTTTATATAAACATGATATATAACAAAAAGTTTTATAAATAGTGCTGGTCAGACTGGGGTAGTGCGAGTTCTGGCGCCAAAGATCCACAGGACGAGTCTAGTCGGATTCGCTCCCAAACAATTTTGTGCCGGTTGAGTTCGTATTGACTGCAATGATGGATCAAGAATATAACTTCAGGGCGAGGCAGATGGTCACAGATTTATCATGTAATGTACACAAACCATGTGCTAGGTTTAGACAAAGATGTAGTGAGCTCAGAGAAAAGCGCAAAATTTTAACCATTGACTATGATTGCCCACGGTTTAAGTAGTAGACATGTTGATAGCCAAAAATTTCAAGTCAGCTAGCTACACAGGTTTCCATTCTCTTGCAAAATCTGGGCGAGTTGAATGCCTCACCCGTCTACAAATAATGTACATAGATATATCATATCAAGCACGGCGCTTGCTTAACCGCCATGAGTTGGGTTCATGGTATCTATCGTAAAGGGGTTCAATCCGCTCTTGACGCTTGCGTTTGCTCATTTTTGTCGGGTCAGCAACTTTGAAGAATCTGGGAGCAAGCTCAACCAACCACTTCTGATCGACGACCGTGACCTCACGCATATACTCCTTGGTGGTCATAACGAGCTCATTATAGATTACCCAATCGGGCTGCCTCTGAAATAAAGCACTGCTAGGATGGATATACACCGGTTGATTCTCGACCAGTGTTCTGTACCCTTCTTGAGGATCCTTTCGAGCAGCATGGAAAAAGAATCCAGCGCAGATGGCCTTCCTGATCTTTGTGAAATTCTTTCCAGCACTCAGCACGTCCAATTTGTACCTGAAAGAAGAAATCTGTCATCCTCACGCTCTAAACTGCAAATAGTTAGAATAAAAGATGAAACATGTGATAGACAGTGAAAAAGGCCACAGGTTGTATTGTTGGTCAGGATGGAATCACAATCTAGATGAGAGAATGTAATTTGAATCAAGCCAAGTGACAGAAAGCTACCCGCTACTAACTTTCTTAAGAACAACTCATCTTAGGTACAGCACGAACGATAGTCACAAGCATGTTGCAATTTCCCTCAAAAGTCTTCAGCACTAATGCCAACTGAACACAGCATCATAAAACACAACGCCTTTCATAATTTGTTAGAATACATGAAAGCATATGGGCTCAAAACAGTTTCCACAGAAACCAACAAACAAATATTCCACTCCAGAAAGGTCCTTTTTCCAGGAACACTTCATCGACACATATTGAACTTCGCTCATAAATGAAAGGCGAACACTTCACAGGAGAATTTCTAGAGTGTCAAAATGTAGAATCAAAGAAGATGTGACATGGATTACTAATCCCATTACTAAGTAAGAGAGTCAGTATTAAGAAAAACATCGTTCAACTTTGTTCATAACGAAAAGGCCTGCAACTTAACAGGAATATCTTCAGGAGGAAAAAACTGAAAACAATCAAAGAACAGAAGCATCTGAATGCGTAGCAAAACTGAGGAGATTGATTTCCAGGTGAAAATATGTTACCTGTCCATGATTGTAAGAATCTGCTTACGTACATCTTGCGCCCTCCTCAATGAACGAGATTGAACAAAATTCTCAAAACACCAGGGACTGGAGAAGTTATTAGCCTTCCAGGCCTCGTACACCGCCAAAAGAGTGAGGTGATCACCCTCTGGCTGGAAGAATTTAGCTCTTTTCTGATCTGCCTGTGCTTGTTTCTCCCTCGGCCTGTAAAAGATGTTCTGTGTCTGGAGCATAGCTATAATTGTCAAAATCTCCTCACTGCAACCAAGATCAACACTAGCAAGAAGCATCTTGGACAGAGGCGGATCCAGTGGGAACTCGGCCATTTTCCTCCCGAGTTTCGTTAGCAGTCCCTCTTCATCCAGAGCACCGATCCATAAAATCAAAGGACAGAAGATCATTTATCCCCATAGCTTTCATATTAAGAGTAGTTGTCCCGAGATTTATCCTTTGAATCTCTGGAATTGAAGTAGGAGACATCTCATTCCTATATGCACTCTCAGTATAGAGGCGATAACACTTCCCAGGTCCGGTACGCCCTGCACGTCCAGCTCTTTGTTTGGCTGATGCTTGTGAAATTGGAGTTATCACCAAAGAATCAAGACCTTGCTTTGGGTTATAAACATTTTGCTTGGCAAATCCAGGATCAATTACATAAAAATCCCATCAATAGTCAAAGAAGCCTCAGCAATGTTAGTAGCCACAACCACCTTCCTTTTCCCAGGAGGAGCAGGGTCAAATATCCTAGATTGCATTTCACTAGGAAGGGCGCTATAAACAGGCAAAATGATCAGCTCTGGAACATTCTTACCTAATCCCTTCATTCTCTCATAGAGAGACTGGCAAGCAAAATCAATCTCCTCTTGACCAGTCAAGAAGAGAAGAATGTCTCCTTCAGGTTCTGTCAAGTGGATCTGTAGGACAGTGATTAAAGCTGCATCTAAGTAATCACTTTCTGGTTGTTTAGTATAAAGAATCTCCACCGGAAAAGTTCTCCCAGGAATTGTAAAGATGTTACAGTTAAAGAAATATCCCGAGAATTTCTCAGCATCTAGAGTAGCAGATGTGACAATCAATCGCAATTCAGGTCTACGCTTCACTAGCTGCTTCAGCAGCCCAAAAAGAACATCAGTATGAATAGTTCTTTCATGGGCTTCATCAAGCATTATAACAGAATACTGCGACAGATTCTCATCAACCAATATTTCCCTAAGGAGCATGCCATCAGTCATATACTTGATTACGGTCTCTGGTCCTGTGCAATCTTCAAAACGAATGGCATAACCAACTTCTTCTCCTAATCGACAACCAAACTCTTCTGCAACTCTCTTTGCAACTGACATTGCAGCCACCCTACGTGGTTGAGTACATCCAATTTTACCTTTTGTGGTGTAACCCGCTTCAGCAAGATACTGTGTGACCTGAGTAGTCTTACCCGAACCAGTTTCACCATTTCACAGGCGAGACGTCAATCGAGTATCGGGTTTGCCCCTGCAAGAACGGAGGCTCGTCTTCGTTCAATTCGATCTCAACCTCCTCTTCTGCACCTTCTTCCTGGTATAACATGCCATCACCATCTTCATCATACATTGGATACTCGCGAACGTCCAGCACTCCGGAAGCAATCAACTGCTTGGCTTCCCACCTCTCCGGTGAGCTCATCTTCTTTAATGGCCGCCGTGATGGAACCGCAGAATCCTCATCCATGATTCTAATTCCAGATAAACCGATCCTCGTTGACGGTTGAGGATTTGTGCTTAATGGATTTGCGCGGAAGGAGTCATCATCCGAGGTCTTCTTCATGGGGAGAAGGTCCTGACCGTTCCTCTGATCCACGTCCTTCATCGACAAACTCAATTTCTGGCCGGAGATAGAGATCACCTTCACGAATACCTCCTGATCCCTCTTCACTACGTCCTTCGCATTAACGACCCTGCGGGTCGCCATCTGTGAAACGTGGACGAGGCCTTCTTTGCCCCGGAAGTCGTTCAATTGAACGAAGCACCCACTATCCATGACCCTAGAGACCCTTCCTGCATAAACGCCATATAATTGGGGCTCGTCGCCCTTCAGAGCCCTAGGCCTCGGTTCATCTTCCTCATCGCCCCTATCTCGATGCCGACCCTTCCTCCGATCATCATCGTCGTCTCTGCCGTAACCATACGATTCCCGCTCCTCACGACGCCGGTCGCTAGAGTTCCGGCGATCATCAAAATCCCTGTTCCTGTCTTTGCGCCGGTCTCTGTACCTGTCATCGTCTCTGTCGTCCCGATGCCGATCCCTCCTAGTGTTCCTTTCGACTCTTGGATCCTCCTCTTCACCTCGACGGTGATCTCTCCTAGGGTTCCTTCCTTCTCTTTCTTCCCTATACCGATCCCTACCGTCCCTGTCCCCACCGCGAACTGTCAGTTGGTCGTCTTCACCATGGGCAGCGGCGGCATCGCTCTCGATCTCCCTCTCCAGAGCCCTAATTCTCTCACGGTCGTCAGCAACGGCAAGGCCCGGGAAGGAAGAATCCTTGCCGGAGGCTGCGGTTTTTGCGGAGATGGCATCAGGGTCCTCAGGCGGGAGGATAGCGTGGATAATTGTGAGGAGGGTGCGGACGAAATAGTCAGGCATCTCGGCGCCATTTTCCTTGAGCCTGGCGTCGAACTCGTCGACGGTGCGGCTCTTACGGCCAAGCTCCGCTATGAACTCAGCGAGAACCTTGTCTCCGCAGCCTACGTGCGACTCCAGCTCGGTGCAGATCTTCGACACCAGAGACAGATACTCGAGCTTCTTGAGTCCCTCCATTATCTTGACTCCCCGGATTCTCTGAGAGCGAAGAGGAAGCAGGTTTAAGCTTTTGGCTTACGAGAGAGAGAGGAGAAGAAGAAAAAGTAGTAGTAGGGTTAGGTATTTGCCTATTAAGGGCAGCAGCAACAGAGGAAGATGGTGAGCGCGGGTTGAAGTGTTATCAGGCCGCTAGTCATTGCCTCATAGAGTGTCTAACTGCAATCGGGTATTGGATATATATTGCGTGTGTTTGGATCAGAAGCCAGTTCATCATTTAGTTTGGCCCATCTTGGTGTCGCTCTTCATTTGGATTGGATCTCTCGATTTAAGTGTTGGCTGTTAAGAGACTTGATCCATAATTATGATGTACGTAGAATTTGCATCGGAAAACTTTATATAGGTTTCATGCATCCACACTAGGCATTTGCATATTTGGTACTTGTTATTTTCAAAATTTCGTGAAACATAAGGTCAAATTGAAAACTCCTCCTTGGCGCCTATAAACACGTACTCCAAACTTGCAAGAATAAGGTTCTTAGAGTGTGTTTGATACAAGGTGCAAAAGTATGTGGACTTTGATTTTTTTTGTTGGTCGTGGTTTTAAGTTTTGTTGCGCATCAAATCAAATTGGCTTGGAAATATGATTCTACCGGCCCAATCTGAAGCAGAAACTTCACCTTCAAAACGAGGTGGGCCACAGGAATTGAATCGAAGAGCTTCATACGAAATCCAAGCCCTCCTCTCTCGTGTTGCTAGTAAATTTTTCATCAAAATCTAAGCATGAATCCTACCCACGAATCAAACACATAAATATAATTCCTCCAGAGCCTATGCCTATAATTATACCATCAGGTGTTGATAGGTTGGACATGAGAAATAAATCTTTTCTCTCCTTACCTTATATAAACCTTTTTTCTCACCAGATGGAGGATAGAGGGTACACGAGGACTTCCTAGGAGGTCAAATTGAATCCTCTGCCATTATGAAAATCATACTTTGCCTCACAAGTGTGCATCTGGAGCATTCTCATTGATAGGCATGTGAATTGCAGGCAATGGACCAATGCCCGGTGCATGCTATAATCCTGGTGAGATGTTCTGGATGGCTATGATTGATGCTTGCAGTTAGAGCGGCGACTTTGCTGAAATGTAGTTACAGTGAGAATTGATCAGCATGTAGTTTGTAGTATTTTGAGTGCATGCGACGTAGGAGTGTGGTAAAAATATGGGTTGCAAGATAGTCATCGGCATTCCTCTTGTTGATATGTATAGGAAATCTGGTGAGACGGAAGGTGCATCTCTTCTAGTTTCTCTAAATTCTCATACGTTTAATGTGCTCTTGAATGGTTTGCTAAACTGAAGAAATTGGGAAGCTATGAATGCTTACCTTGGTCTGTAAAGGCATGGTCCGCAACGTGCATCTTTTCATGCCCAACTGGTCTGGGAGAAGTTTGCAGCTGATCATGGTTCTGTTAAAATTGTAACGGAAATCAGAGCTTCATGATTCATCTCAACAAATGTCCGGCCCACTGCCTATATTCCATACGATCCCGGTGGCTCGTTCAATACCAATATCTAGCAAAGGTGACTGAATGGCGTTCAGTGCAGCATCTCGTGCTCATGTCTTGCCTAATAGAGGAATAGATACATCAATGCGAAAGATATCTAGAAACACCTACGAAAAATGTATAGCATATTTTCACCATGTAAATAGACACAAAAGAAATCTCACATACATTCAAGTGGTCACTGCATAACAGGATTACGTTGCGCTAAAATCTCTTCAAATATGTCTGGGTCTTGTCCCACTCCACAGTGTGTACGTTTTCCCTCCCAAGTAAGAGAGATAGAGGATGAAACTCTAGCCGCTCCCTCTGCACTTCAGAGTTAAGAGCCTTGAGGAGCTTTCAGCGATAATAACCCTGCTCGATTTGCAAAGATTGCTCTAATGACACCTTGAGACTCAATAATAGAGCCTGGATTGAGTACACTCCTTGCACATGATACAACCCAGAACCGATATGAAACCCTAGAAACGGGTAAGCGCTTATCTACAACCGTCCTAATGATTTCATGTATGTATGAGTGTTGAGGTTTATTTCCCTTGCGCACAATGAAATGGCGAACAGTCTAGGCTCTTAAATACTGCCAGGTATTTGCTCGGGTCTGCCAATCCTTTCCCTCCTCTGGACACCTTGTCCTAATATGCTAAGCAAGCAAACAAAAGGTGCAACAAGAGAATTGCATCATCATCATCTAGTCATTAGGGCATGCCGTCCCAGCCCTTTTGCTCCACCCCTCTTTCTCTCTCCCTCTCTCATGAATTCTGCTTTTCCATGCAAGAAAGAGTTGAGTTTGCATAATGCCATAGCCCCGTGAGATTGGATGTAATCTGTAACATCCTTGATACAGTGGGTCCTAAGCTTTTCTTTTTTCTTCTTTTCGCAAATAAAACTTTATGAGTTTGCAAATGCTATAACCGTGTGGTTGATATTCTACGTAACAAATTTAACATGCTATTCATTTTTCAAATCTTAAAAAGCATTCTACCTGGTTTTGGACTTTGGAAATATCCTACTTATTCAACTTCTTTTCATATTTCTCAATGCTACCCAACCATAAAAGAATTTCCACTTATTGGACATATTTCCACGACAGCAGATGGAGCAATTTGGCCTACAAAACGAATATGACAGAGAAGCACTAATAACAAGCCTGAAGGCATGCATGTCTATGCCTAGTTCCCAGAATCTATCTCTTCGGAGGCTCAGGAGGATGGCAGAAGGGAAGCAAGTTAAGATTTGTAGCACCTTGTAGAAAACATGGAAGCAAGTTAAGATTTGTAGCAGAAGGGAACCAGAGATCCGATCATTTTATAGTTGACAAACAAGGCCCCGCAAAAATATAGCATGCCAAGGATTCAGCAAATCAGATCCACATGAAAAGGACTCTTGGACCAAGAAGAGGACAGGGTAAGACAACTTAACCCCAAAACAACAACAACAACAACAACTAAGCCTTTTCCCATACTAGATGGGGTCGACTACATGGATTCTTTGTTTCCACGTAGCTCTACCATGTGCCACGCTAGCAGTTAACTCAATATAAACTAGGCCATTCTTTATTGTTTATTTCCAACACTTTGTAATCGTCCTCTTCCTCTTTTAATATCTTCACAATCTAGTTTTCCATATCTTCTTAGAGGAGCGACCTCGGGTCATCTTTTTACATGTCCAAACCATCTTAAACAAATTTTTCTCATTTTATCATCTGAGACTCCCAATTTGTTTCTAATAACCTCATTACGTATACAGTCTTTTCTTGTTTGACCACTCATCCATTTCAATATCTTTATTTATGCTACAGACATCTTTTGTACATATTGAAGATTAATTGCCCAACACTCATAACTGTAAAACATAGTAAGTCTAACTAATGCTCTATAATATTTATCTATCAACTTTAATGGTACCCTCTTATCAAATAGAAGATGTGATGTCCCTCTCCATTTTAACCAACCGACATTAATTCTATACATAACGTCTCCATCAATTTTTCCATCACTTTTAAAAATTGACCCTACGTATTTAAATTTTTCATTACGAGAGATGTAATGTGTACCAATCTTAATTTCTATCATTTTATCCTCTGCTACTCCTAATTTGTTTCTAATAACCTCATTACATATACGGTCTTTCCTTGTGTGACCACTCATCCATTTCAACATCTTTATTTATGCTAAGGACATCTTTTGGACATGTTGATGATTAACTGCCCAACACTCATAACCATAAAACATAGCAAGTCTAATTGCTGCTCTATAATATTTATCTTTCAACTTTAATGGTACCCTCTTATCAAATAGAAGAGGGATGCCCCTCTCCAATTTAACCAACCGATATTAATTTTATACATAACATCTCCATCAATTTTTCCATCACTTTGAAAAATTGACTCTACGTATTTAAAATTTTCATTACGAGAGATGCAATGTGTGCCAATCTTAATTTCTATGTCCTCTGAAGTACCCAAATGATCAAATTTACGTTTCATATATTATGTCTTTGTTCTACTAAGTTGGAAGCCTTTACTTTCTAACGTGCCATAGTTCCAATTTCCTATTAACATTTTTCTTAGACCCATCCACTAACACAATGTCATCTGCAAATAACATACACCAAGGTACTTCATCTTGAATATATTTTGTTAACTCATCAATCACTAATATAAATAAATATGGACTTAAAGTTGATCCCTAATGTAACCCAGTATTAACTTCAAAGGAGTTTGTCATTCCTTCATGAGTCCTCACACATGTTTTTGCACTATAGTATATGTCTCTTATAAGATTTATTTATGTCAATGTGATATCTCTCTTTTTCAAGGTCCTTTCAAGAACATCTCTTGGTACCCTATCATAAGTTTTTTCTAGATCAATAAATATCATGTGAAGGTTCTTTTTTGCTAAAAAATGTTCCATAAGACATCTTAATAGGTGAATCGCTTCAATAATAGATTTCTCGGGCATGAATCCGAATGGGTTCTCTGTGTTGTACTCGATACTTGTCTTAACCTATGTTCGATAATTCTTTCCCATAATTTCATAGTATGGCTCATTATCTTGATACTTCGATAATTTCCACAATTTTGAATGTCTCCCTTGTTCTTGTATATGGGTATAAGTATAGTCGCTCTCCATTCCTCGGGCATCTTTTGGGTTCTCCATATTTCATTAAATAGTCTTATGAGTCAAGTGAGCCCCATCTCTCCTAGGATTTTTCATACTTTATATAAGAATATTGTCAAAAATCAAAGAATCCAACCATAGACAAACCCATTAATTGAGTATGATTTATTCATAAGAGCAAAGAATTACAACCATACATGAATCCATGAGTATCAATGAGTTTGTATCACTAATCTTTGTAGGCCATGGAAATTAAAGAAAACATTCAAATAGTAAGTCATTAATCAGAAAATTCGAGAGAAGCACATGTGACAAGAATAGTTGAGAAGAAAATGAGGAGTTCCCGATAACATATTCACCTGTTGCAATTACTATTCCCATCAAAGATGAACCAGCATTTGCCATGACAACCCTTACATCAGCAAAAATCAACATTAACCAGGCCCGGGATCTGTATATCAAAGAAGTTCACAAAATAAGAGCAAAATTTAATTTTTAGTTATCGGCACAACAAACAAGAAAAAAATCCAAATAATTTCTCTCTAGCACGCAGTATACAGATCTTTTTGCAACTCCAGAAGAACATCATTTCTCATACTTTATGCAGCAATCTTCAGAATCCTATCATATTAGATAGAAAATTTGACTGGACCAGATATTAACTTGGTTATGGAAATTCACATCATGCACAAAAACGTCTTTAGTTCTGTGAAATGGAATAATTGGTAGAAAAGGAGTCGATGTGATTTAACAATATGACAAGTATGTCGCCAATCATAAGTTCCATAAAGACATCCAATGGTTCCTATGATGGGCCATGCACCTAGTGAGTGTATGTGGCATTTGTAAATTCCCCTTTACACTACCAAACATCTACTTTTAATTTCTGTTTGCTCATGCTGGTTGCCAGTTCTTTCAATATGCATCCAGTTACTTTTATTACGGATCATGTCCTCGGCACTTTCTTCCAGATGCTGTTCTAGTTGAGACTGTTGGCTTCGAGAATGCTGGATATACAGCATGGTGGCAAGTTTTGAATGATCATAACAAAAGGATTGTTAGCTGAACCTTCTCCCATTGGTCATCCTAATAGGATTAATACTGACAGTCTACTTGCTTGAAAACCCAGAGGAAGTACGTGGGCTTGTCAGAGTACTAAATTAACTGGATTTCTTGGCTTCTCCTCTGTCTGAGCAGTAAATTTTATTTCATTCGAAAAGTTAAATGGGTGTGAAAATCTCACTAAATAGCACCAGAGTTGCAAAATCATGTAATGTTAATCAATCAAATGAAAAGTATATTTACTATTAGAAAGAGGGATCCATATGGAAGAACAACAGAGATATCCTCCCATCATAAGCAGTAGGGTAAAGATCATATATTCTACCTAGGATCACATGAGTTTCCCAGGATCAAAGACCGTAGGATTAAATAGGAAAAAGTGTTTCATATCTTAATATATTTTTCTTTTTAGGTTAGAGGTAAGGTAGGATGTTAAGATCTCAGACTTTTTCCTTTGTAAGATATGAAACACCTTACCTTACCTCTACCCTTCATTTCATTGAACCTCTCAATTGAAACAGGTGCTTCTCCCATTTGAAACTGATAGGCTGCATGGGACCTTGATATCCATACCAAATCAGAAATTAAGTTGGGAGGGGCACCATTCTGATGGATTTGCTTGAAAAGTTCAGATAGTAAAGATTTCTTCTCCCAAAACTTTGACTCTATCTATCTATTGCCCTTCAGGTCCCTAGTTTTGCCATATTTCTTCTTGTCCCTCTCTTCTCCCGATATCATGAAGATCAAACTTAACAGACATCGTCCTGACGTTGCTAAACAACTGGCTGAACTTAGTAGAGCCATCCAAGTATTCCTTCCCTTCATGGGAGCCACTATCAACAGCCACAAATTGCAAGCTCCAGTGGGTTTGCATTTGCAATACATCAAGGTCAACAAGAGTCAGAAACCTCAGCTTACTTGAGCACAAAACTATAATGGTTGTTCCTCAACATTATGAATTGACTTCTTCACCTGAACCAGTATGTCGTTCAGTTCTGTCCTCACATTGAGGATTCCTGTGTTGCATAAGTGTCTGTGAACCCAAAGGGCTGGTTGCTAGCGTATCCATCTAGCCCATGCTCTATCTTCATGAGCATTTGACCCATCAAGACCCTTAGGCCAACGAGCGGTGCATAAGCAGATCGTAAACAGAAAGGGTTGTCTAAGCATTGAGTTGGAGATCAGCCTGACAGATTTCTCAGGGCTAAACAAGTTAGAGGATTTCCCTTACCGCTTACCAGCATTGATCAAAATCAATTAGGATACCAATTGCGAGACCAAGGCCTTCGAGGTTCCCAACATCCATAAGATGTCAACCAAGAGAAAACCTATCCTGAGTGTATTATCCTAATCAGCTTCCGTGAGCAAGAAAACTTTGGTTCAGGGTTTGTGCATATATCTAGCCTGTTGGAGTGACAAGAAACATAGTTAAATTGCAATGATACTGCAAAAGGGTGGATATTTGACAAGAATGGAACACTTTTATTGGGCAATTACTAGCGGTCTGAGTGATTCAACTTCAAAAGCAATAATTATGGCTGGAAGCACTCTTACAAGCTGCTGTTGTTAGCAGTATCAACTGGCTTTTGAACCCAGATGGATGAGAGTGCATAGGGCTCACGCCTATAACTGACCAACTCATGTTTCTCTACACGAGGTCCATATCTATAATGTCAAAGTTGTGTCCCTATGACTGAGCTGCAATTATTAGTGTATAGGGTCCTCGTTCCTGCTAACCACCAGGATCCCATGTTCTCTAGAGTCTAGACCAACGAGCAGCATAGTAACTGGAATTGCTTGATTACCATAGGATTTCTCTGAATTTTACCATCCCTCTCCCGTTTGTTTTTATCTAATCCCAATCACCTAGCAGTTCATGCCTCATGGGTGAACATATTGCCTTGGACTCTGTTTTCTGATTCCATAGCTGTTGTCTCCTTGTACGATTTTGCTCCTAGGTTAAGTTGATATTTGCAAGTATCTAGTCAAACCCAAAAAGCAACAACTGATAGCCACATTTTTACCTTTCTGAATGGAACTAAGAAGGAAACCATTTAGTTCTGCAAGGTACAGACTAGGGAATTATTTATTATTTAGGGGTTTGAATGTCTGTAACATCTTTCCTAATCCTTCCAAATGATGCAAGTTTTCCTGCATGCAATAGCCTGTTCAGCATTTTATCAAACACTTTATAATCCTTTAAAAGCTTTAGCATTTATGTAATGTGCATGTGGTACCCCATCCAACCAGATTTGTCAGAATATCATGAATCAAAAACATAGTCCAGGTTCCCCCATTGAACTTTCTACTTAGTGCTGGTGACCCGGGAAAGAAATGTGAATTTATCCTTCCAAGTTATATGTCTATTTTCTAGTCAAGACTTGAGCATTGTGATGTCTGAAGACTCTGAACCTAACCATGAAAGTGATGATCCAATATTCTCTTCCTGTGTCCTATAACCACACTTACTGATCATTGAGTTTACTGCTCTAGCTCAAAATTTTTGCCCAGATGCATTGGGTAGATGTAGGTAATGAGCAAGGATTATTTCATGGTTAGTGTTGCCGCTGCAGCATCAATGAAAAATAATGCAAGTCTTGTGATCTCTAAGTAATCAAGAAAGAGTTCACCATTGAATCCTCTGATATGTGATCAACTGCGGTGCATGTGCTTGAATCCTCATAAAACCTCTTGATCTCAGCCATCTTTTGCTTATAGTTTTCAACAATTATGCACAGCCATTGCTTTAATGCATCCCAAGCAAATATATCCATGGTCATCAGAATCGAACTTCTCTATTACCAATTTGATACAATTTCATTCTTGATCGGATTGTTCAAGTGTAGGAAAAGAACAAGAAGGCGGTGAAGTGAGGAAGATGATAAATGAAGAAGCAAAATATGTCACTCAAGATCCTACTAAACCATTTATTGACTCTAGTTACAAGTACAACGTTACCTACAAATGTCTGTATCACATAAAGTGTCAACCCGATCTACTATTGAGTGTTAAATGTTATGTTAGACTATCTGGATGGAATTCTATGACTAAAATCATGACAGGTTCGCTAGATGTTCACATAAAAGACTCAACACAAATGTGCTGGAGAAACATCTATAATGGTAACTATATGCCTATAAAGACAAAAGGTTGGGAGTATTTATCTTTCTCCATTTCCTTTTCAAAAAGAAGTCAGCTGATCACAGAAAATAGTTGATCTGGGAAAAGGAAACATTAGTAACTTCCGTTAACTAGCATCAATTGAAAAAAACAATAGCATCAACCACAACACTGTGTTCCCTGAAATACCTAATGTGAGGTCTCTGATCCATGCGATTTTGTAGAGCAGGAAGACATTCTTAATTACCATTACTAGCACTCATTCACAAAATCACTAGCAACTACTCAAAACACCTTATTCATGCAATAAGTTACGGGAAAAAACTATGCAACTACAACAACAACAACAACAACTAATCCTTTTCCCATACTAGACGGGGTCGGCTACATGGATTCCTTGTTTCCACAGATCCCTATCGTGTGCCATGTTAGCAGTTAACTCACAATAAGCTAGATCATTCTTTATTGTTTCTTTCCAACACTTTTGTGGTCGTCCTCTAGCTCTTTTAATACTTTTAAAATTTAGTTTTTCATACCTTCTTACAGGTTCTTCTTTTGATCTTCTTTCTATATGTCCAAACCATCTTAAATGATATTCTCTCAATTTATCCTCTATTAGTGCCACTCCTAATTTGTTTCTAATAACCTCATTGTGTATACGGTCTTTTCTTGTATGACCACTCATCCATCTCAACATTTTCATTTCTGTCACAACATCTTTTGTACATGTTGATGATTAACTGCCCAACACTCAGAACCATAAAACATAGTAGGCCTAATTGCCGCTCTATAATATTTACCTTTTAACAGAAAAAGCTATGCAACTAAATGTGTACAATAATTCCACAAAATTTTCAGCTAGTACATACAGTGGTTATATCAGAAATACCAGGGATGCCTTTCCGTAGTATGTCATCGGACAAGTTAAATGCTTCTGTCACAGGCGTAGATGGAGACACAGCTGCCAGCAACTTACCATTTGGTATGATGATCAGTGTGTCAACATTCTCTCTTAGAGCAGCAATTCCTTCCTGTGCTTGAACTGCTCTCCTTCTACCCTCAAAAGAAAATGGTGTAGTTGTTAATGTAATAGGAGCATGGGCCATTAGGGCCCGTGCAGTCCTAGTATGAGGCAGGACGGAGCTCCAACGGCAGCTAGTCATTGGGGCTCCCAACGGTTATGGCCAGGGCCATGCTGGCTGGCCAGCACTAGTTCACTTGTTTATTCTTTTTTGCATTTCATGTACACTTTGTAAAATCTATAAATACCCTATCACACTATGAATAAAGTATGCTGTCATTGTACAGCTTTTGACTTGTATTTTGTGTGCTTTCGCTCTCTTATTTGACATATTTGAAGTTTGTCCTCCATACTTTGGACTCTTGGCGGTTCGTTGGATTTGCATCGTGAGCATCAACCTTTGATTATCAACACTTATTTACATGGTATCAGAGCCTCGGATTGAAGAAATCGTGTGCATTGGAAAGCGTACTGCGGGTGCAAATTTTGAGAAAACATATCAAACTTGAGGTTAGTCCAAAACTTTTGATTTTGCACGAAATGGAAAGCAAAAATGAGATGTTTAGATGTATCCTTCACCCACAATGTTATCAAAGTTGGGCTAGGACCATGAAAAAATATTTCTTGTGAAAAGATTTTTGGGACTACATCGATGGAACCATAAAAGAACCAATTTTGAATATTGATGGTTTGAATGATGATGAAATTGTTAAAGCTCATAAAAAATGCAAGCAAGATTTGAAATTATGGGAAAAAATGAATGCAAAAATTACATTAATTATTTGCCAAAATGTTGATGACAAGCTTAGAAATAGAATTAGTGCTTTCAAAAATGCTTTTCAAACTTAGGAATATTTAAAGAAACTTCATTCCCAAGATGATTTTGTTTTTCAAATTGATTTGATAGAAAGAATGATAATGCTTAAACAAGGAAATTTAAGCATTAGAGACTACCATAATGAGTTTTCGGAACTTTAGACACAATTAAGAAGTTTTGATAAATTTGAAAATCTTCACAAATTAGATGAATTTCAAGAATTCTTGGACAACCAATATTTCTTTTTGTTCATGCGTGGGTTAAGAGATGAATTTGAAAACATTAGATCAAACTTAATACATAAAAAACCTAGACCTAGAAGAGACTTCTTTTTAGCCGACCTTGTTATGGAGGAAACAAGATTGAAAAACATGAATGTCTCCAAAGAAGTTCTTACCGCATCCAAACCGGGAGCTAATTTGAAGACTTACAAGCCTCCACATGCAAAGAACACCGAAGGCACGTCAAAGAAGCCCATGGGACCGTGGCCTAACAAGGACACCATTTACAACTATTGTAAGGAAAGTGGGCATATCAAAACTACTTTTTCTCTTCTACAGAAAAAGATTGGAAATATGGGAGCCGTGGAAGAAGGAGGAGTCTTGCCCAATAACATTAAGACCTACATAGAAGAAATGTTCAAAGAAAAGGCAAGCATCTCCGGGAGACCTCTATCCACTTCTCAATGTACGTCTTGGTTTTTAGATTCCGGTGCATCTTTTCATATGACGTATAGTGAAAATTCTTTGATTGAATCTCGTGAAACCATTGGAAAACATGTGTTTACGGCCGACGGGACAAAATTTCGAATCAAGAAAATAGAAAATTTTGAAAAAGAAAACTTTAAAATTCAAAATGTAAGTTTTATACCTAAACTTAACTTGAACTTACTTTCGGTTGCTCAAATATGTGATAATAATTATATAGTCACTTTCTCATCTAAACATTGTGTGGTGCATGATCACCTATCGAGAAAGGTGATTGGTCAAGGCCATAGAGAAAGTGGACTATACAAAATAGATTATCTTGTTATGCCAAACCTTGAATTTTGTAATATAGCCCAAGATGGTACTCTTTGGCATAAAAGACTTGACGACTCACAAAAATGATGTAACATTCCCTTGATGAAAAAAATTAGAGAACAAAAGTTTGAATGTAAAGATTGTATTCTTGGGAAAATGCATATCTTCCTTTTGGAGAAAGAAACTATGTACCAAACAAAGCTTTTGATTTAATACATTCGGATGTTTAGGGCCCCACGCCTGTTGTTTCTAAAGGAGGAGTTCAATACTATGTGATTTTTGTAGATGACTTTACTCACTTTACCTGGATATACCTCTTAAAACATAAATCCGAAGTGTTTGAAAAATTTGTAGTCTTTTGTAATATGATTAAAAATCAATTTGGCGCCACCATTAAGATTTTTAGATCGAATTCAAGAGGAGAATACATGTCAAATGAATTTCAAAAATTTATTGAATCAAATGGTATTTTTCATCAAAAATCATGCACTAAAACACTCCAACAAAATGGTCTAGTTGAAAGAAAACATAGACATATTATTTAAACATGTCGAACTATTTTAATTGCTAGTAGGGTTCCTAAATTTTTATGGGTCAAAGCTATTCTTACTGCCGTTTATCTTATAAATAGAATGCCTTCATCTAATCTTGATAATATTTCACCCTTTGAAAAAGTATATAATATCCCTCCATATTATGAACGACTTAGAGTTTTTGGATGTAGATGTTTTGTGTATACAGATAAAAATGATAAACTGTCACCTAGGGCTATTGAATGTGTATTTCTTGGTTATGGCATAGACAAGAAGGGTTATAAGTGCTTTGATCCCATAGAAGACAAATTATATGTTTCTAAGGATGTAAATTTTTTTTAGAACGATGCTTATTATAAGACTAAACTCTTAGAAAATTCTGAATCCTCCATATGTCAAGACTTTTTTGATCTAGAAGAAGATGATGATTGTGACTGGGTAGATAATCAAGACAACTCTCTTGAGAATAGTGATGCTCCGGATACAACTGTTGATACCCAATCCATTCTTGAACCCTTTTCCCTTACATTATACAAATGCGCCCTAGAGAAACTAATGATACCCGTCTCAAAATCTCCCCAACATTTTGTTTCCTATGAATCCTTTGAACCCCAATGAAAAAACTTAATTGCTACTCTTCATCAAGTTAAAGAACCCAGGTTCTATCATCAAGCTAAAGGTATTCTAGAATGGGAAGATGCTATGAAGGAGGAACTCACGCTCTAAACAAAGCTCAGACATGGACAGTTGCACCCATACCAAATGATAAGAAAGTTATTGGATGTCGATGGGTCTACAAAATCAAAACTCATAGTAATGGTCACATTAAGAGATATAAAGCTAGATTAGTTGAAAAGGGTTATCCCCAAGAATATGACATTGACTATGATGAAACATTTGCCCCGATAGCTAGGATGACCACAATTAGAATTCTCATAACTCTTAGTGCCATTATGAAATGAAATATATATCAACTTGATGTCAAAAATGCTTTTCTGAATGGTTATCTGAATGAAGAAGTTTATATGAGTCATTCTCCTGGTTTTAATATTCCTCATAGCCATGCTCTTAAATTGCGAAAAGCCTTGTATGGTTTGAAACAGGCTCCTAAGGCTTGGTTTGATCGATTTGAAAAATTCATGCATTTGCATAATTTTGCAACTTGCTATACTGACATTGCCTTATTTGTACGTAAAACAGAATCAGGTATTGTTATTCTACTTTTGTATGTGGATGATATGATCGTCACAGGGAGTGATGAAGTAGGGTTTACAGAAGTTAAACGTAATCTTCATCAAGAATTCGATATGAAAGACTTAGGCATTCTAAATTACTTTTTAGGTATTAAAATAACTAAAAACAATTGTGGGTATTTTATGTCTCAAACAAAATTTGCTAATGATATAATTGAAAGGTGGTCTCACAGATACCAAAGTAGTAGACACACCAGAAGTCCTAGGTACCAAGTTAAGATCCACTGATGGTGAAAAATTAGTTGATCCCACCCCGTACCGACAACTCATAGGTGCCCTTACTTATCTTACCATTATCAGACCAGATATTTCTCATGCAATTCACACAGCGAGTCAATTTCAGTAGGCACCAACTTCTGTTCATGAGTATTGTTTTACACATCATTCGATATGTTAGAAATTCTTCTAACAAGGGGGTTCTATTAACTTCTTCTTCGTCTTTTGATTTATCTGTATATACAGATGTTGATTGGGGTAGAGATGTTAATAATAGACACTCTACGACTGATTTTTGTGTTTTTTTAGGTGAATTCCTTATCTCCTGGAAGTGCAAAAAGCAACAGAAAGTGTTCTCATCCACTGAAGCTTAATATCGAGCCATGGCTACTGTTGCGATGGAGATTTCATGGATTATAACTATTTTAGGGGACATGGGAGTTACTCTACATCATCCTGCTATCATGTATTGCGACAACAAAAGCGTCATATATATTACCTCCAACAACACCTTCCATGAACAGATGAAACATATCGAGATGGATTGCCATTTTGTTCGTGAAGAATGCTTGAACAAGAAGATTACACTGTATTATGTCACATCTGAGATACAACCAGATTTTTTCACTAGATCTCTTTCGGTTACTCGGTTTCAATTCTTGTTAGACAAACTTTCAGTATATACACCGTAAATTTGAGGGAGGGTGTGGGTGTTAATGTAATAGGAGCACGGGCCATTAGGGCATGTGCAGTCCTAGTATGAGGCAGGACCAGGGCCAGCATGAACCTGGACATAACTGTTGGGAGCCCTAACGGCTAGTGTTGGCCGGCCAACACTAGTTCACTTGTTTATTCTTTTTTGCATTTTATGTACACTTTGTAAAATCTATAAATACCCTATCATACTATGAATAAAGTATGTTGTCATTGTACAGCTTTTGACTTGTATTTTGTGTGCTTCTGATCTCTTGTTTGACATATTTGAAGTTTGACATCAATACTTTAGACTCTTGGCAGTTCGTTGGATTTGTATCGTGAGCATCAACCTTTGATTATCAACATTTATTTACAGTAGTAACAATTCCCACAGTCAGGATACCCATTGATTTTGCAATTTCTGCAATTACAGGGGCACCTCCAGTCCCAGTTCCACCACCCATTCCAGCCTGCATATTATTAAACCTGAAAAGTTCTAAGAAATGTCCTCAGCGAGTTTCTACAGCATGAAAATAACATGTATAACTGTATGTTCATATGTTGTCAATTTTGATGAATATGCTTTTAGTGTTAGTTTTAGTAATTTTGATGTTTTAGGTATTATTGTAATTGCTCGTAGTATTAAGAGCATTTTGGTAATTTTGTATTTAACAACCCATTATATAAGGGTTGAACTTCTTGTATTAGGGTTAAGAGAGTAAGATTAAGAAAGAGAGAAAGAGGAGGGGCGACCTCCATTGGAGGGCCTGCCCCCCCTCCTATCTCCATATTTTCCTCTTTGTCGTTGTTATTGTGTGTGATATTCGATCTCTACTGTGCTCGCACATTTTCCAATAGTCATCAAAACAAAGATTTTGTGCTCGAAGTCTTACAAAGTCATACAATTGGAGGAACAGAGAAAACAAACAGAAGCATGCAAAACAAAAGAAACAAGACAGCAAATGGAACACCCAGCTTTGAATGGTTGTTGAATGTTCAGATGCACAGATCTCTGAAAACAAGTACCTTTTATATAAGAAAAGCAGGATTAGACCAATCCTACTGAATGCGCACCCTTGTGTCCAACTCCTAAGCTTTTGTCAGAAAGCAATTCCCTAGCCAGTGCGCTATGACTTTTGGGAGTGGGTTTCAAAACAAGTTGCACAAGAAAGTTTTGCAACTAAAATCTCAAAAATTCCATACTCCAGCATCAAGAGGACTATATACTTTTAAAAATCAGTGAACTGTACACGATAGGCAGAAGACAATGGCTCCATGAAGAATGCATGATGTTCAAACTTGAATGGAGCACTTCAGCATGCTGTGCTAAACGAAATTCCAGCTCAATAGCAGAATTCAGGCCTCAAAGAACAAACTAAGGATCCATCAGAAGGATGCAGCGAAAAAACAAGTTACATCTTTTTCTTTTTTGAAAAGCCAACATGATTTGGTTTATATTGTTAAAAGCTCCTCCTCTGCCCTCCCCCCATCACTGCCAACGAAAAGAAAACAATAAAAACAAAAATCAGAGAAAACCAAGCCAGTTCTAATCCAGAGCCACCAGTTGGAACATGGTTAGATGCTCCAGCAGGAACCATTTGGAAAATGGTCAGACTAGCACCGTTTGATATGGAGGTAGCACCTGACATTCTGCTAATGGCTGGTCTGAAAATGATCGCATAATGCTTTTTAGGCCTTAAAATACACGGCTGCCCATTTCCTAGATGGCTACGAGCAGAAACAGGCCAGGCTTGCCCATCAGGTAAAGAAGTGTTGGCCAGAAAGTGCCAGATAACCCAGGTTTTCTATTTAGAAAAGCTTAATGCCTGATTGCTCTTTCATCATCCAGTTCTTTGTTGGTACATGGTCGACTCAAACCACATCTCACCTAACCTAGATAGAACAAAGATACTTTTCTTGCCATGCAAATGAGGCATAACGCCCTTTAATATCCTCACACTTCAGTCTTATCGAAGGAGTTTCATGTTAATCTAGAAGTCCTAGTCTGAAGTGGATCTACGTTTTCCACATATCAACACAATATCACCAAATCAAAGAACTCACAATGCGTACATTACTCAAAAATCAACGGATAAGAGAATATGAGAGGTGGCATAGTCTAATAGCACTCAAAGTAACTTTCCCCATTCACAGAGTTTTGTATCTATAAAATCAGTGTCACTGCTGGACAACAATGGACAGAATTGTTTAGCAATCACAAGAAGCAAAAGTTCTAACAGAATCAACATGGCAATCCACTCAACCTAAAGAATAGATGGGATCTCATGCAACGGAAAGCACATTATTAGAATGAATATGAACATATTTTCTTATCAAGGTTCAAGGCATATAGATTCTAGAGCACATGCTTTGCATTAAAAAATTGAATTACTACATGGTAAAAATGGAAATGAAATACAAATATGCTAAAGATCTTCAGTAGCTTACGGTTACAAAAGCCATGTCAGCACCATAGACTGTCTCGCCAATCAATTATTTGCCTTCCTTTGCAGAATTCATACCAATATCTGGGTTTCCCCCAGCACCAAGCCCCCTGGCTAGTGCCTGCCCAATTTGGAGGCGCTTGTCCGGGTACACGGGTGACATCTTCATTGCCCGTACATCTGTGTTGATTATCCAAAACTCAACACCCTTCATCAAGCTCTCTATCATTCTATTCACAGCATTTGAGCCACCACCTCCAATACCAATAACTTTGATTCTTGCCTCATTTTGATTAGTTGAAAGATTCTGACCACTCAATCTGTCTGCAGGAACAATAGAACCATCTTTATCTGGAATCCTGACGGTGTTGTTCCCCTCTCCTCTCAGAATTGAAACTTATGGATGCAGCTGTAGAAAACGGTCCCCATTCTCACAAGGAGTATGTATAGCAGAGACTCTGTCCGTTCTACTTGGTATAGAGTTCCTTTTTTCTCCCCCTAAGTCCATTTCTTTCCTCAATAGACATGAATACATTTTCTCTTCTAAACCCAGTCAAGTGACTAGAAAGCACCAAACTAGAAGACGGCTGACTACTTATCATTGTATACTGAATTCCCCCATGAAGATTTGAATACTTCAAACGTCTGCAGAAAGCCCTTAAGTACCACGAACAATCCAGCAATGGATTTTCCTGAGTGGATGTTGAAGGCATAAGACACAAGAGTTGGAAAGCCATCCGGAAGAATGACTATTCCAACGAGGAACTATTACTTATATCCCAAGTTCCCAATATCTCCAATGCCATCATCAATTATTCTTTCAATGACTACAACGAGAAATCTAACCAACACATTAGCAGCACAACAACACCAAAATCCATGAAAGAAAATACAAACTAAATGTTCTAGAAACAAAAAGAAACAAAACAGAGAAAACTTTTCATAGTCAAACGATCAACTTAATCTGTCTCCACCAGGAACCTAAAGGATAACTCATGCATTAAAAACAGAAATATAAAGTTCTCTTTACATAAAAAGAAACCATGGGTGCTCAAGCATGAGCAATAAGAACGGAGTAACAGCACCAAATCCATGAAAGAACAGAATCAGCAATTTGAGTGAAACATATCACAAAGAAGCAAAAAGAGAGAAATGAATTATCAACTAACCAACGACAAAACTGACGGCCCTACGAGACGATAGAGAGAGAGAGAGAGGAACCAAACCACAACCTAGAACAAGGTCAAGCTAAAAGGAAACTAGTCAAAATAGAGATGTAAAGCGTTGTTTCATGAGAAGGACAATGAAATAAAGCAGGAAAAAAAGAGCAAATGCATTTTAAGAGAAGACCAAGCACCAAACGAGAACAAAGGAGACAGAATTACGAAATGTGTATCAAGGAAGCGTCAGACCCCTACCACTGCGCAAACATAAGATGTTGGCGTGGTTCTGGACGTATTGAGAGGGTTTTAGAGCGCTGCGAGAAGAACGGTGAGGGGTTCTGCTAATGTTGGTTGAGATGAAGGTGATTCTGTCTTCGTCGGTCGTCCCATGTGGAGAAAAGACTTAAAGAGAGGTTTCACTTGAATGAATGCTACCGCAAGGAGATTGGCTCCGGCTTGGTGGGCTCCGTTCTCCGGATGGTCTCACGGCTGACAAGACTCGGCGGTTTGTACGGGGTCAGCCTCAAGTCCTAAAGCCGTCTGTCTCCCCCTCCATTCTCTATTAAGTTTACATAATTACTGTTCTCACACCCGTGCTTTATTAATGCTATTATTTTTTTCAAAAATACTCAAAATGCAAAATACCTTGATGTCATTCCTCTTCTGCAAATGCATACCCACCGCACTATTCTGGGATTGTTTTCGATATACTGCAGCCATTTCTTGTAGCTTTTGACAACCGTTCAAAAATCTTTTCACACATTCAAAATCCTATCAATTTTACCAATTTGCATTTGATTTAAAAAAAACACAAATGGAATCAAAAGGGTCAATCAAGTAACAAGCTCTCTCAAAAGAATCAACAATATTTCTCATCAAAGAAGGAAAAAAAGAATAAAAGCCATTATATCTGGGGTTGAATGAACAATTGATTAGACATAAAAAATATAAATATTGTGAGTCCCTTTTCGATCTTATTCCTTCTTCGTTCGATGGTAGTCATCATAGAGATGTAATAAAGTTGCATCTCCTTATCTAATGAGACGCGGATTGAAGAGACACAACATAGTCGTGTGCCTCTAGGTGAGATCTACTGCAACTTTCGATGACTTACAATTGTTAAGTCGGCAACATCAAATACAAAGGAAAACAAAATAAGACTAAATCAATAAATATATATTTGAAAAACATAAAATATCTTTTCGAATCAAGTACTCAAACTTTCTCCTCTTCTTTCTCTCATGAGAGAAGACAAGGAAGCTTCCAAGAGATCTAGTCATGCATCATTTAACTACACAAGAAGATGCTATAAATCATATTATGTCAAGGTTAGTAGAAAATGAGTACAAATGAAGGTTTGCAAGAGGAGAGTGAGGAACTACAAGTAAGGTTGAGGTAGTGTAAGAATTTCAAAAATGAGTAGGGATATTTTTAGAAATCATGAAAAATATGTGTATATAGTAATTTGGGGTGTGGCAAGAGTAATATTAGGTTTTTAATGATTTTTTATTTTTTAGGAGCTTTTACTATACGTTATAAGTTTATATATATAGAGAGAGAGACGTTACCCACTTTTAACACCATATTTTTCATACCCATCCATTACCATTGGGGTATGAATATAATAAGGGTGTCATTTTATATTTTCTCAAAAACCTTTATAGGGGGTGTCACTTTCTGTTTTCTCAAAAATGTTTATAGGGACCCTGCTTTGGCACTGATGTTGCTGGTGGAGAGTTCGACTCTCAAGTGAAAGTGTGTTAGGCTTCGGCCTCTTCTTATGTAAAAAAAATATTATAGTTTTATGTATGATATTGATGTCTCAAAAGTAAAAGGTAAGGGTGAGCATCGGTTGGTCCAATTTGAAAAACAAAAGAAGATCTTGAGTCAAATGTACCAATCAAAGTCAAACTGATTTACTAGGTAACCAAACTAATTTGTTTAATTCGGTTCTATATATATATATAGTATGGTTCGTATGCATATCTATTCGTATTTAAATATGTTTAAACATTTCTATTGTTTGTTGACATGATCAATAATAGAGATTTAAATTTAATGCAGTATTGAATATAAAGTAAGTGATATTTTTTACTTTTTAATTTTAAATCTCCATCAATGATTATGCGATTCAAACAGTGAAAATATTTATATATATATATATATACACACACATGCACATATCAAAACCCTAGTACAACCCCTTAGTTTTAAAATAAAAAGGTTATGGATACAGGATTGTTAAATTGATATATATATATATATATATATAGCAGGATTTAAATCAAACAAAAGTTCCTTGGTCTAACCAAACTTGTATACGGTATAAGTCTAAATCAACTAGATGCATCACTACAAACACATAACATTATTATACATGGATAGGTTTTTGATGTGGCCCAAAATATTGAGAATCACTTTGGTTCGATTGAAAGAACGAAAACAAAGAAAAATGAACTAACAACGTTATTTAGTAAGAAACTTGCAATAAGCAATGGACAAACCAAGTTGATTCTTCACACTTTTAGAATGAAAAAAGAGTGATGAAAATGAAGTTTAGCTCGTCACTGAGCAAGAATAAGTGTTCACATAAGAATCTAGAGCAATGCAAAATGTACTCTGAATTTTCTAAGCATCAGTCACGTAGCAGATATAAGATGTAGACTTGCGCTTGAAACAAAGGTGAGTTCAAGATTGAAAGGTATGAAGCACCCAGAGCATTAGCTGAATGGCATGGCACTCTAGAATCGTTGCTGTTAGTGGGAGTTCGACTCCCAGAGGGTGCATGTGTGGGGGTGTGCGTTAGGCTTCGGCGTCCTCTTGTAACAAAAAAAAGAAGAGGAAAGAAAACAAAATATATATGATATATGTTGGAGCAATGCATAAATTCATTTAATTTATTTCTTCCATTTTTCTTCTATATTTGTCATTTCACATTCTCATGTAAAGTTTTGATCATTTCATTCTTAGTTAGTTTTATATGCATAATATTTTATCACCTGCCCCACTTGATATGATTCTACTTTTTCAATCATCAACCATTCAATGCACTTCATCACCTTTCACTATTCCTTTACTTTTCATAACCTTATTTAATTGGTTTAAACCGTCAATGTTTTTATCAAAACCACATAGAAAACCTATATAATACATATATATTATATATAGTTTTGTAGTTCAAAGTAGTTTTAATAGTAACAATGATGGTTTTGATCCAAATGGTGGAAGGTGACAACCTATGATTGAAGGAGTGGGTGCCAAATGGGGATTATGCACGATCGCATATTGCAAGACATTATGCATATAAAACTAACTCGAAGTATTTGACATATCGAACCAACACAATAATCTTTGATATTGTGTGCAGTTTAACAGTTTCTTGAAAGAACATATCTATTATATGAGAAACATCATTTGTTTTATTGCTTACTATATAATGTGACACAGTTGAGAACGTCTACGACCACCCTAACAATCCTTCCCTTTTTGGCTCCTTGTGACTGTTTCTTCTTCGCTCTCTTATCATCTTTCATCTCTAATCATTATTACGAAGTTGGAATGGCTCTTATTTTCACCAGTGTCCGTCAAAACCGCACATCCCTTTGCTTATTGCAACAAGAGAGACTCTCTCTCTCTCTCTCTCAAAATATTAACTTGACCAATGAGACTCGATCCAACCAAACCTGAACCAAGTGTAGAATACCTTACACTCGGGTTCGAGTAAGGGAATAAGATGCCTAATCAGTACTCGACTCGATACTTGTTGACGTATCGGATATATATATATATATGTGAAAAGAATCTTAAATATAATATTATATAAACATTTTTATCCATCGATTTTTGAGATGAACAGTGAAATTTTAGATTAACTTGGATTTAATGCTTTACTAAAAACTGCAATCATACTTTTCATTTAAATCTTTATTCTTGATGTTAGAAATCAAATGGTGCAAGTGTTTATGAAAGATCAAGTACCAAAAGATATTATAAATCTAAGATGTTTTCTATATGTTTATATATATATATATATATATATATATATATAACCTGTTTAAAAAATAGAACCTAAACCCGCATCAGTTCCATTAAAGGTTCCAGTCAAGATCATATAATATACCCGATCCCAGCTCACTCCATTTCCATTCATGTAACACGGAGAAAGTTAATTCATCTACCCGTGGAACCACCTTGTATATAAAAAAGAATTGATACATTCACACTCTTTCTAATATCTAAACACCTTTTTTTTATCGTGATTTTGATTTTGGTCTTGCTAAAATCTTAAAATTATCTATATTCCCTTGACCATCTAGAACTCTCTCTTTATGAGTTCTCCACAATAATCGTTCCACATCATTTCTCTTGCGACATGCGATTCAAGACTATATCCAATACATGATAATGGATCATTCACGGTCTCATAGATGCTTCAAATTCAATTAAAAAAAAGGATAAGAAGAAAAGTATGCCGATTCCAAAAAGGTTTAAGTGATTAAGTAGGATATTTTATTTAGTTGATATACTTTTGTCATTAAAAGTATATATATATTTCGTTTTTTATCATAATAAAAAAAAAAGTTACGTGGCACAAACGGATCTCTTAGAGGAACATCCCTCCATCATGTTTCGAATAAGGAACTTGATGTCGGGTTTTTCGTAAGTTCTTTTATTTATTTTCTTTTATTATTTTCTTTTATTTTTAAAATATTGTTTAATTAAAATTTGTTAGAATAAAATATCGGTTGCTGAAGTGGAGATCAGGTAAGGGAGAGAAACCTTATGGGAGGGTTGGAGAGGAGAGATAAAGTGACGAGATATCATTTGGGTATTTTGGAAAAGCGGTATTACCCTTATAAAAACCACTTTTTTATGTTTGTTTTTATTTTTAAATGAAGAAGCCGCTTTTTGTTTTGACCCTGGCGTCTGCTTTTTAGTTTGAAGGGCGAGGTGATCGCGTGCCAAACAAGCCATCTATCGGCAACGACCGTCTCTTACTTTCCCACACCGTCGGAGCTGCAACTACCAGCTTAGAGAGAGAGATGGCATCGGTCCTCCTGAAGGCAGCGGCAGAGCGTGTTGGCTCTTCTGGTCGGCGGCAGGCTCTCACTCTTACGGAGGCCGCGGCGGAGCGCATCCGGCAGCTTCTCGAGTTCCGGTCGAAGCCGTTCCTCCGGCTCGGCGTCAGAGCCCGTGGCTGTAATGGTCTCTCCTACACCCTCAATTACGCCGGTACTCTCTCTCTCTCTCTCTCCTGCACCCTGGTTTTCTCATCGTTTCAGATGCGGGTTTCATTTTCGTTGTTCTCTCCTGAAATTTCATCTGAATCGCTGGAAATCGCGGTGATTGGTAAACTAATTGGGTTGGTAGCGTCTTTGTTTCATAAAATATCGTAGCGGATTTTTTTGGGAAAGACGAACAAAGAGAGCAACGGTTAAACGAATAGACAATCAACCAGAAGACAAGATTTTACTTCGTTTTCTTGGTTTTGAATAAGGAATTTCGCATTCTCCTATGCGCCACTGTTGATGATCAATGTGCAAACCGTACACCTTATTTAAGGTATACCTGGAAAAAGGATAAATCATATGCATACTCCTAATTCGAGTCTGACATTATAAAAGATTTAGGGTGCTACCCCCTCAATCTCCGGTCAACTCGCCGCCGAGTGGAAGAACGAATCAGGTCCCGTATGTCAAACTCCAGGGCTTGTTTGTAGAGTGGAAGGGATTAATAGTCCTTTCCCATTTCCAGTGTTGGTAGTTTCTATTTCTTTTTCCTGTAATTTTCCGCTTTGATTTTCTGAGATATGATTTATAATTTGGTCGTCCAGTGGAATGAATCTTTATTAGTTCGGTGTAGGCCTTTTGTTTGTTCTGGTTCTTATAGGAGTTTCATGTAACCCAACCTACTGTTGGATAAGGCTTGCTTTTGGTTCATGGAATTCATGTTTCTGCTTTCTGAATAATGATCTAGGATTTGGTTAGAATCTTTAGAAGTTATTATCTTGTTGAAGGTTTTCTGGTCACGATCTCCAATATCCATCAAGGAGGACTAAAACACCAATATTGACAAGAATGCTGCGATAGACCCATTTTTGCAAACCAGAAGCCGATATCTAAGTCACTGTTTGGAATATTGAAACAGGGAAACAACAACTCAAGCCATTTATTGCTAGTGGAGCATTAGTGGCAGGAGAAGGCAGTGGATTGGGACGGTTTTGGCTAGGAAACTGATGTCAAATCTAGGACACTCCATTTTATGGGAGAAGTAGTTTTTCCCAATACAAAGCATTTTGCGGTGCACAGTCGATGCACTCTCAATCAAAGAGCGGTATGCCATTACCGTCATCATCCACCACCTGAGAAAACTTTAGTAGCTGGGTATAATGTATAATGTTTCCGTGTTTCACTGTTTCCAGATCCTAACATTGATTTATTTGGAAGACTTGAGTGGGAGAAAAGGAAGGAGGTTGATATTTGGATGTGAATGTCCCTGAATAAGATTTGTTTTAGGACCTTGTCATGAGGAAGTTTTCTCTTAATTTTCTTAATCAGCAATCTGGTGGTGATTGTCAATATGCTTTCTTTGGCATTCGTTGTATTGTTTCCGTTTGTTGGTTGAAGTTATTGTTAACAAATTTTGTCTAGTTTACATGAATATATCTGCAGAAGAACAGATACGGCCATTTTGGTGAAAATTTCAATTTCAAATTGCAGTCAAGGAACTGTTACAAGAGAGAACAAACAGATCCAGCGGTTTAGTAATAATTGTGTTGGCTGTTCTGTGAGTACTTGGCAGCTAGCATCACTTCATGTTTCAGATGCTTCGAGAACGATGTTGGATGATGTACACGTGGTTTGTTTAGCTTCACTGTCATACTTTTATGATTCTCAACACTTCTAAAACATTAATATGTTTCAATAGCTCAAGAAAGTTGGCATGTCCATCTAAGTTGTTCCCTTCTTTGTCTGTTTCCTGTTTCATCCCAGTTCCATTCTTTTTCTATTTTGCTTCTGCTTCCTGTTTCTTTGCTTTTTACGGATTTAAGTCACCACATTTTTCACATTTATTTCATTCTTCGACATATCTTTGTTCCACTCCTGAGTTGGTTAAACTGCACGGGATTGGTTTTCACCCAAGGTTCAAGGAGTGAAGAGCATGGGGTTTCTGATGAGTTCCTTCATCTGACACTGACATTTTTCTCTTTTCGATGGGTTGAATCCCGATTACACTTAGTGCAATTCATTTGGTCTTGTACTTGGAGCTATGGTTAAGGTGCACGGTTTGAATCAGGCTTCTAGTAGTTTTAATTTGTCCAGAAAGCTTGGTCTTTCAAGTTGGTGTAAGCTGAAATAAACTTCCGAGGGTTCTTCTCATAGTAAAACAGAGGCCAGATGAAAAGGTTGGGCTTCATTTCCGTGGAGAAAAACTGTCCCAAATGTGTAATTGACAGCATCCAGTCTCGAAGATTGGTTGTCTCTCTCATTCTTCTCTATAAATTACTTTGTCTCTGGATTTTGTGTGCATATCAATTCACCCTTTCATTGTTCTTTGTAGATGAAAAAGGAAAGTTTGACGAATTAGTGGAGGATAAGGGTGTCAAAATATTAATTGATCCCAAGGCATTGATGCATGTTATTGGAACAGAGATGGACTATGTAGATGACACTCTAAAGTAAGGAAACTGCGTAATTTCCTTGATTTTGTGAAATTTAGTTCTGTTGGTGTTGTATCTTAGTAGAGTTGTTGCTATGCAGATCAGAGTTCATCTTTATCAACCCCAACTCTAAAGGAGAATGTGGGTGTGGAGAATCTTTCATGACAACAAAGAATCCAGGAGTCCCAGAGACTGGAACTCGTCGATAGATATGTGGGTGTGGAGAATCTTTCATGACAACAAAGAATCCAGGAGTCCCAGAGACTGGAACTCATCGATAGATGGTGGTAATTGTTTGTTTGTTCAAATGGAACCATCTGCAACGAGACATTAATTCAATAAAACATATAGGCAGTTGATCAGATGCTAACAATAGCCAGGTGGTTTCACCAAAGCACCTTGTCACTTTTTTATTTTTGTAACTGGATGTGTTCCAAGGACGTAACTTCTATTATTGGGGAATATTATTAAGTTTCTACCCCTATGGATGAGATCTGTTGTGAATACCTCGATGTTGAACGTTGAGTTGTGTATTTTACATTATGTTCCTTGGGAAATCCGATCATTGTTTTAAAACTGTCCCTCTGCCACAATCCACATGGTTGTGTATGTGAACATTGTGCTTATGGTACAAGTGGCTTACATTTTTTCGTGTGTAAGCAGATAATTGGCTTAAAATTCCTCCATTCCCCATCTCTCTCTCTCTCTCGATACTAGCTGTTGTCAGCTATATTAAATTGGTATGGTTTGGTAAAGGGTCATGGAAAGTGCTAATATTCATGTGGCACGGGATGAGAGAAGGATGTACTAGCCTCTCACTTATTGCATTCAGATGATATGTAGGACTTGACTTTAGGGACAAAATTAGCAGCTACTAACATTACTAATAGCTGAATGTTGGGCACAGAATTGATATATTTGGATATAATCAATTAATCTCTGTACTGAACAGCATACTGATCAGAATCAGGCCGTGCCGCATCATGTAGGGCTGTGGACAATGCAGCTGACTGAACAATTTACGTCCATCTAGTTATGAGCGACATATTTTCTTGGAACATCATGGTACCTAATTCACTTACATCGCATACAGAAGTGCTCTCTGAACCCGTAACACAGCCCCACTAACCCGAAGACTGACAGTTATTATTGATTAGATATGCACAAAGAACCATAGGTCACCTGGGTAAGGGGTTGACCTACTAGTTTAAGGTCGTGAGTTTGATACCTGGGGCATGCATCTGCCTTCAACCTCCCATTGTACACATGAAAAGAACACTGATTAGATCTATGTTGTCTCTGGAACCTCCACCATTTCAAGTTCTGTTGCAATGACAAGAGAGCTTTGCAGAAACTGTAGACATGTTTTCCTTGTTTCTCACCATTGAACCTTTATGTCGTGCGCATCGTTAACTTTTTTTCTGATCCCAACAATTCTGGCATCTTTGCAACAGTTGTTCTAAAGATGACTGACACCAGCGCCCTTTTTTCCCATGCCTCTCAATAGCCAATTGGTATCTGTCAGTTCCCGACAATTTATCACCGACTTAAAGGACATTTACAATTACTGACATGGTGACCCTTGACAGTTTCTGAAACTTCACTCCTTTATTAGCTGCAGAATATTCTCTTCTGTATCCTTAGGGACTTCCCAAGTTCTTCACAGCAGAGAGAGAGAGAGAGAGAGAGAGAGAGAGAGATTATCCTTAGGCTTGTATGGCAAGGGTGTGGGGCTTGTGTTGGCCTTGGAAGGGCGTTCATGAAGGGAGGAAAAAATAAGAGACTCAGGATGAAGCCAAGTATCCACACCCCAGAAATCGAACTCATCACCTTCATCTCATGAGCTGAGCGCCCTGCCATGTACGTTGACATCCTGAGTGCATGTTTTGTGTTGTTTTAACAAACACAAATGGATTCAGCATATCCTCAATTTGATGGGAATCAAGCTTACATGCGTTCTAAGAAAAAATTGAACTATGATTTCAGATGATTTTTCCATTCTGCATTGTGGATAAAACCACCAAAAAGGTTGGTTTTGATTATTTAAAAGCCGATATTTACTTACCTAATATCCATAATTCATCCATATGTCCAATGAGAAAGTTCTCGACATAGGGTTTCAAGTCTCAACAGATATCTGCGGCAGAAGTAGAGACCATCTGGAGGCTCTTTTATGTGTATATTTATACGATTCTTTCCTTGTTAGGTCTTAAAACAAGTCCGCTCTCTCTCTCTCTGTGTGTGCGTGTGCGTGTGTGTCTCCGTGGTGCGTTTCTTTTCTTGACTATGATGCACTTATGATCTACTTGCTACTTTTATGTAAGCTTTCCTTCCATCTTATTGTTCATTGTTTCATTGAGCTTGTAAACTCCGCCCATGTAAGGGATCACCCTTGCATTGCCGGTCCCAAGCCCGGATAAAGGAGGAGGGTTGTGTTAGGCTTTCGACAGCTAGCATAAAACTTCGTCGGATTTTTATAACATGGATTACAAAAATTATGAGCATTTCTTTGGGGCGTTCCCGCCTAGCGACGTGCTGCAGAGCCCGAATGCAGTAAGAAGTAAGCAAGGGCCACTATATTTTCGCCTGAATATAGTGAATCAATTGTAGAGAGGGTTCCTAAATCATGGACGGGTGTGTGTAAAGAAGTTAGTCCCGCTACATTACCGCCCGAATGTATTGAAAAATTTTCAGAGAGGGTCTCCGCATTTTGATTATGGACGGATGCGGGGGGTAAGGAAGCTAGTCCTAGATAATAAGATTCGTATTGGTTCTTGGAATATCGGAATATTATCGGGTAAGCTAATGGAGGTGATAAATACTATGATTCGGAGAAAGATCCATATTCTATGTTTACAAGAGACAAAATGGGTTGGAGAAAAAGCAAAGGAAATAGAGGGTTACATCAAGGATCAACTTTAAGTCCATACTTATTTATAATGGTGATGGATGAGTTAACAAAACATATTCAAGATGAAGTACCTTGGTGTATGTTATTTGCAGATGATATTGTATTAGTGGAGGAGTCTAAGGAAAAAGTTAATCGAAAATTGGAACTATGGAGAGAAACATTAGAAAGCAAAGGCCTTCGACTTAGTAGAACAAAGACAGAATATATGGAATGTAAGTTTGATCATTTGGTTACTTCAGAGGACATGAAAATTAAAATTGGCACACATTGCATTCCCCAAAAGGAAATTTTTAAATATCTAGGGTCAATTTTTCAAAGTGATGGAAGAATTGATGGAGATGTTACACATAGAATTAATGCTAGTTGGTTAAAATGGAGAGGAGCATCAAGTATTCTTTGTGATAAGAAGATACCATTAAAGTTAAAAGGTAAATATTATAGAGCAACAATTAGGCCTGCCATGTTTTATGGTTCGGAGTATTGGGCAGTTAATCATCAACATGTACAAAAGATGTCTGTGACAAAAATGAAGATGTTGAGATGGATGAGTGGTCATACAAAAAAAGACCGTATACATAATGAGGTTATTAGAAACAAATTAGGAGTGACACCAATAGAGGATAAAATGAGAGAACATCGTTTAAGATGGTTTGGACATATAGAAAGAAGATTAAAAGAAGAACCTTTAAAAGGTTAGAAAAACTAAATTTGGAAAGTATTAAAAGAGGTAGAGGACAACCACAAAAGTGTTGGAAAGAAACAATAAAGAATGATCTAGCTTATTGGGAGTTAACTGCAAACATGGCACATGATAGGGATGTGTGGAAACAAAGAATCCATGTAGCCGACCCCTTTAGTATGGGAAAAGGCTTAGTTGTTGTTGTTGTTGTTGTTTCATTGAGCTTGTTCTGCCGCCCGAATATTCTTGGTTTGATGTACTTGTGAACTGCATCTTCAAAAGATTGAGTTTGAGCAAAGAATTTGCAGAACCAACCTCTAACTTACAGATGTCATGCAGCTGATCAAATCAAAGTTGACCAACAACACAGAACAACTTCTTATTATTGCTTGCCGTGCTCTAATATCATCTTGCTCTTTTGCGGAAGCAGCATTGTTCTTTTCAGTGTCCTTGCCAATTACCAGTTCTTCTCTCTGTCGACCATGGCTTTGTGCATTAGGTTTATAGTAAAGGGAAAGTTGGTTTCTGACTCATTAATCCCTCCATCCTTGGACTTTGGCCAATCGACAATCGCAATGCACTCTCATCTGTTAACTCATCTCATTATCACCATAAGGAACAGCTTTACATATTCATTACTTTTAATAAGCCACTCAAAAACAAACACGCATACTTTTTACGCAATCATTCGCGTTCTAAAGCATTTTAAAAATTTATGATTAAATTAAATAATACTTATTAAAGCAATTATAAGTAATTTTTTTAACAAGTTATATATGTTTAAAATCAGGTAAAACACCCCCCTAGCATGAGACTACAGAGAAAAGAGTGTTCGTCTACCTTAAAAGCTTGAAGATTTGTTCCGGAAAGCTACTAAAATATACCATTTCCCACTACAAAACCACCTCATTTTTTATACTTAAAGAAGTATATAATTATCATAATATTAAAGCCTATGCCATCATGAACATGATGCTTTTTCAAGCTACTCCCGGATCTGATACTGAATGGCTCCACCAAAAATGCAAAACTCCGAAAAGTGAACTGTATTAGAGCCTTCGAGATCTAGACAAGAGGATGTGGATCCGATATTCATCTAGGACTATATAATTTGACGAATACCTATACACTCATATTGAAGTTGTATCTAACTTGGCTTCAATTAAATTCAGATCAATCTGAATATGTACTCATCCTAACCATGTTCTTCAGTGGCACGACACAAATATTACTCGATGCAACAGATTTGTGGGGTCATATGCGACACGTTCAAGCATGACTGGAAATTTGCGGGTTCAGGTTTAGATCTGGACACCCTCTAGAGATGATCCAAATTACCAATCCAATTTGGTTAGGCTTGGCCCAATAAGTTTGACCCTACCAGCGACTCGGTTAGTTCTTAACTCGACATAACAGACGAGGCGACCCACTTAAACATCAACTTTGGCAATTATGTATGTTCATTGAGAGGCCTTTGATGTTCAAACTCATGCCTGTAATATCATCGGCAGCCGGCCATTCACTCAGAAGGTGGAGAAAAAACACTAAATTGTAACTCACTGACAACTTCCTCTCCAATTTTCATTTTGCAGGGTGCCACTAGTGGGGTTTGCATCATGGACATTAACATGAGCATTTGACGCCCTTCTTCTATATCTAAAGAATCAAGAGAAGGGATGGTCTATGCCCTGCCCTTAAATTCTGACATTCTTTTAGGATAAGGTTCTGGGTCTGGGTCTGGGTCTGTACATGGACTAAGATAGAGAAACGAACCTCAATAAGAAATTTTTTATCATCAAAATTATGGTATCGTGTTTTCCATTCTATCATGATCTTGATGTTATGATCACCTTACATTTTATGATGGTACTTTTGAACACTAGCTTTCATAGTCGATATCATAGATTGACTTAGCATAACAATATGGTTACTGTTCTTAGGTAATACTTCATTAATCATTTGATCAAACAGATGGATGATAAAAAATTAAAATAAAAAAATACAAGTGTACTTTTATTTTTTGTTCTGGAATCTTAACCATTTAGTTCTTTGACCAGATGATCGGTCTGTGCTATATGTACGTATAAATATCTAGCACTAGCATAGACCGGTTCCTCAATTAAACTATGAGACTTCACATGAAATGTTTTATTTTTTGTACTTTCATTGAAATAGAGTTTATATTGCAAGTGAACTGCTACATGTCAATCATTGCCCTCAAGACGAATACTTGTCTAAGTAGGTAGTTGGTTTCCATCATTATAAAAATACTGATCTGAAACTTATACAAGGGAAGTTGAAATTAATGAAATTGTGTGTTTGAATGGAACTGTTCTTCCAAAAGATCAGTGAATCGATCAATTTAATCAAACAAAATTTTTCCCAAGCATGCAATTGCTTCAAAAAAGAAAGGAAAGTATAATAAATAAATGTTTTACCAAATAGTCTCCAAGAAGACCCTTATTACATGCTACGCCATTGATTACTCATAATAAAACATAATCCTCCCTTCTCACAGTCACACATAGTGAGTATTGTTCGTCCCACCTATTTGATTTATTATTTTCGTAATCATGCAAAAGGGGGGATTGATGGGTGCCTACAACATTGTAGAATTTTATCATAATTCGGCACTTTGTTTCCCAATTATGCAAGGTCTCAAGTTCGAGTACTGCGAACGGGTAAAACCAGTGCTTGAAGAGCTCTAACCCAAAGAGGGCCCGACTGCCCGACCGGATTAGGTCTGTCCTTGTGTGTGCATCCGGATACCGATGGTTTAGACCCAAAAGAATTTCATCACAAACCTTGGCGGGGATATGTATAAAGGGTCCTATTCTTAGTCCCATTCAAGGGAATGTTGTCAAGTTTCATTCCTTGAGAGATTTCTCTGAGATTCATCAAACAATGCCAATCAATTCAAAAGTACTATTGCATGAAAGGAGAAAAAGAACTAACTGCCCATATGAATTGCAATGGCCCTTAAACCCCAAAGGATGGCTTTCTCTATCAACAACAGCAGGGAATCTTGGTGTTTTCTTCTATTTTAGGTATTGGCAAGAGGCCTGATGTGGACTCATCAACCATAGTACAGTAACACGCATATCCATTTCAGGGGAAAGATATAAAATAGAAGTGGGTTTGTTTGTGGGGCATTTTTCTAAGTTTTAGTTGAAGGGTGTGTTGCATTTGTTAAATGAACCAGACTTGTCTGCTAAACACATCCAAGGGATTGGACCAACATGACAAGAAATCCTCATCCAAAATAAGCCAATCTTTTTCTTTACAACTAAAAAATGGAAAAGAAGAAACACTTCTTTATTAATATCTATCTTTCTAGATAGTGATGTAATCTGGATCAGGTCCGGTCACCGAAACTGATGGATCGGATATTAGGGAAACCAGATTCATGTGGGACATAAAAAAATGTGCGTTGTAAACAAAATCAAATGTGTGACACAAAAAAAAATCCAGAATCCAAATCCGAACAGGACACGATCAGTATTGGATATGGTATTGATAACCCAAATCCACTAATCAGATCCGGAGTTGCATGTACTGAACATATATATATATATATATATATTAATATTCTGTTTGCGGAGTGCTTTATGGCTTGAGGGGGTCCCTTCAAAAGAAATAAGAAATGGGGAATACAAAGGGTGTAGGGAGGTGGAGCGGGAGTCAGTGATGCTTGTGGGGTGAGTGAGAAGGGACCCCCATCGTTATTTATTAGGTTTTGGTGCAGAGCCCACACCTCCTACCCCTCTTGGGGATTGAGACAAAATCTGCCTGTTAGAGCCATTTCTTGCTGTTGACAAAGCTGAAGTTTGGGCAGGGCTGACATTATGGTATTAACATGAGGTTAAAACCCCAACAGAATTAGACCAGGTTTTCTGCAAAAGAGCAAGAAGCCAGCGTACAAAAATCTGAGAGAGAGAGAGAGTCACCATCATAAGGGAGATTTGTTCTTTTCTTCTTTCAATAGTTTGGTGAGGTCAAGAAACAGAGGCATGAGATGTGAAAGCATGGCAAGGATTTAAGGATTTGAGGGGGGGGATTGAGAGAGAGAGAGAGAGAGAGATGAATAGGTAGCCATTGCATGGAGAGTGATAGGGTCGCACAGCCTGGTTTAGCAGAAACTGAGCCTTCAAATCAGCACAATATGGCGTATGAAGTTCTTCATGGGATCACTCCCTCTCAGCCAAACTTCATGTACTGCTTGTGTGACCAAGATTTTCACCACAGCATCTTCTTACAAGATTTCACTTCTTTTTATTTGAATTCATATGGGAATTGACGGATTGCAAATTCAAGTCCACCAATACGGATTGATTAGTGCATGTTTCAACCGAAAAGCTTGAAAAAAATCAAGATTTGGATTTTATTTTTTCCTTTTTTTCATCGTAGATGTTGTCCCTGACAGTTATTAATGTTTTTAATATGTTTTTTCGCTTCATAATTTCTAAAAATAGAAAACCATCGTCTATGCCTGCGCTATTTTAGTTTCTTGATAACCTAGTTTTCTTTCCCTTAATTCTGTTGATGATTTTTGTTCTTTGTTGCTATGGTTGATTTATGATAGTGCCCAACACGGACCCGCTTATGATTTCGGAGGGCTGGAGCAGGCTCTGATGCCCAAGATCCTTCAGGGAGCTGTTGAGTTAGGAGCTGATGGAGACAGAAAGAGTGAGTGCTAATCCTTTCTTCCCTTTCCCCTCCTTGCTGACGTTGTTTCTAACTGCCTCACTCCTCCAGAGAGAGAGAGAGACCTGTAACAAATTTAACAAATGGTACACAAGGGCCAGATGACTTTTATTCATGGCCAGTAATTTGAATTCAGAGAATTTGAATATCATGACACTGCATACATGGAAAAAATACACATCTCTCTCTCTCTCTCAAATTCACTAGCACCCCCTTCTTATTTTCACTATATTGTTCTTATTTTCTGCTCTATCATATTAATGATAATTAGGGAGCTCATTTGGTCTTGTAGCATTTACAGGTATTAGACCTCCAACTCTGGAGATCTTTCCCTCATGGCCTATGAGATTTCAGCCACCACCAAGGGTTAGTAACTATTAACTTCACAAGAGAAAATTGTTGCACAGAAGAAATGAATTTTGAGAGAGTTTAAACATTGCGACTAAGAGAACGAGAATTGGAATATTTCGCTTTTGACAGACGAAATCACCGACAGAAGAGAGTACAGATTCGGGTTCTGCCCAGAATACGGCCTCCTGCAAGGCAACAGATGCACAGTTTGAACGAGAGTCGTCAATCAGCGGAAAAGTGTCGGATCAATCTGACCAGCAATACAATTCTCAAGCAGACATGGCCTCTGGTCCTTCCAGGACTCCAACATCCTTGCCGACGGATCTGTTGTATACGCCTTCTGAGAAGGTTACGATCTTCCTCTCTTTCATTTCAATTGAATCGCATAGTTCCATTAGATTCAATATTACCACTTTCCTTCACATTCTACTATTCTTTTATCGTTCAAAATCTAAAATTATCGCTACTACCACCAAACTATGATTAAAACTTATATACATTTATTTATATAAAAGTTGTTTTATGGTTTTGATGGTAATAGTGACGATTTTGAGTAGCAAAGACTGTTTTAAACAATAAAAGATGATGAAAGGCCCGTGGTGAAACCCTGCGTACAGTTGAGTATTGAATCACTGCTTATATATGTGTGTGTGTAAAGTTGCTGCAGTTCTCTCGGGTAGAGGGTTGACTCGAATGAACCTTTCAAGTTGAATTGGGTGCACACCTCTTATCGATCTGCCAAAACCCAGTTTGTCAATGGAAAGAAAAAACTATACGTGCATTGTCAACGAACGATAATTGCTCCGGCTTTTCAACTCAAATCATCATTAAATTGTATAGTGTATAAGCAATACATGAGCAATCAGAGAGGTAGTTTGTCAAGAACTGCATTCGTTCGACTTCGATCGAGTTCTTTGAAGTCGATTGCCAGGAGAATCGAGGCTCTTTGTGCATGAGACACTGGTGAACGTATGAAGAGAGTTTTCATCATCATATTTCACGCGGAGAACCGTTGCTTTTGCATAGAAATGAAAGTGAATGGAAAATATTTTCTTTCTCCCAATTTTATTTATAGGGTATATATACAAACACACAAACATATATATACATACATACATAATGAAATCTTCATACCAGATAAACCATTATCCACCCAGATTTTAGTGATATTTGTTAGCTAAAAGAAAGCAACTTCTTTGCCTTTCCATTGATGCTATCATAATCTGATTAACCAAATCACAAAAGCCTACGACTTTTTAGAGGGAAAGTTGCATGTCATGCATTTCTATCAATAGTCTTTCTGAATAATATTCCTCTTCGCTATAATATTATGCGCATTTAATTCTTTTTCTAGAATGATTTTGTGAAGGATGATGAATCATCACCAGTGCCCCGCATTAATAAAAGTGTATGGTCCCAAAATCCTTAAAAGTGAACCTTTTGAACTTCAGTTACCAATCCACCCCCGCCATCATTTATACCTTCAACACAATAATAAACTTACTTGGATAACTCCACGATGGTATCGAGTTCAATATAGTAGGCGTGCATACTTAGCTTTGGCCTCTCTGTGTGTAAAATTGAATTTTTCCACTTTTGATATGTTCACTTATGTTTACCTATTGTTTTTTGGTGTACGAATATGATTAACATTTTTTAAGGTTTTAAAAAAATACGAAGAAATCATAATCAAATCACTCTTTCTATATATATATAGAGAGAGAGAGAAAGAGAAAAACTTGAGCATACACTTACAATGTGCAGTAACGCCTTTCTTTACTTTCGGGCAATGAGTGGAATTTACAAAAATCAGAAAAATGTTTGAAAAAATAGGAGGCATGAGCGCACACAGTCATAAGTGTTAAGGAACCAGTATTCCTATATAATAAACTCACTTGAAATGGTGAAGACCATTCATATATAACATTAATTTCTAAAATACACTAAGACTATTTATCCTGTTAATAATTTGTGATATTTTACTAATTGTTTTGCTTAAATTATTATTTTTATTTTGCAGAAAAGGGTTGGTGGTTCGGGTGATGCCAAGGTGAGCGTGGATAACTACAAATCTTTTATTATTTTGGTTCATTCACTTAAATATGTTTGTTAGTGTATGTACGTTTTTATTCTTGAATTGCGCATCAATCCCGCGTTTCAAAAAAAAACTTCAACTTTTGATTGGTTGGTGCTCAGACTTTGAGGCGGTTGGCTCAGAATAGGGAGGCGGCAAGGAAGAGCCGTCTCAGAAAGAAGGTCAGCTTCTTCTTTTTTTCTAGCACACAAAACATAAGGGAGAACGACAAACTTTTACGCACACACATATATATACAAAAACCAAATCCTCCTTTAATAAATCCACTAATTTCTTTTTTGGAAAAGATGGGTATAATTTATTATTTTAAAAATTATATAAAAAATATGAAAGATATTATTATTATACTCATGTCACCTAAAAATAATAAATAAAAGTAAATAAACAATGTCATTTATAAATATGTATATAATTAGGTTCATTCTCGATAAAGGCTAATGTTCGGCATCAGATATATAAAGCCCATAAATTAGTATATTTTAACAATTGGGGTTTTTGGTTAATGTTAACCAAAAAACAGTAGCAACCAGTTGGGCTAGTATATTTAACAATTAATATATTAAACCACGAAACATCAATAGCCACCAGCTAGCCCATAATAATAGTATATTTAACAAATTGGGTTGTACTAAATCATGAGATATTACCGATCATTCGAAGATGTAGTTACCTAATTTTTCTTCATATTTTAATATATTTAGTTCTTTTCTTTTTGAAGGCTTATGTACAGCAATTAGAAGCCAGCAGGATAAAGCTGAGTCAGCTAGACCGGGAGCTCCAACGAGCAAGATCACAGGTTTGAAGTTCGTCATTTTCCGGTGTCTCAATTTTCCTATAAGCTTTACTTTAGTTATAATAGGCGTTATGTAAATGACACTAAAAGTAACTACCAATTACCATCATTTCTTTCTAAGATTTTTCTATTGGATTTAATTTCCAGGGCCTTCTCATGGCAGGAAGCGGTGGCGCCAATCTTAGCTCAGGTGCAACCTTCTTGACACTCCTTGCTCCATATGGAGGGGCCTGCCTTACCCCAAGCTGCCTAGCAATGTGTGTGTACATACATATGTATATATAGAGAGAGAGAAGAAAAGAGAGAGAGAATTTGACGTATACAAGCATACTTTAGTGCTAGAAAATCTAAACAAATATCAATCATTCATCAATCATAATAGATGGATGAAATTTAATTAAACTTAAAAGCAAAAAATACATGGGTATATTTTACAAGTATGCTTTATTCATATAAACATTTTAAATTCAAATTTCAATCATCTACCATCAAAGATAAATTTTTGAGATTTATTTGAATTTACTAGCACTAAAATATATTAATATATGCCAAGTTCTCTCTCTACATATATAAAGAATGCAAACTACTCATGTGCAAACTCTATTGAATCAATTTCAATCATTTATTATTGAAAAATAAAAATAAAAAGTAATAGAAGAATAATTAAGTATGTTCCAAAAAGTAGATATATCTTTTTCACTTCAATCTCAACTACCTAACTCTTGATTTAATGATTGAGATTGGTTTAAATGGAACCTACAAAAAACCTATATCCTTATATATATCACCTCTCTCTATCTCTAGAAAATGTTACTTCAATTCTCTTTGACAAACATGTAAATGGTGCAATTTAGTTAAGCATACGTTTCTTTTTTTGGCATGAAAACCATGAAACTATAATTTGTGAAAAGACCGTCTGTTTTTAAATCATTCCATATAATATAATAGTCTTATAAGTTATTATCATCGACATCATCTTCACCAACATTAATAATAATAAAAGCAAGAACAAGATAACAAGCGGGATGGGAATAAAGCGCCTTTTATATAAATCAGTCTCTTTCTACAAGTCTTCCTCATCTTCACAATTTTGGCATTAGGACTTTCTAGTTTGGATAGTCATACTTTTTACTGACAATCCACAGGATTAGGGATCCATTCATTCTCACACAGACATGCATGCGTCATGCTGCACTATATATATATATATATATATATATATATATATATATATATATATATATATATATATATAGAGAGAGAGAGAGAGAGAGAGAGAGAGAGAGAGAGAGATTGCATATAATTCTATCACTTGAACCACATTTCACTACTCTCCTACTAATCAAAATTCCTTTTTATCCGTCAAAATTATTATTTTATCATCAAAATCATTTTAAAAAGCTGAATAAAAAATATATATAATAAATATTTATCTAGTTTTAATGGTATAGTGATGGTAGCAATTATTTTGACCGATGAATGATGATTTTAAGTAATAAAAAATAGTAGAAAGTGATGGATGACAACAACCTCTCATTAATTAATAGAATCAAAACAAGAAATTATTACTCAATTCAACTTGAACCACTAACCCTCCTTTCTCTCTCACACACTATATATATATATATATATATTGGATCATGTCTCTCTAAGACTTATTCATTCTCATATATTACTTTTGAATGACATAAGTATAATTTATCATGTTTTTTTAAAGTTGTTTTAAAAATTTAAATTATTTTCAAATCACCCAAAAACAATGAACACGTCAAAGATAATAGGATCCGGTTTTCATATATATACACACAAACACACATACATATTGGCCATGTAAGACGTGAAGCACCGTGCTTGGGGAACTGATTATTTAAGTTAATCGTTTCATTGTGTGAGGGTTCATTGCTCAAATTTAAGTTAAAGGGTGTTGTGAAGAACAACCATTACCAGGGGCCTATAGTTTATTTAAGTTGTAGAAAGGAGATGCATATGTCATTTCGTGAATTATCTAGGAGCTTGTGTGAGATTAACTCCCATGAAACTCTGCCCTTCAGAGGCTGCAATTTTTTACATGGAACATGCAAGATGGCTGGAAGAAGGCCAGAGACACATGTCGGAGCTCCGCACCGGGCTCCAGGTGTATCTGCAGGAGGGCGATCTCCGGGCGATTGTCGATGGCTGCCTCGCACACCACGATGAACTTTTCCGGCTTAAAAGTGTGGTCGCCAAGTCGGACGTCTTCCATCTCTTCTCCGGCATGTGGATGACATTGGCTGAACGCTGCTTCCTGTGGATGGGCGGGTTCCGGCCATCTGAGCTGCTCAAGGTATGAGTGCTGGACCTGGTGTCACAACCCTATCAAATTAAAATGATCAATTTATCTTTCTTTGCCACATAAATTACCAATAAGTTCTTACATTGATTGTGAGCATCGGTGGAGCCGGTAAATGAACAAAGCTGCTTGTAGCCTTCATGTTTGTCTTGATAAGCGTCAGTAAGGCTGGTATGGTCTGTTCGGTTCGGTTTGTAAAAGGATGAGGATCCAATCATGAACATATTCATCATAAAGGCTGTTTGGCTTGTAGTTAGCCCAGTTCCTTTGAATACAAAATGAGCCGAGTCTCAAACAAGGGTCCTTCGCAAGTGCAACCCATTGCTGACGCTGCCAAGGTCGTTCCTGATATCAAACAAAGAGAGATGTCCACCGGTAAACCCTATCATCCCCCTCCCCCCTCTACACTATATATATATATATATATATATATATATATATATATATATATATATAGAGAGAGAGAGAGAGAGAGAGAGAGAGAGAGAGAGGGAGAGAGATTGAATCATGTGACAGTTGTCTACCTATAGCTTATTGCTTTTAGGTAAGGAATGTAATAGCAATATTTTTTAGTCTCTTAAAAAAATTTAAATTATAAATATACAACAGAAAACCAATGGATTAAGTTTTCCTTCTCTCTCTCTCTCTCTATATATATATATATATACATATGTATGTACACACACATTATATAGACCTTAGTGATGCTATATCTTTGAATCATGTGGTGCTCAAATACTAATGGTTTGATTTATATTCCTTGAATCACCACATTGCCCCTTATCTTTTTTATATTACATATGATGGATTTCGGGCCGATGCAGATACTGGTTTCACAATTGGAGCCATTAACGGAGCAACAGTTCTTGGGTATCTGCAGCCTCCAGCAGTCGTCACAACAAGCTGAGGAGGCACTCTCTCAGGGTCTCGACTCTCTGCAACAAGCACTTGCCGACACGATCACATCCGGATCACTTAGCCAAGGACCCGATGTGGGGAACTACATGATGGTCGTAGCTGTGGGCAAGCTTGCCAACTATGAGGGGTTCCTCCGGCAGGTCAGTTCCTTATCTTATAGCCCACTCTTGAATAATGTGCTCTATTCAGCCCCACTCTAGACAAATTTTCGGCTATAATACAAAGTCTATGATATAACTGTAGGCAATTTCATTTTCTTCATGTATTGTGGGAATGGGTGTACCCTCATGGAGTCGAACTCCCCACCAGCATCAAGAGCGCTAGAGCACCCTGCCGTTGAACTAATGCTCTTGGTGTAATGTGTGTACACTGTCCCCATCAATAATTAATATCTTAAAAAAAATTCAACTGCCTTGTGGGTGCGTATTCCTTCTGCATTTATTCGTATATGAATAATCAACTTTGGTGAATTGACTTATTGAAAAGGACTGACCGTCTACTTGAAGTTGGGAACTGACCTTTGTGGCATTTGAGAATGCCATCGATGAGGGCAATGGATTTCTTTAGTGGGTCAGTTGTGGTTTGATCGTCTCATATATGAGGTCACCGTGTGATCATCATTAGCTTTGTTTCTTTAAAAAAAAACGCATTATTCCATAATTATCTGCAGGGCAGTGGCTTGGAGAAAGGGAGAGAGGGAGAGAGAGAGAGAGGTTTGTTGAATGTGAGTCCTGGGTTCAAATTTGTTTAATATAAAAGAACAGCGTTTGTCCGTTGAAGTGAGGTTTGTTTAATAAGAAACACTTCAACTTATTTTAAACCATAACTTTAATTGTCTTTGCTCAAGGTCACACATATTTGGAGTCGGATTGATAAAAGTCGAATCCACTTTAAGCGTATACACAAACATATGCGTATAAGCAGATCACATCTTTCTTTTCTGGTACAATGCACTGGTATCAAGTGGATGTGTTTTTACGTTCATAATTAAGAAAATATCGTCCCGAATGCTGGCATCTTCAATAGTATGGTGTATACAGTGTAATTTGTATTGCATTCTGTACAATTAGCACTTATATGATATATAATGTGGTAAACGAAAACCATGTTCTATGACCCTTTTTCTACCAGTGACGGGTGGCTGAAGCCAAATGCGCACCAATGAGTATCGAACTGATGACTTTTATCTTGTGAGTTGACCCTCTAACCAGGTGAGCTATTGCTCGTTGTGCACATCTTTTTAAGTTAGTATCAAGGTGTCCTTATATATGCAATCAAAGTGAACGGGCTTCGATTTGGATGAGTAATGCTCCAAATCGAGTTCGTCTTGTTGCCTTATTCTCTAGGATAATGTTCATCAGATTTAGGCAACACCAACAGAGTAGACCATGAATTGCCATGACAAGATGATCATAGGCGTCGCAGTTCAAGATTAATTTTTTCTGTATGTTTCATCTCAAATCTCACTCTACTTCTTGATACGTATGCAACACTTGGAATAATATCTAGTTTATTGAGCAAAGTATGTCGGTACAACTTTCCCCCGTAAGATTGATTAAAAAAGATATGCAAATCTCTTCCATAATTTCCTCTTATCCGGTTCACATGGTAAAGCCACTGACAGTAAAGTATGCTTCCACACACACACACACACACAATATTTATCAAACTATATTGTCTGTGTTGCTGCTTTCCCTATTTATTTTATTATTATATTCCATGACTTGTATTTTTATATTCCGATGGTAGGCTGATAACTTGAGGCAGCAGACATTGCACCAACTTCGCCGGATTCTGACTATCCGGCAAGCAGCTCGGTGCTTCTTGGCAATTGGCGAGTATCACAACCGGTTGAGAGCTCTGAGTTCTTTGTGGGTTTCGCGCCCAAGGGTGTAAGTCCACCATCTCCCCCAAATTTTTTTTCTTCTTTCTTCTTTTTTTTGCCTGTGAAAACCATTCTCTTTTTTGTTGTTCTCTTTTAAATAATGATCAAACTGCAAGAAGACCCATAGTTACACATAAATGAACGAAGTGGAGAAAAAACGCATGGTATGTTGTACATCCGATTGTGGCCAAAACAACTTAAATGGTAAAGGTTGGGGGAAGGAAAAAGGACATCTAAGAGGAGAAAAGCAAAAGGAAGTTGATCAATCAATAGAGGATGGCAGCTAAAAAAGCTTTAGTGATAGGCTACATCCGATTCTGTGAAAGATTATTCATTAATGGTGGGTGATGAAAAGGAGTAGACAAGTTATTTGAGATCCCATCTTCATTCTAGTTGCTTAGGATATAATTTCTTGAACTAAATTGAAGTACACCGTATAAACTTCCAAAACTCTTGCAAAAGTCGGAGAAGTCCAAGTTAACTAATCGTGAACGAGAGGGATGAAAAGTACCGAGGCATGAAGAGTTTCTGTAACATAAAGTATGTTAATGCCAAACGACATCAAAGTTGATTTGAAACCAAACCATCAAAATTGAACCATACACATCATGTAATTTACGTACTGGTATTTTCTTTTTGAACAACTTAAATCATTAATTATGCTAATGCCAAACGAGGTCACAGTTGAAGGTTGAAAACAAAACCATCAGAGCATACACATTGTGTATTATATGTAGTGGTATTTTTTTTGAACTTATTATGTAATTTATTAAGCTTATTTATCATGTGGTGGTTGATTATATATTACACTGTACACTATGGATGTACATGGGCATGTTAAAACGTAATGACCTATATAGTTCAGAACCGAACCAAGCTGGAACCGGTTGTCTGGTTTGATTCAGTTTTGCGACTTACAATGGTTTTGGTTTGGTTTGGTTTGGTTCTTCAAATTTCAGAGTCAAACTATTCTGGTCTACATCGAGGTTGAGGCTAGAAATATACCATACCTAATAGTTGGCATCCCTGTGCATGCATGTGTACTATAATGCATCGTCTGCATTGCATGTGCGTGCATGTGTGTGTGAGAGAGAGAGAGACAGACAGACAGAACTTTACAAAGTGTGGATCCTTTTTTTCCACTTCTCTAAACAGTAAGATTTTTGTGTAATTATTTATGTGTGATTCTCGTGCAGGTCAGTGGTTCCAGAAGCCCATTTAATACCAACCACAACCGACCTTCAAATGGTCCAACAGCACACAGAGAACCATTTCAATCCATTTTGACGATAATTTTTGAGGAATCAGAATCACCCGCTAGAATGCTCAGAATTTTGTGTTGAGGAGGCCGAAGTCCGCAGTTTTCAGTTAACCAAAAAAATGATGACTAAATAGTACAATGAAGAGGAGGAGAAGCAGTTCCTGGCATGGCTCCAATGTTTGAAGGAGTTGAGGATGACAAAATATACGACTAGAAGTCTATGGGAAAAAGGATGCATATTTCCACGAGTTATGATTAATAAAACCGAGAGAGAGACAGAGAGAGAGAGAGGTGCCTTCTTTTAGCGGTGAGAATAGACAAACTGTTAGGATCATCTATCTGTTTCCTTACTGATTATTTAAGATTTCCCTTTGGGAAAGAGATGGCGCAAGTTGGTTTAAACGACAAGTGAGTGGTTGCGAAATTCATATGAAAGTTGGATGAAGATCAATATCACATGATTTTCAAAAGATGCTGGAGTAGTCGACATTAATGATCAGATCTTTCATTTACAGACTTCACATGTGCATGCGTACACAGGATTTGCGACCAAAATAACATCAAACTAGAAGCTAGACATGGTTGGTTTGAACACGGATCCACCACTCAAACCAGAATTGGACCAGGCCAGAACCAGCCGAAACCGTAACCGGCCAACTAGACCTGAAACCTTAACCAAACCCAAGAAACCCCCTGTTTCGCTACGGCTCATCTTATCTGAAAACAGCACAAGAATCAGAACCGTGACTGGCGTTTCAAAGTAGGTGTTCTGACTGGAACTCGAATGACCAGTGATTCCTTTAATTTGAGTAGGCAGATGTTCTCTAGTAGCTACAATTTCAGATGATCTAACTAAGCGGCAAGAAGTTATCGGGGTTAAGCACGAAGCCTCATCTAATAGAAACATACACGGGTTTAAAGCAATAAAAGATCACCTGAAGCACTTGAAAGCATGAAGCTGTCCATTTCAAAGTACATGAAACGGTCCATTGATACCAAGGGTTGTAATCCGATGTTCATATGAATGAAAGGTAGGAAAGGAGCAATAAAAGGTGGGGAGGGGAGTGCGCGATACTGAAAATAAGATGCATTACATATAAACCAATAGTGGAATGTCAGCATTTAACTTTCAACACCATAAGTAAATCAAAGATCTTGTATCATACTCGTTTCTTCCATAGAAACAAAGGCCTTAGTTTCCAAATTTAAAGCCAAATGTCGACATTCAGAAGCAGACGGATGATGGAGGATTTCAAAATATTATCAGTTAAACAAGGATATACTTGAAGGCTATTTAAGAAAATTTCCATATAATGTAACAATAACACTTTTTCATGCTGCGGTTTTTTATAACGAGCATATCAGATTGAAGATGCAAGAGAACAACTTTCTAAGAAAATGTAATGACCCGAATATTATTGAGAAAAGAATGTACAACCTGCACAGGGCCAGGGAAAAGCTGAAAATCCATTACATGGCTAGTTTACAAGATGAACCGAAAAGCTAGCAGAAAAAATTGTAGGGAGAGAGTCTCCCCGGCCGAGGCTGGAGATAAAAAAGATAAAAGAAAAGAAAGAAACTTCTACAACATACCTTATGAGGTATACGAAAGAATGGCTACTGCTAATTACAGGCTGTCGTGAGATGAATAACTTGAAAGGGTGGTTGAAGCTGACCAGCAGCAGCAAATACTCCCTCCTAGAACCAAGAACACTGCAGAAGGATCAACTGCAGGAACTCATCTCGTTATCTCCGTTCAATCACATCAGCAAGATCATCCATTGGAATTAAAAGGCCGTCAAAGTCTACATCATGGTCTTGCATACCATCTCCAAGAACACTGCAGAAGGATCAACTGCAGGAACTCATCTCGTTATCTCCGTTCAATCACATCAGCAAGATCATCCATTGGAATTAAAAGGCCGTCAAAGTCTACATCATGGTCTTGCATACCATCTTCTGGAAGCGCTAGCCAAGTTCCCAGGTCTTGGCCTTGACCAACAAGATCATCAGAAACACCCAGGTCTTCCATTCCAGGTAAAGGCAGATGAGCAAGGTCGAAGGGCGCTTCAGTGTCAGTAGGATCTTGAGTGTTTGGTATAACTTCCATCAGTTTAGTGCTCTCGTTCTTGGCAGTTTTGATGGATTCCCTCGTTGAATTCAGTGTCGCATCAGGGACTTCAACGGGCTTACCATGAAGACCATTCACAGAAGTCGACAATTGAGTTGTTTTTTGCTTTGTCTTAGTCTTGCGTTCACCCCTGACAGTGCCAATTGCAGGACGACCAGGTTTTGGTGCAGAGTTTCTCATCATCCCTTCTCTGTTGTGATCTCTATCCTTCTCACTCCTCTTCCCTTTTGGTCCACCAGGGAGACTACCCCCAGATGCACTTCTAATAACGTTGTTCACAACATCATCAAGTGATAATTCCCTCTTTTTCCCTCGATCTGACCATGATTCTCCTTTTATAAAGCTTTGATCGGATGATTGACATGCATCGGCTAAATCTTTCTCAACGCCATTAACATGAGGTCCACGCTTCACTGCAGGATCTATAGTAAGATCAGAAGCCAAAATGCCTGCAATAGCAGAGGTACAAACATAAAACAAGAAAAGAAAAATGAAAAAAGAAAAAAGTAGAGACCTTTTCTACAAGTTAAAAGCCTCGAGATAAGAACTCAAATGGCAGTATCCTGGATGCAACTAAAGCGTCAACGACTACGCAAGTGCAGTGAACGCTAAAGGACATACCTTTTGCCTCAGATTTACTCAGACCTGCAAAGGCCGCTTGGCAGGATTTGGGAATATGTCCCTCTTTAATACCATCACTGCATTTTGCACCACTGCTGCACATGGATGCAGACAGATGTTCATGCTTGAAGAGCAGCTCTCTGAAGCAGCTAATACCCGTCTCTTTATACTTCCTGTACCTGGCAAGCGTTCGCCTAGCAAATGGGGCAGCTTTTCTTGAGATCCTACTACCACCACTCTTATGTGATGCATTACTACCTCGACAAGCCTGTAAAAGAAAGAGATAAAATGAATCACATACAATGGGAGCTGCATGCTATTTCACGAATTGGACTAGACTAAAACACTCATGCATCGAGAAAGTCAAATTTACCAGTAGAACAGCAAACAACCTTTTAAAGACCAATACCTTTCCAAATCAAAACTCCAAAAGTAAATGGGACCTCCTAAAATTTTACCACCAGAGATCCAAGCGTAACCCTGTTTCTATACAAAACTCTTCTATTCATTCTATCATATTTTGTCCTGCTCTTTAGTGCAAAAGATTTCTTTATAAGACTTGTTCAGAAGTTTCGAAGCAATGGGACAACAACAATCCAGGCCGTCACAGCTTTACACTTGAATAAATCTAACTATCCCAAACCTTAAATCTTGCATGAGAAAAGTATGGCTCAGCTGAAACCCCAAATAAAAGCCTTACCAACATGTACCCCACCAAAGGCATCACAACCTCAAGTTCTCCAATCACTATTGACAACAAGGGTTGGCCGCATGCCCAGTGCTAATCATTATTGACAACATGGTATCTTCCAGCATTCATCAATAACATAATGTACCAAATCCTGCTCTTGAACAGGTTTTGTCATGCCAAGCATCATTAAGCATTAAGCAAGGAAATAAAAGACTAAACACCAAAGACAATTTAAATCAGGAGATAAAAGAAAACGTTCAGTACTGAAAAGGTAATAAAAGCATGTTCATAGTTGGATACGGTAGACAACTAGACATGATAATGAACATAAATCTATAGATAATAATCAATACATAAACAATCCAAATGATTGGGAATAACAAAGAGACAGGAAAAATAACCCGATTCTTTTTGTATGCTATCTCCACTAGTTTGTTCATCGCCAGATGTTCAAGGTCCCTGCACGGTAATAGGGTTTAGTGAATGACGGGTACTCTTCAATGAGAAACCTCGTTCAGTTTGGAGATACACATCCTACCTTTCTTGAAGCTCTCTTTCTCCAAGAACAGCCATTTCCAACTTGCACAACTGACTTTTATTTTTCTTCACCTGCCGAGAGTGAACGAATAATTATGCTTTAACAGGAAATTACATTAATCCAAAGATTGATCAAAAATATCTGTCCTCCATATACGGCAGGAGATATGAAGCTATCATTTCTAGGTAATAAACAAATGCATCCTTTTTATAAGTAAGCCGGCATTCATCAAAGAAGCTTTTCTGGCTTAAGATTTCCAAGCAAGATTTCTAACTTTAACAAAGCTCCATGATGGAAAATAACAGAAGCCATAATAACTGAACAAGTTTGAAGAAAATCTTCATAAAACAAACCTGTTGCAGCAACCTCTCCTTAAGCTTGGAGATATCTCTGTTAATTTCATCATTTTCCCCCTGTGCCAGATCAGGCTGAAAGAGGAGAAATAATTGGACAATGAGGACAATCAAATGGTAATGCGTACATTTGCATCATCAAATTAACAGCTAAAAACTATGCTCCAAACCATAAGAAGAACATCCTGCTTTACATAGGATCATCTACAGATCCTAAGTTCGTATGAATGAAGAAACACAAACACTTCACAAGAGATCATCTATCCCAGTACTGCTCTCACTCAAGCAAGTTTAACTTTAGATGTGTGAAGGGACATCACACCCGCAAGAGACTCTAAATATATGTTATCTTTAGAATTCTGAAAGGATATCACACCCCTAGGAGAGACTCCAAATACAAGAAAATTTGTGATACAGTTTCATATAAGCAAGCATATTAATAGAGACAAACAGGTAAAGTTCCAGCATATGTTACACTGATACTACATTTAGGTGAAGAATCTTGGCCTACCCCATACTTCCCCAAAACCGCACTTTAATAAATACTGATGATAATTAGTTTGTTAACAATTGGCTTTGATTTCTATAAATTATTAAATATAGAGTCTTGCATGGGCTGCCCCAGCTCCAATTCATTCTCAAGATGAGTACCTTGGTCACAGCAGCCTACACTGTGAGAGAACAAAAAAATAGGGTGCTCTTTTGCTATCAAAGAGCATGTAAGCGTATGAGGTTGTTGGGCCTCATCAGAAAGAGCTCTTGGGTGTCTTCCATTGCTTCATTGTGATAACAACAGTACATGATAATAAACCAAAATGTTAATCTAAGCAATGTCTGTATTTCATTAGGAGGTTGTTGTATCGTACTCTTACATCTGCACTTGCAATTTCGTTCAGGCCAGAAGTTCAAGACGGACAAGAAAAGTGTGTAACATGGAGTCATAAGTGACTGACTGAGTTGAAAGTCAACTTGGATACAAAATAAGAAGTCAATATGAAATGAAAGGAAAAATGATAGACACAAGACAGCTTTAGTGATTTTCTTTCTGAAAAAGCAACCAACAAATAAATCAGAAAGCAGAGTATGAAAACTAAACAAAAGATATCTGCATAACATGCTTACTTTACCATATAAAATTTATTATTATTCATATATCTTCTGCGACATGTCTTATTATCCGAAAAACAAGGTGTAACAAACACTAACAAATAAGCTTTTCACCTTTAAATTACAAAAAGGTTAACTGAAAGTCATCTTTCATTTGTTCCTTGTTGCATTGAAAAAAAACATAAAAGGTTGAAGAAGCACATGAAAGGCACATAAAACATTTAAGAAAAGTGTCACAAAGACAAGTTCACATATGAGAGAAACATAAGAAAAGCATGGAGAAAGTGAGATTCTCATTATGTGGAGATGCCTTTATTGACAGATCCAATTCAGCTCAGGGTACATAGCTGGAGCTCTTTCCGGAAACAGAAACAGTCCTTGGGTTTTTAACTGTTTGGACCCCCACTACAGTGAAGGTCTGTCATACAACTGGAACAGGTTTCATAATCAGAAAGTAAGTGCATCCGCCTCAAGTAACAGAAGCAGAAGGAACAATAAACAAGTGACTGAATTGACACCTACCATCGTTGCTGGAAATAGTCCAATACTCTGAAGCTCCAACATTATCCTCTCATCGATTGACATTTGTTGATAAGAACTGTCAACTGAAGTGATACCAGAAAGGCCTGACTGACTGGGTTGTGATCCATTAATCCTATGATGATCACTAGCATGAGTAGCATCCAACTGCATAATGCCATCTTCCTGCAGAAGTTCCTCCCTGTACATTAGGTTCCCAGTTTTAGGGCTTTTAAAACCATTTGATACAGTACTTCCATCACATGAAAAGTTGTCAACGGAGTGGCACTTATGGTTCTTAATCTCCCCCTCTGACTCGATTTCAGACTCGTACCTGTCCATATCTTTAGGTTCATCACCAACATGGCTACAAGAACCACATGGCGAATCATCACCTGTATATTGATAGGTATCTCTTTCAATTCCACCAAGACAATTATTTTCTCCAACTTCATCAACAATCAGTGCCGCAAGCAGCCTCTGAGAAAGGGGTATAGTCTTTTCAGGCCACCTCTCACTTCCCAATTTCCCAGTATCTACATCCTGTGATTCATCAACAGAACTTCCAGTCCTTCCTGATTCATTTGACTGAACTGTTTGCTTGTCTTCAAACACAAGTTCAGGCGATGATGTGAGCATCTGAAAGACAGATTGCTCCTGGGAAGAAGAAACTTGGTCAAAACAGAAAGGATTCTGGAAGCAATTTCAAGACGGACAAGAAAAGTGTCACTTCACCAGAGAAATACAGCGAAGGTTTTATGCAGCAAGCTTAGATATCACGTACATATAAATCCAAGAAAGCGTAAAAATGGTGTATGGGTACATAAAGCCATAAGAATTTAAGAATATTCTTTTTACTTTCTATACAAGCTTCTGTGCAATACACATGCATTATAAGGCAAGTGTTTAAAATAAGTTCCATTAACATATGCACATCATACCATTAACATGGAAAAAGTAAAAATTATATACCCTTCTGTTCTGATCACCAGATTGGATGCACAAACTATTCTCCAACTCCTCTGCAAGCCTTTTCTGCAACAACACAAGAAAAGATGAAAGAAGTTATATTAGGAAGAGAAAAAAGAGAAAGAAGCTAAATTTAGTTTCTTAACACAGTAAGGCTCACTGATAACCTGGGACAAGTAAATCAAATGAATAAAGACCTCAGAATTATATTCACTTTTTTTGTATTATTGCAGCATGATTATTGCTTATTACCTGTTCCTGCAAGCAGGTGACATCATCTGGTGTCACATAAGCAAAAATAGGTTCAATTTGCTGCCAAAAGAGGCCCTTGCAAACATCATCTGCACACGTAATTAAATTACACAGCATAAATAACAAAACGTTCACTAATGAATTTCAGTATAGAATACCAATGAAATTAAGAACATGCATACATCTGAAATTCCGAGCAGAATTTACAGCTGTGGTAAGTTCTTCACGATCATCATCTACTACCCCTAAAGCCATTGCAGCACAAATTCTCAGCCCAAAAGATAAAATTACTAAATATGTGAATATCAACACTAAACGGATACTTGAAAGGACTTGTAACTACCACTCAAATCAGAAGTAAGATTCACATGTGCTAGATGAGTAGATGCTTTGCGGTCTGATAATTTTTTAGTTGGTGGACGACCAGATTTACTGAAACAAGAAAATGTTACAACAAAGTCAAAACAAAATATACAACAGCCAGATTTTTTTAGCAATATTGCTGCATGCTCAGTAAGGTAGACACAGAAAGCTAAGCACCTTTGCATTTTATCTGGAACAGATTTCCTATGCTTTGGTGTAGAAACAATATCCATTTTTTCTCTAGAAAGCGGCAAGCAGCTTCTCGATAAGGCAGAGCCTCTTCCAGTCCTTCCTTGCCTTCGAACAACATCTCCAAGTTCTTCTTTTGTAGGAAACTTATTCTTCTTTGGAGGCACTACAAAATGAGTACCCTTTTGAATTGAACTGACAGATTTGTCATCGAGTTCACTGCTTATCTTTCCCTTGCCTTTAGACTTGTTAGCAGCTCCAGAATCCTCACTCTCAGAGAATCCACCAGGAGATGGAATACCTTCAACTTTCAGTTTAAGTTGCTGAGGAGTGTTAGTGATACCCCTTAATGGTACAGACTCATTTGCTTCACTAGTAGTCAACCTAGCCCTTGTGTCAGCATTTGGAATACCTTCAGGAAGTAGCTGCAACTCATCTTTGTTTGTGACAGGAGGAACTAAATTTGTTCTTCTAGCAATGCGTGAGCTCTTTTGGGGCCGCTGACCAACCCACTGAGCAACAGGTGGTGAAGAAGACCTCGGTGAAGGTGACTGAGCAGATGCAGGTCGTTTGTGATTGTTGTTAACTGCACTTATTCCATGGGCCTTGCTCAAGCTGGAAGACTGCTCCCATCCCTCAACAGCCCCACCCAGACGGGACAAGGTGGCAGAAGAATTCAATACTGATCCAGATCCAGTTCGTGGTGCTCTCGAGGCCTTCACTTTTGCAACTGAAAGATTTCCTCCCTGATGTATGTCACGAGCATTTTGCCTGAATGATCACAATTGACACTAAAGTTGCATATACAGTAAAGGAGCAAAAGAAGCATATTACCAAAAGCACAACATAGCAAGATGAAAGCCATTTTGACATTAACAACTGCACAAACTTAGGTTGTTCATACTTGATGATCCCCTTCATTGTGGCCTTCTCTTTATCTGGTCCACCAATCCTTTCTCTTCTGTCCAGGGTCATGTCTAGTTCTGTCCTTTGTATAGGACGGACATTTAAACCACCTGGTTGAGTAGCACCATCCAACTTATTGACTCCAATAGTCATACTGGCAGAAACTGACCTGCAATATGTGCAAAGATTCAGGACATCAATCAGAAAAGAACATAAAGATAAGTTGAAGAGTCAACAAAGTAACATCATGCACAAGAAGGTTCAGCACAACATAGAATGATCAATGAAACCTGTAGAGGATCAGCACATGATCAAAATAAAAATGAAGATAAGAAGAAGACAGCATGATGAATCCGACAGCACAACAAGTTCAAAAGAAGTGCATGCTTAGCACTAATATTCTAATAATAGATAACCAGGAGATTACCACAATAGATGCACAAACTACAAAAGTTTCCTCTTAAATACAAAATCTAACATTCCTGAACGAAAATTGCATGCCACAATAAAAGAAAAGAGGATTAAAATGCACAATGAAAGACAACAAAAGATTGAAGCTGAACCACCAATTAACATCCGATACTCACCACTGTGTTGCAACAAGAAAATCTACATACCCCGGACAATATCATCTAAATTTTCCATCCTGACCTAACATATCAATCTAGATGGTATGTCTGCATCAATGCGATCACAGAAACAATAGTTAAGAGGATAGAAGCCAGCACTCTCCTACTGAACAGTTTCTCATGCTTAGTTCTAGGAGAACACTTCATCCTCTTAGGCCACGGTGATATTCCAGGCTTCTACAAGCACGTGTTTATGGAAAGCGCAACTTGATCAACACTAACTACAAAACCATCACTCATAATGACAGCAAGAGGAGGAGGACATGATCACAAGAGATGGCTGCAAATTTCGGATTACTATATCACTGTTCTGTTAGACAGGATGAGACTTGGGAAAAGACAGAAGATGGCATATATGGTGCCATTCGCGCCGCCTCAAGGTTAGGGTTTCTGCTACAAGGAGTTGCTTTTGCATTTCTCCTTTTTCTATATGCGTCCCTGTTTCCTTATTTGTCTTCTGATTCAATGTCCACTGGTTTTCTGACAATAAGGTTTTCTAATTTGGATATCACGTAGCCTGGAGAGTTGAATAGAAAACAACAAAATTACTCTTATGTTTCTGCTTAGAAGGTGAACAAAGTTACCTTCTCAGTATCATTTTCCTTTTTTGGGTACAGATGATAATCAGAATTAGCAAAACACATCATTTCAGAAATCACATGACTTAGCTTGTTGTCCTGTTTCTGTCCTTGCTTTTCATATTCACAAAACTTGCAGCCAAAACTCTTCTTATCTTTTGCTGAAGAGGAGCTATACATTTGGTTGAAGTAAATAAATAACCCAAATTAGTAACTGAGTTTCCCTTAACTGATGACAAATTTTGATGATATAGATCCACAAATGCAACAACAACTAAGCCTTTTTCCATATTAGATGAGGTCGGCTACATGATTTCTTTGTTTCTATAGAGCTCGATCTTGTGCAATGCTAAAAGTTAACTCAACAAAAGCTAGATCATTTTTTACTGTTTCCTTCCAACACCTTTAGGTCTTCTTCCTCCTCTTTTAACGTTTTCACCAGCTAGTTTCTCACATCTCCTTACCTGAGCTTCTTTTGGTCACTTTTCTACATGTCCAAACCATCCTATTATATAAATGTGAGTATGTATGTGTCAGAGAGAAAGAGAGAGAATGGGGTGGAGAATTAAGGATGCAAATCAATGACCAAGGTGGGGTTCAGACAAATGCAATCAAATTGTCAACCGTTTCTCTTGTTTGCCCGCCCTCATGGACACACAACACAAGATAGTGTAAGTGGTGCATCCTTAGTTGTAAAGAGAAAAATGATGGGAAAAATTAACATTTGTAGCATACTATATTGTATCATATTGAAAGATCACAACTGTACAACCGTTTGAAAAAAAAATAGTCCCAAAACATCAGGGTTGTCTATTACATGACAGTTCATCGATAAAGCATCTACAAATTATTAAATAATCCCAATAAATGCATGCTAACCTTCCTGAAGTTGCAATGGCAACCTATGACAATACAAATAAGAAGACATGGGTTTTCAAGAATTACAACAAAGGAAAGTCTTCATCACCAAAAGCTTTGAAACTTAAGACAAAAAAGTAAAGTTTTCAACAGACTTGGCCATCTTCAACAAGGTATTGGTGTAAAATTATAGTCACCAAACCTCCTACACAGGCATAAAATTTACTAGAACTAGCTGAAAATTTATAAAAGAAGGCTATGAGTATTCTCCATGAGGAGCTTTTATAGTGTCCAAGTTGAAAATTGGCTCACAGAATCATCGGGTGTCTGTTGGAACTTATGATACACCCTCTATCTTACAATATTTAAGATGCAATCACAGAAGCATCAGTGTGCATCTATGGTAAATCCCTAGTTCCCTACAATATGTTGAGAGGATCGATTGGATGCAATCAAAGTCTATAATTGTCTATGACCAGATATTATGGTTTTTTTGTTTTTAAAGGTTCTTGTATTTTCAATTCATTAATGGCATATTTGTAATATGCCTTATGCTGGATGTATTCAAGTCTCTTAGGGCCTCAACCATATAGATAACAAAATTAAAAAGAGAGAGAGGGGTTGCCGAGGCTGATCGACAGCCTATGATTCTACTCCTCAAGGTTGTGTGCAATCAAGTATGATTGCTGCGAAATTAACATGGTATCAAAGCATTAATAGCGCAAAATCAAGGGTTGCGGCAATGCACAATTGATTGCATTGATGTACGCCAACAATCGAGTCTTTTGTCTTGTGTTCAAGGGTTGCGTTGAAGTGACAACCTGTACATTGTGATTAGGGGGAGATGGAAGGAAAATATAAGAAAATATATATGTTTATAACCAGGGGCAGAGTAGTAAAATGAAGGGTAAATATTTTAAAATAACCAATAGCAAACTAGATGGCCAGAATTACAAAGAATGGACCAGATTAGTTGGGTTAGAAGTAAGATCAAGAGAAAAAATAGGTTTCTTGACAGGTAATCAAGAAACACCCTATGAAGACAACCCTGTTTACGAAAAATGGACAAAGATGATGCTCCAGTCAGCTCTTGGTTAACCCAATCAGTGATTCCCTTCATTGAAAAAATGTTTATGTTCATGGACAACGCTACTGAAATTTGGAAGGTTGTAGGAGAAGCATATTTCAGGAAAAATAATATAGAAGAAAACCACAAACAATGACAGGTACTACATAAGGCATAATCTTCTACCACATTTGCAATATTGACTACAAAAAACTTTTAAAAGATGTTTTCAGTTCAATGATGTTTGGCTGCCTGACAATGATGGCAAATTTATTACCTGAAACCATGGGCAACAATTGGTCGTGACCGACTTTCATTGCCAAGCCTTTGTTGCAAATTAGGCTTATGATCAAGGTCACCATCTAGAGCTCTATTGATAGCAATCCCAACAGAACGCTTTCTTTTCATCTTCTTTTCCCAGCCATCACTAGGGGATAAACCCTGAGTTTTTTCTTCAGCCTGGACTAATACCCCAGTTGCAGTCCTTGAAACCTCTCTATCTTTTTCAACAAAACCAGATGGCCTAGACAATGCATTGGTCCTTCCCTCATTCTGTAAAAAATGTGTCCAGAAAAGATCATGTATATGCTTTAGAATAATATTTGGTTGAGCAAATAAAATTGTACCATCTAGTAGTTATTATCAGCTTTATAAAGTACTTGCATAGACCAGAAGACAAACGACAACATCATAGCCTTACTTCATTTAGAGGGCGGGAAGAGAGAGAGAGAGAGAGAGAGAGAGAGAGAGAGAGAGAGAGAGAGAGAGAGAGAGAGAGAGTTGTAAGTTTCTGGATTAAGCAGCAAAGTAGGCCAAGAAGCATGGACATCAAACAACACAGTCATACCAAGAGAACCTAAATGGACGCTTGCAAAGAAGGATGTGATCATGAGCCAGAATATCATACAGGTCGCTTTTCATGGCAGAGTCAAAAAGCAAACAACATCATATGAAACATAAAAGGGCCTGCTTCACAGTAATCAAGAGAAAACACAAACCCGTACATCTGCCATTGATGTGCTGCGAATGCGTCTATTGGGAATCATAATCTTAGCCTTATCATCAGATCTTGAGGACATAAAATCCATAGAGCCTAACAACTGATGACTTTGTAACCCCATCTTTACTGAGTTTGTTCCTGAAGCAGAGCGATCTCCAGATAGTAATCCATTTGATCTTTCATTTGGAAAACCCTCATTCCGAGGCCGCTTTCGAGATAAAAGTGCATGACGATATTTGTCCAACTTTTCCATGGAATCATTAAACAGATTTGCCCTATTTCTGGTGAATCAATTAAAAAGTAAGAAGCACACAGTTCAGAATCATAGTTTTTGTTCTTCAATAACCAAATATGTGCAACTAGTTGATTCAGAAACAAATCACTCAAATTTACTACTCCATCTCTTTGATGTTTACTTTTTACTTTTTTACTTTTCCCTTTTTCTTCCTGGTGATAATATACACCAAGCACGTAGACAAAATACTAAGTAAGAGAAACAAGTACCTTGCTCTTGCCAAGCTCCCAATTATGCTAGACTTCAAACGCTTCAAGTCCTCCAACATCAGTGGAGGGAGAGGCTTTGTGTGCAGCACAGCTCCAAAAGAGATATCTTCAGTTGTCATGCTAGACAAAATACCCAGTGCTTTCTTTAACTCTACACATCGTGCGTACTTTTGTTCTCCAATAGAAACTGAATCAAGGTTTAGCCATTGGGACATTGGCAACATATCTGCATATGGAGAGGCGTCTCCCCTCGATATAGTGGAACCAGAGTTCATGGTGCGATTGTTGCTGCCCTCACGGAAGCTGCTTGACCTGTCTAATGACCCGGAAGCAAATGATGCACGCTGCCCATTGGAGTAGCTCGTAGTTAGAGTGGCGCCTTCTGGAATTCCAGAAGAAGGGTCGAACCGGGCACTGGATGTCATTGGTGTTTCTTGTCAGTTCTTTACCACAACGTGCTGCTTTCAATATCCACCGTATTCCTTGAACCACGTTATGTACAACCAAATTGCAGACAACCAAGCGCCCATGATCAAACTCAGGAACTGAACTCCAATAAACCGCCTGTAAAAGTGAGCATAAACACAATAAAACCTATTAACGTTTAATCCAATCAAGCCGCTAGGTCACCATTAAATACAATGTAGTTAACACGATTCTATCCAACTCAAGCACCCACTGAGATATCGACAGAAAACACTATAAGTTCCAAGGCCAAAAAACTCTTGAAATATTTCTCATGTCTCAGAACAGTCCAATTTCGCACCTACCACCATAGAGAGGTGAAAACCATGAAACAAACGCTTCTGCTTAACAAAGAGTGAGAATTTACACTAAATTTAAGAACTGCCACCATCTGAAGGTTATAGAAACGGCATATAGCTCGAATGTTGCTCAGGGCAGGGGGGAAAGTTCAAAACGGTTCGAAAGGAAATAAGCGACTCGTGGATCAATAGGTTACTTTGTCCGGTGTTTCAACAAAGGAAGGTAACTATTAGGAGTAAAAAACTATCGATGAGCTAATCAAACAGTAGAACAAGCAAAGTCGACCGAAGATGAATAAGAAATGAGGATAAACTAAGCGAGACGGCCAAAATTCAACGACAATTAAGCCGTAAAGATCAAACTTACCGTTGAGATCACTTCAAAGAGCTCGGGAAGCACTCTCGCGCCAACGGAAGGCGCAAATGTTGGGACCGCAGCGAGATAGATGAATTGGGAAAGAGGGGAAGCGATCGGATCGTGAAAACCCTGGGTTTAGAACGGAAGAAGGAGAGAGAGAGAGAGAGAGAGAGAGAGAGAGAGAGAGAGAGAGAGAGAGAAAACGACAAAAGAGTTTGAATGGCCAGAAAGGACAAAATCAGGAAGATAGGACGGCGAGGAGTCGGAGGGGATGAGATCGCCGGATAATTTGATGGCTGCGCGGTCGTTGGCTTAAATAGAAGGGAAATCCTGGCGGTCGTTGCCGCGACCACGGCGTCCAATATCGTGACGATATCTTGTAAAATATCGCGATACTTTAGTGGCTTCAAAATGTTTTGAGATGCGTAGGAAGTTATAAGCTGCAAAAACTTTTCGACATATATCTTGTAAAATATAGAGACGATATCTTTTGAAAAAACCGTTATTTTCGCCTGCAAACGCATCTTCATGTACTATTACCATTCAATTTCAGTAATGGTCCTTGCAATCTTCTACTTTCCCTGTTCTAGTGCCTTGTGCTAAGTTGCACGGGTACGCCTAAAATGGCATCGGACCTGTATCGGGTATGTATCGGGTATGCGTATCGGGTATATACCCATACGTCGAGTGGCGTACCAATACGTATTCACATATATTGGTACGCATACCCGAAATTGGGTACGCCACGTATCGGTACCCGATACGTGGTTGGATCGGATTCCTGTTTGGATATGGATCAACTGACTCAATCCGATCCAAACCAAATTAAAAACCCTAACCCGTCGATTCACCCGTTTGTTCTCCTCTCTAAATCTTGCTCTCCTTCGTCTCAGGCCGATTGCCAACCTCTCCTGATCAGTTGCTATCCTTCGTCTCTCTCTGCGTCATTGTTCTCCTCTTGGACCTCTCCTGATCAGCTGCCTAATTTCCTTCGTCTTAGGCTGACCGTCAACCGCCGCATTCTCAGGTGATTTCCTTCGAGATTCATGTTACATTTATTTGAACAGTTGATTGGTGTTGGCAGCTGGCTAACGGAGGATAAGACGGAACATTCACAAATTTCCTTCCTTATCAATGATGTGGTTTTGGGCAATATGTGCTCCAATTCGAACAAATTCAAACTTTGAATCGACGTTTGAAAGCGTGGAAGGCATTGCAGAATATGTTCCCCATCCAGCTCATGAGCCGTTTGCAAATGAGTTCCTGCCAACCTTAGAGAAATTCATTGTGGTGGATTACGAACGTACTCCTATGAAGCTTTCAAACGAGTGATACTCCCGCTGTTAGGCACCAACATTGGACTGGTCAGGTTGATGATCATGTGTTGGACTCCAAACAATATGTAGTCGGGCTCTAATGTGCTCCAACATGAGCCGGATAAGTTATCATCTACTGAAGATTCAACCTGAGTATATTTATTGGCAATGGATTTTAGGGCTCTACTTTCTGTAACAAAATAAACTCCCTCTCTAGTGTTTCCGCTTCCACATGATTGTGTATCAGTGCTAGTATTATCGACAAAGCTCGATCCAGCTTCCGAATTAAACTCACAATCATTAAAAATCTTTGTGTTCTCATCTCCATTACTGAAATTCTTAGCTTTCTTCACAGAACTGAACCCTGGCTTACACTGCTTTCTTTCGCATCCATTGGAAAGATTATTGTATTTAAAGAAGGCATAAACCTTCATTTCCCAACCAAATATATAACTAATTAGACTTTTCCGAAACCATAATTTGGATTCTAATTTCTAACACAAAAATGACTAGTCAGTTGCAATGTTGAAAATTCTCCAGAATCCGCTCCATGCATACTTCTCGCTCTGCTGGGCCTAGCTAAGTCACTCACTTGACTCACTTCGATGATTCATGAATCATGTTATATTTTATGAGTTTATGTAATATGTAGGAAGATTGCACTGCGAAGTATGTATTGGTCAACTATGTAGAGTTTAAAACAGATGCATATCATAATCACTTTCATTTTATTACACCTTTTTCATTGATTTTGAGCTAACTTCATGAAAATCATTCAGATATTAAGATGGGTGTGCGAGATATGCATAGCTTTAAATATGCTTCATTTGATGTTGTGATCGGCAAAGGTCTCTCTATCTCTTCATTAATTCTTTTTGCATATGTTGGTCTTGCTTATATGTTGTTGACATCGTTATTCTTATTTATGATATTCTTGAAATGATGCTTCTTGAGGAACTCTTAATTCTCGTATGGTAAGCACTGCAACTGCAATGATGGGGATCGCCTTTTATGCTGGTTTTAGATCTTTTCTTGTAAATTCAATTGACGACTTCTGGTATGTGTTTGTTGTTTAATTGTTCTTACTTTGAAGAAGAATATAAATGGCAATTATGGCATTCTCATAGTCATGGTTAGAATAAAATTATTCTCAAACACTAGAATGCTCTATATAATTGTGTGTGTGTATATATATATATATATTTTTTTAATTTTTTAATAGTGGTGCACCCGTACCTTAATTTTTTATAAAATTGCATATCCGTACCCATACCAGGTACCGGTACCGTACCCGTATCCATGCAACATAGGCCTTGTGCCTTAATGAGATAGAATCATGTCCATAAGGAGCCACAGCCCTCTTGGCCATTGGACCACTTCCAAACGGGCTTCAACGTAAAGCTCGCGAGTTCAACACCCAGGAGTGTACATGTCTGATGAGGGTTTGCCTAACCTCATCTTGTTATTGACAAAATACTTCATGTTTGCTATTCTTTGCTTAGACGTTTTTTCTAGTAAAATGAAGAATATAAGTTTGATCCAATTTCTGAATATGCATGGCTTCTGCCTCGGCGAGGAATGGAAGCCAACGGCACTTTCGGCGTGTATGAAGCACTCAGAAACATTCAAATACCCCCACAGGGGTGCAGTGCTCATGAAAGTATGAACTTGGCTTCTCTCCAAGCTCCCCAAATGGAGGAGATGTCTCCATATCATAACCGGTGATCTAAAATGTTGCTATTATGAAAGGACTCGATTCCACCCTGTTATCACTTCTGGTGATTGATGCCAAGATGACATTTTTTTATGTGAACATATTTGAAATGAATATAAAACCTATCTTAACTGCTCTAATTTGGATTTGGAGTAGTGCCTTGCTAGTGTTCTTTTATATATAAGCATATAAGTGTGTGTGTATATATACAGAGAGAGAGAGAGAGAGAGAGAGAGAGAGAGAGAGAGAGAGAGAGAGAGAGAGAGAGAGAGAGAGAGAGAGAGAGGATGGGCTTTGGTTCATATCTTCTGGGCAAATGAGATGAGAACCAGCAGGCCCAGCTCATCTTAGCTAGCTTGATCTAAACACTTCCGATGAGGTGATAATGTAACTCGTATGATCGAAGCCACTCTTATGAGATTCTACAACTAGTTAGTTGTTAGCAGGCTGATACAAGCAGCAACCTTGTTATGTCATAATTTGTGCAAGATGTCATAGGCTGTTCGACCCATTCGTGCGGGGCAACCACCTTCATTGACCTGTACTCTCAGCTGTCATAGCCTCATTTCAGGACCGTGAATCTCAAGTCTTGGCCCAAACTTATCCAAATTAAACTCATACCCAATGGGCTCGATGGCTTCAAGACCACAAATTACTTTGTTTGATCCCATTGGGCTTTCATTTAGCCCAATTCGTTATTGTGTTATTTGGTCCGATTCAACCCAAATTGCTAGTTGGAAAATTATGGCACGAACAGGCTGTTAATATATTGAAATTGAACCCATCAAGGTAAAGATTTGGCAACAAAACAATAGATCCACTCATCAGTCGAGATCCTTAGTCCAATTCGTTTTATAGTGAAATATAGGTGTTGGTTATCAAGGAGACATCCAAACGCAAATCATGCTCTCAAGGCCCTTATTAAAGTCTTCTAACATCTCAAATCATCTTCCTTTAAAATTGGGCTCCTAAGATCAAGGTAATTCAGGTTTTGTTTGTAATGATTTGCAAATACATGTTTGAATTCCGATTCTAGTTGTATCAAACGTAGGTATTGGTAAATGCTCAATTTCAATCCATGCTTAAATCCACTCAATCAATTTTTACTACCATGATCTGTAAATATTTGAATTAAAAGTATTATTGTACTTTAGTGTATTAATGTTTTTTGTTTTATCATTTCAACCGTTCATCTTAGAGAAAGAGGTGTTAAAATGATAAAGTAGATTTGAACATCGTGAATGAGATTTAAACATTTACCACTTCCTCGTATCAAATTCAAACACACACCATTTTTCTTGATGAGTAAATCCTGCAGCTGTTTCTTTTGTTCAATTGATCGGGGGAAGATCAAGTGGAGACATCCCTAATTTTTTTAAATCTGATTAAACGGACCCAAATGACCTAACTTCATTCTTATGAAACCCAAGTTTGATTTATCAGGTTTAGACATTCGTTATGTAAACTATAAAAAAAGCTCAAACCAATCCATCATAATATGTCAAGTTACAGCCTATGCACAACCTGTGATGACCAAGAGAGAAAAGTAGAATATAAAGTTTCTTTGTCTTCAGTAGCTGTCTCCTATTTTCTATTTTAACCTGAGATCTCTGGTTCGGATCTGACTCGTGCGTGTGTGAGTGAGTGGGAGAGAGAGAGAGAGAGAGAGGGAGGGGTTTCAAACCGTGCAGCGTCCAACTCATTGCGTCTGCGTGATGTCGCTCATTGAAGATTCACGAGCAAGCCCCTCATCGCTGATTGTTACCTACACTCAAGGCATGTCAGCTTCAATGTATTTAGTGCCGCTATCAACTGCTTTAATGCACTTACTTTCTATTGCCATTTTCCTTTTTTCATGAAAATAGTAAAGAAACGTTACTACAATTAAACAAAACAATAGAGAATTTATAAACTATTTACTGCTACTACTAGCAACCGCTTCAATACGCCTACCTTAAATCCAATATGTTGCTTCTGTTATCATAATTAATCACGGATTCTTGTGGAGTCTGGCTAATCGTAAGAGTAGGCCATGTAAACGTCTCTCTCTCTCTCTCTCTGTGATACATAAAATCAGACTCTTTGCTGTCTCCTTTTCTCTTGTGCCCACCTGAAAATTGTTATTTATTCGCAAGAAGGCATTAGTCATCCAGTGACTATTCTTTGAGTGGCTTCTATTCCTCACTTTTGATGCCTCTTTCCAAGAGAATGATGCCTGCCTAAGATTCTCATCGTTTAAGGAAAGTGGGAAGCGCACCTTCGTCTATCAATTTGCGCTCTGTCTGGTGGAAGAATGTTGTTTTCTTCTCTACTAGTCGAGTTGGTTGTTTAGTACTGAGATTGTTTTGGCGTTATATTTGGGTTTCTCATGCTTCTTACTGCTGGATTTGAGAAAGATGACGAGCAATGTCCAGAAGTGGGAAAGAGACCCTCTATTCTCTGCCGCAGAGATTGTGCAAGACTCTGCCGACAGGTTTTGTGCTTCCTTTATTTGATTTTCTACTCTAGTCGAAGTGGTCTATGGGTGTTCTCTTCATATTTGTCTGCGTGGGATTGTGATCTCTTGTTGGGTGTTCTGTGGACTTTGGGATTTCCCTCTTTATTGGGCATCTGGGTCACCTCAAAATGTTGCTCTCTCTCTCTCTCTCTCCATCTTCTTTTTTTTTTGTACATTCGTGCACAAATTCTCTATTCGTCTCCATCTTCTTTTGATTGAAAATCTGATATTTCTGTTGTTTCCTTTTCGTTCTTTTCTTCATAATATTTTCTGTTATATATGATTAGAGCACGACGACTTCATCGAGTAGGAGTTATTTCGTATGAGATCTCTTCTTTTATTGGTTTGAAGAGATCTCTTCTTGTTGTCTGACACACACGAACACGAACACACTGCATTTGCTTGTCACTAAGGTCGTCGGTCGCAGGTATCAACTTAAGTAGAACGTGAAAAGTTTATAATTTTATAATTTTGATGCTTTTACAGGATGGAATCTATTTATAGAGTCCTTTTACATGAGCAAAGCCTTGTTGGTGCTGAACCTGCTGACACGAAACTGCTAAGTTCAATAAAATTTCACCGGCGGGATCTTATTACCGCCGTTGAAATAACCAAATGGCAGGTAAACGTTTTGAACTCTTTCTGAACTTTCAAGTTTCTTAATTATCTTATTTAATTCTTTTTGTGTTCAGTTGGAGGATTTTGAGAGGGCCGTTAATGCATTAGGTGCCTCTGAGAAGGCAACCTTCAAGAGAGATACCTTTTTGAGGTACGGCCAATTTGTCAGGGCAATTCGAGAGCAAATAGCACTTGTGGAGAAAAGCCTGAACCATCCATCTGCTGGAGAGAGCAATTGTAACAATCAGCCGGTAACCTTGAACGAACAAGATAGCGAACAATTAGCTTTATTCCTTTCTGGCGTCTATGCATCAGATTCTATTAGATATGGTATAGATGAAAATAACCTTAGAGCATCTGGAGATGATCCCTCTGCATCTGGCCTTGATGATGGGAGTGATGAAATAATTGAACTGAAAATTGATGAGACACCTGATGGTGAAGAAAACGTGCATATCCAAACCAATTCTTTTAGACACTCTAATTATGGCATCCAGTCCAAGAGTGCCCCAGACCTTAATTACTTAAATCACTGTCGTTTGAACACATTCTTCCATACATTTGCTCTATCGAGTGATGATATGATAGACAGAAGGGACTGGAAAGAAAATGGTTTTCGTAAAGGTGCAAATGGGCAGACAAACTGTGAAGATAATTATATGATTTCTAGGGCTTGGGATGTGGAACTCCCTGATGACGATACTAACAAGAAAATATTGAAGTCATCTCGAAGCAGGGGATATTTGTGGGGTCTTCTAAGATACACAGGTTCAGCAATTGAGAGTAAGATGTCCAGAAGTTTTACCAAGCAAAGGAAAGACGGTGAGATGTGTGAAGACTATTTATTGGATGCTGGGCAGATGCCACCATTTTCAAATGTTGGTTTGCATTTTGAACTGGTAAGTGTACTGTGTGTTGAGGATGATACTTTTTCCTCTTCCTCTTCCTCTTCTTTTTGCGTTAGGGTCAAACTGCGAAATACTGATATCGTAGCATGGAAATTGGAGGACTGCATTCTGGCCTAGTTTACTATGTGGTTGCTTCATTGTGTGTGCTTGCAGGTATGAATTTATTTAAAAGAGTCTTCATGCTCTTGAGCATCTCCATGCATAAAAAATGATGCTGACTGCTTTCTTTTGTGTCATGCAGTCTAGTACTACTATCCATTCCATTGCCTCTCATGTCAATTATGTCCCCAAATGACAAAGTAGAAAAAAAAATTGTTCGCTATTGAAGTCCTTTCGTTAAAAGATTTTCAATATGGTAGTATGTTCTTTGAAATTACAACAAACAACAACAACAACTACTAAGCCTTTTCCCATACTAGATGGGGTTGGCTACATGGATTCTTTGTTTCCACAGATCTCTATCGTGTTAGCAGTTAACTCACAATAAGCTAGATCATTCTTTATTATTTCTTTCCAACACTTTTGTGGTCGTCCTCTAGCTCTTTTAATACTTTCCAAATTTAGTTTTTCATACATTCTTACAGGTTCTTCTTTTGATCTTCTTTCTATACGTCCAAACCATGTTAAACGATATTCTCTCATTTTATCCTCTATTGGTGTCACTCCTAATTTGTTTCTAATAACCTCATTATGTATACGGTCTTTTCTTGTATGACCACTCATCCATCTCAACATCTTCATTTCTGTCACAGACATCTTTTATACATGATTAACTGCCCAACACTCAGAACCATAAAACATGGCAGGCCTAATTGCTGCACTATAATATTTACCTTTTAACTTTAATGGTATCTTCCTATCACAAAGAATACCTGATGCTCCTCTCCATTTTAACCAACCAGCATTAATTCTATGCGTAACATCTCCATCAATTCTTCCATCACTCTGAAAAATTGACCCTAGGTATTTAAAACTTTCCTTTTGGGGGATGCAATATGTGCCAATTTTAATTTCTATGTCCTCTGAGGTAACCAAATGATCAAACTTACATTCCATATATTCTGTCTTTGTTCTACTAAGTCGGAGGCCTTTGCTTTCTAATGTTTCTCTCCATAGTTCCAATTTTCTGTTAACTTTTTCCTTAGACTCCTCCACTAATACAATGTCATCTGCAAATAACATACACCAAGGTACTTCATCTTGAATATGTTTTGTTAACTCATCAATGACCATTATAAATAAATATAGAGTTAAAGTTGATCCTTGATGTAACCCAAATTACCCAATATTAACTTCAAAGAAGTTTGTCATTCCTTCGTGAGTCCTCACACATGTTTTTGCACCATCGTACATGTCTCTTATAAGGTTAATGTATGTCAATGGGATACCTCTTTTTTCTAAGGTTCTCCAAAGAACCTCCTTCGGTACCCTATCGTAAGTTTTTTCTAGATCAATAAATATCATGTGAAGGTCTTTCTTTTTTTATCTAAAATGTTACATAAGACGTATCAAAAGGTGAATCGCTTCAATAGTAGATCTGCCTGGCATGAATCCAAATTAGTTCTTTGTTGAACTTGATACTTGTCTTAACCTACGTTCGATAATTCTTTCCCATAATTTCACAGTATGGCTCATTAACTTGATACCTCGATAATTCGCACAATTCTGAATGTCTCCCTTATTCTTATATATGGGTATAAGTGTACTCACTCTCCATTCCTCGGGCATCTTTTGCTTTTTCCATATTTCATTAAATAGTCTTGTGAGCCAAGTGATTCCTATTTTTCCTAGTATTTTCCAAACTTCTATAGGAATATTGTGTGGTCCTACCGATTTACCACCCTTCGTATGTTTAAGAGCCTCTTTAACTTTATTCTTTTGAATACATATGTAGAAATTGTGGTTTATATACTTTTTTGACTTGGCTAACTCTCCTAAGCTAATACTAACATCTTTATTTTCATTAAAAAACTTATAAAAATAGTTTTTCATCTATTTCTTATATCATTATTTTCCACTAAAATTTCGTCTTTGATGTATCTAACATAATTAAGATCTTTAGTTTTCTTATCTGTAGCCCTAGCTATCCTAAAAATATCTCTTTCACCCTCTTTTGAGTTGAGTTTTTTATATAAATCCTCCCAAATTTTAGCTTTTGCTTCACTGACAACCTTTTTCGTTTCCTTCTTTGCTTTCTTATAAGCCTCTAAAGTTTCACTAGTTTTCTTAGCATAATCTATTTTGTAACATGTCCTATTTGCCTTGATTTTATTTTGCACTACTTCGCTCTACCACCAAGCTTCTTTTTGTGCCGGTACACCTCCCTTAGATACTTCGCCACTTTCCTAATATGTATAGCCATATGTTCTTTGAAATTCCAAACAAAATAAACAAAGAACAAGTTAGGACTTTTACTCACTTTAACGACATAGGCAACACAATAAAAAGTTATATGATAGAGTCTGATCATTGGTTTATAACAGGAGAAAAGAAAACACATGCAGACTTAAACGTACAATGAACCATATGTGGTTTAACAGTAAGAATCTTAATGCAAACCCTTAACCAAGAAGATACTAACAACATAATGTTAGATTGATTGTTTGCTGTTTCTTGTGAAAAGATTTTCAAAACGGCTGTATCAACTTTGAAGCTCCAAATGAAATAAACAAAGAACAGTTTGGTTAAGGTGCATAGACTTCATTCATGCAGAAGCAATCCAGTTTAAATCGATAGGTTCTTTGAGGGATAGAGCCAGATTTAATCTTCGTGCTCCCTAGAGAGGGAGATGAGAAGAGTTGTGAAATGGATGAGAGAGAGAGTTGAGAAATGGATGATAGATAGGCGACCTGGATGGAGAGAGAGTTATTGCATCATTCACACACACAATAAATATTGTTCATTTTGTTTTGGTGATCTGTTTTACTTTGGACCATAGCATGAGATTTAATCCAATAGTCCAAAATTGAGCTTAAATGCATTAAATAAATAAATATATATATATATATATATATATATATATATATGTATAGAGAGAGAGAGAGAGAGAGTTCTGAATGGATGATTGGTGATCTGGATGTAGAGATAAATGGAGAGCTTCTTTTTCTTTTTCCCATGCATTTTCCATGGGTTTAAGTAGAAAGAGTTATTACATCATTCATGCGCACAATAAATGTTCTCATTTTGTTGTTGTGATCTGCTTTGGTCTGGACCGTAGTATGAGATTTCGTCCAGTAATCCAAAATTGAGCATAAATGCATTGAGAAAAAAGTGTCATTGTATCTATCTGTCTATGGATAGATAGATACATAGAGAGATAGAGATAGAGAGTTCCAAAAACTCGAGAAAAAGGATATTGGATATGTTCCTTGTTACGTGAATGAAAGAAGGTGTGTAAACTTTTCCATACCTACTACCTAAGTAACATTGTATCTATCTGTCTATAGATAGATAGATACATAAAGAGATAGAGATAGAGAGTTTCAAAAACTTGAGAAAAAGGATATTGGATATGTTCCTTGTTATGTGAATGGAAGGTGTTTAAACTTTTCCATACCTACTACCTTTTGCCTTCGTTGATTTTTGTCCCTCATCCTTTGAGTTTGGGATGTTGTCTGTGAATTTGCATTTTCATCTATTGTTTAGGGTGAACATTTTTAGTCAATACAATCTTCAAAAAAACGAGATGAACATTTAATTACTTATAAGAGTGGCTTATCACAAACACAAATTGATTACTTTATTTGTAGAAAAAAAGATAGAGTGTGTTGAAAAGATTGCACCCAACATCGACTTTTAGTTATGGATTTACAAATAAAAAAATGGACAAAGAAGAAAAGAGTGCATCAAGCTATTTGGATTAAATGGTGGAACCTCAAAAGTGAGAAAGAAAATATATTTAAACAAAAAGTCCTTCAAGGAGATTCTTGGAATCTAAGTCACACAGACACTTCTAAGGGGTGGAGTGTCGACCTCGATACTAGTGCGACATCGACACCGACACCATGTCGGTGCGGCATGGCCAAAAAAAATTACAATTTTTTTTATAACTCACGGATAATGAAGATTTATTTGTGTATTATGATGAAATTAGTAGTTGTTTACCATTTATATGTTTTGCTTTAATATAAAGTTGTGTACTTGCTATTGTAGCTGTATACAATATTAGCTTGAATGATTTGGGTGCGAACAATTGGTTTCTTGACTCCATATTGTATGCCTTTGCACAGAATAATCTCTGTCACCAAACACATTTAAAGACCAAGAACATTGCCAGATCAATAGAACAGAATAGTATGACATCACTAGTGGATCCCATCCTAGCACAAATACTAGTATATGTTATATCCTACAAAAGATCTTGAAACTCTTTGAATCCATAACTTGGATATTTTGCGGCTCGTAAAATCATTGTAAGTTTCAAATCATTATGAGGGAACTTGCTAATTGATACCTATGTGCACCCAAAATTAGCAAATACTAGTTGTATTATGATTGATTTATGTAGCTTGAATATTATATATAATATTATTATATACCCTAGTCATGTCGCTGCACCCAAAAATTTTGAAATTTGCCAAATCCCGCACCCGCACCCGTGTGACATAGCTTGGAATTATGTTGGTACACCTTGTGATATGTGGAACAATATGGCTATATATATTAGGAAAGTGGTGAAAGATGTGTTAGGTGAATCTAAGGGAGGTGTACCGGCACAAAAAGAAGCTTGGTGGTGGAGTGAAGTAGTACAAAATAAAATCAAGGCAAAGAGAGCATGTTACAAATTATATTATGCTAAGAAAACTAGTGAAACTTTAGAGGCTTATAAGAAAGCAAAGAAGGAAACGAAAAAGGCTGACAGTGAAACAAAAGCTAAAATTTGGAAGGATTTATATAAAAAACTCAACTCAAAGGAGGGTGAAAGAGATATTTTTAGGATAGCTAGGGCTATAGATAAGAAAACTAAAGATCTTAATTATGTTAGATGCATCAAAGACGAGGAGGATGAAAAAAAATTAGTGGAAAATAATGATATAAGAAATAGATGGAAAAACTATTTTTATAAGCTTTTTAATGAACATTTGATCTCATTGTAGTCAATACAATCTTCAAAAAACGAGATGAACATTTAATTACTTATAAGAGTGGCTTATCACAAACACAAATTGATTACTTTATTTGTCGAAAAAAAGATAGAGCGTGTTGTAAAGATTGTAAGGTAATTCCAGGAGAAAACTTAACTACCCAACATCGACTTTTAGTTATGGATTTACAAATAAAAAAGTGGACAAAGAAGAAAAGAGTGCATCGAGCTATTCGGACTAAATGGTGGAACCTCAAAAGCGAGAAAGAAGATATATTTAAACAGAAAGTCCTTCAAGGAGATGTTTGGAATTATGTTGGCACACCTTGTAATATGTGGAACAATATGGCTATAAATATTAGGAAAGTGGCGAAAGATGTGTTAGGGGTATCTAAGGGAGGTGTACCGGCACAAAAAGAAGCTTGGTGGTGGAGTGAAGTAGTACAAAATAAAATCAAGGCAAAGAGGGCATGTTACAAATTACATTATGCTAAGAAAACTAGTGAAACTTTAGAAGCTTATAAGAAAGCAAAGAAGGATGCGAAAAAGGCCGTTAGTGAAGCAAAAGCTAAGATTTGGGATGACTTATATAAAAAACTCAACTCAAAAGAGGGTGAAAGAGATATTTTTAGGATAGCTAGGGCTAGAGATAAGAAAACTAAAGATCTTAATTATGTTAGATGCATAAAAGACGAGGAGGAAAAAATTCTAGTGGCAAATGATGATATAAGAAATAGATGGAAAAACTATTTTTATAATCTTTTTAATGAAAATAAAGATGTTAGTATTAGTTTAGGAGATTTAGCCAAGTCAGAAAAGTATATAAACCACAATTTCTACCGACGTATTCAAAAGAATGAAGTCAAAGAGGCTCTTAAACATATGAAGAGTGGTAAATCGGTAGGACCAGATAATATTCCTATAGAAGTTTGGAAAATACTAGGAGAAATAGGAATCACTTGGCTCACAAGGCTATTTAATGAAATATGGAAAAACCAAAAGATGCCCGAGGAATAGAGAACAAGTACACTTATACCCATATATAAGAACAAGGGAGACATTCAAAATTGTGCGAATTATCGAGGTATCAAGTTAATGAGTCATACTATGAAATTATGGGAAAGAATTATCGAACGTAGGTTAAGACAAGTATCAAGTACAATACAGAACCAATTTGGATTTATGCCAGGCAGATCTACTATTGAAGCGATTCACCTTTTGAGACGTCTTATGGAACATTTTAGAGCAAAAAAGAAAGACCTTCACATGATATTTATTGATCTAAAAAAAGCTTATGATAGGGTACCGAGGGAGGTTCTTTGGAGAACTTTGGAAAAAAGAGATATCTCATTGACATATATTAACCTTATAAGAGACATGTATGATGGTGCAAAAACATGTGTGAGGACTCATGAAGGAACGACATACTTCTTTGAAGTTAATATTGGGTTACATCAAGGATCAACTTTAAGTCCATACTTATTTATAATGGTGATGGATGAGTTAACAAAACATATTCAAGATGAAGTACCTTGGTGTATGTTATTTGCAGATGACATTGTATTAGTGGAGGAGTCTAAGGAAAAAGTTAATAGAAAATTAGAACTATGGAGAGAAACATTAGAAAGCAAAGGCCTCCGACTTAGTAGAACAAAGACAGAATATATGGAATGTAAGTTTGATCATTTGGCTACTTCAGAGGACATAGAAATTAAAATTAGCACACATTGCATTCCCCAAAAGGAAAGTTTTAAATACCTAGGGTCAATTTTTCAAAGTGATGGAAGAATTGATGGAGATGTTACACATAGAATTAATGCTGGTTGGTTAAAATGGAGAGGAGCATCAGGTATTCTTTGTGATAAGAAGATACCATTAAAATTAAAAGGTAAATATTATAGAGCAGCAATTAGGCCTGCCTTGTTTTATGGTTCTGAGTGTTGGGCAGTTAATCATCAACATGTACAAAAGATGTCTGTGACAGAAATGAAGATGTTGAGATGGATGAGTGGTCATACAAGAAAAGACCGTATACATAATGAGGTTATTAGAAACAAATTAGGAGTGGCACCAATAGAGGATAAAATGAGAGAACATCTTTTAAGATGGTTTGGACATATAGAACGAAGATCAGAAGAAGAACCTGTAAGAAGGGTAGAAAAACTAAATTTGGAAAGTATTAAAAGAGGTAGAGGACGACCACAAAAGTGTTGGAAAGAAACAATAAAGAATGATCTAGCTTATTGGGAGTTAACTGCTAACATGGCACACGATAGGGATCTGTGGAAACAAAGAATCTATGTAGCCGACCCCGTCTAGTATGGGAAAAGGCTTAGTTGTTGTTGTTGTTGTTGTTTTAATGAAAATAAAGATGTTAGTATTAGCTTAGGAGAGTTAGCCAAGTCAGAAAAGTATATAAACCACAATTTCTACAGACGTATTCAAAATAATCAAGTTAAAGAGGCTCTTAAACATACGAAGGGTGGTAAATTGGTAGGACCAGACAATATTCCTATAGAAGTTTGGAAAACACTAGGAAAAATAGGAATCACTTGGCTCACAAGACTATTTAATGAAATATGGAAAAAGCAAAAGATGCCCGAGTAATGGAGAGTAAGTACACTTATACCCATATATAAGAACAAGAGAGACATTCAGAATTGTGCGAATTATCGAGGTATGAAGTTAATGAGCCATACTATGAAATTGTGGGAAAGAATTATCGAACGGAGGTTAAGACAAGTATCAAGTACAATAAAGAACTAATTTGAATTCATGCCAGGCAGATCTACTATTGAAGCGATTCACCTTTTAAGACGTCTTATGTAACATTTTAGAGCAAAAAAGAAAGACCTTCACATGATATTTATTGATATAGAAAAAGCTTACGATAGGGTATCAAAGGAGGTTCTTTGGAGAACCTTGGAAAAAAGAGGTATCCCATTGACATACATTAACCTTATAAGAGACATGTACAATGGTGCAAAAACATGTGTGAGGACTCACGAAGGAATGACAAACTTCTTTGAAGCTAATATTGGGTAATTTGGGTTACATCAAGGATCAACTTTAACTCCATACTTATTTATAATGGTGATTGATGAGGTAACAAAACACATTCAAGATGAAGTGCCTTGGTGTATGTTATTTGCCGATGACATTGTGTTAGTTGAAGAGTCTAAGGAAAAAGTTAATAGAAAATTAGAACTATGGAGAGAAGCATTAGAAAGCAAAGGCCTCCGACTTAGTAGAACAAAGACAGAATATATGGAATGTTAGTTGATCATTTGGTTACTTTAGAGGACATAGAAATTAAAATTGGTACACATTGCATCCCCCAAAAGAAAAGTTTTAAATACCTAGGGTCAATTTTTCATAGTGATGGAAGAATTGATGGAGATGTTACGCATAGAATTAATGTTGGCTGGTTAAAATGGAGAGGAGCATCAGGTATTCTTTGTGATAAGAAGTTACCATTAAAGTTAAATGGTAAATATTATAGAGCAGCAATTAGACCTACCATGTTTTATGGTTCCGAGTGTTGGGCAGTTAACCATCAACATGTACAAAAGATGTCTGTGACATAAATGAAGATGTTGAGATGGATGAGTGGTCCTACAAGAAAAGACTGTATACAAAATGAGGTTATTAGAAACAAATTAGGAGTGGCACCAATAGAGGATAAAATGAGAGAATATCGTTTAAGATGGTTTGGACATATAGAAGGAAGATCAAAAGAAGAACCTTTAAGAAGGTATGAAAAACTAAATTTGGAAGGTATTAAAAGAGATAGAGGACAACCACAAAAGTGTTGGAAAGAAACAATAAAGAATGATCTAGCTTATTGTGAGTTAACTGCTAACATGGCACATGATAGAGCTCTGTGGAAACAAAGAATCCATGTAGCCGACCTCATCTAGTACGGGAAAAGGCTTAGTTGTTGTTGTTTGTTGTTTAGGGTGAACTCACGTGTTCAGCTATTGTTTGGGAAAAGGCTTAGTTGTTGTTTGTTGTTTAGGGTGAACTCACACGTTCAGCTATTGTTTGATCTTCTCTTTCTCTGTCTATATTGCAGCTCGGACATAATTGGCCATGTTTGACTTCATCACTTAAGTCCAGTCAAATACCTTTTCTGGTGGGCTCGTTCCGAAGGAAACTTCAGAGGATCCATAATTTTATCCAGTATAGGCAGTTTTCCTTGCGAACTACATCTGTTTTACTCATTACACTTGGAATTGTTGGTATGCATACAGCATTGAGCTTACTTTTAATTTGTTTCTTATTTTGGGTGTTGTGTTTACTCTTGAAGGGAGTATGTCGTGTTGGCTTGTCCCTGGAACATAAGTACGTGCATCACTGTTTGCATTATGGACATGTTTTAGTGTTGCTAATGGGTCAGATCCATGTCACTGGTTGCCCTGATATTTGATCAAAGCTTCTATTACCAGCTTCGTTTCCAAATCCACGAGTCTTAATTGAGAGCCACGTTTGGACTCAAACACGTGTGTGACATCATCCTATCTGGTGTTAGATCTCAAGGAAATGGTTGAAGCACAGTAGTTTTCCTGTGAGATATATTAAACAGGTTATCTTCGACTTGGTTCTGACCTAACATTTAATCCTACCTATGTAGCTAGTTTCAATTGGATACAAGGTCTAATTAAACCTGACCTTTGTACTATCCCAAAAACCAATCTATGTTTTCCCAGTTGTACTGTTATTATTCCGAAAGAAAAAGCATACTGTGGCAGTTAGCAAAACAGAGATAAAGGTTGGCCTGTGGTAGTGGTATCTTGACATCACTGGAAAGCTAAACTGTGTTCATAGCAGAACTAGAATTAGTCAATTTTGGATCTGTTTTATTGGCTTATGTTTGCATCTCCATACGTATTTCCAAGAAAATAGCTTTTCTTTCTAATCCATGCTAACTATATAGACTGCGGGAAGGTGCCTTTGTTGTGCTGAAAAGTTACTCTACATTAGTCTTCTATCACTAGATAATTTTAGATTTGCATTGAAGTTCATGAGTATCTAAAACAATGTTGCTTACCACATAATAATTGTGCTTTTGAATTTCTAGAACATAGATAAACTCTTGTGCTTTGGATTTCGTGAAAGCAATTGTATAAAAGTGATGTTGGTATCTCATTACCTAGAACTCCATCCTTGTTACGCTGTTTTCTATGGGAAGCTTACACTCTACCAATTAATTCAGGTCTTGTTGCACTTAAGATTATTTGAAGGATAGTTGCATTGACCCAAGGGCTCTGCAAACCAAGTGAGTGAGTTGGCTCAAAGCCTTAATTCTGAAGGACATCTAGTTTGATCCACATGGCTAAGGTAGTTTGATGCTCAAACACGGGCTTATGACACTCGTCAGGTGACAGTTTCTCTTTATCTGGCGGCAAAAGGATGGGTTCCATTATTTCTTCAAGAAAGTTGTTCCCTCTCTCCCTATGTTGTACCTAAGTTTCTGGTGGTTATTCCGTTTATTTCCAATATGAGATGATTCTTTCAGGTATTGTGATTGAATCTGGGTCCGTGTTGGGATCTCTGAACTTGTAGCATATTTTCTTGTGTTCAAATGGTGTAAGCGGCTGCCTAGCTATTACGTGTTCCCAGTCTCTGCTCTTCGTCAACACCCTTTTCGTGTGGGTTCAGCATCGACCGTTACAGATGGGTATAGTATCCTCAAGCTCAGACTAAGAAAACCCATGATGCCTATGGGGCTCTGGATGCCATTCATATCTTCATTTAAGTTGCCACAGATAAGAATATACGTTCACGAGAAACTGCTATTGGCATTCATATCTTCTTTTTTAGTTACCAGAGACCAGTACATATATGAGAAACTGCTATGAATCTTAGTGCTAGGTAAATTTTTGCCACGTTTGTTTTATTTGAAATGCACGGTGTTTTATATTTGAGCTTTTGATAACGTGTTCTAATAGAAATTTGGATGATCTCCATAAGAATTGGTACAAGGTACTAAATATGTGATATGAAGAACATCATCCATAAATATCAATTGAAGTGATTAAAAATGCATATTAGGACGCGTTTACAATTGGTAATAATGGGGGTATTATTCGTGTAAATGTCTTATTGATATTAGTGTACATCTTGTTTGGAGGTGCAAATCTACTTGGTAAATAATTGACGTTTCTTGAGCACATGATGCTAATTGTGGTTTGCATAGCAATTTTCACATAGTGGTTTTCCAAACATTTGGTGACTGAAACCCTATTTAGGGCGCTAATTCTTCTAACTGAAGGTTTTATTTCAACTCTGTAACACAAAGGTCAATTAAGACCTTGGCAAAGCCGCAAAACATTTTCGTTATAAGAGATTACAAGAACCTTACAAGTGAACGTTCAATTGTGTTCCTTCTCCTAATAATTACTTCCTGATAAGGGTGCTAAATGAGTTTGAGTTGCTTATTATGGCTTGTTAATTTAACAAGACGACTTGGACGAAATCCAAACGAGCCGTATGAAGGTGAAGGGATCCTGTAGGGAGAAGCATTTTAATGAAAACGAGGTACCTAGCCAAAAGAACCACTCGACTCAGAGAAAAGAAAAGAAAGTAACGGAATATAACCTCTGGAACAGAAATTAAAATATATAAATAAACCTTCAAAAGAAATAGTTCACTCCACCGTTCTCATGATACAACCAAACAAAATTTGTGACCTTCATCGTGGTCAGACAAGCTTTCTTCTGATAACATCGAATGATATCATAAAAAGTGATGCACATAATCAGGCTGCCTCATGAAGATTCAATATCTGAAGCAATTAGCCCATCCCTGTAGACTTCAAAATCCCCCGAACTCCACCGGCATATGAGGTGCAAACGAAATGTAGCCAGCTCTATACCAAGTAGACGCTGCAAAACCAAATGCAACCTAAATCAGATAAAAGCAAGGAAGGCTGTTTGTGCGTGTGTTTCGTGAAATAGTTCAAAAGGGTTTTAAAGGGAAAACTTCATTAAAAAAAAACCAAAAAAGCGTTTTTTCATTAAAAGCCACAAAAAGGAACTCAACTAATCAGCTATTTAGAGTATGCAGACAACATTTCAGGCATTATACTTAACCATCCGCTTTTTCATATTATGTCAAAGACTGTTGATCCTAAATTCAGTTAGACCGTTGACCCATATATTAAAAAAAACTAACTTATTGAATCTCTCGTCCACAGCATGACCAACTTCATAATGCAAGGAAGAATTCTTGCTCATTTAATAGATTAAAAAGCAGCATTTCCAACTGCAGGTGGATGTTTGATGCATACATTGAAATGTGAGAGTTACACACGCACGCACACACACGTGTATATATATTTGAAAAAGCCAGATAGCCTTTTGCCAACAGCTGTTTAGGCACGTATTTGAAAATTTTGGTCTAGATAAGACAACAAAAAGTTCGATAAGGAGCGGTTCAGAGAATCTTCTATATGCCAACAAGATATTACTCACACTAGAACATAAAATGGTGGTTTAATAATGTTACACATCACACCTCAGGCAGTCAATCATTCGGCAAGAGCAAAAGATGTCCCCCGTAGAAATGAAAATGCTAGTGGATATAGATTCGGGTTCCTTTCAACTAATACTGGAATATGGGTTATGTGATTGCATTGTTCTGGTACCACAAGTACTTCCATGGTGGAGTTCCACGATTGCAAAAAGGCCCTAGTGAAACCATTTAGAAAAGAAGGCAGTGTGGCATATAAGATGAAACAGGAAAATGCATCCAAGATGGCTTGGAGACATGGAAACTGATAAAGTGGACCTGTGGCAAGAAGATGAAAGAAGTTGGAGGATATTCATAAAAATGGTGAAAGGGGCTGGTTTTGAGCATAAATTCAGAAAAACTTATCCTTCTCTCAGACCTATAAGTTTCAAGATCAATGACCACAGTATTCGTAAGACAGCTGCTTTTAGTATCTATTTACTTTGTAAATATCCTTGGCAAAAGTTCGAAAACATTTTTGAGTCAAGTTGATGAATGCATAAGAACACACTAGAGTTCATTTGACAAACCAGAATTCGAGCTGATTCAGGTGACAACGCCTTCCCTTCTTCACATACCACGTAATCTGCAACTAGCTCAATTACACCTGTGCCACAGCAAGACATATGACCAGCGGACATTCGCTTATTCTAAGTTCTCAGAAGGAAAAAGGAACAGATAACTGAAAAATAAACAGATAAAAAGATAGTATACCTTTGTTCAACCGCACAGGCATCCCTTGTTTCCGCAAGAAAGGTTCCATTTCATGAGTGAATTGTTCAAGGGGTCCCTCTTTTAGCTCAACCTGAGTCAGGCAATTGAAATCAAAACCAAGCACGACTCCCTTATACAGAATGAACATGAAAACTACTCTCGCCCACACACAGACGCACCCAGAGACACTCTAGAAGATACTCAAAAACATGTGGCAACTAATTCACGGAGAGCAACTAGGAACAGATTGCCTTATAATGCTTTATAGGTTCTTTTCTGAGAATCACACAATGTTCTGGAATAGCACATAACTGAATGTACTTTCGCTCTTCCACAGTTTACATCTGGCATCACTTTTTCAACGCTTGAAGGTTTAGCTACAGACTTACAGTAAACCAGGAATATGCACTAATGGACGAAACAAGCCAACATATAGGTGTCATGTCCAACTTGTGCGAGGCTAATTTGAATTTAACTCATCAGAACATGCAATGCGTCTTACACAGACCACCAGCCTCCCTCTTTGATACCTCTTCTGTCTTCTTCACTCCCTTCTACATTTGTAGATGTGAGAGTTATTTGATGTTGTGCTGTGTAAGCCAGAGTACATAGAGCCCTTCTTATATCTCAATATCAAACATTTCTCACGTTAATAAACGAAGTAGGGAGTTTTCCTCACCGATATATGCGACATCGCTAATGATATTATGCCACTGCTGAAGCATCCCTTTATACTTTTTTGCAACAAATCCATATCAACAGGACCCAAATGGTGCACAAGACCCACAAGAATTCTGATGTTTTTATTGGAGTCGTTCACACTTCACATGTTGGAAAACATGCAGAACCATACAAAAGAATAGGAACCCTGAACTATGCAAGGATAATTTGGCCATTTACTTAATTAATTGACTGCATGTTGATCTCCATAGAACTTCTATTTTATTAGGAGGTTGATTTATTTATAAGTTTACTTAGATGATAGCTCAAGTACATATTAGAAAGTGACAAAAAGAACAGCTGTTTCGCTCCCTGCTGGACTGGCATATAGTAGTTCCAAATTTACTTGGAAGAAACAAATGAAAATTCAAAGAGTTTTGAATGACGAGTGTGAAACCGCTCAAAAGAACTTAAATGAACTCCCATCTAAATTAGTATCCCTCCACCACACAGCTAAGAGTGTGGAGGAAAAAAAGGAGTGACCTTATGAAGGTTTGCACCTATAACAATGTAAAGGACAACTTGTGTCTAGTGGCTTTAGTGCTGTACAATAAGTACAATACACATGACACGCATTTTAGGGTAGTACCATAATTAATAAAAAAAGGGTTATAGGCCCTTTTTTACAATATTAAAGTGTATTGTATCATAACTTATTGATTCAAGGCATGTTTTGGATTTTTAAGGAAAAGTTGGTATCCAACTTTGCTTCAAAAATATAGTAACAAAAAGAAATTTTGTAGCTTAAATGAAGCTCATACTATCAATAGCGTGCCATAGCAGTTTAACACATAAAAGTACCATTTGGTGTACCTGCAAGGTTGCTTATTATATAGACACTATATCTTCCACTAAACAAACTACTATCAGCACTATTATATCAATTCGTCATGAGTAAGACACAATATTTTAATATTTACTGTGCCATTTATTAAGCATCTTCTGAGAAAGACTAAGATTTAGTTTACTTTAAATTTCTAACCAATGCAGTTATATACCTCATATCAAGTATGTTACATGATGTGTATTTTTATTCATTAATAACATGTAAGAAACATATATTTGATCTTAGAGAAAAGTTCAAATCAGTATCCTGTGGTTTAACCAAGATCCACAAATCATTCTGTCTTGTGATTGCCTTTTGAATCTTGATAGCTGAGTTAAAGTCACATCAAACATGAAAAATGTTGGGGCTAAGTCAAAACTGACTAACGGTGTAAACCACAAGGCTGAGTTGACAAGGCAAAACCACGGAGTACTTGTGTGGATTTTGGTCAAACCACAAAATGTTAATATGAACTTTTGTCTTGCTTTATTTTGGCAAAACTTCAGTTCAGTACCTTGTAATTTACCAAAAAACCACATCACATCATACCTTGTTTGTTTTCTATCTGTTCACCCTCAGTGTTATCCGTATCGTACAATACGGTGCGATACATACAGGCTAGTGTATCGTAAAACACAAGTTATCGCACCGTATCGTGCGATACGGGCCGTATCGCAGGATTCGGTGCGTATCGCCCGTATCGTACGATACGGCCAGGAATCCTTATTGCGGGTTTTCTCTCTCTCTTCAGACCTCTCCAAGCTTCCTAAGAACTGTTCTTCGCCTCCTTAGTGTTCAAGGCTCCAAAAACGTACTCAACGGTGTCCGTGCAAGCCTCCTATCTCGGATTTAGGTATATTTTTTGTGTTTTTCTTTATTTTTTTCTTTTTATTTGTTATTTTTTTCGTATATTTGTATTTTTGTTTTTTTTGAATGACAAAATATGAAGTTATTAAGTGTGTGGATATGATTTTTATTGCATTCATGAAGTGTGAGACACTCTATTTGAGTGTTATTTGATGATTGGGGAATTACGAAGTGCTTTTATTTTCAAGTTTTTATTGAATTAAAGTACTAAATTGAAATGGCAGGAAGGGGTGTTAGAGACTCTCACTCTCGTTCTGATGATCCGATATGGCAGTGGGGTACACCAGTTGAGGGTTCTAGATTAAAGATAAGATGTTTATCTTGTAAGAGGGTAGTTAGTGGTGGAATTTCAAGATTGAAACACCACCTAGCTGGTACTAGGAAAGAAGTTGCTCCATGCACAGCCAGAGTTAGAAGTTTGCTAGAAGGTATTAAATAGCAATATCTGCAGATGATTGAGAGTATACACGAAATGAGTCAACAAAAGGATGATTTAGAGATGTTTGAAGAAGATGATGATGCTACTAGATTTGGATTCACTGATAGTTTACCTTCAGATGCTATAACAGAGATTAGTAGTAGCAGTTCACGAGCACCTAGCAGGGGAAAGAAGTTCAGAAAGGAGTAGAGGAAGAGCTTCTTTTAGCATACATTCATTTTTTTCTCCTACTACTACACCTGGTGCTCAACCTGGAATTCGTGCTGCTATGGCTTCAGAACAGTTAAATGATCAGGCAGACCTTGCAGTGAGCAGATGGTTTTATGATGCATTCCATTCAATGCAGCAAACAGTTTTCATTTTCAAGCAATGGCATATGCAATTGCTAACATTGGTCCAAGATACAAGATGCCCTCCTATCAGAAGTTGAGAGGAAAGATCTTAGATAAGACCATCATTGAAGTGCAAGAATATTGTTCGACATTGAGAGAGTCATGGAAGGAGACAGGTTGTACTATCATGACAGATGGATGGACAGATAGGCGAGGAAGGACCTTACTAAACTTTCTTTTCTACTGTCCTAAAGGACTTATGTTTTTGAGATCTTTGGATATGTCAGAGTACAGGCACGCTGCATATATTCTACGACAAGAATTTGATAAGGTTATACAAGAGATTGGGCTAGAGAGTCCAATTGATTACACATAATGCAACTAACTACAAAGCAGCAGGGAAGGAGTTAGCTGATATTTATGGAACTTTCTACTGGACACCATGTGCAACCCACTATTTAGATCTCATCCTTGAAGACATTGGTGAGATGGATGAAATAAAGGCAGCAAGGACACCATGTGCAACCCACTGTTTAGATCTCATCCTTGAGGACATTGGTGAGATGGATGAAATAAAGGCAGCAACTGAGTGTTGCCAAGATATTACAAAATTCATTTACAACAATGCATTTGTTTTGTGTATGATGAGGAGATATACAGAAGGTACGGAGCTTCTTCGAACAACTGCAACTCGGTTTGCAACAAACTTCTTATCTGTACAGAGTATTGTGAGACAGAAGCACGCATTGAAGAGAATATTCTCCTCAGATGAGTAGCAACAATTTGCAGAGTTGACTCAAAACAGAAGAAATAGAAAGCTGAATGAGATTTCCGAGACAATCTTCAGGAGTACATTTTGGAATGCATGTGTTAAACTGTTGAGGATTACATGTCTTTTAGTAAAGGTTTTGAGATTGGCTGACAACGAGGAGAAACCATCTATGGGCTACCTTTATGAAACCATGGATAAGGCAAAAGAAGCCATCAGAAATAATTTTAATGGAAAAAAGAGATTATGTGCCCGTGTAGAAAATAATTGATAATAGTATCTAAACCCATCATTCAAGTACTCAGCAACCTTCAAAAGGGACTGTGAGATTAATCGAGCAATCATTGATTGTATTGATAGATTAGTTCCTGATGAGAGGATAGCAGGTGTTATACATCGAGAGATGGAGATTTATGATAATGCTCTTCACTTGATGGGTTTGCTTGTAGCAATTTGCAATCGCACTACGATGCATCCAGGTAAATTGTTTATCTTCGTATTTAAGTTTCATCTTATATTACTGTGGATTATGTCTCTAATGTTTGTCTTTTTCTAGAGATGTTTGGTGGAACAGGTTTGAAACTGATTGCTCGAACCTTAGAGATTTTGCAGTAAGAGTCCTGAGCCAAACCTCTAGTGCAACGGGTTGTGAAAGGAATTGGAGTGCCTTTGAACACATCCATACAAAGAAGTGCAACAGGTTGGAACATAAGAGACTAAATGATTTAGTTTTTATTCGTTGTAACATGCATCTTCATGAAAGGTAATGTTGTATTACTTAAATGTTCAATTCAATAAATTGTTTGACTTCACTTGTTCATATTATTTACTAATTGTTTATCTTTGTTTGTTGTAAGCAATTAAAAAAAGTAAATAGACAAGAAAGCCAATTTGATCCAATAAGTTTGGATAATTTTGATATATTAGAAGATTGTATTATAGAAGATAGTGAAGAAAATGCTCTCCTAACTGAAGAAGACATTGCATGGATTAATTTGTAAGGAGCGCAACATCAGTATCAAGGAGATCAAGAATTTGATTTCCAAGCAGAAGGTGTTGTTGATGATGATGAGGATCTTCAGTAAGGAGAAGAAGATTATTTAGTTGATGATCCTTATTATAATTTGTAATGTAAATGTATTTCATTTTGTTTATTCAAAATATGTAAATTTGGATGCAATTGTTAAATGTTGAATGCTCAATCTGTACTAAACTTTGCATTATATGAATTTAAAGCAATTACCAGATTTTTCTGGTTTTTTCTTGATTTTTTTCAATTTTTTTCTAATTTTTCTTGATTTTTTAATTAATTTTTGCATTATTTTAATATTAAAGTATGATACGGGCGATACGATACGCCCGTATCGTGGAGCCCAGCGATACGCGATACGATACGCGTCAGACAACACTGATTCACCCCATGTGGTTTACGACAATCGATAAGTTTACCCTTAGAACATAGGGTCCTCATCATGCATCTAACATGAAGCCAACTCGGTAAAAGGACAATGACAGTGTGTCGACTCTCACGGCATTGTCCATTGTTAGCTATATCACTGCTCTAAGTAGTTAATAGCGCGCTATAGCGGCCACTATAGCGCGCTATTGCGTTATAGCGGATGGAAAAACGCTATAGCGGGTGTCATGTAGCGGGTGTCCCTCTAAGGCGCTAACAGCGCTATAACGGTCTGCTATAGATGTGTTAACGGACCGACTCCTTGAGTCGGATCGATCCAATTCATTGGATCTACCCGAACCCATTATATACATAAAACCTAACACTATCTCATCTCGCAAATCTCACGTTGTGCCTCTGCACGTCTGCTTCGTGCCTCTGTGTCTTCTCACGCGTCTGCTTCGTGCCTCTGCGTCTTCTCACGTATCTGCTTCGTGCCTCTCCCTCGTTCCTCTTGTAGGCTTGCAGCAGCTCTCTCTGATTCAGGGTGGGTCGAAGCACACAGATTTTGCGTCTGAGCTTTTTCTGTTTTTCACATCCATCCCCCTCATTCCTCTTGCTCCAGGTATGTATAGAGACGACCATTTTCTTGTATTAGCTTTTGACTCTTCCGCAGAGATGATTAATGGCAGTAAAGGCTTCAACATGGATACAACAATCTTGGAAATGCATTTATATATTGTATTGCATAATGAGATCGGCCTAAAGTGGACAAGCCTTTCTGGTTTCTTTACCTTCGGCAACAACACAAGCAACTTTTCGTTTAAAGAATAATCTCTGCTCTAGACACTAAAGTACGCACAATGGTTCGGTGTTGTTCATGGCCCAACGTATGAGTCTGTTGAAGAGATCGGGTTTCATATGTCGCAAGCATTCATGTTGCTCGCTTGAATTTGGGGCCACCTGCACCTCTGTCGCTCCAAATAAGAAGATTGTTTCCCATAAGTGTATCCACTTATGCACACACGTGTACATTGAATAAAGACAGCCGACCAAGCATGGAGTGTTAACCACATCCATCCAAGATTCTCCCACCAACGTTTGATCATCTAAGATTCTAAAATGTGAAAGATATTTTTTATTTCACATTCAATATATAATCATATACCTTTTTCGCTTTAATATAAGAGTGTGTTACCTTTTTAACTTTTAGAAAATATCATGCTATGGGATGAGGAAGTTCGTGCTTGTGCACTTGCTGGTTTACTTGGTTTAAGATGAGTGAGTTTTACTGGTTTAGTTATAGGAACTTCTCACTTGCTTTTGATATAAGAGTGTGTTACCTTTTTAATGTTCTATTTCTTGTATAAGGTTCGAAAACTCAAGTTGAGTAGTTATTCTTATTTTTTGTAGTGAGTATGGAATCATCAACAAGTGCAGCTGCTTGTTCTCCAAGTAGCAGTAGCAATGGCAGTTATGGCACCGGCACTAGTAATACAAGTGGTAATCAGTTTTCTAGTCCAGCATACAACTAGAAACCCCCAGCTTTTAAGGATACAAGATGGAATTGGGGTTTGACAAAATTTAGGATAGATAATATGTCAATGTTTTGTATATTATGTGGTCATGTTTCTACCAACGGGATAACAAGATACAAGGACCATTTAATGGGAAGAACCAGAAATATGGCAGCTTGGAAGAATGCAACCGAAGAAACAAAGAAAACAATTTATGATTATGTGCACAATAAATCTAAGAAGAAGGCTGAAAAGATTTCATTTCCATATCGAGGAGAAGTTTCTAGTATGGAAGGTAACATAGTGACAAGCACCCAATGTTCATCATCTTCATCATCATTTGGCTCACGACCACCGCTTATGAAGGGACCCATGGATTCATTTGTGCGTTCATCGCCAGACTCACTACGACAAGCTACATTGGAAAATCGATATAAGAAAGAAGAAAGAGAACGAGTATCCATATCCATTGGCAGGTGGATGTATCAAAATGGAATCCCTTTTAATGTTGTGAGATCCCCTAGCTTTCAAGTGATGTTAAATGATATAGGGCAGTTTGGACCTGGAATGAAGGCTCCATCATACCATGAAATAAGGGAAACATTCTTAGAGAAGGAAGTGAGAAGAGTAAGAGAGTTTACAAATGTATTTAGAAAGCATTGGGCTACTTATGGATGTTCTATTATGTCAGATGGATGGACAGATAGAAAACAGATAACACTAATAAATTTTTTAGTGCATTGTCCTCAAGGTACAGTTTTTCTTAAGTCCATTGATGCATCTTATTAAGTAAAGGATGCAAATAAATTGTATACATTGTTAAAAAAAGTAATCTTAGAGGTTGGAGAGAAGAATGTTGTGCAGGTGGTTATAGATAATGCAGCAAATTATGTTGTAGGTGGTAGAATGTTGATGACTGAATTTAATCATTTATTTTGGTGGAGAGACAAAAAGACTAAAAGGCATCTTCAGCAGGGCAAAGAAGCTAGTGACATTTATGTATGCTCATGGTCAGATATTGCATATGATGAGACATTTTACAGGAGGAAAAGACATACATAGACCGGTTGTGACCCGTTTTGCTACTAGATTCTTAACTCTGAACAGCTTGTGGCAGTCAAAAGAAGCTCTAAGATCGATGGTTATTTCTAAACAATAGGAGAAATGCCCTTTATCAAATAGTGTTGAAGGAAGGCAATCTAAGGCAATAATTTTGCAACTTAGATTTTGGAAGGACATTTGTCTTAACGATAACTCATAATCCCTACTTATCCAGCTTACACTATATTAAGATCAAGCTGTAATTGTTTGCTATATGCTAATGATAGTCCTTATGGAGTTTATCGAGTTGCACAGATGGGTGTCAAAGGCCATGATATTCGATTAGAGAATTCTCACAAAGCTTATTCCTGGCTCATGATCCCTAAGTTGTAGGATTCCCATGGAATCTTAGAGTCAGCATCACTGCACTGTTAGGACCGTTGCTTAAAGAGCTTGATGTTACTGAGGCTATTAGTCAAAGAAACTTGGGACACCATGAACAATATAAAAACAAAAAAAAAAAAGAACAGGAGAGAATGAAAACAATACTACAACAAACACAGATATGGATCACATGGCTGCAAATATGGGGATAAAACTAATTCTAAATTTGCAGCTTAACAAATATATAATAGATATACAACAAGGGAGAAATTGTCATATTCCCAGAAACGAAATTATACTTTGGAAGTAAATACACAGTTGGTCCACTTGAGCCAGAACAATTTATAGCAGGAGTTTCCTATACAACAATTTTCATTTCAAGCAAGTCACTTTGCTGTAAAACTAGCATAAAAAATTGTCATATTCCCAGAAAGTTTTATGGGCATGATACTTATCATATATGAAGCTATACATGTTCAATTGTCCAATGGTCTATTCCATCAGCAAGAAGCATCATTTGAGTCATCTTACTTACATGCTTGAACCTTCTTTCTACCATGGCGTTCGTAAAGTCTCAGGTTCAAATCTTAGTTTAGTACATATAATGTAGTTCTTGAGATCAGTGTTCACCACTGACCCATTTCCCATATGTAATTGCAAGAAATTAAAAGAGAAGTAATGATCATATAATAGACATGCCATCTCAGAGATGCACAGCAGTCAAATCAGACGCATGAACAAAAGCCATACCTTCTCTGTTGCAATAGACCCAGTTTTTGCGAAGTCATGCTCCTGATATTCTTCAAACAGTCTACATAAAAATGGGGCAAAGAGATGTAGTATTACTATCATGCCGACAAAATAAAATTGGAGTAGGTATCCCAGGAAAGATTTTCTGACAAAAAAAAAATGATTGTGTGCATATTACGTAAAGCTTATGCAACCTCATGCATACATTTACTTAATATGACTCATACACAAAGATGATACACTATAGCACAACCAAATTGACGAAAATGCAAGATTTGGTTAATGACTTCACATAAAGCGAGATAATCTCTCTCTGCAAAAGATCTCAAAACCTAATGATATCACATGACAAAGTGCTGTATAGATCTACATAAGACATACACAAGAAAAAGTCTGCAGAAACACATTTCGAGAAGATTAAACATACAAGCTGGAGGAGAAAATAAAGTGTCAATGAAATTAAAGCAATTCAAAATTCAGAGCTTCAAGTTGAGAGGTAAAAAGGGAAACATTAAACTACAGGGTGTGGGAAAAGATGAGCACCGAATTATTCAGCATATTTTGCAGCCTAATGATTAGGATATACAAGACAGTGGTAATTTAGAATTACACCAAGTTAAGGTTTCAAAACATGCATGGACAACAAAACTTCAGTGGTGAAATATGAACAACAAATACAATCAAAGAACCTAATCCCCTCAAACCCAAAAAGATCCTGCTGTTGTGAAATGTGAATAACAAATACAGCGAGGAATTGAATCTGGTTGAGCCCAATGTGAGGGATACATGATCCAACACTGAACATAGCGTGAGTTGCAGTTTCCAACCCGCTCTTATTCTAGATTGTGAGCACTCTTTTGAGTCCAAAGTTTAGCATTCCATATCTTGCATAGAATCCGAAAGCGACTAAACATGACACTGAAACAAGTGAAACGTATCCACATGAAAAGCACCACCAACCTCTCAACTTCCTCTTTCGGCAAATTGGTAAAGAAAAGTCCAGCATTACCATGTAGCATCTACAAGAAACGTCCGAATCTCATTAATATCCACTGGGTTGCAACGATTCAATTCCGGAATCAATTGTACCCAAAGAATAACACAAATATAATACAGCCCCTTACCTTTGATACTTTGTGTACTCCTTCCCTGACTTCGTCAGCAGGCGTTCGGCCAAGTGAGATTTGCATGACTTTGTTTGATCCGAGGAAGAACCTGTCGACAACAGAAAATAAGAAAACACAGAGATAGACAACGATAAAAAAAAACAAGGATATGACGATGATGCTGACGTCGACGATGATGATGATGGCTACTATCAAGTTTAAGTATTAGAAGAAGAAGAAGAAGAAAGGACCTGCTGGAGGACTTGAAGTTATCTCTGAACTCCTTGAACTTGAGGTTGCGCATGTTCTCAAAGGTGAAAACATAAACGGACGCGTAGCTCTCCACAGCATCTCTTATCCCGTTGACAATCGCCTCCTTGTGATCTCTCCCCTTCTTCTTCGTCTTCGACAGAGTCACTGCACAGATTTTACCCAAAAATCTCAATGACCCATCACTTTCTCACAATTATATTCCATCCAGAACCCCTTCTTAGAAAGAGAGGGACAGAGAGAGAAACAGCTGGTCAGAAAGGGATAGGAGACAGAGACAAAGACAGCGAGAGAGGAATGTCACCTCAGACGAAGAATAACGCTAATAACCAAGAGAGTGCACCAACGAAACTCAACCAGTTTACATTCAAACAACAAAGCTTAAAAAAACCCACAGTTATTACACACTGAGATAGAGACAGAGACAGAGACAGAGACAGAGGATTCATAATCAAGGAAGAACAGCACTAACGACCATAAAAGTGTATTGGAGCGAGAGAGAGACAGGAGGGCGTCCTCAAACTGATGAAGAACAGAACCGAAAACCAAAAGGGAATAGCAATACCCTTTCACGTACCGACACAGAGGAGGGAGGCGGGGGAAACTCACCGACTTTGTTGCGCTTGGATTTAGGCATGGTGGCGAAGAGAGCAAGAAGCCAACGAGAGAGAGAGATTTAGGTTTTCGCGGGGTTGCTACAAGACGCGGGGTAAGAAATATCGCGTCATACTACTCGCCCAACCTCGTTAACAAGAAAATTTCCCAAATTCTGATGATTATGTTTGTTTCTTCTAAGGCCCCAATTTATGCTAGTATTTTAAGAAAACGCCCTTTCCTTTTCCAATTCCTAATACACTGATCAAGCTAGTGTTTCTTTGAAACCAATCTATTAGGAACAAAACAGTACATGTACTTCATTAAGCTGGGAAAACAGGAGTCAAACTGGCTATTTATTCAAATGTTAACGGTGTTCATCCTTAATAACTGTGTTAATTGTATGAGCTTCGCATATACACTTACTCTTTGCACACAAAGCTGAAGTGCTATAGAATAATGGCGGACTCACTTTAAGGTGAGGTGAGGTATTGGATCTCACCTGAGTTGAACATTGTGAACAGAGAAATAGAAGTGTTTTGTAGAATTGAAATATAAGTTCACCTTACCCGAAATATAAATGTACCTTACTCTAAAAGAATTCCTCAGCCTGCCATTTGAATCGGTCCAACCTCAACAGCCTTGTGATGTTGTCTAATGCTAAAAAGCATATTTTAAGGTTTGTCTAAGTACGTACCTTTTCCATGATAGGCACGTGTAAGATCGGATTTGGTCATTCTCCGTTATAAATTCATGAAAAAATGAAGACAGACTATCTTTCTCAATTTCATAGATATATTATCTAAATATAAATTAAAACGTATATGTTAATGATAAGAACAAAGGCCTGTAGCCGAAAACATAGAACGGGAAAGACAGGGAAAACGAAAATGATTTTAATGAAAGTTTTTTATTATAAATACTATAGTGAATACACTAGAAAAGATAGATAATAAAAAACAAAAAAAACTCTGGTAATTCGTCTAAGGGTAACCGTGTATCCATCACACCTTCTTCTTCCTCCTCTGTTATTTTTGTGTCAATCTTCCTTCGACCCTTCCACTCTCCACTGCGCTGATGAGGACTCCAACCAGAATCCTACACAAGATTCAACTGCACTTCAGCCGCTACATAAAGTGGGCTGTTTAGCAGGATATTAAGAAAACGTAATTTTAATTTGTGGGGAAGCAGGACGTGGTTTTACTTTCTGTTACAGGCAGGATGAGAAATGGATTGAATACACATAGTATTTGAAAAGGTTGACATATATCGTGATGGAAGAACGTTGCACGTACTTTCTCTTATAGGTTGTATGAAAATTGGCTTTGCAAAACATGACTATGAAAACTGCTCTTAGACGATGATGCCTTCATGTGGTGGCGGCATAGGCTAGAGAATATTGATTGTGAGACAGACTTACAAGAATTTCAAGAAGGAACTCAGAGAACATTTTTTATTTATCAGTAATTACATAAAAAAGTATCAGTCCTTGATGTTAAGTATCAAAACAATGATGATGATGCTTTATATGTGAACTTAATCTATGATTCACTATGTTTATTTTATTACGTGACAATCTACTATATATTTGTTGACATAGTTCGTGTACGTTGGTGCTTTATATGTGAACTTAATCTATAATTCACTAAGTTTATTTATTATGTGTTTGATCATATATTATATACTACAAATTTCACATACCAGCATGTTGAAGTGTAGCGAACCATGAGACTGAACCGAACCAAATCAGAACTGATGGTGTGGTTTGTTTCAATTTATGATGACTCAAAATTGAGGAACCAATTGGATTTGTCTGTTTCTAGGTTGAGCCTAGCACCAGCTCAAACCTGACCATCAACACCCTATGTGCGTCAAACTAATTGACATCCACTTGACCTACGAGCCATGCTACGTAGTTAATCAAATGGCATGAAAAGCCTGCTCTTTCAATAAGGGTGCTTCTAACACAAACCATAGAAATTACTCTCAAAATGTGATACAAATTCCACTTTAATATGGTTATCTTTGAGTAAATAGTACTTTGAAAGATCGAGTGCAACAAGCCTTTTTTTCATACTAGATGAGATCAGCAACATGTTTTCATGGAGCGCGATCATGTATCATGTTAACAGTTAACTCAACATAAGCAAAATCATTATTTTGAGCATTGCTAAACTCTTCTCATGTACTCAATCACCCTTGCATTGATCGATCTCAAGAATTGATAAAAGAAGAGGGTTACGTTAAGCTTCCAACAACCAACGTAAAACTTATCAGATTTATCTATCATGGATTCAAGACTTTAAAGGATCAAGTCTCTCGTATTTTCTTTAACATGTTTGAAAACTTTGTTATCACTAAATTTGAATGAAATCTTTTTAAGAATATCTAATTTAAATTCATCAAACAAATGAGTAATCCACACTTAATTTGTGCAGTCATGTCATAGGCTACTCATTCAGCCTCTTGTGACTTGTCAATCTCATGCCACACACTTTTCGCTTATTGTAAGACCATATCACCTACAAACATTTTTTTTATTCAACTAACATACATTTAGCTTGATACAATATGTTATGATCCTTGTCTTTAAAATATTGAAATATTTCTCATACATATTCTGAATGAGAAAGACCTAGACAGGTCAGGTATTTAGTTATTAGACTTAAAAGATAGTTCGAAATCCAGGTCTACCATAGGGGACCTTTATCCCTCATTGTCCGCCATCGTTTTAAAATCTAATCTTACTTAACCTCAACAATTTTGTGACCATGTTGGTTGTAGATTACCACTACCAGCGGATGAGATGACAATTCCAATTCCTTCCATGCTTCTTAGTTTTTGAAACCATATAACTCCACATGACACTCTTGAGGGCGTCTATGATCGTATAAAGTCCTAAATACTTAAGATAACGAATATTGCTACTCGGATCCTGAGGGTCCTAAATAACTGATAGCAATGTATTCTACATGCAAACCATTTTAACTGGATTTGTGTTAGTGAATGGATTCAGATTCAGTGTAAAATCCTAAGTATTGAATATGCATCTAAATCCAATTGTTAACCAGATCCTGTTTTGGCCACCAAACCCAACTAAGCTAAATCTGGGCTCCTGTTCATCCACATCCAAACGATGCAGTTAAACAAATGCTTAATTCCACTTTTCTGCTAATCATAGGGATCGTATGGAACCCGCACATAATCATGCAAGCTGATCTTCTCAAGCTAAACTCTTTCCTGTCATGGACAAAGCTTCTTCAGCTGATTATCTTCACTCTTGAGAATATCATGAACTCAAAGAGCCAGAATTTCAGATAAGCATGATCGTCCACAGATACAAAATTAGACAAAAGATGAACGAACCATGCTGATTCCGATAAAAGATATAACGGATGACATAAGACAGTATCATGTAAGAGATGGAAAGCACTTCCCATCATTCATTCTTATGATAGAGAATTCAGAGTTCAGAAGTTTAACAGCTCAAGGGTTATACAACCTTTTCTCAGTCGGGTGGGGATAAAATCTACCTAAATTCCACATTTTGGATATTTGGAGAAACCAGGATCAATTGCGGTTATTCAAAATGCAGAGGCAGAGGGACAACAAGGTGTGCCAAAGGAAGTGCAATGCATGCATATCTGGAGTTATCTAACCAGAAGACGGAGTATAGCTGAACCATTTGGGAGAATAACAGGCCAAGGTGGACTTATTACAAAAAATAGTTTCTCAGAATCCACAATATTTCTGCTAGCCGCAAAAGGTGAGGTAAAAAATAAAGTCTGTTAGGAATCATGCAGTTGATTCCTTGAGATAAGCGATCAGGTCAGCACGTTCTTGAGGCTTCTTCAGACCAGGGAAAACCATTTTCGTCCCAGGGATGTACTGGAGTCAACAAAAGATGAAAATCAGTTCACCTAAAAGAAAATTGAAGAAAAGACTAAGCATCCGAATGCTGAATCTCACTCTCATTATCTTAAACTGCATACATGGAATTGAAAATAAAAACATGTAGTAAAGTGCCAATTCTGAACATAAAATTAGTTGTGCATCAAGACCCAAGATGCTATTTGGCATGAATGCCCAAGCTCCAAAGTTAGAATTTCATGTTAAGAAAGGATAACATAAATCGTGTTAACCGTACTTCTAATCTGTTTCTCAAAATCTCAAAACCACAAGCATCATTTCATACAGAGGTTGCCAGTTAAGAAAGCAGGAAGAACAGATTAGTGAACTGGGAATGAGATGAGAAGCATTTCAAAGTTGCCAATCATGGGAAGCGTAGTTTGAAACAAAACAAAACAAAATTATAATGCAAATCAAAGGTAGGGTCAAGCTTAAAATAATGAGAACTGAATTAAAATAAAGTACGAAACAAACTGTAGGAGAAATTAAAAGGAAAAGCATTCAAAAAAGTTGACAGAAGCACAAAGCATTGGTAAGTGTCAAGCTAAAAGCAAGAAATCCGAGTTAAAAATAAAGCATAAACAAAAAAAATTGAAGTATGAAGAAAGGAATTTAGAATATAATAAATAACATTAGATGCACTTTTAAGTGATAGGTTGCAAGCTTTTACTTTTCACGTGAGTTTACCAACAATAACTATGAAAACACATGACCATATATAATGCATATAAAGAAAAAATAACATGAAAAGCATAACCAAGCTTAAGGGAAAAATATAATAAACAAGAATACCATGAGGCTTCGGAAGCAAAAAACTTCCCCTTTTGAAGCATACTTATCAAGAAAAGAAGATTTTCATAGCTCTCTTTACATTTGAATCACAAAATCTGTACCATTTAGTAATTAGCCACGAACTTTACACTGAAAGAATATGAAACCCCCAATTATGCAGTAAACTTTATATCGAAGAGGAAAACACTAATCCTACCAAAATCAGAGTCATACTACCATATATTTAGGTAAACTATCATATAAAGGTTTTGAAAGGAAATATGAATCATGAAAGAAAATGAATATAACATGAAGTCAAATTGTAGATTCACACAATCACCCTACCATGAAGGAACAAATTCTCAACCTGCCATAATGGTTTTGACATGCCTTATCCTTTTCCATCCCCATCCATGGGCATGGATGACCAATCTATATTAAAACTAATGTGTGTGTATGCTGTTACAAAATAGAATACCCCAAGAACAGTAGAGGCAATAAATGAGCACAGACCTTCTTTGGGTTGAGCAAGTAATCGTACAAGGTTGATTCTTCCCATATAACAGCCCTATTCTTGTTAGCAGCAGAATAAGAATATCCAGTGCTTGTACCAGACTGCCTTCCGAATAAACCATTCAAGTTAGGCCCTGAAAGGATTTAGAAAAGTATTAGCACAAACTTGGGAAATCACATCACTGAGACTGCCAAAACATAAAATGCCAAACTAAGAAAGGAGCTCCATACACAAACGAAAAATCTACTGCATCCAAAAGCTTTTCCTCATGGAAAGATATGAATATCATTGAGACTACCACAATCCTCTCTTCTCTACCAAATACATTTTAACATGGTCTAAACCTAGCTTATCAACAACGGTATATAGTAGTGACTGCATCCCGCTATTTTGCTTTGATAGACCTAGTGGTAAATGGCCACCTGCAGGTGTCCGTTAAAGTTGAGAAAAAGGCTACTACAAGCACTATAGCATTTACAGTGGCAATGATTAACGGGTTGATCCAACAAAAGAAAAGAGAAAACCCCCACATATCTTGCTGAAGTTCCTAAATGATAAGCTTTTCATCCAAAAGCACTTAATCCTTAATTCTGGTGTACTTTGTGGAAGGCAAGTTTGTTTAGTTAGGTGTTGGTACCATCTTAATGGTAATTGGTAAGTGTAGAATGTTGAATGACATTAATGTAAGGAAGAGTAGAGGTGCTGACTTGTCGTGAAAGGTGGTGGGGCAAGGGACTCAACAAAGATGTGCACTCATCTCCTACCATTTGATGTCTTGAAGACTACATGCTTATATATAGAAATAACAAAAGGATCTTTTATTGAAAAGGGTCACTCTACTAGGTCCTCTGCCAGGAAATGGAAGAACTTCTGAGAATAACGGTTGGCAACACAGAAAAACATGAAATCCATAAAGATCTGAAACTACATATTCTGTCTTAGGCTCTAAACAACCTCCTTTTTGATAATTTCAGTATCGTCATTGGATTAGTAACAAAACTAGTTTCTTTAGTGATTTCATGAATTTGTTTTAGTTTTTACTTGTAAACTTGTGGTTGAAAGGAAAGCTACAATTTTGCTGACTTGGCCATGGTTACCTACGGTCTCATACATAACTTAGTACGTGGTTCTATGAATTTCAGTTGGTTTTTGTAGAACTTATTTTTATGCCATTGCCATGTAAGTGATTTGCATATCGGTGTTTTGAGTTTCATTCATTGAGGCATAACATGAAGGATAACATCCAGCCTCTTCTAGTCCTTCCTATAATCTTATAGAATTCGTAATGTAGAAATACTATTTTTACCTGATGTTTTACCTTATATAGTATTTTATTAGGATATATGACAATTGGTTTTATCGTAGGATTTGATTACAGCAAGCAATGCACCTCTTCAAATAGCAAGGCGGCCTAATTGCCATCACAAGTGGTACTTCCTTACAAAATGTGGCATTTCAATATGGTCGGACTTGGGGCTTGACTAATTCGAAGACATATGGTCAATACTTTTACATGAGTCACATATCTACTAGCGGAATGACTAGATACAAGAACTACTTGATTGGAGAAGTTGGATCACAGCTTAATGCGGCAGAAGAAATCAAGAGAGTTGTTATTGAGTATGTGGATGGATTGGATGGAACAATAAAGAAGTTGAAAAGGGTTCATGTGCAGAGAATGTATGGGAGAACATCTACCAAATCTACCCAAGGCATTGTAGTTAATTTAGGTTACACAAAAAGATCGTGTTTGTCACATGACTGATTCTAGGGAAGGAGTATAGAGATGCATCCCTACAACCATGGTGTAAGCAAGAAAGACACACAAAGCATCAAACAACTCTAGAATAATGTTGTGTTTTAGCAAAGCATAACATAAGAGAGATATGCATAATCTAAGCTGTATGAACAAGTATGAATATCTACAAAATTAATAATAATTACAGTACACCATATATGAAACATGAACAAATTAAAACATATCAAAATCTTATATCGTGCGTAATAGTCATATTGAAAATAAAGCAGATTCAAACAAAACAATTACTGTGTTTTTGTATATTTGAGGTATAAAAAAAATTTACAAAAGAAGAAAAAAAATTAAAAGAAGAAGAAGAAAAAGAAGAAGAAGAAGAAAATGATTAGAAAAAAAAGAAGCAGTTCAAAAGAAAAAACGAAACTACCTTAATCACCTATTAGGAAACGGAAGGAAAAAAAAAGCCTTGTGAGAAATTTATGATCCATAAAATGGGAGCTCAGACTGAATAGACCATGAAAATTTTGTGCGATTCCATGGAAAAAAAAGCTATGTAAGAACAAAAGCAACACATCAAAACCAAAGACAGGATTACAAATTAAAAGCCCTATCAATTCCTACTGAAAAAAAAAGCTTACTAATCCGCTAAAATCAGCCCCCGCCACTAAAACTAGCTTTTCGCTCACATTTTACCGCACAACAATCAAACCAAGAAAACATACCAACTCGTATACGACAGAGCGAGATTCAGAACACCAGGGCAACTACAGAAACGAAGAACAAATACGAGAACGATCACCTAGATACGCATTTGAAGTAAATCACTCATTCCGGATGAAACACCCATCAATCACCTCAAATCCCTCGACAAGAATCCATGAACCCCATTTAAACAATCACAGCCACCACAAGATCAAAAGGAAGAACAAAGCAATCACCTCAAAATTCTCGCAAAAGAAAACAATGAATCGGTAAATGCGTGCGAACGCTGAGAGAGAGAGTACCTTGCTTGTGACCGGATCCCTTTTCGACGGTGTGGCATTGAGCGCACTTCGTCTTGAAGATCTTCTCTCCCGATTTCGCATCTCCAGCCGGAGCTTCCGCGAACGACGCCATTCGCTGCACTCACCCACACTCACAGACGCGCGCAACAGAGAGAGAGAGAGAGAGAGAGAGGGAGACGCCTTTTAGGTTAGCCGGTGGCGTCGTCCGCCAAATAAAAAAAGAATAAAATGATTGTTTTATTCTTTTAAAATTTGTTTTTTATTGTGAATTTAAAGATCAAGCACCTGTCATAGATAAACTAGAAACGATTGACACTCAGCGGTGTTTTATGTTTGGGAACTTTGGTTTTAACGTGTCAAGCTGTAGTCTTGGACTTTACTTTCAAGCTCAACACGTGAGGTCACTGTTACTAGTGATTGACAAATCACAAACTCCAAAGCGCTCGCTGGATACCAACCAACTCGAGTTTCTCACAATCTAACCATGGTTACTTTCTAACGTTAGACGGTCCACTCGTTTCGGAGAACGAACCAATGGTGAATTGGTCCACGTTTCTTGTCATAATCAATTGACGATTTCGTGTTTCCGTTTTGTCGTGTCGCGTGTTGGTGCCAGAAACAGGTCAAGTCAAGCACACGTTTTCTTGACCTCGTGTACGCCATACATTTCGGGTCGCATCTTTCTTGGCTTTACGTGTATTCGCATCATGTTTTGTGTCAAAAACAGGTCAACCAGAACACATCCTATTTTCCTGTTCTTTGAGTAGACACAAAAGCAGACTTTTTGGGTCATGTTCGTGTTCTTTATTGCCAGTCCTCCCACTTTATCTAATTTATTCCATCTCAGAGTCGAATAAGAAAATGATTGATATTTTAATTAGATTAAAATAATTCGTTTATATGGACCTGAATCGAGTACCCATCAAAGCTGGATTTGCACAAACTCCAATTCTTGTGGTTGATTTTTTTTGTTACAACATGGAGGACGAAGCCAGACATGCATGCCCTAGTTAATCGAACTCACACCCTGTGTCTTGTGGAGTTGGGGGTCGTGCCAGTGAGCTACCACTCTGAGTGCAGTGTCAGTACATTTCTTTATTTATTTTTTTCAAAGTATTGGGATTCGTATAACAAAACTAGATGCTATGACCCGATTCGGTTCGTATCTAGATCTGGTTCGAGGACCGTGGTAGTCACCTGCATGCAAAGAGACCCATGAAGGGGGATGACCCCTCTGTTGTTCATATGCATAAATCATGCTATTGGTTTATTTATCACCTTATAATATAAAATTAACATGTAATTGAGATTAATCACAATTTTATCCATCAGCCCTCCAGCATATGGATCAATGGACTGACCTTCCTCAATTGGTTTATATAGCTGAAATATTCAATTATAATTATCAAATATAAATGTAATACATTTATCAAAGTTAACTTGAAACAGCACGATTTGATTTTCTTTTCCCAGGCTCGCCGGTAGGGCTCTCTGATGCCGTCTTGCAGGCGGCAAGTTCAATTTCCATTGGAAACATGTGTCTGAACTCGCTTTCATCATATGGTGATAGTGTATGTATTTATTGCTCTTTGATAGTCATTTTATTTGATCCATTTGAGTAATCCCAACTTCTTTCATTCCAAAAACTTCTCTTTTATTAGAGCAAACATGATTTAGATAATTAAACAGCTAATTGGGTCATTCTTATAGATTTGGATCATATATTAAACGAAGAGGAAGGAACCTTAGGGTTTGGCAAGCAAAACATGACCCAACCAAAATAGTCATGGGTCAAGTCTTAATATGGAGCATTTCCATCCGAGTCACAATTAGTCAGTTAATATAAACTAGCAGCATTGTTCTGAATGCAAAATTTCCAATATCAGAATTAGAACATCGCGACCAACAACAGATTCAAATGTGAATCAAAGTATATCAAATCCAAATCCAAATCCAAACCCAAAATCATGTCGTCTTGCACATGTATGTGAAAGACTTTACTTAAATAATTGCTATTTACACACCCTGTTTACTAATCATCTATATTATTTTTTAAAAAAACTCAAATTACACTTACTACATATTCTATCTCATCTCTTCTGTCTAAGGTTTATCCTTCTTTCTCATCTGTTTTTTCTCCACCAAATGATTCATGTTGGTTTTTCCTTTTTCTCAACAACCTGGATCTCCCTTTTTTCGACAATCTCTTTTAATGTCGGTGCCTCTTTCTGATTTTATTTTAAATCTTATCCTCTTCAACTTTTTTAAAACTTGATCTCTCTGAATTTCTTTCCAACTTCTTTCCCTTTTATTCTCAATCTAAACATAAATCTCATGTAAAATAATAGAAAATAGAACTATAATCATTGGTTACACTGAATAATTTTTTTTATGAAAGAAGAAACATATGACTGACAACAAGACGCTACGATGCATTTTATTTAAGAGGCAAACACGCTCACAAAAGGAGCAATGACGTACTTCAGATACATCACTGTTTGAAAGGTGACATACGCTAAATACGTATTTTTTATGAGAAAATGGTGTCTGCATTAAAAGAATAAATATTTAAAAATATCAAAAGGACAGTTTCTTAACGTGTTTCCTTTTTTTTTTTTTGGTTAGGAAGAGAGGTCGAAGCCCAAAGCATAATGCACGCACATACACTGTCCTCAGAGTCGAACTCCTCACCAATAACAAAAGGCAACAAAGCACTCTGCCCATTGAGCTAACGTTCCGAGTGCAACTCCCTGAGTGTTTCTCGCGTTTGAGTACAAGGGGAACCAAAGGCTGAAAAGGACGAGCTTAGTCTGTTATTTCCTTTTTGGTACAAAAGGAGAAGCCTAACACAAACATGCATAGCCCAGAGTACATGATATGTAAGAAATTAAGAACCCTGCTTTCATTTAAGAACAATCAAATTATTATAAGGTTGTGAAAATCGTATCGTATCGTATCATATGATTTTATAAGCAATAAAGCTTAATGTTAGATTTTACAAATGCTTATAGCATTTGATCTGTTTAGCCCGAAAAAAATTCGTAGATAGATGATCCCTATGTTTTTAGGTAGAAAGATCACATCAATCTGGTCGATTTGCTAAAAGTGCACCTTACTGCTCTTTTGCACTACAATGCAATGCATGTACACACAATAACACACACACACACGAGTGAGAGAGAGAAGAGAGAGAGAGATCCCTGTAACTGTACTCTTAGAACTAGTGGGTGAGCTACCATTCTCACCCACTAACAACTCACCCACTAACAAATCTATTAACAAAAGAAGAGAGAAGTTAAAAAAAAGTTTTAAGCTGTTGCTTTATATTCTGCTAAATTCCACAGTTGTCACCAATGGCTAGGTCGATTTAATTTATGAGCATCCATCTCACAGATGGGTTCAATTTAAAGAGCCTCTGATCAATATTTCATGGACAACTTTAGATTTTACAAGTCTTTAAAGCATTGATAGGATTCCTATCTTTTGCACCAACAATGCTTTCCTTGACAATTACCATATGAAAAGTATTCTTAAAATTCAATTCATTTGTTTCAAAGGCACAATCACACACACACACACACATTATTTATTCTGTTGTGGTCCAGAATCATGACATCTACTATACATTCTTATGTACAATGACCTAGCAACTGAATGCCATCGAGAGAAATCTATCAAGTTTAGGGCATCACAAGATTTAAATTTAAGACGAGACACAAGCTTATGTGCTTCTGTTTCACACGCACACACATGTATACATATACACCAAAATATTGAAGGGGACATATTGATTATACTACAGGGCTCTATGGTGCTTTACGACGTATGATGGATGTAAAGTCTCTGTCCTAATGGATCAATTGACAAGACTACATTTAATTAGAAAACATTTTCGATAGAGTAAGTTTGACATAAAGAATGATTTTGATCAAATGGTCCAATTTTATTGCATTTCGACCATTAAACATCGAAGCCTTGGCAATACGTTGGAACCACATGGCCTAAAGCGCTGGAAATGGCCTTTCCCTGGGGTTTTCGACCATTTCGATGAGTTTGAAATAGCGTTTTTTGACCTCCGGAAATACGCTGGAGATGGCCTATATATCAAATGCTGGAGATAATATTGCACTGCACTTTTTTTTCCCATGTTACAAGAGGAGACTGAAGCCTAACACCCACACCCACACCCACGCAGCAACAGCGCTAGAGCGCCCTGCCGTCTAGCTAATACTCTTGGTGCATTGGGCTGCACTTTTATCATTTAACTTCTTGACATATAAGAACTTTTTTTCATTTATGAACATTGGATTTGTTGATATCCATCAATTCCATGACCTAATCTTCAAATTGAATAAATAAGAAATGGCAGAGTTGTTGGGGGAAAGACATTAATAGTCTTTATTTGTTTCTGTTCTCAGAGAAAGGTAGCAATAGAAGCTCAGCCAAAAAATAATTTCCCTTCTGTTCCTCTGCTATCCTGCCCTGTCATAAATATGATATTTTTGTTCCTAATCAATAAACTATTAAAGTCCACACCTTACCCTGTCATAAATATGATATTTTTGTTCCTAATAAATAAACTATTGAAGTCCACACCTTCCGCCAACTTGCCTTCATCCACAGCCATGTTAGTTGCCATCTATCAATCATGCATTAGCCGCTTCACCAAGAATGCAGTGCACAAAACCCGATTAACACAACCCCCATATTTGATATTTCTGTGCTTCCAAGGAATCACATCCCCACCCCACCTCTCTCTCTCTCTCAATACTGTCTTCCTCAAATAGAGGCGTGCAAGAGCCATTGGAAGATCAAAAAGCCCAGAATTCACACAAGCTGAATATGGGTATCCTGAAAACCAAACCCCACAAATCTTTCAACGTGAAGCTCCTACTGCTTGGCCTCTTCCTATCTTTCCTCCTCTTCATAGTGCTCAGATCAAACTTCTCATTCTCTTCAAAGCAATCAACACCATCTTCTCCTGCAAGATCAGAAAGGCCAACAACAGCCTCATCGCCATCGACACGGGTTTCGGTGTCATCGTCATCATCTGAATCCCTGTGTTCACAACCAACGAGTTCATGCACCAAGCTACCAAGCCCGGTAATGCAAGCCTTGGTGCACTATGCCACATTAAACATAACCCCGCAACAAACACTCAAAGAAATCTCGATCACGGCAGAAGTTTTGCGAAAGAGAGGCCCCTGCAATTTCTTGGTATTTGGCCTAGGCCATGACAGTCTCCTTTGGAGCACCCTGAACTACAAGGGGCGAACAGTTTTCCTAGAAGAAGATAAATCATGGATAGAGCGACTAACCGAACAGTTGCCGACCCTTGAAGTTCACCATGTGGTATATGACACGAAAGTAACCGACGCAGACGAATTACTGAATCATAGGCTCAAGGAAGAATGTATTTCTGTAAGAGATCCAAGATTTTCAGAGTGTAGGCTCTCTATGAAAGGATTGCCAGATGAGATATATGAAGTTCAGTGGGATCTTATAATGGTGGACGCGCCGACGGGGTATCATGATGAAGCTCCGGGAAGGATGACTGCAATATATACATCTGGTTTAATGGCCAGGAACAGAAAGGATGGATTGGAAACAGATGTATTTGTGCATGATTGTGATAGGAAGGTCGAAGATAAGTACTCCACGGCGTTCCTGTGTGAAGGGTACATGATGGTTGAAGAGGGTAGGCTCAGGCACTTCACCATTCCCAGCCAAAATGGAAGTGTGGTTAGTTTCTGCCCTTAGGACCATCAAACACCCAACTCCAGTTCTCCCCAAGTCTTTTGAGTCAGTATGGGAAAGAAAACTCTCCCTCTCTCTCTCTCTCTCTCACACACACACACACATACACACGCACGCATAGATAACCAAAAAGAGATCTTGATATGCTTTTTTGGGTGGTGATGTATTGATGCTGGAGATGGAGTGTTGTAGCAAATAAATAGTTTAGAGGGTGTCATTCAGATTTTGAGGATGATATGCATTGCTTGATTTCAGCACTTAGAAAATGATCGTATGCGAGGTAATTTTCGCTTTAATAAAGATCCAATATCAACGCCTTTGATCCAATTATCGATTGAGTGCTTCATAAACTCACGCAATTTCAGAACATCAACTTTGAAATTAGGTCGTCAGTTATGTATACGCAAGTGGAAGGAGGGTGTGACCTTGTGTATATGCCATGGAAACATTTTGATTTCTGGTCTTGGAACACACAACCCTGTATAGGTCTCGACCCGAATAGAAAACTGGGTGGGGTCTCGGTCAACCCGCTCCAGAATCAGATACGTAGTGGCTCAACCAAGCCCAATTCGTGAATGCGAATCCTACCTTGATGGCTATGTCCTCGAGTACACGATCATGGCAATGTAACCACTGAAACTTTAATACTAAGAAGACCCACCATTAATCAAACGACACCGTCTTTGTCAAAGAAAATGACAACTGACCGCATCTTCTCTCTCAATGGTGGCCTAAGCGTTAAGCCTTTTCTGGTCAATATCACAAAAGACCTAATGAAATTAACCTTGGTAAATTGTTGGAGACTTTTGATTTCTAGGAGCCTTAACCCCCACCGTGAGAGAGGATGCCTCAGATTTTTCTTTGTTTACAAGAGGAGGCCGAAGACTACCGCACTCAAACACACGCACCTTCTTGGAGAGGAACTCCCCACCAGCAGCACCCTGGTATGGGTGTAGGATGCCTCGGATGGAGTTGCCAGAAACCGGTGAAATCGAGGCCAGAGGTGGTTCCTAACTAATCGATTGCCTCCTCTCTTCTAATCTAACCCAACATTGGCCGCCGGCAATGCGTTTTCGTCATAAAATTCATGAAAAACGGTAACCTCATATTTAAGGAAAACCCACAAATCTATGCTTGTTTTCAATCGATTTTTTAGCATTAAAGCTTATTTTTGAATGTTTAGCATCAATCAAGAAAAATCCTTTTGATTCAACTTAGATTTAACACAAAAAATGAAGGAAAATAGAAATATAAAATGAAGGGTTCTTACCACATTTTGGTTGGCTGCTTGTCATCATCCTAGCGGCCTGCCCGACTATCTTGATGCTGCTAACCAAGGCAGCCCTCTTGTAGAGCTCACTAGCAATTCCAAAATGGGGCATTTATGTTCCTTAGGCCTGAGCGGGTCTGGATCCGAATCGAGGTCGGAAAACAAAGAGAACACATGTCCTGGTTCATGTGTCGTGTCGTGTCTGACATGATGTGTCATGACATGTCTCATACACCTTGAAGCGACAATGTGTTGTGTCATGTACTTTTGTTGTGTGTCACAACAATAATTATGTGCCGAAATAAGTCAGAACCAGGTTATGGGTTTTGTATCGGGTTTTGTGTCAAAAATAGGTTAGTTTCGGATCGGGTCTTGAAACAAGTTTTGGGTCAGAAACAAGACCCATGTTCTGTGTTAACACAAGGACATAGACTATCTATTGTGTCACTAAGTTTGTATTGGATATGAATGTAGGTGTCAGTTCAGATCCATGATATCTTAAATGGATTCAAATTAGGTTTTGAGTGAGTTTATGGTCATTTGAGATCCGATTTGGATACGGTTTATTGTATTAGATTCGTAGTTAAATAAAATTTAATATTTTAATTATTTATAATTGTTTAGAGATTAAAATTATAAGATTTGACGGTGATAAGAGCAACCCAATAATTTGAGATTGGATCTTAGTGCTCCTCTACGTAGAGGGTTATGCATTCTTTTACAAAACCATACTAGAAGTGATTTTCTTGTTTTAGATGGATTTAAATGAGCATGATTGATAAATATTTTATTGACGCTTATGAAATGATGTTTGCAATTATGGGTTATTTGATATGCTTTTGAAGTAAAACTTATTTATGATTTTGGTTGATAAAGAGCATGTGTTGCATGAACATGGTATTTAAATATTCTATGGATATGGATAGTTATGGATCCATATATGATTTGTGAATGTGTGAATACATGAGTCGTACTTGTGTGGAATCTCTAGAGACTTTTAGGTCCTTCGAGTGTTCCGGCTTGGGACAAATATAAGGTGCGTTCCCGGACACTCTACCCTAAGAGGTGGTTACTGTCATGGTCCAAGGGTGTTGTTGGATTAACACCATAAACAATTTTGAATAGAGATTGGCTCGTGGTGTTATGAGTAGCCTGATTGAATGTGAATTCCACCCAATGAAGTTGATCCTCTCAATCACACACATTGTTAGAGACAAAAACTCTAAGAAGAGTTATGAGCGTACGATTAACCACTTCGGTTTGGCTGTCGGTATGTGGATGGCACACCATGTTGAACATTAACTTGGTTCCCAACCTTTTTCAAAGTGTCTTCTAGAAATAACTCATGAATTTGACGTCTCAATCTGATACAAGGTTACTTGGAATACAATGAAGTCGTACTATTTCTTGAAAGAATAAATCTAGTATATGGATGACATCATCAGTCTTGTGACATGGTATGAAATGTGTCATCTTAGAAAACCTATCCGCAACAACTAGAATTGAATTTTTGCCTCTTTGAGTTCGAGAAAGTCTCAAAATGAAATCAAGGCTAACATCAACCCAAGGTCGATTAGGATTAAGAAGTGGCATGTGGAGACCTTAGTTGGTTTCCCTACTTTTGGCCAATTTGCAAGCAATACACCTTTCGAGAATTCTATGAATATCTTAGTGCATTCAAGGCTAGTAGAAGTGCTCTTTTAATAGTTCAAAGGTCTTCCTTTCCCCGAAATATCCTACTAGACCCTGCTATGGGCCTCCCTAATCAAGAGTTCACGATGGGAACCCCTTGGCATGCACAATCTACCCTTTCGAAACAAGTATCTGTCAATTTGATAATACCCATCCGTAACCTTTTCACAACTAACGGTAGCGATTGGAGGAAAATCAGGGTCTTAGGCATATTGTTCTTTGAGTACTTCAAACCCGAGCAGTCGAGCAAAAAAAACGGAGATCAACGAGTGTGTGTATGCAACTATTTTGCTTTTTCCTTCTTCTATTGAATTGTGTCGGGAAAAGTTTTCAAATATTTAACACACTTGACATGATGCTTGGTCAGTCTTCCTTGGCCTTTGAGATGTTTAAGGGACTCATGATTTGTATGAATCACGAATTCCTTGAGTAACAGATAGTGCTACCAAGTCTATAGTGCTCTCACTAGTTCAAAAAAAACTCATTTTCATAGGTGGAGTAGTTCAAACTGGCTCCTTTTGAGTTTTTTGCTGAAAAAATGCTATGAGTTTTCTTCCTTGCATGAACATTGTCCCTATGCCTATGCATGACACATCGCACTCTACTTCAAAGGTTTTGCTCAAATCTGGAAGTGCAAGAATAGGAGTTGAACAAAGTTTAGTCTTGATTTCATGAATTAATTAGAGGGGCAACTATGCTGGTAAAATCCTTTATGAATCGCCTATAAAACAAAGTTAGACCATAAAAACTTCATATCGTAGAAATATTGGTCGGAACCTGCCAATCTTGGATTGCGTTGATCTTCTTTGGATCAGCTTCAACTCCATGTTTGGAAAAATTGAATCCCAGGAACTGAACTTGTGGTTGTCTGAAGATACACTTCTTTAGGTTACCAAATAGGCCTTGCGCTTGCAACGCTTCTAGAACCTTTCTTACATTCCTTTCTTATAAACCAAAATGTCATTAAAATAGACGATAACAAAATGGCCAATGAATTCACGTAGAACCTGGTCCATGAGACACATGAAGGTGATTGGTGCATTTGTAAGTCCAAGCGGCATTACCCAGTTTTGTTTTAAATATCGTCTTTCACTCGTCCCCTTCTTGGATTCGTATTTGATGATAGTTATTTTTCAAGTCAATCTTGGAGAAGACCAGTGACCCATTGAGCTCATCCAACATGTCATCCAATCGCAAAGTAGAGTAGCGATACTTTATGATAATTTTGTTGATAGCTCTACTATCTATACACAAGCGCATTGACCCATCCTTCTTGGGTACTAGGAGGGTTGGAACTGATTATCGAGGTCATGTTAGGGAGGGTCAGACGACTCCTATAGCCTTTGGGGCAGACACAATGTAAGCTATAATTTTCGTAACTGATGATGTGTGTACATGCATGTGAGAGTGTGAAATTGAGATAATGATTTAGAAATAAAACTTTGATTTGTTATGAAATGATTGTAAAACTATACATGCTTTTAGTATGAATTCTATTTAACAATGTTTAACCTTCCTACTCAGCTATGGGTAAGAGCTCACTTTATCATTTTACTGTTTGTCCTGAAGCTCGCACTTTCAAGGCACACATAGTAGAGTAGCAGTTGGATAGAGCTAAATTTTTCCTTTAGATGATATGATCAATGTTAGACTAATTAGAAAATCCTTGTATTCGAGGTTATGTTTGGTAGACCTTGTACCATTTGTGACTTATTGTTTAGATCCTTGATATTGAAATATTTAAATTAGATATTTCACTTGAGTTAATGAAATTATTATTGTATTTGGATTCTACTCACGTTCATGCCCACTCGAGAAACGGCCACATGGCATAACCCACGGTATTGTTTGGTCCTGAACGGTGGCTGCATTTGCTTTGGTATCCTACGCCCACACTCCCTAGTAAAGCCTCTCACTTTATTATGGTGAGATGGCAAGTGACATGGTCAGACTCCGAAGATCAAAGCTGTGGATCCACATGTGAAGGGCTCACTATGCTTCTTGTCTGAAGACACCATCTTTTCACTCTGCTTTTTTTGGTAGTTATTGATTTGCTGTTTGAATTTTATTGTGAAAATGTCGTTCCATTCCCTACGTCAAAGGCATCAAACTACTTTGTGGTTAAAAGTGTGAGATCCTTTCTCTTAATCTAATAGTGACGATGATGTTCGTATCTTGTGTGTGTTTGTGATATCCAAGATGGTTCTTCTCATTTACACGCATAAAACTTTTTCAACATCTACATTTGTCCGTTAAATAGCAAAAATTCACTGTTTTACTATTGGGAAATCCTATAAGAACACCATCTTGTGAGATGGTACCCATGGGTATTGGTCATCTCCTATATTAGGGTGCCCATATCGAAAGGCCATGACGGATATTGAAATACGTATATCTTCTTATTGAACGGAAGACAAATCACACTGGCCCATCACCAACTCAAATATCGAAATATGTATACCTTCTTGTTGAACGGAAGACAAATCACACTGGCTCCATTACCAACTCAAATAACTCATGCACCTCGACCATCACACATCTAAGGGAAGTTTGTCTTTCTAAAAGAGATCTACAAAGAGTCCTAAATCACAAGGTGCTTGGTGAGTTGACTGTTGCCTCTTTGCATTGAGTTTACAGACGTATTTCCGAAAGAGCTTTCTAATGGGATACCACCAATTCGAAGAATATAACATCACATTGACCTCATTCAAGGTTTACCGCTTCGAAACAAACCAGCTTATTATTGTAACCCTGATGAAGCAAAGGAGTTACAATGCCAAATCGAGGAACTAATCGCAAAAGATTTCGCTCGAGCTGCAACTGGGAGTACTCGTGTTGAAACCATCCAAGTTTTAACAAATAAATTGAATAACGCATCAAGAAGCAAACCAAGATTTACAAGAAACAAGCTGACAAGAAGCGTTAGACTGCCACATTCAAACCTAGCGATCTTGTTTGGATACACTTGCCCAAAGAGAGTTTTCCCACAAACACCAATCCAAACTCATGCCCCGAGCAACAGGACCATTCAAAATACTTGATAAAATCAACGATAATGCATATATTGTTGGTTTACCTAGAGAATTTAATGTTTCCAACACTTTCAATGTTAGGGACCTTATTCCTTACAAAGAAGATGCCAACAACCCAGATTTGAGGTCAAATCCTAATCAACGACAGGAGAATGATGGAATTTAAGTATCAATGGTATCATAAACCGCTACCAGGACCTACACACGAACACGAGTTAACCGGTGCATTGAGGCGTTGCTCCTAGGAATGGAAACGTGGGCCAAGTGGAAAATGATAGGCCCACCTGTTGTCAAAGTCATGTGCGTCCTCCTCCAACAAAAGATTCCAAAGGAAACTGGAATTAACGCAGTTCAAGGCCTTAATTAGAAGTGCAACTAATGCATAACTTTACCTGAGAGTTCCTAGTTTATTTTGAGCTATTTGGTTTCTAATTTTCGAAATAGTTTTTAATTAATAGCTAATGTTGCATGGTGTCAACTATTTCCTGAGAATTCCTAACTATTATTTCCCAAGGCCTTTTAATGCAATCAACTGCAAAGCCGGGAAACAACATAGAATCACAGGGAATGAGAACAATTCACCTAGTAAATTGTAGGGTGTTAATGTAAAGTTTGTTCTTATCATAAATAGAGAAATCCAGAATGAGAAAATCGTATTGTTTTGGCTCTAGAGTTTTATTTTATCTCCCTCACTCTTATCATGTATAGGTGGCGAGTGAACTAGGCCTTATCACCATTCCCTGGTGTGACGGTTCTAGTGTATGTGTGTTTGTGTGGGACTTGGTTCCACAAGCGAATGTAAGAGCGAGCATTAATAGTTGCTCACACATAGTTCTTCTCAACTCTCTCTAATCAGCTCAACTCACATCCTCTCAACTTGGTCTGTTTCACATCACTCATAGGACCTGGAACTAGTTATAGTCGGTTTTGGTTTTCTTGGAATCAGGAACCAGACCGAGCCGGTTTTTGTTCTCGTTCCGGTTTAAGTTCTAAACCACCCGGAACTAGCCAAAATCATTAAAAAAAAGTTTGAAATTTTAATCAATTGAAAACATCATATGAAACTGGCAGTTCAAAACATCCGGTTTGTGTTTCAACTCAGTTCTGGTTTCATAGAAGGTGGAATCAGAACCAAACTGCATAGTCTCCAGTTTCAATTCCAATTGATTCGGTTTCAGTTAGAACTATTGGACTAGTTCCAAACCGATCATGTCTACCTCAAACCAATAACTGGATCAGGTTTTAGATACCAAATCCAGTCACTTAGATTGCAACCAGTTAATATATAAGATAATATACAGTCCATTGACATCCTTATGAAGTGTGGTTCGTCTGGATCTGGATAACAAATATCCGTAATGTGTAATCGAGACCTATATCATTTCAAAAATAATCAGATTTGCAGTTGGATTGGATATTGATCCTTTATCATCTCCAATGTTCACTGATACAGTTAGAAATGCTTGTAAACCAGCAAAACTCTGGGATCGCAGCAATTTCGCATGGTTGGGTCTCCCCTAATTGGATTTGCATTGGATCCATGAAAAGAAATCTGGATCCAGATCTAGTTAACTAATATCCGGTGGCCTAAGAGTTAGATAAGACTTCAAAAGCAGAAGTGAATTATCCAAATTTGGATGGTTCTTTTCCTTTTCTGCTTACCAGACAACAGTAATTGAACTCAAATATGCTTCATATTTGAATTTAAATATGACCCATTCACATCCGCAGTTACAATGACCACTAGTTGATCTCTCTCAACTTCAATAAGGCTTGGTTACTGGCATCACTGTTGTGATGCTACATCTCCTAAACTGAATCCCAACCATCCAACTCAAAACCTTTTGGATGGACAAGATTATCTAGATGAAGGTATTGGATGGCTACCTCGCTTGGAGCATCTCATCACCAAGTGCTCCGGATCGTCGAATATTGCTGATTTCAACTAATCAACAACTCTTTCTTTGAAAATTCTATTGCAATCTATGATGCACCGAAATTGCTGCCTAAGTCATCCGTTTCGAAGTGATGCAAAACCGTTACATGCATCTCAAATACGTAGGATTAGTCCTTTCTATGTTTTAGATTATTTAAAACATACAAAATAAAATCAAAATCGATACATCAAATAAACGACAAAAAACACATCAAATCAGCGAAATATCTCACCAAACCACTAAAATCCTCTTCAAATCGACTCCCTTTCTCTCTTTTATTCTTTTAATTTTTTTTAATCGGATTCAAAACACTATAAAATGGTAGATGGTTTATTGGATTGTGCTTCAAGTGGTAAATTATATGGGACAGTTGACGGTAAGAAAGAGAACCCATAAACAGATTCACATGATAAACGTAACCAAATCATTTTCAAATTAGTAAAAAAGAAGTGTGAAGATAGTAAAAGATATGTGCATATCTTTCATTTGTGTGCATGTATTATAAATGATGGGATCCAAGAACATATATATATATATATATATATATATATATATATATATATATATATATATATATATATATATATATATATATATATATATATATATATTCCTGGATTCTAGCCGTTTTATTATCCTTGACAGACAATCCATGAGGCGTTATTAGATTGGATGGCAGTTCTTTGGTATAGTATATATTCTTAGAGAACTCTATTATCTATATCTATCTATCTATCTATCTATATTAGGAATGAAGGGATCCACCAAGAACATATTTACTCCTGGATTCCAGCCGTTCGATTATCCTTGATATACCATCCATGAGGCCTTATTAGATTGGATGACAGTACTTTGGTATAGTATATATTCTTGGAGAACATATTTCTAAGAAGCGCTTTTAAAAAATTTCCCGTTTGCCGAACTCCGTTTTAGTTTCTGTGCAACATAGCTTGCAATCCGTTAGCATCATGTCAATCCAACTATTAGCTCAAAATCAACACATAAACCACTATTGATACGTGCTCTCTTGCATGATAACCGACTACTCAATCTACCACCTTCCTGCAGGATCTCCTCACAAGAAATCTTAACCAGTCATCTCCCAGCAAAAACCCAGCAACAGCACAAAAACAACATTGCAGCAAGGACGAGCCATTTCAGTAGCAGTGCGTCGGCAAAATATCTGGGAGTTCTTGCAGATCATTCCGTTCCATCATAAAGTCGCAGAAACACGACGAGCGTTGGTTATAAGTTTTCATCACATGGGGTGAGAAGATATATTAGAGTTCTCTGTGGTAAAAATGTCGAAAACTTTGTACGCAGAAGTTAAGTTTTCCTTATAATAGTAGCCAAAGAAATATTGGAGATATCGTCCGCTTCTATATAAACTTGTAATCACCAATATCTTTATAGTGCTAATGTCGCCATAATGGTAAATGTGTTTTTTCTTTCGTTCATGTTCGATTTGGCATGCAATGAGATGATCATTATATGAGCTACGACAAATCATTGAATAACATTTTACTTCACAGTCCAATTAAGCAAGCACCCCGTTAACACTAAGAAAGAGAAATCAAACAAACCCAGAGCCATAATTGTATACCTGATTATACCTTCACTTGATTTTTTTGGGAAGCTTTGTGAATATGTTACTAGACCTCACAAAGTGGAACCACGTGATACAATCTGCTTGGGATTTACATTTTTAAATGGTCTTTGCAAAAACTTTGGAATGGGTTGGATAAAATTTTAAGAAATCGACTCAATCTTTTATGATCACTTAATATTTCATCATTCGCCCTGGTCAAGCCATAATGTGACCCATTATATTTTCTCTCAAAACATCATGATCTCTCAACTAGATTTCATGAAATTTTGAGTCACTTCAAATCAAGTTTCAAAATCAAAGCCCATTCCAAGTGGTGTTTACTTCTTTGACATCAACCAAGTTGATGTTAAAGAGGGTATCTATAAACACCTAAAAATCACATCCTAAATAAGAATATGATATCCAAAATACAGACTTGATCAAACTAAATCCAAATACAAGTGAATCAAAATTCAAAAAATACATAGGCTATAGCCTGTAAAGCGTTATTGCACTACTACTTTGTTCCAGCAAAAATAGCTGCAAAGGTTCACATGTCCCTATAAAAAAGTACCTAAAAACAAAAAGCTACCTCTATAAATAGAAACCAATTGTAAACAAGCAACCTCTACAAATATCAACTACAAACAAAGACTAGCTACAAGCAACCCTTGCAAACAGAAACTAGCAGCCATAGATGACTTCAAAGAAGAAAGGCATATAAATTATTTTTCTGTATTTTTGATCTCTTACATAAATGGAAAAAGATTTCCTGCAAAGGCAATCATGAAGAACAATAGAAGAAAAACTATAAAAGGAGAGAGTTGTCCCAATGAAAGCCATTGATGAAGCCCTTGGAGAATCCCTACAGAAAGATAGTGAGACATCTATTGATCAAGCATAAGTTCGTTATGAAAATCGTTGAGTCCTTGAGAAAACCCTTGTCATTCCCAGTTTTGCTATAATATGCCAAGACAAGAGAGAAACTATTTAGTTCATCACATGTGTGAGTAAGCATTCGCCGGCAAACCAATCACCATCATCGCCCCTCTCTCTCTATAGAACCTAGAGAGCCCCTCTCCCCGTCCCTCTCTCTCTTTTGCATCAACCGCAATGCCTACATCCAAAGCAGACCACTACTAATAAGGAAGTTCAGCATTCTCTTCACAGAAAGCTACTCTGTAAGACATTGGAATCAGCAAGAGCTCAATCACAATACTGAGATTCGATGGTTTCTTGCGCGTGTAGAGTTCTATCGAACACTGCCAGTCTCATCTTTTGGAACTACAAAGTGAACAAGAAAGAATGGTCATCAACGCCCTTTTACTTGGACAATCGTGCATCCTTTAGATAGCCTTGGACATGTTTGCATCCTGCCCATGTTCTCCACCAAAAATTATAGATTGCTTTTCTTGGAAAACTGATCTCCTCTTCATCCCAGGAGCAGACGTCTCAAATGGCATCCTCTCCGTCTCCTAGTTTTTCTTGGATTTCGCCTTGTCGAGCCGAGCTTTCCGAACGGCCTCTTGGATTTGCCTCTCATGTTCTTTCAGCATATCTTCGATGTTGGCGGAAGGAGGCAACAAAGGTCCAGAATAATGAATTCTGTTCTTCTTTTGTCCATAGGTCTGCAGACAAGCATGAGAGAAATCAAGATCTGTTCATGCACTAAACTTTATAGATGATATATTCTTGAATTTGTAGAGCAGTTGTGCTCGCACGCAAGTATCTGTGGCTAAATACAAACATGTCACTAGAAGGTGAGCAATTCCTTCTTAATAGATTGACTCCATCAAATATTTCATTTAATACTCTTATTCTTTCTTTATTTTAAAACGAATCCTTATTCCCTCAACTTAGTCCTCACTATTGAAATCTAAGTTATAATAATCTCTCTCTCTCTCACACGCACTCTCACACACAAACAGACACCCACACACATCCAAATTGGCATGTGTCAAATATAAGGATATGTTTAGGGAGGTTTCAACTTTAAATGCATAAAGACAAGGTGACAGAATTAGTTGTTTTTGCCAAATTTTAGCAGCATTTTCTATATCTGCTAAAAGCCTATCTTGCACAAAATTGTAACATATCAAGAAAAAGATTGGACATGCATGTATAATTGGTTTTGTTTTAGATGTTGACTTACTGTTGCTGCTTCCTTGATTCTCTCATCCTTTTTACGAGTGCTTGTAGGTCTATCTAACAAATGGTGGGTCCATTGCTTCTTCTCTGGCGAGTCAACAACCTCTACAGGACTGTACTTGTTTAAAATCTGTTTCGCCCGCTGTTGCTGAGTCCCTTTGTTTCTACTGTTGTCCGGCTTATAAGATGGCTCCATATGAGGTATGCAAGATCTCTGTGTTCTCAATTCAGCGCAATTTGAAGCTTTTGCACCCCTGCTGCTTCCATTATAAGCTCTATCTTGAATTGTCTGATTTTCATCATTTTTTTGTTTGTTCCATGTAGCTCCGAACATCCCAGGATGGTTTAGAGGTCCAGAATGAGAGAAGCTATTCCTTGCAGTTCTCCTTGGCATGACCTTGGCTGGTTCCCCAGAAAACCCAGAATCGACATCGTCCATTTTAGTAATATGGTTGCTAATGTGGCTTTTAGGATTTGACTGATCTCGCCGACTCTGAAAATGTCAAATTCAATCAATGAGGAAATGAGAAGAGGAAGAAAAGTATATGACATAAAGAAATAAGAAACCACACTTTCATCATTCTCCAGCAGATGATTAACAAACACTGTTGAACCTGACATCTTCGTCTTTCTTATTCCATTCAACTCTTTTATTCTTCGTAGCTAGAGAGTATGTAAGAATCCAACCTAATAAGTGTGTGAAGCCTGAGCTATGGAGATTAATCAGGAAGAATTCTACGCATGGCAGGTCAATACTTCAAACACGGATCAACAACTCATCCGCAGGAAACACGCCTAGGCGAACTAACTAAAGAACTGAAAAAAGAACACACCTGAGATGATTGTAAAACAGCATTCCCTTCTGGAGCTGGCCTGCAACCAGGTTCTCTTGGCACTCTATCTCTGTTGTTTGGTTCTTGAGCTTGTCCCCCAGATGTCCTCTGCCTAAAACAAGGGAAAGAAGTGAAGCAGCATACGATAAATACCAAAATCATCGAAAGATGACAAGCATTCGTAAGATCTGGTGAAACATGTTAAACCACCCAAATGCATAATAAAGAATCTCCTCATGTTTTGCAAATACGAATGGAAAAATAGATTACAAGTATGATTTTGTTCTCTTTTTCAAATAGTTCATCTTCTGGAAATAGAAGAAGCAGATTCTCTTGTGAACTCGATTAGAAAACAGTCCCGCACGTGAGAAGGTGCTACTCCTAGAAAGAAATCATGGAGACTCTCTTAATTCCGGGCAGAATAAGCAGTGGTTCCTTATCTTTCCGACTGAATAAAAGGTAAACTAGAGGTATCACTGAATTAAGGAGCTAGAAATGAAATCCGGTTTCATGGGCCAACCATATGCAGAAGAAAAAGGATTCTTTGACAATAGAGGGATGAATTCTCCAATAGAGTTTTGGAACTATGAGAGGTTTCACTCAGCTAAGATGAGTAAGGAAATTGTGGAAAGGACAATAGCTTAAATCGAAGCTTGAAACTTCGAAATACTATCTACTCTTACAACATCAGACGATTACATTCTTTGTGATAATGAAATAAACATGTGTGCTTCTAGCAATAATGAAGGCCACATAAATATATACATAAATATGGGAGCACTTGTACCTTCTAGCTTCATCACGAAGTTTAGCATCAAACTCTTTGCTTGGTGGATATTTCGGCAAGCTTGATGGATCACAAACAAGTGGGTGTGTTGTGAAGAACTGCAAGGAATCATAGAAATTCCAACAAATTAAAATTGATAATCCAACTATATCAGCACAATGCTTTGAAAGTGCAAGCAATAAAAGCGCTCAATAAATATTGTAAAAACTAATGCATAATAGAAAAGGAAGGTGATACAACAGAATTGGCACAACAAACAGTTAGAATTAACTGAAATCAAAGCATACATTCTCAATTCTAGTGAATTCCAAAAAGAATATGATACCTTACAAGTTGGAGCAACTGTCAAACCTAAACCATCATATCCAAATACATTAGATAGAGGCGATCTTAGCAACAAGCTATTTGGTAATTTGTATATTAGACATTCAAATCTCTGAACACCATAAGGCAATGATTCAGTAAAAGAAGAATAAAATCTAGTTTCTAAAAAGACAGCAACGAAACCAAGGCAATATCGCAAACAGGAAAGCAAAAGAACAAAATCATGAAGAGTATATTGCAAACAAGAAAGTCAAGAAAGATTACCTCACTCTTAAGTGCATTGGCTGCTGTACCACGTTCTGTAGGTTCTATAGCAAGAAGGCAATCCAACAGAGACAAAGCTGAAGCAGGGAAATCCTTAAATGTCTCTACCAAACATCGCTTATAAGTATGTTGAGGTTTAAAGAGTGTTGTGTGTGGCAGCTTCCATTTCCTCCAGTAATCCTCTGAAGGTGAACCACAAAGCTTAAAGATCTTATGCAGCTGCTCCACCTAGACGCGGGAAAAGGAAACATCAAAGTTTGCACATAGACGCACAACTATTCTAACTAGAAAGCAAAATAATGCGAACGGGCAACTTATGAACTATAACCGTAATGGAAATGAAGCACAAATCATCTAATGATGACAGCCACCAACCACACATGAATAATGTTTGTAAACGAGCCGGCAGAAAAGGCACCTCAGTTCGTCCTGGCATGATGGGCTTGCCCGCAAGCAATTCAGCAAGGATGCAACCAGTGCTCCATAAATCAACTGCAACACCATAATCTGTTGCACCAAGTAAAAGCTCTGGAGGCCGATACCACAGTGTCACAACTCTACTTGTCAATGGCTGCTTCTGATCAGGATTAAAAAATGTCGCCAAGCCAAAGTCGGCTATCCGGAGGATACCATTGTTATCGATCAGAAGATTTGAGCCCTTAATATCTCGATGTAGAACTCCCCGACTATGGCAGTGCTCAAGCCCAGATAACAGTTGTTGCATATAGCATTTGACCTAATAAATCCAATTCTTTTTTCAGAAAATATATGTGGGTAAACATGAAATGTCAGCATTCCTAACTTCTGGGACCAAGTAATGCCACCCCAATGTAAAAGGAAAGATGCAGCTGTTCACACTTTTATCACCCACTCACCTGTGGCTCAGTGAACTTGAGACGAGGATTGCCAGCAAGACCGGCAAGATCATGTTCCATATACTCGAAAACAAGGTACAAGCCACACGACATTCGGGATGTCACAAGCCCTTCAAGCTTCACGATGTTAGGATGGTCAAGTCGGCGAAGGATGTGAATCTCTCGTGCCATGAAACGAACACTTTCAGGATCCATGTTCACAAAGCGAACTTTCTTTAGTGCCACAATTTTGCCAGTTTCAAGATCCCGGGCTTTATACACGTTGCTGTAGGTTCCCTGGCCAATCTGCAATCAGGGACCATCTCATATAAAATCAGTCCAATTTTGAACCAAATAACTGATGCGAGAACATGAATAATCGATGTACATGAAAAAATCTTATCCTTCCCTGTAAATCATAGAACTATAAATCAGATGCATGATATTGTATAGGCCTAAATGGTGTCAGAATGAAATTTAAACTGAAACCCATTGGTTTCAATATACCAATACTCTTAGAATCAATTTGAAAAATTAGTAATGAGTGCAATATGAAATGAAAAGAAAGAAATCTATTCACCTTGTCTAACTTCTTGAATGAATCAGCCCGTCGAGGAACCCAGCCTTTGATCGCCTCTCCAGCCACCAACGCGAGCCAAGACGGCCAGCCGGCTGCGACCTGCTCTCCTTCAATCTGCTTGGGCACGCTGCCTGCCCACAGACCCTGGCACTCATTCACAGAGGAATCAGCAGTGGAATTTCTCTGGTGACTTCGACGTGTTGGCTGCCTCTCCGATTGCCTCACAATTTGACTTTCTGCTCTCTCAACCTTCTTCTCAACTGTGGATGAAACCGGGATCACAACAATGTTGTCTGGTGGCTTCACAATTACTTTAGCCTTCACCGATTCTGGCTCTGGTGGTGCAGCAGACACCTCTTCTCGCCTGATGGGGTTTCGCAGGCGAAGTGACGATGCAGAGGCCTTGAAGGAAAATCCTTTCCGGTTTGAAGGATCTGTGGCATCATCCTTTTGGCTCGATTTCGAGCAAATGCAGCCCATCGTCTAAACGCTGTTTCCTCACAGGTAACTGCTAAAGTCAAATGGTTCCCTGAAGCTATTGACGATCCATGATGCAGCAAGTCAAGATTTCAACCAAAATTCATCAAGGTAATCCTCAAGTCTTCGGTACTCTTAACATATACCTACATTGTCACTGACTCACCACCATTGTACTAATGAAGGTAAAGGATCTCCGTAGTTTCGACCTATCATCAATTTATTCAATAACCAACTTCATCAAATACACGCAAAAGCGTTCACCAAATGAACAAAACAAGATTTGAGCCACTACCCACGACTTCAAAACGCTGGAAAACTGCAGAATTAACAGCTTCCCAGTGATGGTTTAGTATTCAAAGGAATGAAATCTCTGTGCGTTTCGCACAGACAAATGGAAAAGAGCGGATTCAATCCACCACTGAAGACGCCGGCGTGTTACAAATCGGCGCCTGTGATTAATGGTGGCTTTGCATTCAATGAATTCACAACAGTAAATTCTCTCTCTCTCTCTCTCTCTCTCTCTCTCTCTCTCTCTCTCCGAGAGAGAGGGAGTATATGTGGATTAATTAAGGAAGAGGAAGAAGTAAACGAAAGGGGAGATGATAGGGTGAAGGGAGGAGAGAGGACAGACGACCCCAACGGAGAAATTCTGGAATTAGTGTGGACGTCCGGAGACTCTTTACGCACTATTGGCCAGCGAGGCAGGGAGGATTTCTCGGATCCTGTAAACGGTACAACCCCTCCGCACCTCTCTCTCTCTCTCTCTCTCTCTCTCTGCGAGTGGAAGAAGGCAGATGAACGGTTTTTCGGTTTGTCTCGGCAGCGTGTTTGGATGGATGGGTATTTAGATAAAGACCAACGGCTTCTTTTTTGGTGGGAAATGCTAAAGGAAGTTACCTATACAATCGCCCGACCCTATGATGACTTTACGGATTCCCTGAATAACGTTTTGATATTTTCGTATTACCCCCACATTTCCCAAAGCATTACACAACTGCCTCTATTTTTTTTTTGGAGGGGGGTTGGCTTCCAAGATAACAAGTTAAAAAAATAAGCTTTATTTAAGCTCAAAAACATATGAAAAAGAAAATATTCATTTCCACCAAATGACAGATACAATCAGTTAAGATCATTGAATATGGTTCAAACCAATTACAATGAGCTGTTCAAATGAAATTCATAGATCAGCCGAACTCCCTTAAGAAGACAAAGGATTAATACAATATAGAACACATTGAAACACCAAAGAGGACCGATATACAATAAGAAAAATTGATGCAAAGAAAACAACAAGCAGCACCAGAAATCTCTCTTCAGAAATCCCTCTACTATTAGCATCAATATAGTGAAGCAACGGTACATACGAAGTGCATAATCAGAGATGAGAAAGAAAAACAGTGAAGCAACAGTACATATGCAGAGGGTAACCAGGGACAAAAAAGAAAAATAGCTGAGCAAACAGCAATCCATCAACTCTATCAGCCTCAAACAACTACAAACAGTCAACCACTACGGAAATCCCTTTGGTAACATCACCAAACACTAATCTAAAACAGTCCTTCAAAGACTCAAAGAAGGAGAAGAAATCAATTACTGTATGATAACTTTCTGCAAGCAAAGAAGAAGGATTTCTTGCAAGAAAAATCTATGGCATTTATATAAGATCACTAGGAAACAGCTATAAAAGTGAGATAGAATCAATGTAAAGTCTACAGGAGAATCCTATGAAAAACCATGTAAAAGACGAGTGAGAAAACCTAAAGGTTAACCCTCTCCTGCTCCTAGATTGATTGTTTGCCTCTAAGTTTCCCTTGTTATTTGTCTCTATATCTGCTTTCCTTTTCTCTGCAACTTGGAAAATCTAAGCAGAAAGCAAAAAAAACGGAAGAAATTCATTCTCTCACTCCATCTATGTATAAGTGAGTGCAAGTGATTACAACTCTCTTCTTCCACATTAGCGAGAACCCCCATTTACTTCCTTTCAACCCATCCAATCCACCTTCATAGCATTACTCAATTAAGGGCACGAATCAACCATGAACAATCTGAAATCAGCTGAACCAAGCTGACCTACGAGCAGCTCATTGCATTTTCCCCAAGCCCAACTAGTCTTTGTTTCATTTGGTTTCCGGATCCTGACTGTGACATATCCAACCCATTTAACTCTATAATTATCAAACCAAAACAACAATAAAATAACAAAAGTACCATCATGGCATTGCACCAACAACCAATGAGTCGGTCATCTGTCCTTTTGTTAATAACCGGGCTTAGCTAAAGCCGATGAGTACACAGAGTCCATCTAAAGTTGGAGACTCGCCCATCAACGCTTTGATCCACCTGTCCGGCCATGGCAAAACCTCACTAACCATGTGTACGCATGAATGCCATGCATGGTCATCATAAAAACCCTGGTCTCTTTCACTGCAGCTTGATCGTCTTCTCCTTTCTTTCTCATTGCAGCATTCGATCTGAGGTATCAAAGAAGCTCGAAGAACTTGGATAGATCGATGGGTCTGCTGGATTTTTTTTTGAACCTGGTGCTGCCACCGGCGTCTATGATCATGGTGACCTTCGCTTGGCCATCGTTGGTGTTCTTACATGCGTGTGAATGGTTGTGTCGCAGCTACATCAGTGAGAACATGGAAGATAAGGTCGTCATCATCACGGGAGCTTCATCCGGAATTGGAGAGGTAAGTGCTTGAGTGCTTGCATGCATGTGTGTGTATGCGTTAGTGTGCCTGACTGTATTTTTGTGTGTGCGCGCGCCCGCGTGTTTGTCAACTTTGTTTTATTATTCCTTCCAAGAGTTAACATTGAGAATGCTAAGTTTCGCTCACACAAGGCACTGGGTGTTTATTCTTTTCTACTTGTATAGGAGAATCGCATGGTCTTCTGTGCGTGCGTCTCCATGAAATCCTCTAGTCTTTGTTCGAGAGCTTCAATCCTCCCTGCTTCTCATAAAATCTTGGAAAGAAATGAACATGATCAAACGCTTACAAACACAAGAAAACGTAATAATTACTGCAATATATGAAAGAAAACGTCTTTCCCATCTATATTACAGATAAAATTCAAGTGCGGTTCTCGTGGTATGTTAGAAATCGATATAGAAACATGCATGTGATACTTAAAGTATATATATATATATATATATATATATATATATATATATATATATATATATATATATATATATATATATATATATATATATATATATTAGTTCTTACTACTGTTCAACAACAACAACTAAGCCTTTTCCCATACTAGACGGGGTCGGCTATAGTTATTACTACTGTTCATGGGATAAATTCTTAAGAACTCACTTGAGATTAACCATGCTTGATGCTAAGAACTACGAACAATAAACTTCAATCTTGCATGAACATACAGTCATGTTTTCATTTTCTGTCATTCTTGAAAGTTATGGCATCGATGACCAGATAGTTGCTTTGTCTTCCTTTTCTTTTTCTTACTTGTCGTTGAATAGAATTGAAATTCCCGCATCTGAAATGAGAGAATCTAAACGGATTCAGTCTGAAGCATTGAGAAATCACCTATATGGCATCGATGCCGTGCTAGTTGCTCTGTTTTTTCCTTTACTTGGAGGGGAATGGAGTTGGGATTCCCACATCTGAAGGTGGGAGAGTCTACACGGATTGAGTCTGAAGCATTGAGACATCACCTATCATCAAATTAATTCGTGACGTAGAATTTCAGTGATCAGTTTGACGTTAGTTCTGTGAATTCCTTCAATTTCACTCCAGTCCAAATGCATCTGCACTCTCTCTCTCTCCTGATATTTTCTTTCTTCATTATGTGTGCAAATAGGCTTTTAATTTGGTTCATGCATGATTGTGAGCTTATGCAGCAAATAGCATACGAGTACGCGAAAAGAAGAGCAAACCTGGTGTTGGTGGCTAGAAGAGAGAGCAGGCTGCATGGAATCAGGGAAAGGGCGAGGGAGATGGGAGCAAGGAACGTGTTGGTGGTTGGTGCAGATGTGGTCAAGGAAGACGACTGCAGGAGAGTCATCGAGGCTGCCGTTTCAAGATTTGGCCGCGGTACGAACCCCTTCATTATTGACTTCACCTATGGCATGCATCTTTACCAACATGGTTCTTCATCATTGAAAAAGAATTGATGATCATCAAACTTAATTCCAGAAATTTAAGTACATTCATCACTAAGTTCTTGTTTTGCAGTTGTAGTTCATGAATCTTCCAAGTTAATACCTTGAGACGACTTGATGAGACTGCAAAATGGATGAAAAAGATGTCTTGTACAGTAGATTCATCATTTGCCGCCATATTTTAAATTCGAAAATACAAGTGATAAGAGATTTACCCAAAATACATGACGCATCGTCAGGAAACTTCCATGGGGAATCTTACCACGAATGCCTCGAGTCGAGGATCAAATTGGTGAAGGTGTGGGTTCAACTGCATCGTTAAGCCAGTTAATGGCAACTGTTGAATCTTCAGTTGCGTGCTCTTATACCCTGACATTTGTTGGCGTGCATGGTGCACAGAAGAGGTCCATGTTACTTATTTTCTTGTTTAATCCTGACAGAGTGATTACCTTGCAGTGAACCATCTGGTGAACACTGCAAGCTTAGGGCACACATTCTTTTTTGAAGACACAACAGATACTTCTGTTTTTCCACTTTTAATGGTGAGTACAGCTTGGTCTTGGGATAGACATTATGCTCTTGTTGATTATTCGCATTAATTCGATCACTAAACTATCTGATTGGAAACTGAAATTGGTTGTCCTGATTACCTATTACCTAGAGATTTAAATTTTTTTAAGTTTCTTAATTTGTTCATTGGAGTAACATAAATGAGATCTTTGATGCACTTGGTCATATATATGGATGACAATTAGGTCCTCCATCATCTTCTCCTTTAATGCAGGCTATTAGGTCTGCGTTTTAAGAAATATGATCAACTGCATTAGTACTCAAGGCCCTTGAATCCTCTTGGAGGCTTTGGTATTGAAGTTAAATATTGTTGCTTGGTTATCTGAATTGGTATGAGTTACGTACTTCATGACTGTGTCACCTGGTCAGTCCTTTTTGGTTCCTTGTCCTGTTCTCAGTAACACAAACAACACATCCTCAATTAGTACGTGCTTCATGAGCACACTCAGGCTTGGGAATGTGGTTAGAAGCCCAGTTACCATCTGCCATTGGAATATATCTAGATTGATGGTCTTAAAGAATGACTTATGCTTTCTAATTAGTTTGTTTTCCTTTGGCGTTTGTCTTGCAGGACATAAACTTTTGGGGCAATGTCTTCCCTACATACGTTGCTCTTCCCCATTTGAGGCGCAGCAATGGTCGAATAGTCGTGAATGCATCAGTCGAGAATTGGCTTCCAATGCCGAGAATGAGCTTATATGCAGTGAGTATGAAGCGAGAATCTAAGTTCAAACTCAATTTTTGACAAAGTTTAGATGCATGAATTGCTGTTTTAAAGACGTGGTTTCATTCTCTTACACTCAGAAGGATCCGAATGCATGATTCTGAAGTATTCAAACTGCTCTACAACATTGAAAACATACACATAATTCCTTTTCTTCTTTAAAATTGATTCAGGCATCAAAAGCTGCACTGACCAACTTCTATGAGACGTTGAGGCATGAAGTGAATGAGGAAGTTGGAATAACGATTGCAACACATGGTGCCGTTGGGAATGAGATGACAGGGGGCAAATTCATGCTAGAGGAGGGAGCTGAGATGCAGTGGAAGGAGGAAAGAGAGGTAATATTCACAAAGGTCTAACGTTATATGAATATGAGAATGATATATTGATGCCTACTGTAACATCCATTCGATCCATAAAATTGAGAATAGAGACAGAGAGCAAAGAAATAAATCGAATGCCGTGATTTCTGTACAGATAGCAGTAACTGGCAGACATGCTCAAGAGTATGCGAGGCAGATCGTCAGTGGAGCATGCAGGGGTGACTCCTACGTCAAGCCCGCCAAATGGCATTCCATATTTCTTCTGTACAAGGTGTTCGTTCCAGAGGTGCTGGGCTGGACCTTCAGGTTTCTGTTACTCGACTACACTCAGGTGCGAACACCACCACCACCACTTGGTATGGAGCCTACGTCCCCAAGGAAGCAATTGCCATCCCCTGTGTCTTCCCGACCTCGTAGCTCTCCCTCCATAGCAGAAAGGTGAGGAACAGACGTTGCCGTATCAATGAGTGATCTTCATCTGTGAGTGCATGTTCATATGTCGTGATTTGGCGAACAATATGTTTAGATTTTATCTGAGTTTCAGCTTTGCAAGCTAGAATAAATATGGATGTGATCATCTCTAAATTGATGATATGGGAGAACAAGTTTGATTTGGCTAGTATTCTATGATACATTATATTTGATGCAGTTAATTTGTTTCCTTGCACAAATTCGTTTATCTAATTTTAAGTGGGATTCATTTATTGTCCAAGAAATTAAAGCTTCCGAAAGTTTGTATTAACTATAGTTAAGCTCTCGTGAAGCTGCTCTACACGAATGCATTTGTATTTGGGGTTCGCGATATATGTAAGAACTGTTGGCAAACAATGCAAACGCTGAAGAAAACAATCACACGCACTCACGTAAGAGACAAGCTCTACTGTGGTTCAGAGAAAGTGAGGTTCACTTCCACCACAGAAAACACGCACCATTGCAGGGCTGCATGCCGCCTCTCTCCTGAAATCTGAAAATTTCCTCCGTCTCCACTGTGTATAGAGAAATACAGGACTTGAAATACAAGTGTGCCTCACCTGATAAGCCGAAATACACTGAAAAAGTTTTCTGGATCCGCCACAGAAGTCCAGGTCTTGCAGCTTGGAAGGCATTTTGGACCTTATTGTGTCAGTGGTGTGAGAATTTTTCGGGTCGAGATTTTCCAGAACTTGAAAAAAAGAGTTTTCTCAGATCTGGACTTAACTTGGATTAACACGTGAGCCATGTTCTTACCATGGTGGTTTCACCGCTTCTCTTTTTTCTTCTTCAGTTAGAAGGTTTCACCGCACTTTTGTCACTTCATCACCATTGTCTCCCCGCTTTTGATCATTAGAAATGTCGCATTAGGAAACATTAAATGACTATATCACGTTTTGATATTCGAGATCATAACATAATTGATTAAAGCAGTGATGAATTAACTACAAGTATATTTCCATATCATCAACTGATATGCTTAGCTCCCCTGGGCTAAGCTGGTCTATTGCGCACCCATCGCTGAAGTCTTCCCCATCTTGCCATATTAAGCATTCTTGTGTTGCACACTCATTGCTTTGCAGCACCCTGCAGCTTCCGCTCACTGGCATTCTGGCCGTCAAATCCACATCCACGGCCATGCCGGCCTCCGTCGCAGCTTTCCTTATGGATTTGGGAGACATGTTGTGCTTCAGGAACCCTGGAATGTTCTGAGGGAAATTCAGTTTATTGACTGCATCCGGACCTCTCAGGCAATACATGGCTGTGTCATGGGCAATGGCTGCTGCATCCGGTGTCGCATAGGTGCCTAGCCATAGACGATCTCTCGAGCCCGGCAAGCGGATCTCCGAGACCCATTTCCCCCATTTCCTACACCGAACACCCTTATAAGGATTCCGGTCGGTATCGAGAGCGTGACCTTGCTCCGGTCTCTGCATCTTGCTTGCTGCAACTAGCCCGGTCTCTCTTGAAGGCAACTGAGACAGGAAGGCACGCTTAAATAGGTTGAAGAATTACAAGGTCAAGGTTGACAATGAGGAATCTTATCAACTGTTTGAATCATGACCCCGCGTACGGAAGACCATATGGCCAAATCAAGGCTCAAAGGGAGGTCAAAGTGAGCTCACAAGGAGCAATGAATTCCCTTTGGCTCTTGGCCCCCCTCGTATTGAAAAATGAGCCACGGATCCTAATACATCCGAATACAACCACCACCAATCACTGGTGATTATTTAAAATTTTTTTTCCTGTAAAAAATTCAGGAAAATAGTGATGTTCTTCGAGGAGAGTATATAAGAATATAAAAGTACCTATATATGTATACACACACACACACACACACATATATATATATATATATATATATATATATATATATATATATATATATATATATATATATATATAATATATAAAAGTACCTATATATGTGTATACACACACACATATATATATATATATATATATCAGTACGTTTTCCATGTTCAGTAGTGCCTCTTGAGTTGACCTGATGAGAATATCTGAATCCCTCGAATACACCAAACCTTTGAACATCGTTAAAGAGGGAACCTAAGATAAGGACTGGCCAGATTTAGAGCCCACTTTGTGCAGGATTGTATTTTGACATGCAGCTTTTCTTTCAAACCCAAATGCAAATGTGTCTCACAATCCAACCCAATTTCATATGCAATACACACAATTCAATATGTTTGGATCTGGGTTCAGTTTGATTTTCTAAAATTGGATCCAAACCAGAGTTCAAATAACTTGGATGGCATTAATTTAGATCCAAACCAGAGTCAAGACTGTGTCAGACCCATTGGCATCCTTTTATGGCTATCCCTTCTTTCTTCTCGCATTTAAAGTATGACTTACTTTTATGTATTTTATATATAAATAAAGTTATTTTTAATATATTTTATATATAAAAGGAGTTCTACATATTCATAGGAAAGCTCTTGAGAACTTAAATTATTCCCAATTCATACACTTTTCCATGTTTCTGTTCTTATCGGTGAATAAGAAAAGAGAAAAATATATATTTTTGTTTGTCTTAACTGGTTGAACCAAAAATTGAAAGGAAGACTTTGACTCAAGAAATATCCGGCCGGAGTCTGGCAGTGGGTCCTTCCACACTCTGCCATCTTTATCTAATTCCCTGTTCAATGTTCGGATCATCCTAGTGGGGCAGATTCAGGAATGCTATTTGGATCTTGAAATCAAACCTTAAAGTGCTAAACCTGTAACTAAGTCAAACACACCTTCGAAGAATTCTTCAATATATAAGCAAGATTGAATTCTAGTCGTTGGATCGTATTGGTGTCCTGATGGATATTAAGACATTCAATCTCAATACTGGGTCTCCTCTCACAGGATTGCTCCAATGGTTTTACATTTTGGGTCTCTTGATCACCTGTAATGGGATCCATTCTATGCATGATTCTGAATCCCTGAATGGCTAAACATGAATCTTGCAACAGTTAGCTATCTCGAATCCAATTCACATCATTGTTTTGTGCCGGATTGGTGAAACAAAATCGATTTGGTCTCTCCTGCGAACCAGAATCGTTTGGAAAATCAACCATGCTTTCAGAATCTAATCAATCACCAGTCCGGATCCATATTCCACTGAAGTCGAAGTCCAGTTACTTGGACAAGATTCAACCAACCTGAATTCAGTATGACACGGGTCCAACACGAATCCAACCGATTGACAGACATCCCCAAGCTGGTTAGGCCTCTCGGTTGTGAATCTTCTAACAATGTTGCCGGCCTGTGGTAATCTTTTCTTGAATAGACTTGTAGATGAGGGGCCTAAATCCGAATGGGTCCATGACATTTTGCGATCACGAGTCGCAGGTTCAGCGACAAATACGAAGGGTCGAACAAATGCTTGTTGATCAAGTTTCAAATACAAAGGGTCAAACAAATGCTCGTTGATAAAGTTTTGTCAAAGAGAATCCCAATTCATTCACAATTGAAGCCACCTTATATATATAATACATATTTTTTAAATAAATGGTTTGAGATGATAAAACAGAAAATGTTTAATGCAATATGGTGTATTAAATATAAAATACAATAGTACTTTTAGTTCAAACATTTATTGTTGCTTATACCAATCAAACGGTGAAAATGATAAGTTTCTTTTAGTTCTCGATTTTTGTGGGTTCCTTGAATTTGAATTATATATGTACGTATATAGTTGGGTTTCAAATATTGGGCTTTAACTGTTTTTTTCGTGTAAATGTCAACATTGGATCCCTTTGTTCATTTTCATCGAAGCCTAAAATGAAGTGAACGCATGGCTGTGGCTGTGGAACATGAGATGCTCATCAAAGTAGAAAAATTGCACTCAACTTTTACATAATAATTTCAAGTAGAAACTCTGCTTTTGAAGCCCAACTTGTCACGCAATTTTCTTGTAAAGTTGCAAGATTTGATCGTTTGGTCGTGTTACATCGACCAGATGTGAACATGGTTTTCTGGGGATATATGTAAGTAAATATCCTATAAACTTAATTAAAGAAGCTAACCCGCACCGAGTCTGACCCAATATGCGCCGTATGTTCAGCTCTTATAGCTCAATGTGCTAGCTCGTGTTCATTTCGTTTAGATCAAGAATCGAACATGAACAAGCTTGTGATGATTGAACTGAGCCGAATGATGAAGGGTTCGGTTCCTTTACCAGCTCTATTGAAACAAGATAGGGATGAAGCGAAAGAAATAAGAAAGAGAAAGATAGAATTTGGATGATAAAATGGATGGTAAGTGACTCTTAAGGGCAAACATATAAATCCCTTCAGCTAACCCAACATGGGCTGTGGTAACTATAGTCAAAGATGATTTTGATTAACAACATAAAAATTTTAGGTGAATAAAACCTAAAATTGTTCTGTCCCAAGCCCGGATAAAGGAGGAGGGTTGTGTTAGGCTTTTGACAGCTAGCGTAAAACTTTGTCGGATTTTTATACCATGAATTACACAAATTATGAGCATTGCGTTGGAGCGATCCCTTTTAGCGACGCATTGTAGAGCTTGAATGTAGTGAAAAGTAAGCAAGGGTCATTACATTTTCACTCGAATGTAGTGAATCAATTGTAGAGAGGGTTCTCATATCATGGACGGTTGTGGGTAAAGAAGTTAGTTCCGCTATATTGTCGCCCGAATATAGTGAATAAATTATAGAGAGGGTCTCTGCATTTTCAATATGAACAGATGCAGGGGGTAAGGAAGTTAGTCCAGATAATAAGATTCGTATTGGTTCTTGGAATATCAAAACATTGTACGGTAAGCTAATGGAGGTGATAGATGAATGGATGCGGGGTTAGTCCAGATAATAAGATTCGTATTGGCTCTTGGAATATCGAAACATTGTACGGTAAGCTAATGGAGGTGGTAGATACTATGATTTAGAGAAAGATTCATATTCTATGTTTACAAGATACAAAGTGGGTTGGAGAAAAAGCAAAGGAGATTAATGATAAAAGTTTTAAATTATGGTACTCAGGTAAAAAAAAGGCTTGAAACGGAGTTGGTATTATAATAAATAAAGATTTAAAGGATAGTGTAGTAGACATACAACAATATGGTAATCGAATCATGATTTTGAAATTAGTGTTAGGAGCAGAGGTTTTGAATATAGTTTGTGCTTACGCACTCCAAGTAGGACTAGAAGATAGTACAAAAACGACTTTTTGAGAAAAGTTAGATAAGGTGATTCAAAGAATTCCACAAAGGGAGATAATTTGTTTAGGAGGAGACTTAAATGAACGTGTCAGTAAAGAGTCGTTAGGATATCAAGGTATTCATAAAAACTTTGGTTTTGGGGATATAAATGAGGAAGGTAGGGAGATTTTAAATTTTGCAATGGCATTTGATCTCTTTATAGTCAATACAATGTTCAAAAAATGAGATGAACATTTAATTACTTAGAAGAGTGGCTTATCACAAACACAAATTGATTATTTTATTTGGAAAAAAAAGATAGAGCATGTTGTAAAGATTGCAAAGTAATTCCAGGAGAAAACTTAACCTCTCAACATCGACTTTTAGTTATAAATTTACAAATAAAAAAGTGGACAAAAAAGAAAAGAGTGAATCAAGCTATTTGAAGTAAATGGTGAAACCTCAAAAGCGAGAAAGAAGGTATATTTAAATAAAAAGTCCTTAGAAGGAGATGCTTTGAATTATGTTGGTACACCTTGTGATATGTGGAACAATTTGGCTATTCAATTAGAAAAGTGGTAAAAAATATGTTAGGTAAATCTAAGGGAGGTGTACCGGCACAAAAAGAAGCTTTGTTGTGCAGTGAACTAGTGCAAAATAAAATCAAGGCAAAGATGACATATTACAAATTACATTATGCTAAGAAAACTAGTGAAACTTTAGAAGCTTATAAGAAAACAAAGAAAGAAGCAAAAAAGGCCGTCAGAGAAGCAAAAGCTAAAATTTGGGAGGATTTATATAAAAAACTCAACTCAAAAGAGGGTGAAAGAGATATTTTTAGGATAGCTAGGGCTAGAGATAAGAAAACTAAGGATCTTAATTTTGTTAGATGCATCAAAGACGAGGATGAGAAAATTATAATGACAAATGATGATATTAGAAATAGATGAAAAAACTATTTTCATAAGCTTTTTAATGAAAATGAAGATGTTAATATTAGCTTAAGAGAGTTAGCTATATCAGAAAAGTATATAAACCACAATTTCTACCGACGTATTCAAAATAATGAAGTTAAAAAGACTCTTAAACATATAAAAGGTGGTAAATCAGTAGGATGAGATAATATTCTTATAGAAGTTTGGAAAATCCTAGGAGAAACATGAATCACTTAGCTTACAAGACTATTTAATAAAATATGAAGAAACCAAAAGATACCTGGGGAATGGAGAGCGAGTACACTTATACCCATATATAAGAATAAGGGAGACATTCATAATTGTGCGAATTATCAGGGTATCAAGTTAACGAGCCATACTATGAAATTATGGGAAAGAATTATCGAACGTAGGTTAAGACAAATATCGAGTACAACAGATAACTAAGTTGGATTCATACGAGGCATATCTATTGTTGAAGTGATTCACCTTTTGAGACGTCTTATAGAACATTTTAGAGCAAAAAAGAAAGAAATTTATATGATATTTATTGATATAGAAAAAGCTTATAATAGGGTACCGAGGGAGGTTCTTTGGAGAACCTTGGAAAAAAGAGGTATCCCATTGTCATACATAAACCTTCTAAGAGACATGTACGATGATGCAAAAACATGTGTGAGGACTCAAACCAAGACCACCCAAAACCCGTAGTTTCAGAACTGGTCCCAAACCGACATGTCTTGGTCAACTCACAAGTTAAGGGTCATGAATTTGATACAAGAGCCATGCATCTAAGCTTCCGCCTCTCCATTGTACCCTAAACTCGTGTAAATGACTTAAATACGCTCTTTAAAGTACATACGATACATTTTACGTTGAAAGTTCTGCTATCGAGAGTTTTCAAAAGAGTCAAATATAATTCAAAATAGTTGCTTCATTGTCCTAATCCCACACCGAACCCAACAGAACTGCGCGACTTACTTTCAGAAATATGTTTATGTAACATTTAATTTAACATTATATACAATTTTATGCATCGAGTAACTTAATATAGTTTATAATAGTATAGTATTAGTCTATACTATGTTATATATATATATATATATATATGCTATAATATATATTATGATATATGTAATTAAATATATATTGAGGTGGGGCTGATGTACCCTAAACCCGGCCCGGCCTGGCCCGTGTGGTATCTCCACACACACTCCGCCTCCCAATGGGGCGGGACAAATTTTGAACTCTAAATACCTGTCCCATGCAGGGTGCTGAATTAGGTTCGTTTATGGGATTGATTCAGGCGACCAGAACTTAGTCGCTACTCCCGGCGCCGATGGCCGGTGCAGGATTGGGGTCCCCTGAATGAGGAAGGAGGGTAGTTTCGTCAATAGGTTTCCCCAATAATGGCCCACATGTGTCCGATGAGTGAGCTCCAAGAACCACCTTTCTTCATCGCTACTCCCGGCTTCTGCCGAGCCACGTATAAATCCATACCACCTCTCTCTCTCTCTCTATCATAACGAGCACTAAATATACCTACTCTCTCTCTCTCTCTCCCACAATTCGAACCCTTCTTTTCTCTTCATTGCTCTCCATTTATCTTCTTTCCTTCCTCTCGCTTTCGATCGATACTCTTCATCTTCGCCTTTTCTCTTCTTTCTCCCTCTCCATATTCTTCTTGTTACTCTCTCTCTCTGTGGCTAAGGAGATCTCTGATCATTGCAGCGGAGAGCATTTCTTCGCCGTCAGGATTCGTGCCCCTGCAGTGCGTCTGGGACTGATCCAGGTGAGGGTCTCCGGAATTTCCTTCTGTTTGTTGTTTGGTTATCTTGTTCTTCCGTTGCCTGTGTTCTCGTAGTGGAGATATTCGACTACGTAGTCAATTTCATGTGTTCATTGATGTTTTCTCCTTTGCCTTTTCCTAATTGAAGTTGATCGCACTCGGATCTTGCTATCCGAGCCAACGGAATTTTTAATTCTAGCGCTCAGACGCGATTTGATCGCGTTCTCGATTTGGAACTCTTAATTCTGAGCTCACAGATGCGATATGATTGCGTTTTCGATTTGGAAGATCTAGTTTTCTTGAATTCTTGATCCTTTTCTTTATTTGAAGGCGATCTTTTCACTGTCCCGTACGCCTAGAGAGGGTTTTGTGTCGGTTATTTTGGCGCTTTTAGCGATCGTTTTCCCATATTGACCGTTCGGTGCGCTTCAAGGGAGCCTCGTAAGGCTACGATTGTCTTTAAGAAATGGACAAATAGCTGAACGCTACTTACCCGCGGATGACATGAGGCTGTGGAAGTGCCTCCCTCTCTCATTCACACACACACAGAGGGAAATATCATTCGAGAATGCTTTGGACATTTAGGTAATATTTCCAACAAACGAAACTAAGGGAGAGTCTTTGCGTCCATAGACCATATCCTTTTAAGAAGTCGACTTGTGTGTATACCCTTACATTTACAACTTGTCTCATATATATATATATATATATATATATATTGTCGACTTTTGACATACTCACTTACTCATTATTTTTTGGTGGAATAAGCCTAATTTAAAAAACGAAAAATAATGTTATTATGTTCATCTCAAAAAATAATTATCTGGACCGTGGGCAAAGTCTAATCACTGATATGAAAATTGGATCCTATGAACTTTGATAGCATTCTGATCCTATGAACTTTAATGGCATTCTGCGTGTAACAAAATGGTTCTTTATATTTTTTGAGATACTCTTCCAACTTTTTGAAAGGCATTCATGCTCCCCAAAACAAAAGAAATGCATGGATATGCATATGTAGAGGCATGCAGTATAAAACCACTCATATTCTTTTCAATTACTTTGTACAAATGAACAAGTATTTAATAGTTATATAAATGTGTCTGAGAAAAAAAAGAACTACTCTTCACTGCATTCTAGAGTTTCTTCCCCTTTTTCATGGTGATGTTCTTTAATGTAAATCAGATTCTTAGATCACAGTTTTGTTTCAGTCTTTTCTCGTATTTGTCCGTGTCTTACAAACCACATCTTCGTAGCTTCTTGAATAGGTTAACCTTTTGTCAAAATTGGTTTTTGAATCAAATTCATAATTTAGAATTCAAAAGCTCAAGACTCAAAGCTGTCCAATTTAGGCGAATTAACATCCAAGGCATAGACTTTATCGATTATAAGGTTCTGGCGACACTACCAATTGCGTTCACCTCAATAATGATGACGATTTATAGCCAACCAACTCGAAATAATGAATTAAATAGTACATTGAAGTGGGTGGAGAAATATTTGTGAATTGAAATATTAAAAAAGGGGTAGTATCCAATGATGACGACGGATATCTTGGATATTTGTTAAAGTGGATTCTGCCTTTATCAAAATACACATTCCATCCACTATAGAGAAACTCGGTTATTAACACAAGCGTGTTCCTTGGTTATCACTGTTAATACTTGAGCATGAGTTTACAAACAATTATTTCAAACTAGAAACCCTCTGCACCAAAGCATCAACTCAACAACAGCAGAGCACTGTAGCGCTGACCCTGCTGGTGGAGAGTTCGATTCCTCAAAAGTACTTGTGTGGGTGTTTGTGTTAGGCTTCGGCCTCCTCTTGTAAGGAAAAAAACTGGAAACCCTTTCCCCGAGTAATCATGATTCTATAAATATCATTCAACATAATTGAACTTTTTGGGGCTCAATTAGGGAGTTCCTTTCCCAATCATTGCTAAATATCGTCCGGATAAGACGAAATGAGGTGACGGTTGCTCCCTTAGCTACCAAATGAACACCACCCCCCCCCCGAGCGGATATTCTTTGCTTCAGAGGGTTTAGGATTAGGTTTACTTGCGAGTCCACATCATTGCTAAATTAATGATATTAGTATTTCGGCTCGAGCTATCGTCATAATGTTTTAAAATTAATGATATTAGGCATATGAAACATGTGTTCCCAATTTTCTCATATTACATAAGCTCGAGCTTGCTTCATTTGTAAAATGAGGACACTGGAATGTACTGCTGACAGAAATACACGACCCAGCGGTTCTTGTGGGACTAGAAAGGCCGCAGTTTAATGAGGGAGCAATTGGCATTATTGTGCTTGTTGCTTTTCCCTCAAAACAGGGGCAGAAAACGAGCCACTTTTTTTTAAACTGCTTTTCGTTTTCTTTCCATTGCTTTTCTGCAGTTGAATGCCACGTGTACAGCTGTTGCCTTCGGTTGCTTCCGCCCGGTCTCTTCTCACACCATGACATCTTTCTAATCTCATTGCAGCTTTCCTTTCTGCATCGCCGTGACAAGCCATCTGTGTGTGTGTGTGGCTGGGGGGATTTCTCCTTTAAAAACTTCAAATGGGTGAAGTAAATATTCCTTTGAGTCATTTGACCAAGCGAAGATGGTCATGGCGGGTCGCGCTCGTGAAGATGGTCGATGCTGTTACTTGTTCGCGATGAGTGGTTGGTGACCGGTTTTCTCGATTCTGAGATGGCGATCGATGTGGACAGAGCTTACTGCGAGTGGCCTCATAATGAGCTAGCAGATGGGGAAGACTCTCAGGTAGCTGACAATTTCCCGACTCACTTCTATGATGGGCATGCGTTCATGTTATGGTGGATGTGCATCTAATTTGTGCCTTGAACATTGCTCATACTCTTCTCTTCTGTTGGTTTCTAATAATTATGGAGTTCGTTTTTTTCAACAAGAGACCTTTTGTGGGGTGTCATTAGTCTAAGGGGTATGTTAGCGTTACAGAGGTCAATCTGCTTGTGTAAAAGTGGAACCTTCTCTTTCGTTTAAAAATTATAAAGAGCGGCCATTCTTTTTGAGCTAGAGATGTTCTTTGTCTCGGTGACACTGTTATTTGGTTGACTTATACAATGTTACGTAAGTTGTTGGTGGTTACTTTCGGTCCCGATAATTAAATGAAGGAAGAAGTATCCCTTCTCACATTTGATGAGTTGCTTTTATTGATTTTATAAAGATAATGCTTTTATAATATAAATGATTTTACTCAACAACCGAAAGAGGAAAAAGTAAAGTATAGGTAAAATGAAAAAACAAATACAATATTGAAAGAAGAGCTCTCCCTTAAAACCCTATACCGGTAACTGTTCGCCCCTCCTTATCTTCCTCTTTTTTCCTTTTTTCTTCTTTGCATTGGTGTGCTTATGAATAGTCTTTCTTTGCATTCGTGTGCTTATGTGTGCTTATGAATAGTCTTGAGGTATGCTTGGACTCGATTGCATCATTGCTCCAACAGGGGTATCAGAGCGTATGCTCTCCGAGCGTAATTCTTGTTAAAAAGAGAGAGGAAGAAAACAATGTCGGAAAAGGTTTTGGTGTAAGTTTTTATTAAAAAAACATACAAAATGAAAAGAGGTTAGAGAGCTCCCGGTAATGGAAGACTCGCTCGAAGACGCCTATGATGAGACCAGAAAGAGAGTCAGACGGGATGAGACAATGTGAGATAGGTCGTAGTTGGCTGACAAAAAGAGAGGTAATATGCTAAGAGCCACAAAGGCTCTCTCAAACTCTATCATCTCTATATGTTCCTTTGTCCATAATATACTAGAGATAGAGGGACTCTCACAACTGAAAACAAGCTAAGCTAGAAGGGCTCTCTCGATCGGGGAGAATGGCTCAAGCATGTAGTAGTCGAGACCAGAAAGAGAGTCGGACAGGATGAGAGAGAAAACAAAGGGATCGCCTCTCTCTCTCAAAAGATCCATAACACTCTATCTAAACCGCCTTTGACAGCGTTCTGAAAAGTGCTGGTAGTGATATTTACAATCTATCATCATGAATTACCATTTAGTCTAGATATTTTATGTTAAAAAGATTGAAATATCCTTTTTGGTTGATAATATTACAATCTCTCATTGAATAATTACAAAAATATCGAGATATTTTAAAATAAAATGTCTAAAATATTTCCGTACGTGTGAATGTACATATCTTTCTTTTGACAGTTAGATAAAATTACAAAATACCAAGACTATAAATTTACTGTTTTGTCCTTGTTTAACTTGTTGATATATCGGGCCCGATATTTTGTGTGGTTTTATGGTTTTGTTCTTGACTGTTTGTCATATTATCTATTATGCCACTTGACAAAAGTACTTTTATGTTCTTATAGAATTAAAAGAATGCCATGAGACAAATTTACAATTTTGTCCTTCAATGTTTATTTAAATTACTGAATAACTAGGAATTATAATTTTAATATTTTGTCCCTAGTTTTTAGTTTAAATTACAAAAATAGATAGAAAGTTAAAAATAAGAGTTGCCCACTCCTTGCAAAGAAATTAAATAAGTAGACTGAAAGACTATTTTATTGTTATGTCCTCCGACTTGTTCTGAAATTACAAAAATTGTTTTGAATTTTAGATATTTCCAATATGATACTTATTTGTTATATGAAATTGTTGTTAAGTACCTATAAATATTTACTGTTCGGTACTTGGATATTATGGATACTACAATTTAATGCTTGACTATATTTTATTGTTGATTTCTTAGAAAATGTCTTATGACTAATTATTTGTTGCTTGTTTTATGTTTTTCATTCAAAATATTAAGACCCTCTACTTGTTGTCTCTACCAAATTATTAAAAATGACTTTCTGATAAAGATCGAAAAGTTAAATGACTTAAATTTTTAAACGTGAAAAAGGAGAATCTCATTGACCCTAATTTTAGAGGATATCAATTATGTACTTAGGAAAACTATTTTACCCCTTACCCCAATTGCAATAGATGAAGAGAAAGAAAAAATATAAGATATTTTTAAAGAATGATAATATAGTAAGGACTCACGACTATAATGTTAACTTAAATAAAAGATGACTTGATTAGAGTCTTCAAAGAATTTGAGACCGTTAAAGAGTTATTTGATTCTTTGACTAATAAATAAGATACTACAACTAAACTGCATATCCAATTACTCCTTCAAAAATATAATATAAAATGAAGGAAAAAGATGATGTAGTTGAACATGTTAACCAAATATTGATAATGGATAGAGATTTAACTGTAGCAATAGGGAAACTATTTTACTCCTACCTCAATTGCAATATACGATGAGAAAGAAAAATATAAGACATTTTTAAAGAATGATAATATAGTTGAGACTATAATGTTAACTTAAAGATGACTTGATTAAGGTCTTGGAAGAATTTGAAACCGCTAAAGAATTATTTGATTATTTAACTACTAAATATGATACTATAACTAAACTTAATATCGAACTACTCCTTAAAAATTATAATATAAAATAAAAGAAGGAGATAATATAATTGAATATGTTAACAAAATGTTGTTAATGGGTAGAGATTTAACAGTAGCAAAGTCAGTCATTCATGAACCAATGCAGATATCCGCAATTCTAAATAGTCTTCCCCTTTGTTGGAACATGGTAATCACAACCCTTAGACTTGGATCCTGATTTCACCCTTTTTGAACTCCCATTGAAACTAGCAATTTAACAAGAACAAATGAATAAAAATAAATGAGAAAAGTTGTTAGTTGCTCAAAATAATTTTGGGTCAAGTTCTAAAAACAACGAGAACAAGAAAAACCAAATAAAATATTTGGTAAGAATAACAAAAATAAGGGCAGTCATTTTTTAAGAAATCGAAGGAATTGATAAAGTACTTCAATTGTGGCAAAATGAGGCACTACAAACGGGATTGCCCCAACAAGAAAAACAACGGCGGGAGCACCCCAACATCGCGGCCCAATAGAGAAGAATGATATAATCTATGTCATTTCTAAGGTCCTATACATGGATCGCCCTGTGACTTGTTGTTGGATTGACTCTGAAGCGACCTTACTCATCTCAAAGAGTAAAGAGGAAGTGATGGATCTAAAAGAATTCAATCTTTGGGAGCATTGAGTTTATATGATAAATAATACTTTTTTGATATTCTTAGTGTTGGATCCTTTAGGATTTTTGTACAATGCATTGTGCTTACTGATATATTAATTGTGCCTTCTATGAGGTGTAATCTTTTGTCGATCCTTGCCTTTGTAAAAAAAATGTTTGATGTTAGGTTTGTCCCTAGCAAGGTTAGTGTAGAAAAACATGACATGATAACTTTTTCAGGTTTATTTCATGCTTAGCATTGTTTGTTTAAACTGAATGTAAATGAAAATAAAAGTTCTTCTTATGCTTATTTATTGATTGTGCTTGTGTAATTAATGTGAATGTATGACATAAATGCTTAGGGCATATAAGTTTGAGTAAGTTGAGAAAACTAACCAACTTTAACTTATTGCCTACCTTTTATTAAAATACTTTTAATAAGTGTGAGGCCTATATAAAAGAGAAAATGACCATAAAATCATTTTTCAAAGAAATGCTTTGAACAACTCTATTAGAGGTTATTCACACCGATTTATGTGGATCCTTTAGGGTGAGATCTCATCGTAGAAAAATATATTTCATAACATTTATCATTGATTATTCGATATATATATATATATATATATCTTGACACAAATATGAGGCACTTAGGTATTCAAAGAATATAATCAAGAAGTTGAAAATTAATTAGGTCAAACAATCAAAGTCTTAGGTCTAATCAAGGTGGCGAATACACCTTTATATAATTCTTCAAATACTTTTAAGACTTTGGTATTGCCAAACAAAATAACATGCCCACAACACATCAACAAAATGTGTAGTAGAGAGATATAACATGACTTGTTGAATATGACTAGGTCCATGTTAATTAATGCTTTTCTTTTTAGGATGTTTTAGGGAGAAGCATATAGTTAGTAACTGCAGTCGTATATATATACATATATATTAAATAGAGTACCGTGTAAGAAAGGTTGTATTCTCTATATCGAGATATGGTTTGGTAGAAAATGAGACTTAAGTAGGTAGAAATCCGACGCACACTTAAGTAGGTCATTAAGATGTATTTTTATTGGACATCCCAAAGGTTCTAAGGGATAAGAGATATCGGTTTTATCATAAAGATCATGTTTTAATAGAAAGTAGGGATGTTGAATTTATTGTGAATAAACTTCACATCATTAAATATAAAAAAGAACTTACAATGGATGGTGCCTTCAACACAAGAAATCGGCTTCCTCTGTGCAACAATCCCCTTCTTTTTCTTATCCTCCTCTCTAACCCTAATCACTTATTTATACTCTATCTAACTTAATTTCCTAATCTACCCCTACTAATAATTAACTATTTCTAGTATAACATAAGACTCAAAATGACATACGACAAGACTCATTTACATGTATTGACTCTTTCTACATGCTAAGACTACTTTCCTTAACACTCCCCCTCAAGTTGGGTGAAAGATGTTGATGACACCCAACTTGGATAAGGTCTCCTTTAATAGTTTGCTGGTAGTAGCTTTAGTTAAAAAATCAGCCCTCTGTTTGGAAGAGTGAACATACTCCAGCTGGAATTCTTTATTAGATATCTTCTCTCTGATGAAGTGGCAGTCTATTTCTATATTCTTGGTCCTTTCATGATATACTGGATTAGATGCCATCTGAATTGCTGCACTGCTATCACAATATAAGGGTAGATGATGGTTAATTGAATAACCTAATTCAGTGATCAATGAAGATATCCATTTTCTTTCACACATAGCTTGGGCTATAGCTCTATATTCAGCTTCTGCCGTAGATCTTGCAACCACTATCTGTTTTTTGCTTTTCCAAGATATAATATTACCCCCAAGTAAAGTAATATATCCAGTAGTTGACTTCCTGTCATCATAAGAACCTGCCCAATCATCATCAGAATAAAGTTCAATGTCCAAATTTGATGACTTCGAATAAAGTACACCCATTCCTGAAGTTGTTTTGAGATATCGAAGAATTTTATACACTGCATCTATCTGATTTTTTGTTGGTGAATGCATATATCTGCTCACAATCCCAACTGCATATGCAATATCCGGTCGAGTAATGGTCAAATATATGAGCTTACCCACTAGCCTCTGATATTTATGGATGTCTTTGAACTCTTCACTGTCACCATTAAAAAATTCCTGATTTACCTCCATTGGAATGTCACTAAGTTTACATTCAAGCATTTGAATGTCTTCAAGGAGATCCATTAGATATTTCTTCTGAGTCAAGTAGATACCTTTGTTGGAATAAAGAACTTTGCCCAAGAAATAATGAAGCCTGCCCAGGTCTTTAATATCAAATAGTTTATGAAGACTCATTTTTAACTTTGATTTTTTTTCAAGGTCATCTCTTGTAACAATAATGTCATCAACATAAACTGCGAGAATTGAAATTTTTGTCCCTTTCTTGAAGAATATGGTATGATCATTGAGGCTTCTGCTGTATCCCAAACTACACACTGTTTTGCTGAATTTATCAAACCACGCTCTTGGAGACTGTTTCAACCCATAAATGGCTTTATTGAGTTTACATACTCTATTAGAAGAAGATATATTTCTGGTCATTCCTGGAGGTAGTTCCATGTATACTTCTTCATTTAAGTCTCCCTGTAAGAAATCATTCTTAACATCCAATTGCCATAGGTCCCATCCCAAATTTGCTGCCATGCTAAGAAGTATCCTGATTGATGTAAGTTTAGCCACAGGTGCAAAGGTCTCTGTATAATCAATGCCATATGACTGACTGTATCCTTTAGCAACCAATCTAGCTTTGTATCTCTCCACTGTTCCATCTGCCTTATATTTAATAGTAAACACCCACTTGCATCCTACTGTATCCCTATCAGAAGGCAACTGTGTGATGGTCCATGTATTGTTTTTAACCAATGCATTTAGTTCTTCGTCAATTGCAGCTTTCCATAAGGGGCACTTGATTGCTTCTTCAAACTTTGAAGGAATCTTTTGTTTTGCAGCATTCATAACAAAGGATTGATAGCTTTGAGAAGTATTGACATATGACACATAATTAGAAATCGGATATCTTGCACATGCACGCTTACCTTTGCGAACAGCAATAGGAATCTCAAGGTCATTGTCCACTCGTACTTGAGGATCTGATTCAGGGGAAATCTCTTTAGCACATGAGTCTTCTTGAGTGTACACAATATTTCGGTGTCCTTTCTTGTACGTCAGAAGCTCTTTGGATGGCTGGTGGTTGTTACGCTGACTATCAACGATCTCAGGATACTCCCCCTCACTAGGAACTAGTGGAAGGACACAAGGAGTAGGGGTAGAAGTTGCCACGGAAGGAGAATAATAAGGTGTAAGTTCGAAGAAAGTAACATCTCGGGAAACATATAGTTTTTGAAGCAAGGGATCGTAACATTTATAGCCCTTTTGAGAGGTCGAGTAGCCCAGAAAAATACACTTATCGGACTTTGTAGCAAGTTTATCCCGATGAAGAAGAGGAATATGTATAAAGCAGGTACACCCAAAGAGACGAGGAACAAGATGAAAAGTTTTGGAGGCTTTATCAAGAGTACGAAAAGGACTCTCCCCCTGAAGAGTATTACTAGGCATGCGATTTATAAGATAAACAGCAGTAAGAACAGCTTCGCCCCAATAGAATTTGGGAACATTACTTTAAAGGAGAAGAGTTCGGGTAACCTCTAGAATATGACGATTCCGTCGTTCAGCAAGACCATTCTGCTGAGGTGTATAAGGACAGGTAGTCTGATGAACAATGCCCTGGGCTTGGAGATACTTGGCTAACTCAGTCCCAACATATTCGCCCCCATTATCGGATCGAAGAATTTTAACAGTGGCATTGAATTGAGTAGAAATAAATTTATGCACAATGGGAAAAATAGAAGTAACTTCAGATTTAGATTTCATTAAGTACACGATGGTAAGTCGAGTATAATCATCAATGAAAGATACAAAATACTTATGACCAAACAAAGAGGTGACTGGACTAGGACCCCATACATCAGAGTGAATAAGCTCAAAAGGCTGAGATCGGCGAGAATCACTTGAAGGATAAGAGACCCTCTGGTGTTTCCCGCGTTGACAAACTTCACAGTGGAACTGAATTTTATTGGACTTGACGCGAAACTGAGGAACAATATATGGAATCTTGGACACTGGGAGATGACCAAGACGATAATGCCAAAGACGAAGAGCTGTATCGGGAGCGGGTGGTGGGGAGGAAAAACTGCAGGAGGTGGAAGGAGGAGATGAGTCTTCAAGAATGTATAATCCTCTCTGTAATTTATCATGTCCAAAGATTTTCCCCGTCTTCAGATCTTGAAATACACAACCAGTAGGATGAAAGGTCACACAACAATTTAAGGTACGAGTTAAAGAGCTGACGGAAAGTAGATTAAGCGGGAAACTGGGAACATGATATACGGATGATAAATCTGAAAGACATGTAGAGATACTGCCCTGTCCAATCATGTAAGTGAAGGAACCATCTGCCAATCTAATGGGTACCTGATCTGTAAGAGACTGGTAAGTGGAAAAATATTTTGAGTCGTCCACCATATGATCTGTAGTCCCGGAATCAATGATCCAAGATTTGGAACTGGAAGGAGAGAAGAGAGTACCCGTAACGGTATGGGTAGCCTGAGCGATTGTAGCATGGTTGAGCGGAGCAGAAGTTTTTTTAGAGAATCATTGTTCAAGACCCTCTAGTCGTTTGAGAATCTCCTGCATGCCCTCAGTGCTGGAATTGTTGTCTGCAGAGTGGACTGATGGAGGGCGAGGTCTATAGTAATCTGGTTTACCATGTAATTCCCAATAATGATCTTTGGTATGATGTGATTTACCATAATGGGAGCAGACCAGTTTATTTTTATCTTCTGAAGTAAGTCATTCACGGCCACGTCCACAACTCTGAAGACCCCCTCTGCCACGAAAATGTGAATTGTCGTCTCGAACTTCAAGGGCATGCTGGTCTGGGGTAAGAAGCTGATCCTTCTCTAGATTTCTGCGGTCTTCTTCGCGGATTAATAATGAGTAAACAGTGCCCAAAGATGGAAGTTCATCTCTGCCTAAGATATTCAGTTTGATTGATTCAAATTCTGGATTTACATCCCATAATAAATCAAATACTTTCTTTTTTTCAAGCGCAGCCTGCCGTTCAGTATAACAAGTAGAACACTGGATATTGGTATAGTAGAAGAGTTCATCCCAAAGACCGCGGAGATCTGCATAGTATGTACTGATAGATCGATTGGCTTGTTTGCACTTCCTGATGCGCTCCAGAATCTTATATTCTTTGACAACATTCTTCTTTCGAGAATAAGCCTCAGCAACAGCACACCAAATGGCATGGGCAGAATCTAAAAACATAAAAGTTTTAGCGATAGATGGAATCATGGACTGGAGCAACCAGGAGGAAAGTAAGGCATCTTCTCGTTTCCAGGTGGAATATAGACTGTCATGTGGCGTTGGAATGGAGGAGTGACCCATCAAATGTTCCCATCTCCCTTTGCTACAATGGCGAGTTCCACAGAACGTGCCCATTCCATGTAATTTCGTCCATCCAGTTTAGTCGTGGTAATCTGAAGATGGTCCGGTTTCTCAAAAAGACCAGAGGATTCACCAATATGAGAAGAAAGGTCAATTCCCTTACCCTTGTCACCCATAAAAGATGAAAGGAGAATGAACAAAATCAAGATCAGGGTACAAGACAAAGTAAGCAAATATGCGGCGGTAGCAGCCACTGCCTTATGAGTGGTAATGATAATTATGCCCGCAGGCAAGTGTCCCAAGCTTAGCCTTGTTAGTATATTCTTCCTGCATATGAATAGGCACATCCACGAAATGTAGTAAGATGGCAGAATGAAATCAGGGGCAGCGTTGACAGAAGACAAGGAGGCAACAATGAAAAAAGTTTAGGCGGCCAAAGGGAAGGCTCGAAGCAGAAAAAAAAAATGTCACTGCGGCTTTGCAAGGAAAAATAGTCACGCTGCGCAGGGCTTTAATGTTGAAGAGGCTTAAAGAACAGCTCAAGGCAAAAAGAATCATCTGACAAGAGGTTGACAAACATGGCAACACAGGGATAACAACTCCATTCAAGAATACTCTGGACGTCTGATACCATATTGTGAATAAACTTCATATCATTAACTATAAAAAGAACTTACAATGGACGGCAGATTGGCTTCAACACAAGAAATCGGCTTCCTTTGTGCAGCCGTCCCCTTCTTTTCCTTATCCTGCTCTCTAACCCTAATCACTTATTTATAATCTATCTAACTTAATTTCCTAATCTACCCCTACTAACAATTAACTATTTCTAGTATAACATAAGACTCAAAATGACATACAACAGGACTCATTTACATGTATTGACTCTTTCTACATGCTAAGACTACTTTCCTTAATAGAATTCTTAGAGGAAACTAAGAATGACATCTTTGAAAATGAAGATGAATGTGTTGATCTAGTGGACCTAGATCCATCATCAGTTGAACCATGAATTTTGATCTAAACAACATGAGAGCACTAAAATTTTAAGTGGACATAAAAGACCTTGTCACACCGTCCTATTTAAAGGATTATCACACTTATCTTGCTAATGAAGTATATAATTCAATAGATTTAAATTGAGTTGATTAATAACATGACATATAAATAGACTCTAAGTTAATCTAAGAAAAACTCATGAACGAGGAAATTGAATCAATTTAGGAAACCAAGTCTGAAAATTGACTGATTTGCCAAAAGTAAGGAAAGCCATAGGTTGTAAATGAGTTCTGAAAAAGAAATCTAGAGTTGATAGAACAATCGACAAATTTAAGGTGACGTTGGTTGCAAAGGGTTTTTCACAAAAGAAATTAATAGATTATGTTGAAACATATTCTTCTGTTGCGAAATTTGTATCAATTAGAATTATTTTGGCTATTTCAGTATATTATGATTTGGACTTACATGAGTCAAATGTAAAGATTGTCTTTATAAATGGTGATTTAGATAAAATCATCTATACGCAACAGTCAAAAGAGTATGTTGTTAAAGGTCACAAAGATAAAGTATATAGGTAGAAAAAATTCTATATGGCTTTAAACAATCACCTCATAAGTGGTATTTAACCTTTTAAAATACCATTCTAGAACTTGGGTTTGTGGCTAATGAACTTGAGTTTAGAATAGTGGGAGCCACTTCATCATTTTATTGTTATACGTAAATAACATATTGTTGATTGGGAATGAAAATGAAATAATTGTCAAAACCAAGTTATGGTTGAACTCAAAGCTTGAAATGAAGGATATGGGAGAGGCGTTTTATATTTTAGGTATAAAGATTTCTCGTGATAGAGATTCTAAACTTTTATGTTTGAGTCAAGAGAGATATATTGATTATATCCTCAATAAATTTAAAATGGGTGAGTGCAAGCCTATAAATACATCTGTTGTTAAGGGGTCAAATTGAGTAAGGTTAATTTTTCGAGTGAGGGAGAGAACAAGCCTAATGTCCCTATGCACAAGCTGTGGGTAGTTTGGGTAGTTTGATGTATGCAATGTTGGGGACCTGATATCAACTTTGTTATTGGTCTTATGAATAGATATCAAAGTGATCCTTGTTGGCATCATTAGATAGTTGTGAAGAGGATTCTAAGATATCTTAAAGAAATAAAAGGTTTAAAACTTTGTTTTCAAGCTAATAAACTAAAAGTGGTAGGATAATGAGATGATGACTTTGTTAAGAGCAAAAATGACAACAAGTTAACCTCCGGTCAAATATTTTTATTTGGAGATGATATTGTTTCTTGTGATTTCAAAAAAGAGGGTTTATTGTGTTGCATACATAAAAGGCTGAGTATGTTGCTTGTAGTATGGTTGCAATAAGTGTTGTTTAGATAAGCCATTTCATAAATGATTTGAAGTTGGATATAGCCAATGAGCCTGGTAATATTTATTGTGACAACAATGCAACAATTACTCTTATTAAGAGTAGAGTTGATAGCTCTAGAAGCAAACATATAATGGTTAAATATCATTATGTTTATGATACGCTTAAGGGTAATGAAATATCTATATCTTATATGCCAACCAATGATATGTTGGTTGACCCCTTCTAAAGGCATCTCATAAGATTTTTCACTAAATATGTTATACATATGGGTTCAAGATATGCCTAGAGTTTGAGTGTGGAAATACACTTTGTTGATTGTTATGCATGGAAATATATTGATTATGGAAAAACCGCATAAAGGGTAAGAGTTGCAATTTACTTGTAATTAGAAAAATAGTATATCTTGGAAAAACCCTTAAATAGTGAGAGGAAAAACCAATGTATCATAAATTAGCTCAAGTGGCCAAGTGGGAGATGTAAGTTGCTGGTGGCCACTTTCGGCCCCAATAACAACCATGAAATGCGGGAAGAAGGACCCTCTTCCCAGATTTCATGAGTTCTTTTACAAAAGAAAAGATTTACATAAAAACAGTTTTGCTTTTCTAAAGATAATAAAATGACTTTAATGAAAGCCCACGGAGAACAACATGAGAAGAGAAAAAACCAAAGTATATATATAATGAAAAAATGAATACAACATATACAATAATGAAAAAAGATCTCTCTTTGTAAAATCCCTTTGCGGGTAACCGTTTGCCCCTCTTCATCTTCCTCTTCTTTCTTCCTTTCTTCTTCCTCTTTGCAGTGGCATGCTTCTGCATAGTCTTGAGGTCTACTGTGACTCGGCTGCATCATCGCTCCAACAGCTACATTGTTTTCCAACATAGCATCTATCTCAGGAGCAGATTCGAAGTTGGTTATTTCCTGCTTAAATTAGCTGAACTCGAGCTCAAGTTGTACGGTCTCATGTTAAGTGATTGTTAACGGTCTGAGATTGGAAACTCTGGGGTGATTAGGCTCAATTGTGGCCTTCACGTGCCCTTTTTTACCAGTTCATCTGTTTGCCTTTGTTATCGCTGTTTATCATTCCCGCAAGTAGCTAGGAGTATAGGGGACAAATCTCTGATCTTGAGTGCCCAACGATAATTTGCATTTCATGACATAAACAATGTGCTGTTGGATAAATATGTCAGTGTTACTAATATGGTCTTGTTTCTTTGTCCAACCTGATGAAAAATTGGTTTTCTGTATGTGATTCACAGGAAGAATCTGTCTCTGGAATTCTGGACCAAGGTTCAATATCTTTTGGAAGGTATGAAGCTGAGTCACTTTCATGGGAGAAATGGTCGGTCTTCTCACATAATAGATGTCAAGAGGAACTAGAGAAATTCAAAGCTCCTGGATTGGTAGCGCAAAAGAAGGCTTATTTTGAAGAGTACTACAGAAAACTTAGAGCTCTTAAGAATTTGCAGCAAAACCAGCTGGATTCACATGGAAAGGAATCACTGGATTCTCCTGACCACCCCAATGGAACTAAATGTTATGGAAATGGCGAAGTTGACTATCATGAAGATATCAACGTGCAGAACTGTGAATCTAATGATAACCGTTCCACATGTCCTCACGAAGAATCAGAAGGCTTCTCAATCATATGTTGAACCAAAGAGATGAATGCCTGAAAAATAGTGAAATAGTTGATGGAACCTACGACGTTGTGGAAATCCATTTGGCGGACCCAGATCTTGATGAGTCCAAAAGCTGCATAATTGATGAGACAGCGATTGAAAACTCCAAGTTGAGTGGCACTGTTGAAGATACACTCAAGGATAAAGAGAAAATTTATTTGACCACAGTTGAACCTGCAGTAATTGCTCAATCAGATATTGCACGGTCAAAAAGTGAGTCGAACACATGTAAAAACACAAAGAGAGATGAAGATCATAAGAAACTTAACAAGATTGAATTGAATATCAAGAGATACAAAGAGAAGGCATCCCTTCTTAAGGTGTGACAAAGTTCTTTACTGTTTTTCGTGCATGCTTTGTGTGTGTGTGTCTGTGTGAGTGTGGTGCATGCTTAGGTGTCGGAGAGCAAGATCTGTGGGGGCCATGTGAGCGTCTTATTTTCTGTTTATGAAATACTTCATCCCATCTAATCTAATTTTAGACTACCTGCTTCTCGAAGACTTCTGTTTCAGGTGGAAATACTAGAAATGTGGGAGCGTTGCATAAGGTATGTACTGGGTATATTATATCAGTTTTGCTTTATGATAATGTTGAACGAAACTGAGAGGTTTGTTACTCTACCAATAACCATATGATAATCACCACCATTACATGATCTACCTAAGAATGCTGTTGCTAAAAGTATGGGCTGTCAGAAATTGGAGCCCAAATCCAAGCTTCCAGGTAAAGTGCTTAAGGAGCCCATTCAAAGAGATAAAGGTACTGATTCAGTGAATAAATGGATCATTGTGACCTCGAGAGCTTCCAAGTCTGCCTCCGCACATGCATTGCCCACCGTCACTCGCTATACATCATCTTTTGCTTCAAAGCAGATGGGAGCTGCTGCTGCTAAAGTTAAAAGCTCCTCATCCATGAATTCTATTATTAAACCATCAGTGAAGGCTACAAAAATAGCAGCTCACAGAAAAGAGGCATTGACATCCCACACACCTGTAATTTCTTGTATCTTTCCTTTTTTGGTTACAATGGGAGTGGGAAGCCTAGGCCTAAGACACACACATGCACCCCTCTGGGAATTGAACTCCCACCTGTGAGTGGGGCGTCAGAGAGGCCCACGGTTGAGCTAATGCTCTGGGTGAGGTAATTTCTTCTATCTTTATTCATAAAAAGAACTTTTATTTGGTTTAATGTCAATATTAATCCTATACAAAGAAAAGGATGGGTTAGTTTTCAACCTGATGTGCTAGTGGTGTAAAACACAAACCAATACAGTTTCTAAGTTACTGCTACTGCTAAGTCGCTGAAGGTTGGAAGTGGGGGAAATGATTTTGTTAGATGTGTTTATAAACTTAGAGTCTCTGATATCATACAAAAAGACTGTTAATGCTACAGTTCTGTCATTAGTAATGTATGTGTCAAAATTCTCTTGCAGAAAACATCCAGCATTATACCAGTGAAGAGCAGTACCCAAAAGCCTGCCACAGATACAAAAAGGTTTTATTTTCTTGTACATTCTTTGAATGTAATACCATTTTAACAGTAACTAAAGAACTAAAGGTAGAATTTCTGTATTGCTTTTAGATTGATTGGACTTAAAAGGTTTATTTTGATTTCAGAACTCTTGAAGACAGATCTCAAAAGCCAAGAACAACTTCTTCGAACAGCAATGAAGTTAAGAGAACATCTGCAGTCTGCAGACCAAGGGCCATGTAACAACTAGCTATCATCTGAAGAGCGTTATTTTTTGTCAACCATTTCTGCCACAATATCATGTTGTGTTTTAAAAAAAATTCTCCATGTGACTACATAATGAGTTGCATAGCTTTACTAATTTGTCTCACTTTGTGTTTTTGCATAGTTCCGATAATGATGGCAAGAAATCAAGTCACAGCATGCTGGATCCAAGGCTTAGAAGTGAGGCCAGAGCAGCAAAGGTGAAAGACATGAGTTTCTTCTCCCATTCCACATAATTCTTGTGATTATCTTGATTTATGTTTGTTTGTCTGAGCTAAAACTATTCAATACTCATTATCAAGTCAGTGGTATATCACTTATTGCTTGCCTTTTATATTCTTATCTTATGGATGTTTAATTTACTCGAGAAGATAATTACTTCCGGTATATTACTCACTTTCCCTGGAAATCTTTCATTCTGGTTTCCTGGTGGTGAACATATAAATGCTGTACTGTTAAATAAGTAAACAGATGCTGCTTGCGGATCATGCTTGATTAAATGTTAGTGGTTTATAATATTGGAGTATGTTTCTTGCCAATTGCTGCATGTAATAACTCTCCACTTTTGTTTCATCAGTTTGTTATCCATTACAGAATAAATATTTCAGCTACATCTTGGTTTCAGTGAAAGCTTTAAGCAGTATAGGTCCCAGTTTTCTTAGAATAATAACAATAGTTAATGGGTCATTTGATGCATTATGGAAGGGGTTTGTTTATAATTTGCTTTTAGTTTACAGGTGCTTCTGTGCTTCTTATCGAAAAGAAGGAAAGGAAAAAATGATTCTGTGCAGGCCCTCATATTTTTGTAAGAGAACCTTAGGAAATTAAATCGCATCTTTGTTGATTGTTTTCAAACTACAAATTGTGGATCCGTAAGTGGTAGTATGTTGTAAAGTGAGTACTGTACATTGAAGTGTGATTTTACAGTCACAGTACTCTTTGTTATAAGTTGGGATCCTAAAATATACTCTCTGTTTTCACATATATGCCGTTCTCCTTCATGCTTTTAACATTCAGAAACCATAAGGATGTCTGTCATATATGCAGTCCCCATATATGTAGTGATTTTACAGTCACAGAGCTCTTTGTTATAAGTTGGGATCCTAAAATATACTTTCTCTGTTGTTCACATATATGCAGTTAGTTCATGCTTTTAACATTCAGAAACCATACGGATGTCTGTCATATACAACAACAACAACTAAGCCTTTTCCCATACTAGACGGGGTCGGCTACATGGATTCTTTGTTTCCACAGATCCCTATCGTGTGCCATGTTAGCAGTTAACTCACAATAAGCTAGATCATTCTTTATTGTTTCTTTCCAACACTTTTGTGGTCGTCCTCTAGCTCTTTTAATACTTTCCAAATTTAGTTTTTTATACCTTCTTACAGGTTCTTCTTTCGATCTTCTTTCTATATGTCCAAACCATCTTAAACGATATTCTCTCATTTTATCCTCTATTGGTACCACTCCTAATTTGTTTCTAATAACCTAATTATGTATACGGTCTTTTCTTGTATGACCACTCATCCATTTCAACATCTTCATTTATGTCACAGACATCTTTTGTACATGTTGATGATTAACTGCCCAACACTCAGAACCATAAAACATGACAGACCTAATTGCTGCTCTATAATATTTACCTTTTAACTTTAATGGTATATTCTTATCACAAAGAATACCTGATGCTCCTCTCCATTTTAACCAACCAGCATTAATTTTATGCGTAACATCTCCATCAATTCTTCCATCACTCTGAAAAATTGACCCTAGGTATTTAAAACTTTCTTTTTGGGATGCAATGTGTGCCAATTTTAATTTTTATGTCCTCTGAGGTAACCAAATGATCAAACTTACGTTACATATATTCTGTCTTTATTCTACTAAGTCGGAGGCCTTTGCTTTCTAATAACTTTTTCCTTAGACTCCTCCACTAATACAATGTCATCTGCAAATAACATACACCAAGGTACTTCATCTTGAATATGTTTTGTTAACTCATCAATCACCATTATAAATAAGTATGGACTTAAAGTTGATCCTTGATGTAACCCAATATTAACTTCAAAGAAATCTGTCATTCCTTCATGAGTCCTCACACATGTTTTTGCACCATCATACATGTCTCTTATAAGGTTAATATATGTCAATGGGATACCTCTTTTTTCCAAAGAACCTCCCTCGGTAAGCTTTTTCTAGATCAACAAATATCATGTGAAGTCTTTCTTTTTTGCTCTAAAATGTTCTATAAGACGTCTTAAAAGGTGAATCGCTTCAACACTAGATCTGCTTGGCATGAATCCAAATTGATTCTCTGTTGTACTTGATACTTGTCTTAACCTACGTTCGATAATTCTTTCCGACAATTTCATAGTATGGCTCATTAACTTGATACCTCGATAATTCGCATAATTTTGAATGTCTCCCTTGTTCTTATATATGGGTATAAGTGCACTTGCTCTTTATTTCTCGGGCATCTTTTGGTTTTTCCATATTTCATTAAATAGTCTTGTGAGCAAAGTGATTCCTATTTCTCCTAGTATTTTCCAAACTTCTATAGGAATATTATCAAGTCCTATCAATTTACTACCCTTCATATATTTAAGAGCCTATTTGACTTCATTCTTTTGAATACGTCGGTAGAAATTATGGTTTATATACTTCTCTAATTTGGCTAACTCTCCTAAGTTAATACTAAATCTTTATTTTCATTAAAAAGCTTATAAAAATAGTTTTTCCATCTATTTCTTATATCATCATTTGCCACTAGAATTTTTTCGTCCTTGTACTTGTTGCATCTAACATAATTAAGATCTTTAATTTTCTTATCTCTAGCCCTAGCTATCCTAAAAATATCTCTTTCACCCTCTTTTGAGTTAAGCTTTTTTATCTAAATCCTCCCAAATTTTAGCTTTTGCTTCACTCACGACCTTTTTCGCTTCCTTCTTTGCTTTCTTATAAGCCTCTAAAGTTTCACTAGTTTTCTTAGCATAATGTAATTTCTCTCTTTGCCTTGATTTTATTTTACACTACTTCACTCCACCACCAAGCTTCTTTTTGTGCCGGTACACCTCCCTTAGATTCACCTAACACATCTTTCGCCACTTTCCTAATATGTATAGCCATATTGTTCCACGTATGATAGGGTGCACCAACATAATTCCAAACATCTCCTTGAAGGACTTTCTGTTTAAATATATCTTCTTTCTCGCTTTTGAGGTTCCACCATTTAGTCCGAATAACTTGATGCACTCTTTTCTTCTTTGTCCATTTTTTTATTTGTAAATCCATAACTAAAAGTCGATGTTGGGTGATTAAGCTTTCTCTTGGAATTACCTTGCAATCTTTATAACACGCTCTATCTTTTTTTCTACAAATAAAGTAATCAATTTGTTTTGAAGATTGTATCGACTATAAAGAGATCAAATGCTATAGAAAAATTTAAAATCTCCCTACCTTCCTCATTTATATCCCCAAAACCAAAGTTTCCATGAATACCTTGATATCCTAATGCCTCTTTACCGACATGTCCATCTTCTAGTCCTACTTGGGGTGCGTAAGCACAAACTATATTCAAAACCTCTGCTCCTAACACTAATTTCAACGTCATGATTCGGTCACTGTATCGTTGTATGTCTACTACACTATCCATCTTTATTTATGATAATACCAAATTTGTTTCGATCCTTTTCTTTACTTGAGTACCATAATTTAAAACCTGTATCCTCTATCTCCTTTGCTTTTTCTCCAACCCATTTTGTCTCTTGTAAACATAGAATATGAATCTTTTTCCGAATCATAGTATCTACCACCTCCATTAGCTTACCGGATAATGTTCCGATATTCTCATAACCAATACGAATCTTATTTTCTAGGACTAGCTTCCTTACCCCCCACATCCGTCCATATTCAAAATGTGGAGACCCTCTCTGAAAATTATTCACTACATTCGAGCGACAATGTAGCAGGACTAACTTCTTTACCCATACCCGTCCATAATATGGGAATCCTTTCTGCAATTGATTCACTACATTCGGGCGAAAATGTAGTGGCCCTTGCTTACTTATTACTGCATTCGGGCTCTGCAGCACGTCGCTATGCGGGGACGCCCTAAAATAATGCTCGTAATTTTTGTAATCCATGTCATAAAATCCGACGAAGTTTTACGCTGGCTGTCGGAAGCCTTACACAACCCTCCTTCTTTATCTGGGCTTTGGACTGGCAATGCAAGGGTGATCCCTTACATGGGCGGAGTTATACAGGTGTCATATATATATATATAGGAAAAACTATATTCACCTATTTACCCTACGACCAAAGAAAGATAAGCTCTCCTATGCTCTCTGATGAATAAAAGGACTTGGGTTATTTTGTAAGACTTGCCCCAGGATCCACTGGCACTTAGCTGTTTGATTTACATTTAGTTATATTTTCTGCCTGCTAATTTTTTCAATTCATTTGTGTGAAGTTGAAGGGCAGCTCCCAACTGAAGGAATCTGAGAAGAACAAGATTCTGAGAAAGGTAAAGGTCTTTCATGTTTGACTTTCTGTAGTTCAGATGGAGTTCTCCAGAGTTCTATAGTGGGATTCTGTCAGGGCTTTGCGAAATTGATAATTTTCAGAGGAAAACTTTGCTAAACTTATATGCCTCTTAAAACAGGCACCCCACATATTCAACCACCTGATTTCTTCATATCCAATCAAAATGCAAACAACTTGTCGTTTACTTGTGGTATTCTATCAATCATCATCAATTCTTGTCAGTTTTTCAGTAAATAGAGATGAATTAATCGGTCGTGCAGTATTCTTGTCATCGAAATTTGACCTTTTAAAGCAGGTGGCTAAGAACGACGATCGAAAGGTTGAAAGACTATAAATAGATTATTACTTTAGGGTTGTTTTCTTATAAATTTATCTATTTAAGAATTGTTCACGGTTGTGTACTGAAGGTAATGGTCATTATGTAGGAGGAGAAAACGAATCCCGACTCAAAAGCTTCCAAGTCTGATAAGAGGTTTACAGCATTGCCGCTGCCTCGGTTCTTTAAGAATGAGTCCTCTACCCAAATGAGAAAAGAGGTGAAATTTTAACTCCTTGTTCCTGTACAGAACCAATCTTGTTTGAGGTTAACCAAACAAGGTTGTTCCGGGAACCAACTGGTTCTCATGGTGAAGGCAATTCCTTGGTACTAGGGTTCAACATTTTATCTATTTCTTGCATATTACAGAATATATTTTCCAAAATGCTATAAAATCTTCTTGCTTTCAGGTGCTTTCAAATAGACCATCCAAATCAGTACCACGAGGCGAAAAGCCCAGGTATGTCCCATGTTGCTTGCTTGTTCATTCAAGTTCTCTCACATCAACTGCTTGTTAATGGAAATGGTTTTGCATTGCAGGCATCCAGTCTGGCGATGAAGCACAGAGAGAGGAGGTAAGTAGCGTTTTATGTAAATCCCGTAGAGAGTTAGTCTTCACTTCTCTTGCCCTGCGGTAGAGGCATTGTTGAATCTGCATGTCCACTGCATGGGAGCTTAGTTGCTTTAATAACAGATCCGTCCATGGATTCGGAGAGAAATAGACAAAAGGAGGATCTTGTATCAATGTTTAGGGTATGTATGTTATTCTAGGATAGCTCGATGTTCGAGGGCCAGATCATGGCTGTTTAGATGAAGATATTTTTGAGTAAAATGCCATTGTGATTGTGATTCTACCATCCATGTCTTCCTTTTTATTTGCTAAAAACTTACATTCTTGAGTAAAATGTCTTTCATCCTACGGTTCATCTGTGGGATGGGCCCCACCTCATAAAAGCATTGATGTGACTAGTCAGCTGATGCCGTCCATCGCTGAAATGGACGGTGGTGATGTCCGAAGCATGTGGTTTCTGATTTTGTCCTATCAACTGAACTCCTTTTTTAACGAGAGATCAACGATGGTGTTTCTCTTGTTTATTGTTTACTTCAAAGGCCGTGTCATTTTCAAAAAGAAAGTTATTTGAAATTTAGTTAAAAATGAGAAATACGATCATTTTTTGTCCACATTGGAGAGTTTTCTTTTTAAATCCCTATTTTTAATTACTGAAAGCAACACCTTTATTGCTTCTATTGGTCAATTAGCTGTTGTTTTGCCGTTTGAAATCTGATTCCACAGTCTGGAGATTATTTTGCCGTCATGTTATTAATATGCCGTTTGAACTTGTCACGCCGCTTAAAACTTCAAAAACGTGTGGGACTCTCTCTCTCTCTCTATATATATATGTTAACACATTCAGGTGAACCACATAACGTCAGACCTGGTCGAGAACTTCAGATCATCCATTTATAAATGTGTCACTTGAATCAAAACTCAGATCTGGATCTGCTGCATATAATCGTCCTATCCACAAGCAGGATAAATCAACGGTCATGCTGAGCATAATAAGTTAACTACTTTGAACATGTCGACCCGGTTGAGTCTACTGAAGATTCCTCCATCGTCGGGTTCTGCGTCCATGGCTCCAAGAACCCTCTAGCCTGTTCGACCTTTTATGTGGGATTTTGACTGTGCTGAAAAAATAAAATTTTAAAAAAAGGAGAGCAGGGTTTAAGTTTAACAGCAAAATAAAGACCGCCTCGGCATGGGTGAACCAAGGTACTTTTTTAGTTCTAATGGATCTCAAATTATAAAAGATAATAAAGTATTAGTTCTTAAGAATCCTAATACGGTGGGTTTTCATTGCTGCTGCTTGTATGCTTAATATTCTTGTTGATGGGTTGTTGAATAATTGGTATCCAATGTACTTGATTTTTTTTAATGCCTCTCTCTCTCTACCCTCCTTCATTATTCAACTCGCTATGGTCTTTCAGAAATGTAGGTCAAGAAACATCCTTTTTTTTAATGATATTTTATTATGGGGGTTTCTTATATTTATACATATGTTGATTTCTTTTTCTAATCCAAAAATTGGTTTAACTAAATCACTTACAATAAAGAACACAATTACTTCATTTATGGATCTAAGGACTTGTAGGTCAGATCCAGATTAACTGTTTGTTTAAACTGTTATCAATAAAATAACAAGATTATAGTGGGTTTCGACATTATTGCGGGTCTAACTACACATTGGTTGGTTCCATATCCAGATCAACTGTTTTAGCAGTCAGATCCAAGCAATGGAAGTTGGATTGTAGAGTCCCTTTTTTTTGTTTACAACAGGATGCTGAAGCCTAAAACACAGGTGCATGTACACCCAAGGAATCGAACTCACCACCAGTGACAGGAGTCAGAGGGGGCTGCCAAATGAGTTAACACACCAGAAACTGATTTTTCGTTTCAAAAGATTCAAAACTATATCTACATTGTAATAAATGAAATAAATCTTTATCTAAAAAACAGCAAATTTTGTTAAGAGGGTCGTTGAAATTGTTTCGTGTCAAATTGCTGTCTTGTCACATGAGACTTTACCAAGAAGGCACCCCAAGCAGTGAGATGCTTATTTTCCTATTCAAGTGGAACAGAATCATTTTGTTACGTGCAAGGGAAGTGACCAAAAACGTTAACCACTTTGGTTACATTTTTCAAAATCATGGAAAAAAGGAATAAGATTCAATGATTTCACAAGATCAAATCAGAGCATATCCTGACCATGGATTTAATTCATATGGAAGGCGTTTTAGTATGTATATAACATTATTGGATGTGTATAAAGTGGCGGACCCACTTTAGAGCGAGGTGAGTACAAGTGCATTGTGAATGTGAAATACAAGTATGCTTCACCCAAAATATGAGTGCCCTCACCTCCAAAGAATTAGTGGGTATGAAATCACTGTGCGATTTCTAAGTGTTTGAGTGGAAGAAACTTCTAGGATTACGAAATCATAATAAATTATCGTATAAAACTTGGAAAATGGTTTCTTTCAAAACTTGAGATGATTACGAAATCATAATAAATTATCGTATAAAACTAGGAAAATGGTTTCTTTCAAAACTTGAGATAAATGTAGCCTAACAAAAGGAAATAACATGTCATCAACAACGCATACATTCGATAAATATGTAGCAACAATAACTTACAACCATTACCAACAAGCGAGCTTGCACTCCGAGCGACAACTCACTTGGCTAGGGAGCTTGTTTCACAAGTTGCAGGTCGTGGGTTTGATGGTTGAGGGGTGCAGACCTGGCTTTAGACTCTCCATTGTAACCAAAAAAAAAGAAAAAAAGAGCGAGCTTGTTTTTGTCCAAAGCACCGTTTAATTTTAATTGGATGATACTTTTAGGGTGATACTTTTAACGACCACCATGAGCCATTGGAAGGTTTGGTTGTGATTTTAGTTTTGGTGAACAACCAAGGATGGCCACCTATGACTTTTAAGGACCAACCATGAGACCCTTGGGTATTGAAATCACGACCTTAAACTTGTGATTTGACCCCCTGCTATTGCTCTTTGTGCATCACATATATGATTTTGAAACTATGATTTCCGATCACAGTGACTCGTGTTGAAGGGTTTGACACTTAATTGAACTAAATAAGTTTTACTCTTCATGTTGAAAGTTGCAAGTTGTGATTGGAAAATCACTGCTTCATGTGAAAGTTTACGAATCACTAGAAGAAGCAAACGGGCTCCTAGATCCAAGATTAACGTGTGGATCCAGTAAGTATCACTATCCAAACTCTGGACTTGGTTTTGGTCCTTCAATCTTGGTTCGGGTTGGACCTTAGAATCGTATATACCCGGAACCCGAACTAGCCGCGCTATAAGAGCAAATCTACAGAGCAAGGGACGCGAATGTCATTTTGGAGAAGCTTCCGGCAATTCTAATACCCTTTACCGCGAATCCAGGACCACATACGTCCTTTGACCCTACGTTTGACCGCCCCAACGTCGCCCGACCTCGTGGTCCCACTGGGGACACCCTGACCGCAGATCAAGGTAACCAGCTAGGCTCGACTCTTCCCAACCTGAGCTTCTGCCCGAACCTCACAGCTGTCTCCTGGCTGTCAGACTCTCTCTCTCTCTCTCTCTCTCCAGGGGTTTCTTCCTTCTCTGAGTTCTCTCTCTGTCTCTCTTGTTCTCTCGTCGCTGACCCTTCGTTCGCCGTACACTGCTTCTGCTTTTCCCTCGTCGGATTCCGTCTATTTCTTGCCGGGAGTGCTCTGCCTTCTGGCTTCTACTTGCAAGCGGCGGGATCGTGCCGGCTGGTCATAATGCCGTCCGTCGGAGCTCTCTTGTGAGCGGTTCCGGTTGGTTTCTCTCTTTATTCCTTTCTTAATCTTTCATCTAGAGTTCTACTTTGTATTTTGGGTTTTCATAGTGAGAAGCGTTGTCGTTTTCTTTTCTTTTCTATCTTTTTGTTTGGCTATTGGCGTCTGAAAGTTAGGTTCTCCAGTCTCTGGTGTGAACTTTTGGTTTCCATTCGTCCGTAACCGGTAGAGATTAAGAGTCTACTGTTTCTGGTTGCTATATTCACCGTTGATGATGCTATCCGGAGGCACATATATGCGATTTTGGATTTTCCGGTAGAAATCAAGAGATTATCTTTGAATTTTCAGGAGGTTTTCTATTTTCTCCTTGTAGAAAATTCTCGTGTTTCTTTTGGTTCTGCCGGGATCGAGATTTGTAGGGAAGGTCTAGAAATTTTAAGATTTTCACTACCATCGCTTGTAAGGATTAAGCTGAAGTCCCGTTGCATTCATGCAAAACTTGCACTCCTCGTACTTGCAATTAAGAACTTAAAAGTTTATGCCTTAGCAAGATAGTTCCTTGGAACCAAGGAAAGAGAGTTTAACTTGATATTTGTTACTGTTATCTTCTCTCTTTATTTCCAGGTCCATCAAGTCCTGGTGAACTCATCTTTTTGGCCTGATGTGCTAAGAAATCTTTTGTCTGGTGTTGTTTTAAGGATTTATGGGTTTTTGGTCTCTGATGTCTGCTTCTTGTTAGAAAATATATTTATTGCTGACAAATGGAACCAGGGGTTCCCGCATGCTTATGGCTTTGGACAATAAAAGTCTAGTGGTGTTTAACTCTCCTTTTGCTGTTTCTATCAGGCATTACTTCCACCGGTTTTGAATTTGGAAAGCTCATTTTCCACCTGTTGATGAATCTGTATGATTTAGTAAGGAACCAAAGACACCAGGCAAACCAACTTAATGATTGGGAAGCTGAAAACACCAGTTTGTTTGAAGCAATGTAAGGTGCTCTTGTTAGAGTGGTGGAAAATCTCTAGTTACGGAATCAGAGAGGCTTTTCCTTGTTGTCAGAAGCTATATGGACTGCAAATCATTTTGATTCAGAAGGGATTCCAATCTTTGGCATCTCCTGCCTGCTTCCAAGTTAGAGAAGGGTATTGTTGGATCCATGCTGGAAGAGAGCATGCGCTGCATTCAAGCTTTGGGTGATGCCCCTGACCAGAATTGCCACCGATGCGTTCGGTGTGGTAACAACTTGTTTAGTGGGTCTGTTAGTTCTGCTGGGTGTGTTTTGCATCTTATACCTTTTCTTCTTTCGCTATTGGGTTCAGAGAGAGCGCTATCTTCCTCTAGGTTATTTTAATGGCCCTTGGGTGGTTAGAATTCTGCTCATTACATTAGCCATCTGGTGGGGCTGTGGAGAAATCGAGCGTCTTGATCTGTTTAGGAGTGAGGGGAGGGTTCTGCATTCATTGAGCCATAAATGGCAGAAAAACCTATGCAGGATGTACATCCTTTCCAATTTCGGTTTTGCAGAGCCTTGCCTCTTTGTTACGATGGTGCTTCTACTTCGTGGTTCTCTTCAGAAAAGAGATTCTGGGACGCTGAGCCGGCAGTGGAATGCCAAGACCATTGCTCAAGTCATCCTCTTTTGCCTGCCCGTTTTCATCCTGCAGCTGGTGATTCTGTTTGCCGGACCCATCTTCTCTGAAGCCAAGGGCAGTGAAAATGAATTGAAGAAACTTCTGATTTACTTCACGGAGGCTTATACATCTCGGCGCGATAAGAATGGACCCATCTTTTGCATCTTCCCTTTGATGAGTACAATTGTTCATGGAATATTTGCATTATTGATAGTTGGCTATCTCTTCTATCTTGGGGCAAAGATAGTGTCTCTGGTAATCAATGGGGTACTCCAGAAAAGGATCTACTATTTACTCTTCTCGGTTGTCAGCTTACTTCCTATCCGGGTTCTCTTTCTGGGCTTTACCGTTTTATCCAGGCCAGGAGATCTGGCGTACGAAGTTCTCGAGTTTGTGAGTTTCCTGGCGCTGTTGTCATGTATTATGGTATCAATTGGCATACTTGTCTATTTTCCGATCGCTGATGCTTTAGAGCTCAGGAGGTGGAATGAAGAAATAGGCATTAGGGGTAGTAGGACTTCAACCAGAGCTGAATCATTTGTTGTCAGTGATCTTGATAATGACAATGCTTCACTCATAGCAAACCAGAGCATTGTCGAATTAGTGTCCATAGCCAGTGTAGGAAGAAGCTCGGATGATGAGTCGACAAGGGGTGGGTCAATCTCTTTTCGCACCATGCTGAAAGGTGCCCCTCCAGGAGAGTTTGAGGATGTCAATCTTTTCTCTAGCAGTACGATCCGTCTCTGTTCCCCGCCTGAGTCTCCAGCACTCCCAGGATGGCCTAGGGCTCAAATCAGACCAACCCCCAACCGGCTCTGTACCCCGCCGGAATCTCCATCACTCTCAGGATGGCCAGGGCTCAAATCAGATCAGCCTTCTCCCCAAAGTAGACCAATTGAAGTTCCTTCTCTTCCTATCCATCTTTTTTCTCAGTAGTCGTAAATTTTCCTTTTCCATTTCTTTTCTCTACTTTTGTTTATTGTCATGAAAAAGTACCGAATGTTGTCTTCAATATGGAATCGCATTGTTGCGCAGATCATCTTGTGTGATCCTGACTGGATGGGGTCGGTACAGAAGAGGCGCGGATTTTATCTCTGTGCCCTCCTTGTTTTTGTTATCAATTTTGTGAGATTATGTAAAGGGTTTCAAATGAAATTTAGTAAGGATTCGACTGGTTATTAGGAGCAGGAACTTTGTTAATCATATGCTTCTCATGAATCATTTAGCTCGTCGCTGTTTCTGTACAGATGCTTTAATAGTAGGTGGTTTATGGAAGATTACTGCACCAGAATCAGGTAAGTAGTTTATTGAACACCTCGTCGGTGCCTCGTCTTTCCCAAAGCTTAGCCAAAGGAATCGTGTCGTTGAAACCACTCTTTGCTACTTGCCTTAATTTTCTGTCATCTCAAATAGGAACTGCATGCTGTAGGTCTCATTACATAACGTGCAAGTGTAAGTGCTTGTCCAGTCGCTCGTGTTTTGATCCATCTAGGGCGGTGTGTCTTTTTGAATGTGGACAGTAGAGATGATTATTGGTGGAAGTATTAGCTTTTGTATTTGTGTGGGGACCGGAAACGGGGGGCCTCTTTTACCATTTCGTTGTGCTTGGCTAAGCCTTTCTTACCTATCCGTGCATGGTATGAGCTGTTTGCGTCTGTCAAGATTGGCTTATTATGGACTTCCAATCTCCAAATTTTAAAGCAACACGTCAACGGTGACCGGTAGAGCACCACTGGTTTAGCTTTAACCGAGGGTTGTGCTCTGGACCTCCCAACAACTACGGTTGTTTGAAACCCTGCAACGAAACTGTTTGATAACGGAAAATATTACTAAGGTCAGGTTTTACTGCTTTGCAATGCCTGATCTTTTGAACAGATGCTTCTTAGACACTTAAAATCTGGTTTTTAAGACAAATGGTGACCAGCCTGAATGAAAGCCTTCCCTTTCGGCTGGAAGGGCTTACCCGAGTAAAACTGAGAGTTATCTGTAATAAAAATCCTGGCGTGAAACTGTACACACCTTAGTCATAGCAGGCGGTTCAGTTCTCGGCGGGCTTGGTTATATCTGCTTAATCAGATTCAGCACTCAATATTCTTGTCGATCGTGCTGAACAGTAGATTACAAATAATCTGTTGGAACACCGGTGAGCAAAAACCACTACTTTGAAGCGTGATGCTAATTGTAACTCAAGTGGTTTAACTGATAGGAACTCAAGATGTTCAAACTAAGGTTTGTCCTTTGATGGAATTTTCAAGAGGGATGGATGTATCTGAGAGAAGGGTTCGGCAAAAGAAATTTGCCATCTTCCAGATTACGTTAGAGGGTGGGTTTCTGCTAGTTTCCTAACAGGATCTAAGCTAGAAACGTTGCATAACACTTCACAAGCTAGCAATAACAAACATCACAACTTTTGTTATAGATGGGCTCAACACTCTTGAGCCCAAAAGACATTATTCAATCAAAATTAACCAAAGTTAAACCAAATCCAAGCTTTCTCCCACACTAGTTAGGGTTCTGTTACGTGGGATTTTTTGTTGAACTTGTGCCATATTGCCATTTAACTGTACAAAGTACTACAAATCCACGGTAAAAGGTCCTGATGAACTTTCTACCAAAAGCAGCCCTCTTCCTTTGGCATGGTCTTGGAACATCATTGTTGAAGTTTCTAAAGGGCGTCACTGTATAAGATAAGTTACCCCAAAAGCGTCACGGATGTTGCCTGCATTTATCTAGTTATATCTCGGACAACCATTGTCAAAGAAAAGTATGTCATAGGCTGCCGAACTACCAAACATCAGCATGTGACGAATGATAATCATCCTAAAGTCTGCACAGATCATAAAATTTGCATTTGGCATCAATGAGCAATCAACCTGAGCTAGCTAAAAAGCGGGGCCATTTCGTGTCCCTGAGTGAGCTGAAAATCCAAAAGAAATTGGATCTTTCTCGGTTTGCACTTGATATGTCAAGTGGGTGACGTTTGCTTCGATTTGAACATGGGAAACATGTAAGATCTATAGCTTCCAGATGAGTATCGGATAAGGGAAAAGAGACCTACTTTAGTCCGGGTTCGGAAAATCAACTTGGTTCGGATCTGGTCGAGCCAGAATTCATCTTTGGGCACAATGCGGTTTGTCACAAGGAACTTCATTGTGCTCCACTGTTGGGTCGGTGTATACAGATAGGAGGCGTTAGCTCCAATACACCCACAGGATTTGGAAATTCTGCTCGCTAATAGCGTTTAATGCTTGCAAAGAAGGGAAATTTTGTGTTATTTCTAGCTAGCTAGGCTAACCATGTTTGAACTAGATCTTGCTAGCTGCCGGCAACATAAACAGATGATAAAATTACCATATGCATTAAGCCCCAGTAGAATAACTGGTTCAAGTTTAGATGAATACTCATTAAATACAGTTCCGTTAACAGATGATAAAGAGCATAAATATTTATCGGTTGCAGTTCCCGAAAATAAAACGATTATGCCCTCTTAAAATGTAATTTTGGTGATTATTCTCTCATGATAACTAGCTAATTATAACACATTTAATGAAAATAACAAACGAAGTGGTGACCTTTCTAACTTAGCATAAAGTCTAAATGCTAGGTAAGTATGCAAGATAACATAGAATCTTGTTGAATTGTCAAATGACTAAAGTACTATAAATAGGTTTCAGTTCAGGGTACAAAGCGCTCTTTCCAACATTAGATCCATGGCAGGAACCACTTTTTAACTAAATCAAGTATGAATATCAAGCAAGTCTTGCTTCGCTTCAACCTCAACTTAGTTGCACAAGCATTATTCTCTCACGCCAATGCACTTTTGAGCTCAACGTAGTTCATAATAAGGTTACTTGCACCACTGAGGTGTGGTGAGTGAATGGGTTTTGAACCCAAGCAAATCGACCAAGACCTTGGACCGACTGTATTACACTGGGTCTGTCAAAGAAAATCGTATCTGTAAAATTGGGACTAAAAAGAAGATGCAAATTTATTGATCACCAACTTCACATGATATAACAGAGCTCTACAAAATGAATTCGATGAACATTGGCCCTTTTTGGACTTCATTTTGTGCCTCCTTTTGCTCCGACAAGGAAAGGTAATCTATTTGGCGCTGATCTTGGTTGATTCCGTGCTTCAGTTGACTGCAGATGGTTCTTCTGATCAGGTCTGGACGAGATTTACAAAACATTTATAGATCTGTTGGTATTTATGTGTGTGTATGGGGGGATATATAAAATTAGTATCTTAATTGGTGTGGGGACTGGGGAGACGTTTCCCCAGTCAGATTTCAGCAAGACTTAGCTGGGAGGGGTGCATCAGCTGATCCAGCATGGTGGGCAGGTCGGCCTTATTTGTATAATTACGGTGCGAATACGTAGGAACTCACAGATATTGCAGGTGGCTTTGCGGGCTTTACAGCTCAGTCACCGGGCTCTGCGAATGCAGCTCTGTGATGTGCAGCTATTTTATCCTTTAAATTTATTCGAAACCTCGTTGGGGAGGTTCGGTGACTGATCCCAACAAGAGACAGCTGTTTCGTCGACGCCTCTGAGAGTAAAATCATTTATTATTGAATTACAGACACACACACACACACACACACAATCGTTGGGGAGGTTAGGATTAGGAGCTCTATCTACGTGTATGAATTGCATTCGTGAATCTAAGCTTCAAAATTGAAGGTTGGTCTCTCTTTTTCCAAGGCAGGATGATCGAGCATGCCAGGCTGTTGCTAAGCTCGGTAACCATCTCCAGCCTTGTATCTGTGGTGCTTTCATGGCTTCGATTGATCGTAGCTCCTTTTCCTCTGCCAAAAGAAAAAAGAATTAAACGAAAAAGAAAACAAAGGGAAATTTTCTTTTTACTCATCTTCCAGGACGATCAAGAATTCTTGCGTCTTTATCAACCGTAGAGAGAGTTGAGGGCGAAACTTTCCTTTTTCGACCAACTTTTCCATCAGCTCAAAAGCTCAATCGCTTAGCAAGAAAGAATTCCAATACCAAGAAAGTGGAGTTGATGGTTATTGATATTATATCCAATTAAGCCTGATATAACAAAACTGTATCCATTCTGTTCACCTTCGAGTCAAGAACTATATGGTACTTTCTGAATACATTCTATTTAATTTGTCATGAAACGCTGCTGATCCAAAGTTGTAATTGGGCTAACCAAATATGACAACGTCCGTTTTAAGCACAAGGAGCAATAGCTCGCCTGTCTTAGGGATGGAGACCTGCATACGGCTTCAACATTCCACTTGTACCAAAGAAAGAGATCACATCCGACAGCTAACGTAAAACTTTGTCGGATTTTTATACCATGGATTATACAAATTATGAGCATTGCTTTGGGGCGTTCCTGTCTAGTGACATGCAATAGAGCTTGAATGCAGTGAAAAGTAAGCAAGGGTCACTACATTTTAGCTCGGATGTAGTAAATCAATTGCATAGACGGGTGTGGGTAAAGACGTTAGTCCCACTACATTGCCACCTGAATGTAGTGAATAAATTATAGAGAGGGTCTCCGTATTTTAATATGGACATATACAGAGGGTAAGGAAGCTAGTCCTAGATAATAAGATTCGTATTGATTCTTGGAATATCATAACATTTTTCGATAAGCTAATGGAAGTGGTAGATACTATGATTCGGAGAAAGATTCATACTATATTTACAAGAGACAAAGTGGGTTGGAGAAAAAAGCAAAGGAGATTGAGGATATAAGTTTTAAATTATGGTACTCATGTAAGGAAAAGTCTCGAAACAGAGTTGGTATTATCATAAATAAAGATTTAAATGATAGTGTAGTAGACATAGAACGATATAGTGACTGAATAATGAAATTAGTGTTAGGAACAGAGGTTTTGAATATAGTTTGTGCTTACGCACCCCAAGTAGGACTAGAAGATAGTATAAAGACGACTTTTTGGAAAGAGTTAGATAAGGTGTTTCAAATAATTCCACAAAGGGAGATGATTTGTTTAGGAGGAGACTTAAATAGACATGTCGGTAAAAAGGCATTAGGATATCAAAGTATTCATTAAAACTTTGGTTTTGAGGATATAAATGAGGATGGTAGGGAGATTTTAAATTTTGTTATGGCATTTGATCTCTTTATGATTCGCACAATTCTAAATGTCTCCCTTGTTCTTATATATGGGTATAAGTGTACTCGCTCTCTATTCCTTGGGTATTTATTTATTTTCATATTTCACAAACAAGATGAACATTTGATTACTTATAAGAGTGGCTTATCACAAACACAAATTGATTACTTTATTTGTAGAAAAAAAGATAGAGTGTTGTAAAGTAATTTTAGGAGAAAGCTTAACCACCCAACATCGACTTTTAGTTATGGATTTACAAATAAAAAAATGGATAAAGAAGAAAAGAGTGTATCGAGCTATTCGGATTAAATGGTGGAACCTCAAAAGCGAGAAAGAAGATATATTTAAACAGAAAGTCCTTCAAGGAGATGCTTCAAATTATGTTGGTACACCTTGTGATATGTGGAACAATATGATAATACATATTAGGAAAGTGACAAAAGATGTATTAGGTGAATCTAAGGGAGGTGTACCGACACAAAAAGAAGCTTAGTGGTGGAGTGAAGTAGGGCAAAATAAAATCAAGACAAAGAGGGCATGTTACAAATTACATTATGCTAAGAAAACTAGTGAAACTTTAGAGGCTTATAAGAAAGCGAAAAAAGCCGTCATTGAACCAAAAACTAAAATTTGAAAGAATTTTTATAAAAAACTCAACTCAAAATAGAGTGAAAGATATCTTTATAGGATAGCTAGAGCTAGAGGTAAGAAAACTAAATATCTTAATTATGTTAGATACATCAAAGACGAGGATAAAAAATTTTAGTGGCAAATGATGACATAAGAAATAGTTAGAAAACTATTTTTATAAGCTTTTTAATGAAAATAAAGATGTTAGTATTAGCTTAGGAGAGTTATCCAAATAAAAAAAGTATATAAACCACAATTTCTATCGACGTATTCAAAAGAATGAAGTCAAAGAATCTCTTAAACATATGAAGGGTAGTAAATCGGTAGGACCAGACAATATTCCTATAAAAGTTTAAAAAATCCTACGAGAAACAGGAATCACTTGGCTCACAAGACTATTTAATGAAATATGAAAAAAAATAAATACCCAAGGAATAGAGAGCGAGTACACTTATACCCATATATAAGAACAAGGGAGACATTTAAAACTGTGCAAATTATCGAGGTATAAAGTTAATAAGTCATACTATGAAATTGTGGGAAAGAATTATTAAATGTAGGTTAAGACAAGTATCGAGTACAACACAAAACCAATTTGGATTCATGTCAGGTAGATCTATTGTTAAAGCGATTCACCTTTTGAGATGTTTTATGGAACATTTTAGAGCAAAAAAGAAAGACCTTCACATGATATTTATTGATGTAGAAAAAACTTACAATAGGGTACCAAGGGAGGTTCTTTAGATAACCTTGAAAAAAAGAGGTATCCCATTAAAAGAGACAGCAAAAACATGTGTGATCACTCATGAAGGAATGACAAACTCTTTTGAAGTTAATATTGGGTTACATCAAGGACCAACTTTAAGTCTATACTTATTTATAATGGTGATTGATAAGTTAACAAAACATATTCAAGATGAAGTACTTTGGTATATGTTATTTGTAGATGATATTGTGTTAGTGGAGGAGTGTAAGGAAAAAGTTAATAGAAAATTGGAAATATGGAGAGAAACATTAGAAAGTAAAGGCTTCTGATTTAGTAGAACAAAGACAAAATATGTGGAGTATAAGTTTGATCATTTTGTTACTTCAGATAACATAAAAATTAAAATTGACACACATTGCATCCCCAAAAGAAAAGTTTTAAATACCTAGGGTCAATTTTTCTGAGTGATGGAAGAATTGATAGAGATGTTACACATAGAATTAATGCTGATTGATTAAAATGGAGAGGAGCATCAAGTATTCTTTGTGATAAGAAGATACCATTAAAGTTAAAAGGTAAATAATATAGAGCAATAATTAGACCTGCAATGTTTTATGGTTCAGAGTGTTGGGCAGTTAATCATCAACATGTACCAAAGATATCTGTGACAGAAATGAAGATGTTGAAATGGATGAGTAGTCATACAAGAAAAGACCGTATATATAATGAGGTTAGTAGAAATAAATTAGGAGTGGTACCAATAGAGGATAAAACGAGAGAATATCGTTTAAGGTGGTTTGGACATATAGAAAAAAGATCAAAAGAAGAACATGTGAAAAGGTATGAAAAACTAGATTTTGAAAGTATTAAAAGAGATAGAGGACGACGAGAAGCGTGTTGGAAAGAAACAATGAAGAATGATCTAGCTTATTGTGAGTTACTTGCTAACATGACACATGATAGGGCTATGTGGAAACAAAGAATCCATGTAGCCGACCCTGTCTAGTATGGGAAAAGGCTTAGTAGTTGTTGTTGTATTTCTTCTTACGACACATCTAATAGTGTTACTATTGCGTATTTCAATAGCTCTTTTGCAATTTTAAGTCACAATTTCTATAAAAACCAATTTTTTTACCATTTTCCCCATAATTGTGTTCATATAAGCCTAAATTCATAGAGGTACATGGATTTTTGGAGGGCAGAAGGGAGGCTGAATCCAGAATTCAATCAATTTTAATCTTATCCCAAAGGTTAGATCTGAAGTTGAAATGTTTGTCGTCAGTATGGATTTAATAAAAAACCATTCTAAACTTAGATGCAACTCTTCCTATTGATCCAAGTTGATGCCATAGTGGATTCTACTTAGAACTTTGTGACACCCTCCTGTTCGACACTTAAGCTATGGCTGCTGCATTTTCTTTGTAAAAGCATCTGAAATCAGCCTATTTGTTGTCTACATAATTGTTAGTGCTCCTCCAAACGACGTCCACCCTCCCGCCAGTGGTTGAGTTTCATAAACTATGCACCACCATGTCTTGGTGGGAGAAATTGAATGGAGAAAGAAAATGGCTTCCTTGACCAAGTCAAGGATGTCACATAATTTTCAATTGTATGCAATTTGATTACAGAACAGGGGCACGCTCGCCTGCAATTACAGTGAGGAGGTTGTTCCCGAATGGATCGCTTAGGTGCGCAGCCAGGTTCTCAACGGGACCCTGGCCTGTGACATAGGCCTGGATGAAGAAGCCTAGCATGGCAAACATGGCGAGCCTACCATTCTTGATCTCCTTGACCTTCAACAACGCAGCCTGGTCTGGGTCGTTTGCTAGGCCGAGTGGGTCAAAAGGACCACCAGGATAAAGCTTGTCCTCCAGATCCTACAAGTAGAACAAACAAGTTCTTACTGATTTTAGCATGGCTATGCGACAAGGACGAGGGATTCAGTACAAACCAGCCCGTTGATTATCCGGTAGTATTCGGCACCACCGACAAGGACGATTTCAGCGATGACAGCCGCGACAAGGTTGACTGGAATCTCTCTGCCAAAGTAGCTAAGGGTGTTTCCATCAAGGAGTAGAGCTCCAGTCTACAACAATTTTTGCAATGGTGAGCCAAACATGGTGCAAACAGGATCAAATCAGTGCTCAAGATCCTTCTAAATTCTTATTGCACTTATATAAAATAATATGCTGTTTCATGTAAAGAAGATAAATGTCCATACAAGCAACAAATTTGTCAGGCCATGTAAACTAATTGAAACAAAATTTATTATTGGAAGAATATCATGATGACTAATGACTACTTTTGGACGAATATGTGCACTAAAAACTTTGTGTAGGCGATGCAAAAACAGTAACATGGGCTCAATATATCAAGAGAAGATGAAGAATACAACCAATGACTGCTCACAGATGCGCACATCAGATTCTCGTGCATTGGGACACAAAATTCATGTGTGCCGATGATGAAAAGTGTCACCTGCCCAACTAGTTGCTAGAAGATTTGCAAAATTCAGGAAGGTTTTGTTCATTCCGGTTCAAACATGTATTTCTGCTTCGACGAGGCGTCCCTTGGTTGCTTCCGTATTCAATATTCATGTGGATAACGCATGAGAGATCATCAAAAGTGGCTTGGCTGAATGGTCATCATGAGCATGACCATCATTTAAGATGGTAATGACGGTTCACATGATGAATCATGTTCCACATACATAAACAGAGTGAGATTATTCTGTTGGCAGCCAAAAAGGGAAACAATCGATGGTGAATATGGGAGCATCATCAATTGTGTTGGATATGACAAGCAACATCATGGTTCAGCATATATATGTAAGTATGTATATATATAGAGAGAGTGCCAAAATGTAAATGAACTAGCTCTCCATGAACCAAACCATCGATTGCATTGATCTACCGACCGGCCCTATATCTCAGTAAGTGCTCTTTTGGCTACGCATCCATTTTATGAAAAATCGATGTCCACAAGCCTCAATGCATCAATTTAGATCGAGTTGTTGGATGCATGATCAGGTTCGGATCATTTAATTAGACCAAGTTGTTTTCCTTTCTTTCTTTCTTTTTGTGGTTTAATTTGAAGTTCTTCAATTCCAGAGCAGATTTGTTTGCCTCACTTCACACATATTTCCGCTTGCAACCAATGAAACCCAGATTCTTTTGGAGCTTAGAGCCAAGAAAGGTTTTATTAATGTACCTTGAACCACACGGCCTCGGGTCCACAATAGGCACCAAATTTGTTGAAGGCTTCCGGGATGATGAACCCAGCTGCGCCAAGCATAGCCCACCTTGCATGAATGAGCTCGTTAGCCTGGTACCTGAAACCATATCACAACCTTGTAAACGTTAAAATAGGCTGAAAATGTTCACCATCCATGGAATTTTCTTCAAAACACCAAAGAAACGAGCAGGCCTTATAAGTTATAAGAGAAGAAGAAAATCCTACTTGGCGAAGTTTTCGGGCTTCTTGCTCAAGCCAAAAGGATCATAGCCATAACTGCAATGAAAGCAAGCGAATATGAAGATATGCGCTCTAGGAATAAAATCAAGCTGAGCTTGAAACTTTCAACGTAAATGAAATCCATGGAGTCTTACTCTCCAGGAGCCTCTCCGGTGAGGTACTCTGGCACTTCTGATCGGTCCAAGAGCCCCTCCGGCAAGAAAATCCTCCTATCAGGACCTGAGAAAAGCCAAACCAAACACTATCGGAGAGGGTCAGATTCACTTCTACCACTGTTTTTATCTGAATCCGGAACTAACTCTCAGCAAGATTACATAAAATACCAGATTAATAAATTCCCCGTCCGTCCACAACCATGACAGTTCGAATCACAACGTAAGTGAGATGTACTCAATGCACCGCGGGGACGAACGTCACTTACCGTACCATTTGGCAAGCTCATCGTTGGCCGGAGCAACTGTGGCTTTTGACTTCGCTGGGGCGGCCGTCTTCTTCTTGAAAAGCGACACCACTCTGAAAGTGGTGGTGGAGGAGGAGGTGGGCGGCACTGGGGAAGGCCTAAGGGGGCTGCCGAGCATCTCCGACACCTTGGAGGCAGTGGCCGCAGTCAGGGAAGCCATCGGATCCTGACAGAGACTGTAGTTCGATTTCTCACGAAGAGTAGAAGATGGTCGGAAAGAGTGGAGAAGGAGCGCTTAAAAGGAGAGGGGTAATGGTGGTGGAAGTGAGGATATGACAAGTGGATTTAGGCTGAGTTGGCGGAATTTGATTGGTAAAGTTGCACGTTATGCAATCCATCGTGTGGTGACAAGCAAGATGAGATGCTGACGTGGCTGGTCCATGGTCTTTGCTTCATTTTACCGTTTGAATAGTAGGCTCCATTGGTCGTCAGGCCTTCTACCTCCACACGGCATTGCTCCGTAAGCTTTCGCCCATTGCGGAAAGTTCCCCACTCCTCTAATAGTTGAGGATGTATCTCGGTGCTGCTTATCCTCTTAAACCAACTACTGATCATCGCCTTGGTACGCTATTGCGCTACCAAGTACGCGGCAGACAACTAAGGAGATGACCTACAACTCTGCCTCACCGGGAAATTTTTGAAATCTCATGGTGTCAGTACAACCATCGGCCGATTTATTCTCTGGGGCTATTCAGTACCTCATCCTGCTGCTTTCTAGATTCACCATTAGATAATGGACAGTCAGATCCTTTACTGGATAGAGATTCATCATAAACAAAAGGTTGAACATATTGTTAAATTATGCAAACTAAAGAGAGAGAGAGAGAGAGAGAGAGAGAGAGAGAGAGAGAGAGAGAGAGGACTAGCTTTGCCCACAAGCCCCAAGATGCGGTATCCACATGCCAAAAGAAGCACCCCAGGTTCGATTTTCACGGGCGTCGGTGTGCCCATATCCTCATCCAGATTGGCCACCAAGAGGTCTTTGAATTAAAGACAGAAAAAAGGTTCCTCTCGAGTGAGTTCTATAAACGAGTTTTGGAAGAGGGTTGTGAAGGTCTCCATCAGAGAGCAGCAAGCTGCCTGAATCTGGACGCATAGGCGGGCCAAATACGAGGTATCATGGTAAAGTTACGGATGCATTTAGACAAGTCTCACATTGAAATAGCTCTAAACATATCAAATGGCAAGGATAAGAATTGATCTTTCATCAGCAACACGCACCGTATTTGTTTTAGCCACTAAGAATTAAAAAATGAGTTTGAGAAAGCAATTTCAGATAGCTGCCAGCTTCAGAAACAAGACTACTGTCAGGTCTCAGAATCTGTTTAAACCAGTCTGCACATGTACGATAGTTTGCTCTCCCAAACATGTTAATTTCGTACTCCTCTCCACATTCATCCACTACCCATTGGAGACAGGATTCACGTAAATGACACCCACACACACACATCATCCATACTCATATCGCAACCATATCAACAGTAAATTTTAAAAATAAAAAAGTACCATAATACTTTTTGCATGTGCATTTAACTATTTTGTATTTGCTTTAAAGATCTCAACCGTTAATCTTAAATATCAAATGGTTAATATCTTTAACGAGATTTTAGTATGGATGAGTGTGCATTGTGCATGGACTATATATATATAAGAAGATAAATTATTTATATTTAATTTTTTTTAAAAATACTCATGTTTTTTGCTATGTACTTAATTCAAACAAATTTTTACTTTTGAATTTGACTCCCAATCATTCATTCTTTAAATTTAATGGTTGAAATTCTTTTAGATATACTAGCATGTAATGTTGCTATCATATACCATGTAAAATATATATGTATATATATTATTTGTTAGTTAGTGTGAGTGTGTGTGCCTGAACGTGCTTTACAAATTTGTAAATAATCAATCATACTGTTTCCAAGTCTCGTCAAATCTGATATCCTTAACAAAAGACTAGTCTCTCATCAAATCTAATATCCTTAACAAAACATTAGTTTACGAAAGAAATATCCACGCTTTACCATGTTGGTTTGTAAATTGAAACGAAGAGCCAGAAAGGGAAAACAAGTGTAACCCGCTTCAAGAGGAGGATGTTTCAAGCAAGCAGAACATGCAACTACCCATACTGGGTGCTTCAGCACAATAGTGTCTATTTGCACATAACCTTTCCCTGTTTCACAGTGATACGGTAATCTCTCAACGGTTGAGACAAATATTTTCTGCTGCCAGACTGCAATAGATCACCACCTTAAGTTATAGAACATGCAGGGACGTCACTCCACATGCCTTCATCTTCTGCACTTATCAATTTCCCTAGAAGTAGCAGTAACAAGGTTTTTGGTATTCAATACCAGTTCATCAGTCAATGCTCCAACTTTATCCCTAGAAAAGAATACGTTTGAGAACCATTTAGGGATTTAAAACATAAACTATGTGCTAGCACATTCAGTATTTGTAGATACTGCTTGCAATGGACGATAACGAGCACACCAAATAGCTTGCTCATAATTTGATAAACTAGAGGTGCTTGTACCAGAAAAGGTCGGAGCAAATTGATTGTGTGCATTTCGTCATACATAGAATGGACAAAGAGTTATCTTTAACATATTATTGACAAGAAAAAAGTAAGTCATGACTGATGCCACGTATAATAAACTGATGTATTTTGGGGTTTTCCTTCAAATTAAAGATTTTTTCTACAAATTTGTAAATATTCACCAAAAAGCTGTAGAGATCGCATGTAAAGGTTTAATTGTTTAGGAAACCCAGATGGTCCTACGAACCAATTGAGTCACTGAATACAGAAAATCTCGTTGCTAGCTGAGCAATAGAGTGTTACTCGTTAGTGTTTCTACCACCTAAAGGTAAGGAATACAGAGATGAATCTGGGATCTTGGGTAGAAATTGGTGATGCTTTTAGAGCAAACGATTCATCCTATGCCCCAGAAGAAGCCGTACTTAGTATTCAGGTCACTGCAAATAGAACTTGTCTAAAGTTGCCTATAGTGGAAGAGGGCAAGTTATTGATGTGAGATGATGCCAGAGAAAGAAGGGTATTTATAAAATAGAAAGAATTTGTGTATCTATTTCACAGAAACGTAAAATCAAAGTGAACGACAAAGTAACTGGAAGACATGGGTTGTGGGGTCTTGGTATTAATTCACTAAAGTTCAACCGCTGGTAGGTTTAAGGAGTGCAAATGTCTCAAAATGTCACTTCTTGGAAACCCAGATTCCTCCCTGAAGGGCACTAAGTAGCAACAGTAAATGCATAAAAATGTTTAGCCAGTTTAGAGAGAGAGAAAGAGAGAGGTGGGGAAGAAAATCGTGGAGGTGACATTGAGCAAGAGGCTAAGTAGGAAAGAACTCTTTTCGAGGATCTCACTTCTAAGACAAGCCGTAATTCATAATCTCATACTCACATAACTAGAATTGCAGAACATTTAATTGAAGAGGTAAATCTGGTGACTGGGTGGTGGCATTATGAATTTGCAATTCACTTGATTTCTTTAATGCTTACAAATTCATTTTTAGGCAACGATGATAACACTAAAAATGGATACTAATACAAGATCCGTTCACATTATTATTTGAAAAGGAAAGCATTAGATGAAAAGGGAATGCATCAGAACGAGTGGAAATACCCTTGGAAAGATATGAGATGTATATCATTGGTGATGGATGGTTAAATATGATGCAAATCACATCAATGAACTTTCTTGTCTGCCATCCAAAAGGCATTATGCTTATAAAGGTATTATGTATTAAATTTCATGAGGTGGTGAAGGAAGGTAAGTCCTTAAAATGTGTCCAATTTCTTGCATATAATGCAACAAGTTACAAATCAACTGTGAAAGATCAGGAAAATGTATGAGAAACTTTATTGGACTCCATGCAGTACACTATGGTAGATTCAAGAGGTCCTGACCTCATGCTTGAAAACATTGGCTCATTGGAAATAATACAAAGGGCAACCATCCAGTTTTGCTAATGACAAAATCAATACATATTTATGCACATGTATTGAGTGAATGGAAACATTAAGCCAGCCTCACAACAGGAAGGAAGGATATCCATGCGCTATGCATAGCTTATTCCTCGTTTAGCCAATGGATCTGCCATAGATTAGCTAAACATAAAGGCGAGTGAAACCAAACAGCATACTTCTACATATGCTTTCACATTATGAGTGGACAAATTAAGAACATGGTAATCAGAAAAATATCATAATTATTGCAGGGATAACTTTCAGGAGCCAAATTTAAGATTCTTGTGTGCTATTATTTGATAACAACACCTTTTGAGAGAACGTTTTGATATTAGTGACATAAAATAGAGATTAACTGTAGGTCATATAAAGAGAACCAAACCATTAGGCAATATTTTAAGGGGAAAAACTATGTCAAGTCTACATGGAAAACCATGAAAAATTGATGGGCCTGCTAGCTACACCATCCCTTTCATAATGCAACAACATATTATTTCAATGCTACATGGTCATTCAAAATGGAAAATAAGGTAAACAAGGAAATAAGTATGATGGGCACGATTGATGGCTATTTAGGGAATAAGTATGTTGAGCACAATCGATGGCTATTCATTAAATAAGGAAATTAGCATGAGAAACTATTTGCATTAAATTGAGGAATGTCTACATAGGGATATTATCCTAAATATGTGCTATTCGTCCAGCTGCGCCATATTGGGCATGATTGATGGCTATTTAGGGGATTTTTCATTTGAATTATGAAAATCCGCTATGTTGTAATGTTCTAAAACACGTCTTGTTCTAGCATTTTCCGCTTTCATACCAGCTTTATTGTTTCGGCAACTTTTCTTTTTCTCTTTTCTTTTCTTTCTTATTGCAAAGGGAGGCCGAAGCGCAGCAAGGGTGATAGAGCCCCCTGCCTGTTGAGCTAAGGCTCAGGATGCTATTTCAGCAACCATTTTGTATGTCTAGCATTGAATACTAGTATTATTAATCGGCTAGTGTCATTTCTTAATGAATTTCCATGTAATACACACACATGCACACATACACATATCTCGATTCTTTTGGGATTTTCAACATTTTGAATTGATAAAATGATATTATGCTTCTAATATTATCTTTCCAGTATAGTAATCATAAACTATTTACAGCCTTTAGCTAATGTAAACAAGATCTGAACCTCATGTACAGGACCAAGAAAAGAGCAACATATCAACTGTCCTAAGATGGATCTAAGTATACTCACGCACTCAGTGCTAGACTAGACATGATGAGTAATTTTGGAAGTTAACAGGTGTGCGTCCATGGTATGGTTTTATAATGGTCGCCATCAGTAAGTTACCTATTAACATATAATTGGGCGGTGCCACATTATATCTGTGGGTCGGATTTAAGAGAAACGTTTATATTGTCCATTTTGGCTCAGATACCATATAAAAACTATAAGACCTTGCTTTTACCAGTAAGTTCCTGTGATTCAGGCATGAGACTAGACTTTCACAGCTTAAAAAAAGAACTACAGCTGCATCACAGCCTTCAAAAAGAAAACGTTTTATTGAACTCAAGGAAACTGCACCTGGGTGCTAAGTCCTACTTAAACCCCTGGAGGAATAAAAACCCAAGGAAATGAGCCTCTTCCCCAGTGCCTATGCTGGGAGGCATCTTGTGCAAGGTAGACACTATCCACAGAAACTACCTATGGGAATTGAAACTCTGACTTCCCATCCAACAGCAGAGGCACTCTCCACTATGCTGACTCCCTTGGATTCAAAAGGTGGATTTATATGATCAAGACTATATTCCAAAGGAGATGTGGTTTCTTGCAAGCATGTGAAAGTTGGGCCCTCTAATTTTTGAATCATGGATTCAGAATAACTGGCAAACTTTCACCGGTTTTACACAACCATGTCCTCAGGGTAGAGAGAGAGGGAATTGTGTATTATACAGAAGCTAAGTACATTCTTCCAGATCCAAGGGCCACTAAATTAACAGACAGAAATATCCTTGGTCACACGTGTATGCATAATCAAGTATAGATGCTGATACTGAAATATTTAATACCATGATATTATCTTCCCAGAAGGTAAGAAACATTATTTTTTCAAGGATGTCAGTAGAAAACATGAATTTACTCCAAACAAATGTATATCCGTTGTGCCTGAAACATCCAAAAGTTCATTATCTTGATTGACTCTTTTGTGAAGAAGTGATTGCATCACTTGAAACCAAAATTCACTCCCCCAATTAGAATATGACTTTTCAATTTCTTGTAAACAGAAATACAAAGGACCTACAGTGCAGGTAAAAATAGCAAATTTGGTACAAGAGGATCACTTACTGTGGTGGACCACCTTGAGAATTAAATAGCTTCCCTGCATTTGTATATCGCTGATTTTCATCATAAGCAACCCCCTTTCCAACACCATAACCAAAGCCTACACCAACCCCACATCCAGCGCCAACTCCAAATCTGAATTGTAGACCAGGAAATCCAAGACCCAGACCCACACCTAACATCACAGAATCAGTACAAGTCAAATTCATGAGGTCGCTGTGAATGGAAAGGATATATACACAAACATCAATGGGAACTTGAAAGCTTCCATGCATGTGATGATGTCAAAGGCGATGCAAGGTGAAAGATAAAATTCCTGCATCAATAACTTTACCTGTGTTCCTTTAGGCAACACACGAGAATCTCCTTAGACCCAGCAGATGATAACTTGTGAATATATAACATAAGCAATATTTTATCTTCAATTCAAGTGCAATGAAGTCAGATATAATTTATTTATTTACTATTAAAAGTATTCTCTATTTAACTTAACTGCAACACTACATCAGCTACAAGATTTAGTTGTGGAAGCCATATCTTCTTACAGAATAATCACTGAACTACAAGTCTACACCTTACATATTGACAGGCAGTTATAAGGTATTGATAAAAACAAGCAAGGGACATAGCTGTAAACAAAATATCTTTTCTTTTCTTTTATAAGTGAGCCACTGCAAATGTTCTGATGTGCAAATTTTATATCAATACTTATTAAGAACGAAATTAAGAAAGTCCCCAAAAGCATGAAAAGAAACATCAGCTTAAGGCCGTTTCTAAGAGTCCTTTGCCAAAACAGCTAAAACCAGAAACAAACTAAATGTACTTGGGTGATTACATCTTGATTCACCACAAACATCATCTCTTCTCCTTGTCATAATGATAAGGAGAAGATTCGTCCCAATATAAGGCCATAGTTAACATAAAAAAGGTCATTGCTGCACCTATCCATTATTTTCTAATAGTGAATTTGTGATATATTTGGGTCATATATTGCCATAGAATGGGCCGCTGCAGATGGGGCAAGAATATACAATATCATTATTTCAGCATCTTTCAGCTCACGATGGCATTGAAGTTAGTTTTTCTTCTTTAGACAGAACCTACTAAGACTAAATGGTTCAGGAAAGGACAGTCCTCTACTTTCAAAGATTTTTCTTTACTGCTTGCCTACATTTTAAATCAAAACCAGCAAGGTCATGTTTCACGTTTCCTTCCAACATTGGACACAAATTACTCGCGGAACAAAAGAGAAGTTAGATGAAACATTGTTGAGTTGTTGGTAGCAATTCAACGTGAAAATTCTATGCAAGATTAAGATATGAAGTATCAGTGAAATTTTGCAAAAAAAAAAAGGAAAACTTTTGTTAAACAATAGGCACCACCAAGAAGAACAACAAAGAAACCATGCACAACACTCATTTATTAGGTACCTTAAGTATCAAAAAACCTGTTTACACGACAATTATATACCAGATAAGCTCAATTAACCTAAAGTACTCATGAGCACGCGAGCGCGCACACATGCAGGCAGAGAGAGAGAGAGAGAGAGAGAGAGAGAGAGAGAGAGAGACCACCAAGGACGCCGACGCCGAGGTCTACGCCGCAGCCAAATCCATAGCCAAGTCCGGGACCAAGCTTCCCAAGATGCTTCGATTTAACCACAGGGAGTCTCCATCGCAAACCTCATCTCCTCTACTTTGAGAGAGAGAGAGAATCACGGGGAAGAAAACAGGAGAAAGGAGACTCGGTAGACTAACCCAAATCAGAACGACCCGATTCACCGACCTCCCTCGGCGCGACTCGTATAATCGACGGCATTCCCTCAAAATTGCACCAAACAGCTGGCCCGCCTACGGACCCTAAGGTCGTCAAGGTGTCGCCAAGTTGGATCCCAAGATCTTAAGACCTCCAAGACTCAACAAAACTGAAGTTGGAATGTAAGCGAACAGTCCCATTCTGTATGGTTGCCAGTGCAATTACCATCTTGATCAGAGGATTCTTCCCTTAGCAATCAAGACGAACCACCAAGTTATCTTCTGAAGAAATGAATATGATTCATTGTAAATATATAATAATATTGTACATGTGATTCTCATTAATATAAAGTAATACGATTTTCTTCTAATATACTCCCTGTCCCTAATCCCCAAAACACACACACACACACACACATATATATATATATATATATATATATATATATATATATATATAGAGAGAGAGAGAGAGAGAGAGAGAGAGAGAGAGAGAGAGAGAGAGATGTCATAGTCTGTTAGCTCAATTGGTAGGATGCTGTGGCGCCGTTTTTGCAGGCGGGAGATTGACTGACTATACTCTTTCATTTCACAACTGATCCGCCGTTGCTGGGGGTGGAGAGTTTGACTGACTATACTCTTTCATTTCACAGCTGATTGATAATATTATTGCTTCACGCAAAATGGACATTTTGTTGTTTTATGTCTCTCTCTCTCTATATATATGTTCAAAGTATAATAGGTTCTCAAGGCCTAATAACTAAAACATAGGTGGGCTTTCACCCATAGGGATAACTCAACTGGTGACGCTCTGCCATTGTTGGTGCAGGTGGGGAGTTTGCCTCTCAGGGGGTACATATTCGTGTGTTAGGCTTTTGCTGCCTTTTGTCACAAGGTGAACTTGTCGAAAAGAGGCGTACCTCACTGGTTAGGGGTTGCATTCTCTGACAAAAGGTTAGGAGTTCAATACGTGGTTGGGGTTTGCTTCAGCGATCTTTAATACATAAAGAAAGACATGTAGACTTTTGCAAATAACCAATTTTCAATTAGCGTATTCTTTATCATTTTTCATTTCATTTCTCCCGCTTCACAATTTTTTCCTGGTGTGGTTAAGGTGGACAACTAAACGTGTTTGGATAAGAAACGAGTGGAGTATGTGTGTTTGACGAACCGGATTCTTCGATTATCAGCTGAAAGAGAGCCATCTCTGTGTGTGTGTGTGTGTGTGTCGAGTATGCGTGTTGGTTCGAACCGGGTTCTTCAATTATCGGCTGAAAGAGAGCCTACTCTCTCTCTGTAGCATGCGCATTCGTGCGCGCACGCACACATGCGCGCGAGAAATATAAAAGGCATGGCCACCCTCTCAATGTCGCGTTTGGCTGTAGCATACGCTGGTGCAGCAACCGGAAAAGATGGTTTGAGGACCAGTGGGAGACCTTGTCTCAACATAAGAGCGGAGACGATGGCGACGGAGAAGTTGGGGATCAAGATCGAGCTCAACCCTCCCGAATCCAGACTCTCCGAATTGGGTGTCAGGCGATGGCCTAAGTGAGTCCTCTCTGTATATTCTGTGTGCGTGTGTTGGCTACGTAGCTAGCTTTGTTTCTTAATGAGAACCATGCGATTTGTCTTCTTGGTTGTTGGGGATGGTGGGGGAAACATTACGTGAGACTCAAGTGACGAGCTGAGACGGAACGATAAGCCTGCTTGGACTGCATGGATTCTGCAGTTGATGGGTGAAGAAAAGATGATTTTGGGTGCAACCTGTTGGAGTGCCGTTTGACCAAACGACGATGTGAAAAACGGAGAAGAGGATGAGGGAGAAGAGAAAAAACTGTGTCTTAACTTGGTTCACTTTACAGAAACGTGACTGTCTTGTGAGCTTTGTCGACGGGAGGAAATCAGATCCTTCCTCTATTTCGTTTTTACATAGATTTGTTACTTCTATTAATTCTATTTCGCATTCAAATGCTTTAGAGAATACGTGATTGCTATGTTGGCATTTCTTTCAGACATGTTTCAGTATTTTCCTGATAGTGTCCAAATTTTGCTGAGCAGAACTTTCTTCGTTTGTTCTACTTGATCTTTAGCAGACTAGATAACTTCAGCATTAGCCCTATTGCCATCTTTATCACATTGACCATTTTCATTCCCCTCGATTTGTACTCTGATAATCTGCTTTAGGTTGGATCAAGCAACTGTAGATTGCTTGTTTTTTTTGCACACCAAGATACACATTGCAGCTACAAGGTACATATCAGTGTTGCATCGTTGACTTATGGCCATCTCTCTCAGTCGATATCAGAGAATCCATGGAGACTAAGAGATAAGCAAGAAGTGAGTTCGTTCGTATGATCCAGAGCATATTTATTGTAGCAAAATATCTACTTCACAAGCTGGAAATGAAATGTACTGTTTGTTTACGTAAACTGGTACACATAATTGACAATGTAAGAAATATCATGCAGGTGAAGGTCAAATATTGCCACCCACCAATTAGTCTTTGATAACGTGTAAGATATTCAATTTCCTCCACTTTTTCCTAGTGATAAATTTAAAAGAATGGTTATAGATAATGATTTACAATCTGACTTTCAAGCACAGTGGAGGAATTTAACAGCATAGTATATTTTGTGTGAGGCTTCCTACAGGCAGCGTAAAACTTTGTCTGACTTAGCATGGATTCTAAAAAAACAAAGAATCCATGTAGCCTACCCCATCTAGTATGGGAAAAGGCTTAGTTGTAGTAGTTGTAAGTTTTGTGCACCAAGAATCTACAAGGGAATGCTGGTCTTTTAGTTAGGCTATTGGAAAAACAATCATTGTAACACCAATCTAAGGTAAAATCAGACAGGTAGGATTGAAGGTTATGTGAACATTTGGAAACATGGCCAATAAGTGTGAAGTTGTGAGAGATCATGTTATAAACATTACAAAAGAGGATGAGAAAGGCCTTGAAGTGTTGGAAGGAAATAATAACATATGGTCATTAAGTCTGGGTTTGAACTTAAAAGGATCACAATGGTGGCTAAGAATCTATGTACTTAACCCTTCTTAGTATGGGAAAAGGCCAGGCTTTGGAAAGGCTGGTTTCCCATTTGTCCATACACTCTTTATTATCATCTTTGCGTATCCATGCAGACGGGCCACTACAGTTCTTGTGGTGTATCTGCTTCATGTTGCTTGGGTGTTTATTTTCTCTTACGATGGGATTAAGTCCGTGATGAGACTGCTTACAATTAGTTTCATGGGAAAGTTATATAGACTATTGAACTCCTGAACTGAAGAAGCAATAGGAATATTATTAGTCCATGTTCTTATTGTATTTGCACAAGTTATAGCTTGCTGCTGTACTTTAGCCAATTGATGCTTATCAATATTTTCTACACAACTGAAGTTGGTTCTTGTACATCCAATTCATTCCTGTTTCTCTAATATCTGAAAGTTCTGAACTCACTCCTAACTTCTTCTAGAAACTGAGTGTTTGATTTCTATTATGCTAACTTCTTCCAGTAAATTTTAAGATGGCCATTCCATTGATTTGCGTGTATGCATATCTACTTGCTAACTCAGATTAAGATGTTAATTTCGGTTGTTCTGGTTATATTTTTTTCCCAAGAAATCTAATTTGATTAATTTGTATGTAATCTTTCGGTTTACTGATTGAATGTAACACGTTCTACCAGAAATATTATGAAAGTTTTGGTATGCTTTTTCAAGCTTGATTTTAGATCTGTTCCGCTGCTCACTATCTTGTCAAGAATTGACCTACCAATCCAGGTCATGACACAAAGAAAGAGTGAGATCTAGGATGATGATATGGAGTAATAGATTGGGAGGAGCTTTTTTTAGTAGAATAGGTCGTTATTGGTGGTGTATTGTTTTTTAACTGTCATATGTTTCTCTCTCCTCCATATATCATCAATATGTGTACTTTAAACTCTCTGGTACAATGACACACAAAAGCATAGAGGACAAGTAGTGGCAGGCAATGCGACTAGTAGTTTCTTATGAATATGTAGGTAGGGAGTTAAGAAGTCAAGGATATGTGTTTCATTCTAGGATAGTTAACACTGTCATTAATTTTATGACAGTGATGTTTGAAAGTCCGATAATGAATTACAACAGAATGCTAGGAGTGCAGGATTTTATGAGAATGAGGAAATTATGTCATTGTATCAGAAGAAATGGTATACAAAACAACAACTACAACAACAACAACTAAGCCTTTTCCCATACTAGACGGGGTCGGCTACATGGATTCTTTGTTTCCACAGATCCCTATCGTGTGCCATGTTAGCAGTTAACTCCCAATAAGCTAGATCATTCTTTATTGTTTCTTTCCAACACTTTTGTGGTCGTCCTCTACCTCTTTTAATACTTTCCAAATTTAGTTTTTCTAACCTTCTTACAGGTTCTTCTTTTAATCTTCTTTCTATATGTCCAAACCATCTTAAACGATGTTCTCTCATTTTATCCTCTATTGGTGCCACTCCTAATTTGTTTCTAATAACCTCATTATGTATATGGTCTTTTCTTGTATGACCACTCATCCATCTCAACATCTTCATCTTTTGTACATGTTGATGATTAATTGCCCAACACTCATAACCATAAAACATGGTAGGCCTAATTGCTGCTCTATAATATTTACCTTTTAACTTTAATGGTATCTTCTTATCACAAAGAATACCTGATGTTCCTCTCCATTTTAACCAACCAGCATTAATTCTATGTGTAACATCTCCATCAATTCTTCCATCACTCTGAAAAATTGACCCTAGGTATTTAAAACTTTCCTTTTGGGGAATGCAATGTGTGCCAATTTTAATTTCCATGTCCTCTGAAGTAACCAAATGATCAAACTTACATTTCATATATTCTGTCTTTGTTCTACTAAGTCGGAGGCCTTTGCTTTCTAATGTTTCTCTCCATAGTTCCAATTTTCTATTAACTTTTTCCTTAGACTCCTCCACTAATACAATGTCATCTGCAAATAACATACACCAAGGTACTTCATCTTGAATATGTTTTGTTAACTCATCCATCACCATTATAAATAAGTATGGACTTAAAGTTGATCCTTGATGTAGCCCAATTTTAACTTCAAAGAAGTCTGTCGTTCCTTCATAAGTCCTCACACATGTTTTTGCACCATCATACATGTCTCTTATAAGGTTAATATATGTCAATGGGATACCTCTTTTTTCCAAAGTTCTCCAAAGAACCTCCCTCGGTACCCTATCATAAGCTTTTTCTAGATCAATAAATATCATGTGAAGGTCTTTCTTTTTTGCTCTAAAATGTTTCATAAGACGTCTCAAAAGGTGAATCGCTTCAATAGTAGATCTGCCTGGCATGAATCCAAATTGGTTCTTTGTTGTACTTGATACTTGTCTTAACCTACGTTCGATAATTCTTTCCCATAATTTCATAGTATGACTCATTAACTTGATACCTCGATAATCAGAAGAAATGGTATATCAAAACAATTTGAAGATGATTTTTTTTTGGGTTGGTATACCCATTCCAGGCAACTCCGCCCATATAAGGGATCACCCTTGCATAGCCAGTCCCAAGCCCGGATAAAGGAGGAGGGTTGAGTTAGGTTTCCGACAGCCAACATAAAACTTTATCAGATTTTTATACCATAGATTAGTGTTACGATACAATGCGATATGTATTGTATCGTGGAATGCCTTCCACGATACGATACAGGCCTTTGTATCGTCCAATCGAAGTTACCGTGCGATACGATCAACTTTTTTTTTTACAATTTTTTTTTTTTTGCAATTTTTTTACGAGTTTGTGGCCTATGTTCACCTCTCTTCACTTCTCCCCAAGTCATTCTCCTGGATGCTCGTTTGGGATTGCAAGCTGCATGCGTTTAATTTAAATTCGAGTTAGTTTATAAGAATTTTATTGAATAAGAATAATTTATGAACAAATAACAATTGTGACAAAATCATTTTCCTTTCTATTGCCAACTTTTAGGTATATTTCTACTACTAGTTTCTAATTTCATGAAATCACAAACAATGAAGAATAATTTGATTGCCTCAGTTCATTGAGTGAGCATTTCACAACTTCACTATTTTAGGGTTCACCTTACACGACTTCCATTGAGTTGAACATGATCAGTGTGCGTGAGGCTTAGTTGAGCCTGTGAAGTGAGCATGTCATCATAGTTACACATCGAAAATTCCTATTTCGATCAAGCAACTCAGAAGTAATCACATGACCTTATTTTGACCCACAACATCCATCCATCATCCTTCTGTTTTAAACCACTTGAAGCATTAGTTAAAAAGTTAGTCTCTAGTAAGAGAAAAAGAGGATATCATCAAGTAACAATATCACATCACTGGGGTATCATAGACTCAATAATCAAAGAAATGGAGCTCATCGTTTTACTCATATGAAAATGAGCAAATGTGCCAACTACAATGACAAAGATAGCAGTTTGTTAATTTTGATATATTAAAGTGGTGGATTATAGAAGATAACGAAGAAAATGCACTCCTAACCGAAGAAGACATTGCATGGATTAATTTGGAAGGAATGCAATAACATCATCAAGGAGATGAAGATTTTGATTTTGAAGCGGAAAGTGGTGAGGATCTTTAACAAGGAGAAGATGATTATTTAGTTGATGATCCTGATTACAATATGTAAATGTAAATGTATTTCATTTTTGCTTCAAAATATGTTATTTTTTTAATTATTGAATGGTGAATGATCAATATGTACTAAACTTTTCATTATATTAATTCTTTACAATTATCAAATTTTTTCTATTTTTTTCTAATTTTTTAATATTAAAGTACGATACACTATGACCAAAACAATACACGATACGATACGCGTCGAACAACATTATCATGGATTACACAAATTATGAGTATTACTTTGGGGCGTCCCCTCTTAGCGATGTGCTGTAGAGCCCGAATGCAGTGAAAAGTAAGCAAGGGCCTTTACATCTTCACTCAAATGTAGTGAATCAATTATAGAGAGGGTTCCTATATTATGGATGGGTGTGGGTAAAGAAGTTAGTCCCGCTACATTATCGCCCGAATGTAGTGAATAAATTACATAGAGGGTCTCCGCATTTTCAATATGGATGGATGCGGGGGTAAGGAAGTTGGTCCTAGATAATAAGATTTGTATTGGTTCTTGGAATATCATAACATTGTTTGGTAAATTAATGGAGGTGGTAGATACTATGATTCGGAGAAAGATTCATATCATATGTTTAGAAGAGACAAAGTGGGTTGGAGAAAAAACAAAGGAATATGAGGATACAAGTTTTAAATTATGGTACTCAGGAAATGAAAAGGCTCGAAACAAAGTTGGTATTATCATAAATAAAGATTTAAAGGATAGTGTAGTAGATATACAACGATATGGTGACCGAATCATGACATTGAAATTAGTGTTAGGAGTAGAGGTTTTGAATATAGTTTGTGCTTACGCACCCCAAGTAGGACTAGAAGATAGTATAAAAAACACTTTTTGGGAGGAGTTAGATAAGGTGATTCAAAGAATTCCACAAAGGGAGATGATTTGTTTAGGGGGAGACTTAAATGAACATATCGGTAAAGAGGCATGAGGATATCAAGGTATTCATGAAAACTTTGGTTTGGGGGATATAAATGAGGAAGATAGGGAGATTTTAAATTTCGTTATGGCATTTGATCTCTTTATAGTTAATAAAATATTCAAAAAACGAGATGAATATTTAATTACTTATAAGAGTGGCTTATTACAAACACAAATTGATTATTTTGTTTGTAGGAAAAAAGATAGAGCGTGTTGTAAAGATTGCAAGGTAATTTCAGGAGAAAACTTACCCACCCAACATCGACTTTTGGTTATGGATTTATAGGTAAAAAAGTGGACAAAGAAAAAAAGAGTGCATCAAGCTATTCAAACTAAATGGTAGAACCTCAAAAGCGAAAAAGAAGGTATGTTTAAACAAAAAGTCCTTGAAGGAGATGCTTGAAATTATGTTGGTACACCTTGTGATATATAGAATAATATGGCTATACATATTAGGAAAGTGGCAACGGATGTGTTAGGTGCATATGAGGGAGGTGTACCGGCACAAAAGGAAGTTTGGTGGTGGAATGAAGTGGTGCAAAATAAAATCAAGGCAAAGAGGGCATGTTACAAATTAAAGGCAAAGAGGGCATGCTACAAATTACATTATGCTAAGAAAACTAGTAAAACTTTAGAGGCTTATAAGAAATAAAAAAGAAGCAAAAATGTCGTGAGTGAAGCAAAAGCTAAAATTTGGGAGGATTTATATAAAAAACTCAACTCAAAAGAGGGTGAAAGAGATATTTTTAGGATAGCTACGGCTAGAGATAAGAAAACTAAGGATCTTAATTTTGTTAGATGCATCAAAGACAAGTTTGAGAAAATTCTAGTGGCAAATGATATAAAAAATAGATTGAAAAACTATTTTTACAAGCTTTTTAATGAAATTAAAGATGTTAGTATTAGCTTAGGAGAGTTAGCCAAAATAGAAAAGTATATAAACCACAATTTCTACTTGACGTATTCAAAAGAATGAAGTCAAAGAGGCTCTTAAACATATGAAGGGTGGTAAATCTATAGTATCAGACAATATTTGTATAGAAGTTAGGAAAATCCTAAGAGAAACATGAATCACTTGGCTCACAAGACCTTTTAATGAAATATAGAGAAACCAAAAGATGCCCGAGGAATGGAGAGCGAGTACACTTATAGTTATACCCATATACAAAAACAAGGGAGACATTTAGAGTTGTGCGAATTATCGGGGTATCAAGTTAATGGGCCATACTATGAAATTATGGGAAAAAATTATTGAATGTAGGTTAAGACAAATATAAATGAGTCATTAGGATATCAAGGTAGTATAAAGACAACTTTTTGGGAAGAGTTAGACAAGGTGATTCAAAAGATTCCACAAAGGGAGATGATTTGTTTAGGAGGAGACTTAAATGGACATGTCGGTAAAGATGCAGTAGGATATCAAGGGATTCATGGAAACTTTGGTTTTGGGGATATAAATGAGGAAGGTAGGGAGATTTTAAATTTTGCTATGGCATTTGATCTCTTTATAGTCAATACAATCTTCAAAAAACGAGATGAACATTTAATTACTTATAAGAGTGGCTTATCACAAACACAAATTGATTACTTTATTTGTAGGAAAAAAGATAGAGAGTGTTTTAAAGATTGTAAGGTAATTCTAGGAGAAAGCTTAACCACCCAACATAGACTTTTAGTTATGGATTTACAAATAAAAAAATGGACAAAGAAAAAAAGAGTGCATCGAGCTATTTGGACTAAATGGTGGAACCTCAAAAGCGAGAAAGAAGATATATTTAAACAAAAAGTCCTTCAAGGAGATGTTTGGAATTATGTGGGCACATCCTGTGATATGTGGAACAATATGGCTATACATATTAGGAAAGTGGCGAAAGATGTGTTAGGGGTATCTAAGAGAGGTGTACCAGCACAAAAAGAGGCTTGGTGGTGGAGTGAAGTAGTACAAAATAAAATCTAGGCAAAGAGTGCATGTTAATAATTACATTATGCTAAGAAAACTAGTGAAACTTTAGAGGCTTATAAGAAAGCAAAGAAGGAAGCGAAAAAGGCCGTGAGTGAAGCAAAAGCTAAAATTTGAGAGGATTTATATAAAAAACTCAACTCAAAAGAGGGTGAAAGAGATATTTTTAGGATAGCTAGGGCTAGAGATAAGAAAACTAAAGATCTTAATTATGTTAGATGCATCAAAGACGAGGATGAAAAAATTCTAGTGGCAAATGATGATATAAGAAATAGATGGAAAAACTATTTTTATAATCTTTTTAATGAAAATAAAGATGTTAGTATTAGCTTAGGAGAGTTAGCCAAATCAAAAAAGTATATAAACCACAATTTTTATCGATGTATTCAAAAGAATGAAGTCAAATAGGCTCTTAAACATATGAAGGGTGGTAAATTGGTAGGACCATATAATATTCCTATAGAACTTTGGAAAATACTAGGAGAAATAGGAATGAGTTGGCTCACAAGACTATTTAATGAAATATGGAGAAACCAAAAGATGCCCGAGGAATGGAGAGCAAGTACACTTATACCCATATATAAGAACAAGGGAGACATTCAAAATTGTGCGAATTATCGAGGTATCAAGTTAATGAGCCATACTATGAAATTATGAGAAAAAATTATCGAACGTAGGTTAAGACAAGTATCAAGTACAACAGAGAACCAATTTGGATTCATGCCAGGCAGATCTACTATTGAAGCGATTCACCTTTTGAGACGTCTTATAGAACATTTTAGAGCAAAAAAGAAAGACCTTCACGTGATATTTATTGATCTAGAAAAAGCTTATGATAGGGTACCAAGGGAGGTTCTTTGAAGAACCTTGGAAAAAGAGGTATCCCATTGACATATATTAACCTTATAAGAGACATGTACGATGGTGCAAAAACATGTGTAAGGACTCGTGAAGGAACGACAGACTTCTTTGAAGTTAATATTGGGTTACATTAAGGATCAACTTTAAGTCCATACTTATTTATAATGGTGATGGATGAGTTAACAAAACATATTTAAGATGAAGTACCTTGGTGTATGTTATTTGCAGATGACATTGTATTAGTGGAGGAGTCTAAGGAAAAAGTTAATAGAAAATTGGAACTATGGAGAGAAACATTAGAAAGCAAAGGCCTCCGACTTAGTAGAACAAAGACAGAATATATGGAATGTAAGTTTGATCATTTGGTTACCTCAGAGGACATAGAAATTAAAATTGGCACACATTGCATCCCCCAAAAGAAAAGTTTTAAATACCTAGGGTCACTTTTTCAGAGTGACGGAAGAATTGATGGAGATGTTACGCATAGAATTAATGCTGGTTGATTAAAATGGAGAGGGGCATCAGGTATTCTTTGTGATAAGAAGATACCATTAAAGTTAAAAGGTAAATATTATATAGCAACAATTAGGTCTGCCATGTTTTATGGTTCCGAGTGTTGGGCAGTTAATTATCAACATGTACAAAAGATGTCTGTGACAGAAATGAAGATGTTGAGATGGATGAGTGGTCATACAAGAAAAGACCGTATAACCGTATACATAATGAGGTTATTAGAAACAAATTAGGAGTGGCACCATTAGAGGATAAAATGAGAGAATATCGTTTAAGATGGTTTGGACATATAGAAAGAAGATCAAAAGAATAACCCGTAAGAAGGTTAGAAAAACTAAATTTGGAAAGTATTAAAAGAGGCAGAGGACGACCACAAAAGTGTTGGAAAGAAATAATAAAGAATGATCTAGCTTATTGTGAGTTAACTGTTAACATGACATACAACAGGGATCTGTGGAAACAAAGAATCCATGTAGCCGACCCCGTCTAGCATAGGAAAAGGCTTAATTGTTGTTGTTGTTTGTTGCAGGTTAAGACAAATATCGAGTACAATAGAGAACCAATTTAGATTCATGCCAAGGAGATCTAATGTTGAAGCGATTCAGCTTTTGAGACATTTTATGGAACATTTTAGAGCAAAAAAGAAAGACCTTTACATGATATTTATTGATATTGAAAAAACTTACGATAGGGTACCAAGAGAGGTTCTTTGAAGAACCTTAGAAAAAAGAGGTATCCTATTGATATACATAAACCTTATAAGAGACATGTACGATGGTACAAAAACATGTGTGAGGATTAATGAAGGAATGACAGACTTGTTTGAAGTTAATATTGGATTACATCAATGATCAACTTTAAGTCCATAATTATTTATAATGGTGATTGATGAGTTAATAAAACATATTGAATATGAAGTTCCTTGGTGCATGTTATTTGTAGATGACATTGTGTTAGTGGAGGAGTCTAAGGAAAAAGTTAATAGAAAATTGGAACTATTGAGAGAAACATTAGAAAGTAAAGGCTCCCGACTTTGCATCCCCAAAAGGAAAGTTTTAAATACCTAGGGTCAATTTTTTATAGTAACGAAAGAATTGATGGAGATATTACGCATAAAATTAGTGCAGGTTAGTTAAAATGGAGAGGAGCATTAGGTATTCTTTGTGATAAGAAGATACCATTAAAGTTAAAAGGTAAATATTACATAGCAACAATTAGACCTGCCATGTTTTATGGTTATGAGTGTTAGGCAGTTAATCATCAACTTGTACAAAAGTTGTCATTGACATAAATGAAGATGTTAAGATGGATGAGTGGTCATACAAGAAAAGACCGTATACATAATGAGGTTATTAGAAACAAATTAGGGTTGACACCAATAGATGATAAAATGAGAGAATATCGTTTAAGATGGTGTGGACATATAGAAAGAATATCAAAAGAAGAACCTTTAAGAAAGTACGAAAAACTAGATTTTGAAAATATTAAAAGAGGTTGAGGATGACCACAAAAGTGTTGGAAAGAAATAATAAAGAATGATCTAGCTTATGAGTTAACTGCTAACATGGCACATAAGAGTTCCATGTAGCCGACCCCGTCTAGTATGGGAAAAGGCTTAGTTGTTGTTGTTGTAAACTCATTCCAGGTCACAAATTGTTTACACATTATTTAAATATTCAAGCAGTGTCTGTAAATGAGTTATTTTGCATGGACTTCGTTGAAAACTATGTAACATTAGGGTTTCTTAGTTTTTCAAAGTTTGTATGCGGATGTTTGCATGTTCACTCAAGTAGGCTGACAAACAAGGGGTTTTTCACTTTTCAGTAATTTCGACTGCTTGTTTGTTGCATTGTGTCATGTACTTCGTCTATGCATATATATTAGGACAAACAAACAATAATTTAGTCTTCCTTAGCGTCTTAACTTCATGAAGTTAGGTCGGTGAAAGAGCTTTTGTGATTTTTGAGTACCTATGAAGATTTGGTGTGAACACTTCGGAATTTTAAAAGAACGTGAAGTTCTCAAATTGAGCCCAAAGGGGCGTGACTTCCTTAACTTGGGCTTGTTTCAGAGATAGTAGGACCTGAGTTATATTTCTGGTGCATGGTCTTTGCCTAGCTCCAGCTTGTGTTTAGAAATAATCAAAGTGATGAAAATGCTCAATGCTGGTTGAAAATATTTGACAAGCAAGGTATGCTTACTGAGCACCCGTTGTACTGGCATTGGATGTATGAGAGAGAAATTCTCTGTTGGCACTTTTGCTGTATCTTATTGCATGCTTTGTCAAATTTGTTTTTTAGAATGCATGACTTATTATCATTGAACGCACATGAGGTTAGGTAACTGGATTTTAAGATGTTGAATCTTGTAATCCTCCTTGAAACAAAGAATCCATGTAGCCGGCCCCATCTAGTATGGGAAAAGGCTTAGTTGTTGTTGTTGTTGAATCTTGTAATCCTCCACCCAGTCCTTGATAGGCTACAAGTCCAGGTGTCAGCAAATCATTTGTCATGGATTATCCTCAGTCCATCTTATGCATATTTAGCTAACTTTCATGCATCGAGAAGTTGCATTAGTCAGATCGCTTTGTTCAACTTATCTGTAGCGGAGTGTTCTTGTATTATTGGTAACTTGGAGAAACCGCCCTTCTGGAGTTGGAACAAGTCGGCATAAAACTGATGCTAGAACCTTTGCTCCCAAGGCCTGTGTTGGACATTGGTTTGCGCAGGAAGTATCGCCTGCTTGAATCAAATCCTGACTGATTATCTAGCAGCTAGAGCCCGTTCCATTAGGCTAAACTAGTATACATGTGCCTCATTCACTATGAAAAGATGAATTTTTGTCCCCATGAGGTGCCTTTATGTGGGTAACTTTGCACCATATATTCTTGATACAAGGTGGATAAAAGCATGTGGTTTTCAGGGACCCGTAACCTTATATGCATATAAGGTTACGGGTCCCTGAAAACCACATGCTTTTATCCACTTAGCTGTTCACAATAAAGCACATAGTTTTCGAATTTTGGAGTTTGTGCTGTTCATTTTCTAAAAATTAAACGAGAAGAAAATTACCCTTGATACTTAACCCTGACTGTCTAAAGGCTTCAATCCTACGTAAAGTATAAGAGGATTTCTTTCTTGAAGAGCTCAATCATTACCGTTCAGAATTCTGGAAAATAACGAATTTTAGTACTTTTACGAGATTTCTCCATGTTATAAAAATCACAAAGCACCTTTTTCTATTGCTTAAGGTAATGGATTGTTCCTTTTGGTTGTAAAATAAAAAACAAAGAAAAGTGGCTGATAATTGTCCATCATTGATGCGCCATGCTAGTCTTACGTATGTATCAGAAATTCCGTTAGTTGGGTTGGTGAAAACAGTGAAAAACATAAAAGCAAACGTTAACATGGTCTAATGCACTAAGCCGCTTCAAAAACCCTGCAGCTTTTATCAGCGTTGTGACGTTTTCTAGGTCAATATGCTTTATTTATTATATGAGATTTTCTATTTGTGCTAAATGACAATTGTTATCACATGATCTGGATGTTTCCACCTTGAAAGTTTTAAGGTCAAACAAGTCTCTTGCTTTTCCACTTTCAACAAAACTGGTGCAATCATCACTGTGGTAGGCAATCATGGCTATGTTGGTTGCGAATCAGATAGCTTCTTGGTTCAATGAACGCATTTTCTTTTAAAATTTCTGCAGTTTTTGTGGGATTTCCTCATACTTCGTGTCACTTTGCAACATTCATTTTATGTTGGTTGTGTTAAAATGCCGTTTGCTAGAACAAGGGTCATCATTTCAGTGCTAGTCTGACCTAGCTAGACCTGCTGTTCTTTCCGTGGCATTTACCTTTCTCGAACGCGAATCTTAAACATGTTCAATCCTAACCTGATGGTGATTATTTTACTATTTTTTTGTTGCTAAGTGCTTCATTCCATATTGCATCGCAGATTGTGAAGTTTGGAATTCACTGCTGACCATGTCATTGTTTTTAGGGTGAAACCACACCATATTTATGAAGTCATATGTAACAGCCACTTTGACTTGCAAATGATCCTTTTGTTTAATTATGTGATGTAGATGGGGGTGCCCTCCCAGTAAGTTCCCGTGGACATATGCAGATAAAGAGACCTGCTACGTTTTGGAAGGGAAGGTGAAAGTGTACCCTGATGGGCATGATGACTACGTGGAGTTTGGGGCAGGTGACCTCGTTGTGTTTCCAGAGGGGATGAAATGTACCTGGGATGTGTCTCAGGCCGTTGACAAGCACTATAAATTTGGGTAAACTCTTTGTAACATGGGAATTAGGAGTGCGCTCTTGAAAAGAAAGCAGAGAAAGGTTTCGAGTTGAAAGACGTATGCCCATGGATTTACTATGACTCTTGAACATATCATAGTGCTTTATTCTTTTCCTTCCATTTATTTTGTCAGCTTAAAGCTAATCTTCATCGTCGTGACTTCCCTCGCTCGCGTTAATTTGAACCATTGTCCATGACATTCTTTGGATGTGGCTGAGTTTTGTGAAAGTGCAGGATAATCCTATCAAGGCTGGCAAACGAACCAACCAAACTGAGTTGGCACACTTTGATCTGATCTCATTATCCACCCGAGCAGAACATGGTCACAAGATTGTGCTGTAGACAAACTTTGAGCGTAATGAGTCGAACCAGAGCTGCTTATTTAAGTAAAATCTCAAGTTTTTTATGAGTGCATCAATAAACCCTAAAAGGACTGCCAAACAAGCTGAAAACTGCTTGGAACTGTTTGGTCCTCTCATTTTTCATGAGCATGTATGGAGTCTGAGCCAAATGACCCGAGCAAATCATTAATATTTAATTGAAGTTCCATTGCGAAGATAACCATTTTAAACAGAGTTGGTCTATAACACAAGCTCCATTTATGGTTTGGACTTCTAGAAGAACGGTGCACCATTTCAATTTGACGTCGTTAGCTTAGCGTGGTCTTGTTTTTGTACAAAATAATACATAAATTCAATTAATCAAGTTACAAGGAGCCTAAGTGGAAACGACTTGTTCATATACTTGCAGGTTGCCCCATATCGAGAACCCGAGAAAGCAAATGCAGGTACTTTGTAATGAGACAGATTTTGGATTTTGTTCCATTGTATTAGGGGGTCACAACAAAGTTGTGGGGATCGATTATAAGGATTGAGCTTGCTTGGTCTCACTGCTTTGACAACTTCAATTTTGAGGTTGACTTAGAGGCGGTAAGATCTTGTGTCTGAAATGCCGCTGGTTGTCTTTATGAGTGGAATCTTATACGGGAATAACAGCAAGTTGATCGGTTTGCTCATTCTGCCTTTAGCTTCTTTAGGGAATTCATCTTTACCGTGACTTCTTGTCTGATCTGATATTTCAAAGGTTTTTATGACTCAATACTATACTCTTTAGTTTCTTAAGGGGGTGTTTGATTGCGAGGCTGGGACTATGGAACCGAAATTCCAATTCCAGTTTTAACTGTTCATTCTTAAATCTGAGTTGTTGATCAGACTTCTAACGGGTAAAAAGTGGAGTTGTACAACCCCACTTTTATTGTGTGTCAAGGCATACATTTCATTACAACAAGAACTCGAAGTCTACCTCTAGTTTTGTAGTACCAAGCCCAATTATCAAATACTCCCTTAGAGGTGTTTGATAACCAGCCAAGGCCTGCCATATGCAGTCTCGATATCTTAATCATTTCAAAAGTAGGTGCCTCTCGCTTTTGGACTTAAAAAGCGGCCCAACCCTAGGGCTGGTCTGATGGAACCGGACCTGTAGTCCCAGTACTGCAGCCCCAAAGCATTTTATATTTAAATTGAGATGGGTGATATTGGGATCCGAACTGCCTTAAATCCGATTCATGTACCTTATGTCACATCAGTATCATCGCAGATCCAGTATTTGAGAACCCATCTATCAGAAAACACCCTTTCTCTTGTCCCCCATAGAAAAACAGTCAAACTTGGCTCCCACAAGATCCGAAGTCTACAAATCCTGGATCTTACAATTCCCACAGGATCGAATTGTCGTCACCGTCGCATGTTTGCGATGAATATAAGTCCAGCCAGATATCAACAGCAATTTTGCGGCCACGTAAGTTCAAAGCCCTAATATATTCCTGTCGGTGGTGGTCCTTAATTAGAATTATTAGAATTTGTTCCACCAGGAAAAAGAAAAAAATTCAAACTTCTAATTCTTTATGTTTTTATATTTCCTATTTCTCTCTCACACACACACACATGCACACCTTTTGGCCATTAACCATAGGAAGAAAAGAAGGCTGCTGCACCATGATCGGATGCCCAAATAAGCAAGTCATTTACAGCTCTAATGTAATGGATACGGGTTTAGAATCATAAATAACTTTGTAATTGAAAGTTATGAGCTGGAACCTGGGTGCCTGAACATCTAGTAGGTGGCTGACTAACCACAGACTGCCCATCTGTGTGTGTGTGTGTGTGTGTGTGTGAGAGAGAGAGAGAGAGAGAGAGAGAGAGAGAGAGAGAGAGAGAGAGAGATTCCATGGTCCATTATGTGAGCCCAAAACTACACCAACCATTAATGCAGATGAGTAGGTGAATGGCCAATTCCCACAACCGACGGTCTGTAACACGATTCAGGCTCTCGAGAGGTTGGTGATAACTGAAAGGTGAGGATGCATCATCAATTCGACCTGAACATAACTTCAAACCAAAGAACGTTTGGACATTTGAACTCTCAAATACGGCGTATTAAACTTTATCTCCATTTCTTATATATGTTTTGATCATTCGAGAGACATTTGCAGCTGTATACTTAAGGGTGACAAACAGGTTGAACCTAGTTCAAATCCAAGTCCAGGTCTGTGTATTTCAATTGCTAGAACCAGACCCTGAACCAGGTCGACCCGTAGGAACTACCACCATAAATAAAAGTACCTATACGAGCAGACTCTTCAAATCAATATTTTCCTTTCGATGACAAGATCTGAAAATGGTAGATGGAAATGTTTTTCACAAATATTAACCAAATAAAATAAATCATGTATGATACTGTATTGTATGATACTTTACAATTATATATCGATCCCTTCCGATATGAGACATGATACAATATTCTCTGATATTTCTTTGACCAAATCTAATAATGAACTCATGGGACAATTTTGACATAGCACCCAAGAGGAACTTATAGTACAAAACCCAAACCCAAACATTTTCCTACACTTATAAGGTCATCCTCTCTCTTTTAAAAGTGTTTTCATATCCAAATCATGATATGAACATACCCAACTCTTTTTTTTTATAAAACTTCATTAACCGTATGAATTCTGTTATGACCGATCTCAAGCTCGGATATGAAAGAAAAAGGATTATGTTAGGCTTTCGGCAATAAATTTTGTTGGATTTTCTATTAGGGACTCAAGACTTTGTTGTTGTTGTTGATTTGCACTCGGTATACCGAGCCACATTACAGATCTTGGGGGTCCGAACCACGTAGCATGAGATTCATTCTTTGGGCCCAACCCAGATACGAAGGGTTTGATGCGGTCGGACCCGACCCTCGATTTCCCTGCTACTCTTTTAATCAAACCTGCCGCGGTTTTGAAAGAAAACCATGTTCCGGGAACCGTCGTTCAAATCAAAGTTTTCTAAAGAATGCACGCCGGAATTTGCCCCACCTTTGTCTTTTGGTTTTATTATAATCCGTTTAAGAAAAGAGCACGGACCTGAAAACAAAGAAGCTAGCTAGCAATGCACTCACTAAATGCCATGCCATTGTCGGCTCCTAAAAATATAATATAATTAACGGTAGGACCAAGTTACTTTAGAGTTGCCAAGGGATCGGGTCGGTTTTGACCCGAAAACTAGGTGTGCATTCGACACAAATTCATTCTAGCAAAAGAACACATCTCGGAGTGGACTTCTTGAAAAGAGATGGATTTGGGTTCACTTGCAGAAGCCTCACCTTGCTATAGAATAATAGAAAGCTCTTGTCTATTTTTTTTCTTATACAATATAAACACAAAATAAGAATTCTACAAATGTATGGCTGAACATCGGCATCATTTGCCCTTGTTTAAGCTAGAATTAATCGTCAACTCAGTGGCGAAAATGCTGTAAGAACTTTCATAGTTAAAGCTTCAAATTGAGTTGTATTAGACACAGTTTGAGTAGAACCATTACATATAAACCGATTAAAGAAATCAGCACTGATTCTAAACAATATGATTGGGGTTAATCATATTAAAAGTTGTGTAGAAAACGAGAGAGAGGCCAAAACAGTGAACAATTAAATCCACAAAACACCCCAAATGCAAATCCATAAAGAATAAAAATATTGGCGAATTGAAGCAAACAAACACATCAAATTTGAAGTGGGAGGGAAAGTTTATTCGGTAAGCAACAGCACCCAAGACAAATTAAAGGAATCCCTCACGTCATATCTTTCCCTTGCTACTCAAAGAATTTCATGAGCTTATATATATTTAAAATAAAATAGACTCAAAATGTACACGAACTAGTTAAATGCACCCATAGCATTAGTTGTGAAGGACTGACTTTCTCAATCTTTTTGATTGGGTGGAAGAAACCCCTTCAAAATGTGTTTCCACGAGCCAGTGGCGGCAGAAAACCCGCAATGCCATTTATGGTTGGTGAGGAGTTCGACTCTTAAAGGGTCTATGTGTTAGACTTCGGCCTCCTCTTGTAAAAAAAAAAACTAGCAGAATAAAATATCCAATCAAAAGTAGTGAATGGAACAAATCTCACGACCATATGTCACTTTTAGGTAAAAAGTTTGATCGCGAGTTATATAGCCCACGATTATATTCGTAATGAACAATATTTTTCTGGTTCTGGTTACCGTCGGTTTTAAACCCAATTTTCGGAACAGTTTGGACTCACCGGTTCTGGTTGGTACCAGAATCAAACATGGTAGCTGCCTGTTCGAAGCCCGGTTTCACCGGTTCCTGCTGGTTCGGTTTCAGTTAAAAGCCGATGAATGATCTCCGGCGAATCGATCAGTTCAGATCTAATCGTACGCTTATCTGATACCTAGATTTAGACACGTGGATCTGAGTCATCACAACAGGGATTCGATATCCATTGTGAGGCTGGAACTACGTGGATCCAATGAAGCTTCACGTTGAGGAAAAGTCGTCAGGTGAAGTGCAGTCCCCAGTTGGCCGCATTCGATACGGAAAAAGATGTCACGGACACCAATTAAAAAGTGCGGAACGGCCGAGTGCCCGAACTTTCAAATTCTTAAAATAGAGGGACGGGCCTGCGCTGTATGCACGTTTGACGATGCCCTAGTTGTACAGGGAAATAAAAAAAGAGCAAAATATTAGTTACACGTTACCCTCTTTGCAACTCCCTCAGTTAATATCTTTCTTCTTTTTTGATAGACCATATTTCTTATCATTTGGAAAATCTTAATTAGATTGAAAGGTTAATCCTTCTTTATTTTTTTATCTTTACAAGATTGAGATAAGCTCCTCCGAGATTTACTCTTAGGAATTATGATATGGTAAAATGTGTGTGTGAGGGAGAGGACTATTTAAACCACGTTGAGACTTTGGTGGATTTTCTGTATATCTACCGTCCGGTCTCCCCGCGCGTCTCTCAAGCTCTTTCTCTCTTCTTTTCTTTGCGATCTTCTTGTTGGTAGTCCGTATCGAGAGGGGAAGGAAAGAAGAAGACAATGGCGATCTCAAGCAGCCCTTTGATCGTTTGTTTCGGTGAGATGTTGATCGATTTCGTGCCGGACGTCGCCGGCCTCTCTTTGGCGGAGTCTAGCGGGTTTCTGAAGGCTCCTGGCGGCGCGCCCGCTAATGTGGCCGTGGCTATCACTAAGCTTGGTGGTAGATCTGCTTTTGTTGGCAAGGTTTGGCTCTCGTCTCTCTCTCTCTCTACATACACAAGAGTCCAGATCAGAGCAAGCGGAACTACACGGTTCAAGAGATCTTAGAGTAATGGGGTTCATGCTTGTTTAATGCCCTTTTCTTTTATTATTTGTACTTTATGCTGTATCTTCGAGGCTCCTTGCTTCTTGTTGTGAGATTTCTTTGATGATCCGTGGTGCATAATCTGATCTCTCGGCTTTGGGCTTCTTCTTTGTTCTTTCTTTAAGATATTTATGTTGTTTCGTGGGATTAATTTGTAGGCCATAAATATAGATTGGATTAATCACAAGTTTGATTAGCAAGATCCCGCTGTTTTTGTTGTTAAGGTCCGATATATTTTCAGTTGTTACGTCTTGTGTATATCTTTCGTTGCTGATGTTTGCGTTGTCCCTTTCAAATATATGCCCTTTACGGTAGATTTATGTGAGATTAAATATCTTAACCGATCTGTTGTTATGCTTGACGAATCTCCTTTTTTGGGTTTTTCTTCTTCTTGCTTAGGGGTAATAATGTTGAATTTAATGTTAATTAAGTTGGATTTTTTAAACTCATATACATTAATAACATTTAATTCATGTTCATATATTTTTTATATATGTGTAAAAAGTTACATGTGAGGGTCTTTATATGTAATGACTAAGACGAGACAAAGTTTAGTCCTATATTAAAGAATAACCCACATGCCTTTTTATATAGTTGGTAGTTCATCAACCTTAGTTGAAAGGGCTTGGGATGACATGCTAGACTATACATGCGCACGTGCTCGCGGGCTTGGGTTTGTATTTGGGAATTATTTTTGGTCTATTTAACGGTGAGTGCTTACCTGAGAATGATTATGGGACACAGAGGTGTGTCATTTTAGATCGGATCCACGTTCTCTGCGTGGTTGAAGTCGACTCGAAGCAAGGTACGTGTCTTTTGAGTTGTGCGTGTGTTCTTATTCTGATTACTGCATCTGTTTTTGTTTTTTGTACGGTTTGTTTATTGTTTACTTGGATCTATGACTTTTGTTGTTGATTGAGATATGTTTATTTTTATTGCATATTGGTTTATCATGCATGTCTTTCTATATATTTTGCCAACAATCTTAGAGAAATCATTATTTTTCGTAGTAAACATGTCTATGACTATTAACATGTGGCCTAAGGTTGACTTAACCTTAATATTAGAAAAGTTTGCCGGTCTCCATTTTAAATGTTGTTAGCAATGTATGAAAATTTGGTTAACCATGTTAGGGTTGCATTTAGATATCGAGTTGGATTATCTCCAACTTAATAATATTGACCCTCTAAGCTCAAATAAAATTGTCGAGTGAAAGGACAAGGACATCTTATGCCACTATTGTATTTTATTAGCACTGTCGAATGTTCTATTTGACGTATATGGTTTTTCTCTTCTATGATAACGAAAGATATGTGGGTTGGCTTGGATTGGAAATACAATATCGAAGACCTTAGTCTTAAAAGTATTTCGTGATCAAGTTTATTAAGTATTAAATGGTAGAGGAGAAATCTGTGACCGACCAGGCTCACGAGTTTCAGTTTTTATGCCATGGTACGAAGGAAGTTGAGATGGAGCTTACTAAAAAGTTTAATGTTATGTCTATTATTGCGAAATTTTCCAAGTCTTGAGAGGGTTTCAGTCTGGATCTCAAGCATAAGAAAGGTAAGGCGACTCTTGATGTCTAATGGTAGACATAACAATAGAGGAAGAGCATAAAAGTCATAAACTTGTTACGCTTGTAGATAACACCTTTAGGGTTAACCTTATGGTCGAAAGGAAACAACCTAATGGAAAACAAACAAAGCATAAACAAAAGGCTAAAATCATAAAGAAACTTAACAACAAACTGTGCTAGCTTTGTAGTTAGATTAGATATTGGCTGAGGGATTGTCCCTCAAAGAAAGCCAAGAAACTTGCGGCCGATAAAGGAGTTATGGTCAACATGGTGGTGACCACTATGCCTGTTAGTGATACTTATCTATCCTTTAAACCCCATCTCTTTTCTATTTATGACTCAGAGTACTTGATCGTAGACACTAGGGCTAATGTGTACTTTTGTGCTAACCCATCTCTGTTTGTGTCTTATCAGGCCTCTGTGAGAAAACAGTGACTTTAGGGATCATTTGACTACTAAAGTCAAGGACGAAGGGCATGTGGACTTCAAGTTTCTTTCATGAAATGTTCTAACTCTTGAGAGAGTTAGACAACAACGATTTATCAGAATATCCTCAGTGGTACTGCTTTAGTTAGGGAGGGATTAAGGTTAGATTGCAAATGTAATAAGTCGCCATTATACGACTTGGTACATTATGATTCTTTGAGAAGGGTTATTTGTGTGATATAGAGGATTTGTTTAAAATCGATGTAGAGCCAATTGTTGATTCTTGTATGAATTTTAATATTAATAAAGCCTCTACTGCTGTTTTATCTTCTTCTTCTTATTCTTTGCAAAATGTTGAATCATATTATGAATGATATGCTAGGTTGAGTTATTTAAACTTTGATTTCATGTAAAGAACGATGAACTTAGACTTTATTCCTAAGCTTGTCATAGATAGAAAACACAAATGTAGTACATGTATGCAAGCGAAACAACCTAAGAAACCTTTTCATACGGTTGAAAGAAAATTCAAGATTTTGGATTTGGTGCATACTAATATTTATGAATTTAATTAAATGACTAAAGGGATAATAAAATATATTTTATCACGTTTATTGTTGATTGTAGTAGATATTGGTACATTTTCTTACTTAAAATTAAAGATAAAGATTTAGAAAAGTTTCAAATATTTAGAAATGAAGCACAAACTCAAACATACAAGGTACTTAAACGATTAAGGTCTGATAGTGGAGGAGAGTATATCTTAAACCATTTTCAAAAACAACGGTATTGTTCATGAGGTTACTGCCTCATACTCTCCTCATTCTAATGGGATAGTTGAATGAAAGAATAGAACCTTTGTGATATTGTTAATATTTTAGTTCAAAGTTTTGGGTTTCTCACCTACACGTGGTAGAAACTTTTAATACGACCCTCGATATTGTGAATAAGGTTTCCCATAAGCATAAGGAAAGGAGTTCTTTTGAGCCTTGGAAGAGTTGAAAGCAGTGTTATCCGTATCGCATCGTATCGTACGATACGGTGCGATACGATACACCCATATGTATCGCAAATGAGTATTTATCGCTCCATATTCGATACGCCCAAAATTTTTTTTTCCAAATTTTTTTTCAATTTTTTTTACAAGCTTTTGGCCTCTCTTCACTTCTCTCTAAGGCATCCTCCGATATGCTTGTTTGGGATTGCAAGCTGTGTATGTAACATGTAAATTCGGGTTAGTTTATTAGAATTTTATTGAATAAGAATAATTTATGAACAAATAAAAATTGTGACAAAATCATTTCCCTTTCTGTTGCCGACTTTTAGGTATATTTGTGCTACCAGTTTCTAATTTCATGAAATCACAAACAATGAAGAACAATTTCGTTGTCTCGGTTCATTGAGTGGGCATTTCACAACTTCACTATTTTATAGTTCACCTTACATGACCTCCATTGAGTTGAAAATGATCAGCATGTGTGAGACTTCACTTAGTCTGTGAAGAGAGAAATGGAGCTCAAGCATTACTTAAAAAGCTAGTCTCTAGTAAGAGAAAAAGATGATATCATCAAGTAACAATATCACATCAATGAGGTGTCATAGACTCTATAATCAAAGAAATGGAGCTCATCGTTTTGCTCACATATGAAAATTAACAAATATGACAACTACATGTACAAAGATAGCAGTTTGTTAATTTTGATATATTAGATGAGTGGATTATGGAAGATAACGAAGAAAATGCACTCCTTACTGAATAAGACATTGCATGGATTAATTTGAAAGGATTGCAAGTTGCAATAACATCATGAAGGAGATGAAGATTTTGAATTTTAAGCAGAAGGTGGTGATGATGAGGATGAGGATCTTCAACAAGGAGAAGATTAAGATTATTTAGTTGATGATCCTGATTACAATATGTAAAATGTAAATGTATTTCATTTTTTGCTTTAAAATATGTAAATTTGGATGCAATTGTTCAATGTTGAATGCTCAATATATACTAAATTTTGCATTATATGAATTCAAAGCACTTACCAGATTTTTCCAATTTTTTCCTATTTTTTAAAAATTTTTATTAAATTTTCTTGATTTTTTAAATATTTTTTTTATTTTTTAATATTAAAGTACGGTACGATACGATACGCCCATATCGTGGAGCCCAGCGATACGCGATACGATACATGTCAGACAACACTGGTTGAAAGACCAAATATCTTAAGGCGTGGGGTGTCTTGCGAAAGTACTTGTCCCTGAACACAAGAGAAAGAAATTGAGACAAAACAGTAGATGTTATATTTCTGGGTTACGTGGAGACAAATTGTGCATATAGATTTTTTATCATTAGATACGATGTTTCTGACATAGATATCAGCACAATAGTTGAGCTTCGTGATACTATATTCCTTGAAAATGTGTTTCTTATCAAGATTAGAGTTTTCCAAAGTGTATCTTTTACAGATTCTGATCCTATTAGTGGCTCCATTCTCAATCATGTGGAAAATATACAAACGTATGGGTAGTCCTGATTGTGTTGTTTCTAGATAACTTTGAGGAAATAACTGAACCAAGGTGAAGTAAATGACTTAGAATATCAAAGGACTCTAGAAGTGATTGTTAATTTAAATGTCGAGGATGGTCTATCACCTTTTTAGCAGGTTATGAGATATCAAAGACTGAATACAAACAGAACAATCAACCTATACAAGGCCATGTTCATTGCCAAGAGATATACACAAAAGAAAGAAATATATTACTTTGATACTTATTTTTAGTTCTCTGAATGATCATCATCCGAGTGCTTATAGCACTGACCTCCATATATAACCTCACAATCCATCGTATGGATGTTAAGACTGCTTTTCTTTGTGGTGACCTCCACGAGAAAATTTATATTGATCAACCATAGAGATTTGTGACTCGTGGGAATGAGTCTAAGGTGTGTAAGTTTGTTAAATAATTATATGGTTTGAAACAAGTCCCCTAAACAATAGCATGAAAAGTTTGATTATGTGATATTATTTTTTGGTTTCATTTCTAATGATTATGACAAGTTGCCTACTATAAGTCGTTTAATAATGCTTTCATCATTCTTTGCCTATACATAGATGATATAATATTGTTTGGTTTATATATGAGAATAGTAAATAAGACTAAGTCATTCTTATATAGTAAGTTTGAGATGAAGGACATGGGTGTGGATGATATGATTTTAGGGTTTAAAATCACATGGTCTATTGATGGTATAGTAATCTCTCAGTCTCAATATATTGAGAAAGTTTTAGAGAGATTTTGATATACAAACTATACACTTGTCAAGACCTCATGTTTCATCTAAGGCTTTGTATAAGAATGAAAGTGATATTTCTTTATCTCAACTATAATATTCTCAAATTATCGGTAGTTTGATGTATCTAACCAACTATACACGATTAAATATTGCATTTTTTGTGTGTAAGTTTAGTAGATACACCAGTTGTCTAGATAGAACTTATTGGGAAGCTCTGGATAGAGTACTTCATTATGTGATGGGAACACTTTCTCTTTGACTACATTACGTTAAACATCTTTATGTTCTTGAAGGATTTATTGATACTAGTTGGATAACAAAGAACTCTGGGAGTAATGAGTTAATGATATGTGTTTCTTGTGGGTGGTGGCATTGTCACCTAAAAATCTAAAAAACAAACTATTTTGGCTCGTTCTACCTTTGAGGCAGAATTATGTGCATTGGATGAGACTGAGTTGGAAGCTTAATGGCTTAAGGAACTTATGTCCAGTTTACCAATAGTAAAGAAGCCGCTTCCTATACAGATAATACAGTTGATCCTTTGACTAAGGGTCTATCAGTAGCCTTAGTTGAGAAATTTATATTAGGAATGAGACTAAAACTCATGATTTATTCACAAGCAATGACAACTCAACCTAATTGAGTGAAGATCCATGAAGGAGATTCAATGCAGTAGTAACTAAGTTATGTGAATACGATGACACTTTGTATTATGTGATACTTTTACTATTTGTGTGTCTGTATCCTGTGAACCTAAAGTGTCATGATTGTAAGTTTGGAAAGAGATTATTCTCTTAATGAGATGGAGTTCTAGGACAAGATGCTAACAGTACATCCTTAGATATGCCTTGCTAAGTGATTGATATTAATTCGCCGCAATAGGGGAATTGGGTTGTTACCATGATATAAAATATAGATGTATGACCATTAATGCATCACTTCTAAAGATCACGCCATCGCCTTTTATTATGTTGTTACCAATAGACACCTTTACACCTTAAGTTTAGGTTCAAGATGAATCTTCACCTAGTTCATGTAAGGGTAATATTGGATAACTCAGGTAACGATTCAAACCTTTCGCATAATATGATAGTTGGTTTGAGAGGACACTTTTATACTTGAGGACTTTATGGGGATTGTTGGATTTAATGTTAATTAAGTTGGGTTTATTAAACTCATGTGCAATAATAAATTTAATTCATGTTTATATCTCAAATATTAAATCTTCACATTATTGATATATGTGAAAGTCCTAAAGTGTAAAAAATCACATATTAGGGACTTGGTCATGTGATGACCAAGAGGAGTCATATTAAAGAATGAGACAAACCTATATATTCTTTTATATAGTTGGGTAACTCATGAACCTTAGTTTAAAGAGCTTGGAGAGGACATGCTAGACCACACGTGCGCACACACGTATCGTGCAGTGGACTGGGCTTGTTTAGGTTTGGGAATTGTTTTCAGTCAATTTTTTTGCACGAAAATCTTTTGATCTAACGATCACAGTGTTTGTGTGGGAACGGTTATGAGACGGAGAGGTGCATCATTTAGATCAG